>WOAB01000669.1:0-1200000 GCA_027886185.1 Rheum nobile | reverse complement strand
TGATTACTTAATAATAATAATAAAATAATAACAACTCACCAACTTTTTTCCTAAAAACGCTCTGGAGGCTCTAAATGTGAGAGCTTTAATATATATAGTTATAGATATAGATTATAGATAGATAGATAGAATAGATAAATAGGGTGAAGATCTATTTAAGCACATAACAAACCAAAAAAACAAAAAAATACAAGTATTAAATTTGAATTAGGACTAAAATTGAAAGTTTGTTACAAGTTACAACAAATTTTCTAAATGACATAGATGATTTTCATTTAAATGGTTTATCTTTTGTTGAAAGATTAGAATGATTTGAACAAATTTTCTAAGTGATTTATATATAACAAACTCTTCAAAATTATATCTAATCAAAGTTTGTTAGGGAAAAAGTAAAAATTACAATAATTTGAAAAAAAAGAAAGAAAGCTAAAAATTGAGAATTGACTGATATATTTTTCTTCTTTTCAGTTTGTCTAAATGCTAACTGTTTCGACTTATATAAATTTAATTAATTACATTTAACTGATTTATTGTTTCAACTTATCTAATGCATAACATTTAAAACATGAGTTTATTAATGATTATGTTAGTGTTAGATTTATGCACGTTAACACAATGACAAAGATGGTATTGATGTATCAGCTTTTGAACTCTATTTTTTATATTGAATAATATGATTAGAATGTGTAATTTTAAAAGACACCGTATATTTGAATATGCTCTTTATTTTGAATTTACATATTTAGTCAAAGACTCAAAAGCTATGTTTATAAAAAAAAGTTATTAAAAGATTAATATTAATGCTAAAATCTCTAATTTGTTAGATAAGATTTTATTTAAAATCTCACAAAGTATTTGGGTTAAAATAAATTAAACTTCAAATTTTAAAAAGAGAATTAATGACAAATTGACACATATGAATTGTAGGGCCAGAATCAATATAGTGGCTCTAAAAAGATAATAATTGATGCATTAAATATTACTATTATAATACAACATAGTACGTAGATTTATAGATGCAATTTATTTATAAATAATCGATGTGCTAAGTTAAAAAATGAGATGAAGATCTATAGTAAAGCTCGTTGATATTTAGATATGTATTTTATATTATATGTATATGTAGAGGTATTATTTGAAAATGAGATAGGCTGTTAAGATATGAAGTTACATAACAATTTTTTAGTTGTTGAAATTTAAAGGTTGGTTGTTGAGTTCAAAGGATGAGAAGAAATTTATTTATTTATATAGATTATATTAAGACTTTAATTTAAAATTTTGTTAATAATTGATGCATTAATAAAAATAAGAAAAATAACACATAAGCGGAGTGAGCTCAGAAGCGTTCCGGTGGCTCAAAATATTAATGTAATTTGTTTATATTTTATCTGATAAAATATTGATAGGAAATCATACTTTTATATTATATAATTGATGTGTTAATAATAAAATTATACAATGTAAGCCCTCGTTTGCTTCAATGCAGGAATTAAAATTCCTGGGAAGTAAGTTCCCGGGAATTGTATTTCCCAGGAATTCCAGTTCCTAGGAAGTAAAAATATATGTTTGGTTCAAATTTACTTCCCATGAATTCAATTCCTGTATTTTGTTTGATTCAACTTGACAAATGAAGAGAAATTATTTAAATTTACTATTATACCCTTTATCTTTTAAACTTATATACTATCCCTTTTTATACAAAGAAGGTATCAAAATTACAAATTAAATCAATTTGAGATCATTAGCTAAAGCTAAAACCAACTAGTCTGTTGTTGTTGTTAAGAAAACTATTTTATTCAGACAAAAATAAAAACTATTTTATTATTTATATCAAAACGAAGCAATTAAAAAACATAGAGTACCACTACATGCAAATTTGTGGTTAAAAGCAAAATGATTAACGAGAATATCTTGAAAGTGTTCCTAAAATGACAAAGAGAAAGTTTATAATGGTCATACGCAATGAGCAGGACAAGGTATTGGGCGTAGAGAGAAAACAGAGAGAAGAGGTTGACAACTTCACCAAGAAAAAAATGGAAACTTTAGGTTTCCCGGAAAATATTGGGTTGATTTTATTAAGAAAAAAATAAGTAAATTTTAAGGAAAAAAAAGGGTAAATTAATAATTTATTATTAAAAGATTACAGGAAGTGTAACTTACCTACTCAATCAAGGTAAGTAGAATTCCTACATTTTGGAGGAATTGGAACTTCCTGAGAAGATAAAATTCCCACAATCTAATTTTTTTAAAATGAACCAAACATAGGAAAAAATTTATACTTCCTAGGAATTTGTACTTCCCAGGAATTAAACTGCTAACCAAACAAGGGGTAAGAAGAGATTTTGTGTGGTGACATTTATTTTGTACAAATCATGTTTAATTAAAAGTGTGAGATTTCGACTGTAGTATTTAGTCTTGAAATTTTAAAATAAAAGAGAAACATATATAACAATACAAATAAATTAATTATTTGGTTATGGATTGAAACGATTACTTTTTGAAAGATTACAACGAATTGATATATTCAAATTATATATATTAGATTTGACCAAAATAAGATACGTACATTTGGTTTTAAATTAGTATAATTTAAATCCATCATATTTACATGCTGAATATTTGGTTAAGATTTTATGGTTTATATTTTGTTAAATTTGTTAATAAATATAACTTTATAAGAAAAAGAACTTTGTGGACCGAGAATCATAATCTATATATAAAAAATGATTTGATAAGAGTTTTATATTTAAAGTGAAATAAAAATAAAAAAATGAGAAAAGAGAACGAATGAGAAAATGACACGTAAGAATGGTGGGTCCAGAAGCATTCTAAGAGCTCAAAAGAGGAGAACTTTAATATATATATATATATATATATATATATATATATAGATTGAGGGTAACAAGAGGGTAGTTTGGTCACTAGAGGTTTCAAGAGGGTCTTTTGACAATTGACATCCCATATAAAGAATATTCCATCTATCATCAGGACAACCAGGCAAGATAAAAATAGGGCAACAAAAAAAACTTCCACTGAGGAGATCAAGAAAAAGCAAACCTGTATAATTGTATCGGTTGCTGCAAACCGCAGCTGGAGATCGAACCCTCAACAGGAAGGGACCAAATGTAGCTCCAAGCCCGCAGAAGATGGAAAAACCAGTGAGAATGTGTTGCACAGAACACAAAACAAATCAAGGGCACAGATAATCAATACAATGGACCCAACACCTGAATAGTTACGTGGGACTAAGTAACTGTAGATATTACATCTCGAAGCACATGACCCATAAGATCAATTTGTCATCTGGAGCAACTTTCACATGGGCAAGTAAGCACAAAAACATTTTACAGCTCAAATGAAGGACCACCTGGAAATTTGTACCGATACGTACTAAAAGCAAATTAGAAGCTTAATAGTCTTTCACTACTAAGATTTGGCTATGGAAACTGGGTTCAAGTCATACCTTATGCTTCAGATCATAGTTGTCATGAGCACAACAGATGTCTTCAAATATCCAGCTCTGACATAAGGGGCCTGCTTTACAGCTAGGATGGCAAGGTTTAATGTGAGAGACTAAGTACAACAAATTCCACACAAAAACTTGAATTTTTACAACTACTATCATGCATTTACTTCAAGCATCCGAGACACCAGAATAAAATTTCCTCTTAGTAATTGTAGAGAGGAGCTTCAAGGTGAAACAGTGGAATGCAATTAAAACAAAGCGAGTAGATTTGTAGTATTGAAGTTACCTTTGTCTGCACTAGAAAGCAGCCAGACCAGTAGTTAGATTGCCTTTACCTTGAGGTGAACCATCTAAATGCAAGTCAAATACAACATCTAAGTCGTATGGTTTCTGGTTTCTCTATGCACAAAACAAACATCAATTTTCAGAAGGTCCAACGGATAGGATCTGCATCCCCCTGAGTTAGCCAAAACCAACTTCCAGTGTTTTATCCACCATTAAGCTATTCTACTTAGGCTAAGATATTATCAAGTGAAAATTCATAGATGCTTACATGCCAAATACATCCTCTTACGAGACACAACGAACAGAGGAACAAGGAACGAGTTAACGATTTGTTAGGAGATCAACAACCCCTTGAATCATTTAGTTTTCAAGTCAGAAAAATGAATATGAACACCTTAGCCACCACCCAAATGATAGTCCTGGTTGTCTGCTGTTGGCTTGTTGCTAACTATATATCATTTATTCATCTAAGCATTGCAACTTGCGCATCAACCACCACTAACAAACTGAAGATTCATTGTTCACCCATGAAATTGGGAGACATTTTCTAGTTACAAAAAACACAATGGAAGCATGTTTCATTGAATACAAACCGTAGAAAGATCAGCAAGTCTGATACGGCAAAGGAACAACTAGAAAAGAATTCATATAATCATGCCGAATATCCAATTAATCACTCAGAAATATAAGGATAAGGGGCTCCATAAAAGTGAAGCTACGCAATCATGCTCAAAATTGAAAGTTCAATCCTCGTAAAGTACAATTCAACTTTAGCAAAAAAAATCTCATTTAACTCCTCAATGATACAGTTCATCCAGAAACAAAATTGCCCCTTAAAATAATGAATCTAAGAAATTGGAGAGCATATGGCGAACTGAAAGAAAGAGAGGAGGGAAACGCAATCAAGAATAGCCACTCTAACCCTAACAAACAAAACAATCCAACTGGAGAACTCGATCGACGGATCAATCAATAAAACCTGTCTGCCGAAACACTGCGTTCCGAACCTGGCGAAGATCTCTACCCTTCAACGTCCTTCCAGCACCTTCCAAGACAGAACACGAGAGGATCGACGCCTTTACGGCCTGCTTCGCTACTATCTCGTGCGGAGGCAACATTTCCGCTTCTTCGTCTTCCTCTTCAAGGTGATCGTTTTCTTCCAACAATCTTCCCTCCCGACGCCTTTCTAAATCGTTCCTCATCCTCAACGGGACGTTCATGGGAGCCGATTGGTATTGGTGGTGTCTCAACGACGCCGATAACGTCCTTTCCAGTGGCATCCGGGGAATCACCGGAATCATCCTTGAAGAGGACGTCTTGTGGTCGAAAATCGACCGGATTTTGTTCCTGTCCTGCTCGATCTCGGGAAGCGCGGCGAGAACACCGAACTTCTCAGCTCGGCCAAACGACTTGGAGGCAAGCCGGTGGTTCTTGTTCGCCAGCAGAGTCGATGATATGGAAGGGGAGGAGCTAGAGATCGAATTCGGCGATCCGGCCGATTCACCGTTCCAGAAGACGTCGTCTTCGCTTAGCTCATCGCCGGAGGACGTGGCGAAGGCGGAAGGAGCGGTGGCCGACGGCAGCGACTGGGAGAAGAGAGTAAGGAACCGATCGGAGGAGGAAGGTCTACGTTGGCGGGAGAAAGAACGGATCGGTTCCATGAGAGAGAGAGATTTTTCGGGCGCCGAAGAGCGGTGGAGAGAGAAAGCGAAAGGTATTTTCACTATTTTGGGGGAAGAAGGCGGTGGAGTAGTTTTTGTTTTTATTTTTGTGTTTTTTTATGCTAAAAGGGCGGTGGAGTTGTTGAAGATTATATATTTATAGGCAGAAAATAAAAAAAAACACTCTCTTCTAAAAAACTCCCCTCCCTCACAATGAAGTCTCACAAAAGGCCACTCCTTGCTAATAGCATCTCAAACCGAGCCCCCTCTCTCCGACATCGTTGTCTGAGGCGGAAACAAAAATCCAAACTTCCCTCTCTTAGATCTAGAGACTTGGCGTCTTCTCCGCCGCTCCCCGCCGCTTTGTGGTGGCTAGTGACTCTCTCGGTGTATCAGTTGTCGGTTGGGAATTACACAACTATGGGGGTGGGTTGTCGACCCCTTCTCTCCTCCCCAGACTAGGGTTCAGTAATTTTGTAACTACTGCGGCTCCTCGTTCTCATCTGGTTGGACAGTTTTCGACTGTGCCCCAATACGGCTCCTTACTTGCTTGGCTATGGATCTGGTTCATTGGTCGACCTGATGGCGAGCTCCTTCAGGCGGTATCTATGGTGGATCTTCATCGCCATGGTATTTTGATGCTACAAAAAAGGTGTATTCCTACCAATCTCCACTTCATTAGTGACATTTGCTCACTCTGCCTCTCTAAACTACATAATTATAATTGGTCTAATCAAGCTCTTAACAATATGGTGAACCGCCAGCATCTTCTCTACATTGTTGTTTGTAGTGCAGTTACTAAAGCTTACTCTAGTACCACCCCCTCCCTCAATGGAAATGCTAATACTATACATAAAACTAGTAGTGGTACCCTGATTTACACCTCTGTTTCTATTACCAAATATGTTTATCTTGCCCCCTCTGTCTCAAGAGATAAAGGTAACCAAAGAACTAAAATTATTGCCACAGTAATCCTTCCTTGCCTTGTAAAGGCTACGCAACCTTACAGGATGTGTTGATAACTGACCCTTCCATGGGATGTCAAGCTCGTGTGAGGAACTTTCTTTTGGATTTCCTGATGCACAAGTTATTCTACTGGTGTTTATGCATCCCTAAAACCTTTACTATCTCTTTTAATTGTGATATGTGTATTCTAAATTCTCTCCCACCTGTTTGGGGACTATTGCAGATGCTTTCCAATCAGCTAATAATTAAATTGATTGCTATACCTAGCCATTAATCCATTATGTGATATCCATACTTCACATGTTAAATTCTCATCTTCGTTTGTATCTGCTGCTTATTATTAACTTGTTGATGTCTACTCTCCTACCAAGAGATTTATCACCGTCTTATTTAGCTAACTCCTATACAAATTCATGGCTTAACAACAAGATCTTGAAAGCACCTACCAGGATAAACTCCTACTTTATAATAACAATTACAAATCACTTGTTTGATTTAATGTCTCAATATTGGTGCAGCTTATCCCTTATTACTATCAACTGGCTACATACCAACGACAGTGGTCATGATAACTCTTTTCACCCCTCTTTTTTGTGCTCTAAATCCCCTCAAAATGATGCTTCACAAGCAAACTCCATTACCTATTCAAGTATTGTTATCAACATTGTTAACACTACAATCTTAACAGATAAAATAATTGTTATGACAGATTATGAGGGGCATAACCCCCCAAATACTGAACCAAGACTTGGTTTTATCATCCATATTAATGACCACTATTTAGAAGTAAGTGAAATTACCACGTACAAAATTTGGTGTAAGATCTTACAATATGAGGTCTCAAGGAACAAGATATTCTTACAAGGCTTTCTAAGCACATACCAATACTCTAACAAGGCAATAAAGGGCCTTTATTGGGCTCCAGAAACTAATAACAAAAAGATCATAAGCAGATCAAATAAGCTTCAGGATGATGTTAAATGGCCTTACTGGACTAATGTTCTTAATAAGACTGATTTCCAAAACCAAAACAAGCTTAATCTCTGGAATGATCAACAAAAGAAAGAAATTTTAAAGTACCAAATTTTCAATAAAACTCCCATCTCTATGGCAAGACCAAATTTACTTGCAAAATATCTCCCTGGTTTTTTATGAAGATTTGCCTCTGGAATTGTCGAGGAATCGGTCGTAAAAATCTTTGGACTGATATTGAAGCACTTTGCAAGATCAAAAGTATCCAAATCATGGCACTTGTTGAAACAAGGACCAACCAAGAACCTATTAAAAGTCTCTGGCTTAAAGCCGGGTTTGACACCATCCACTCTTCGCCTGCTGTGGGTTTCTCTGGTGGACTATGCGTCATGTGGAAATCATACCAATTCTATAATGAAATTTGCGAACTAGCACATATCGACAAAAGATTTATAGCAATCAAATACAAAATCATTGATAAAAATTACTCTATCATGATAATTTTCTCTTATGCGCCACCAAAAGAGAATGAAAAAAATGAATTATGGAACACACTTACTAACTTTATCTCCCAAACGCATTTACCGTGCATCGTCATTGGCGATCTCAA
The DNA here is from genome assembly GCA_027886185.1 of Rheum nobile. NCBI lineage: Eukaryota > Viridiplantae > Streptophyta > Magnoliopsida > Caryophyllales > Polygonaceae > Rheum > Rheum nobile. Next base: position 1,192,040 of record WOAB01000669.1, on the reverse strand, counting down.
TGAAATTGAGTCTCCCTTGGAAAAACAAGGTGGTAGTGGCAATATCTACTCAAGATTCGAAAGACTACACAACTTTAGAAATAGCTGCGACCTCCTTAATATCCCCACTAAAGGAGGTGAATTCACCTGGCGTAAAAATCATACTGAAATTAACAATATTTATGAGAAATTAGACCGGGTCCTTGTTCACGACCAAATCATCCAATGGTTTCTTGGCATTTTCACCAAAATCATGCATTTACTTCATCGGATCACTGCCCCATCTCGATGGAGCTTGAAAATCCTAACCCTATAAAGGCACAACCTTTCAAATTTGAAAGAATGTGGAAAACTAGAAAAGACTTCGAAAACTTAGTTAAACAAGCATGGTGAATTGAATCCCAAGGTTCCCATATGTTCAATCTTGTTAAAAAAACCTTTGCTCTTAAAGTCTCTACCAAAAAGTGGAATAAAACCACATTTGGCAACATCTTCAACCAAATCAAAGAAACTGAAGTGGAGCTCTTAGAGATCCAAAAAGAAATCATTTCTAACACAAATCAAACCTTAATTAACAAACAAAATAGACTTATCAATAAAAAGGAGTGTCTACTCTCCTTTCACAAAAAATATTGGAGTCAGAGAGCCAAAACCAAGCATATTAAATCTATTGACACAAATACAAACTATTTCCATCGCATCGCGAATGGAAAAACAAGCCGTAAAATCATACGTGAGATTAGAACTCAAGAAGGAACAATTATTATTGGTCTTGAAAATATTAGAAATGAAATCTGCTCAGATTTCGAAAAAAGATTTAAAAAGGAAACAATTAATAATCACAACCTTCATAAGTTGCTTGGGAACATAACCAAAGAGGTCACGGATCAAGATAACTTATCTCTGACAAGGAATGCGACAAATGAGGAAGTCAAGAACGCTATCTTCAACATTGGCAAAGATAAATCACTAGGACCAGATGGAATGTCCGCTCTGTTCTACCAAAAATATTAGCACATTGTTGGACCACTCGTCATTAAAGCGGTTAAAAACTTCTTTCATTCAGGTAAATTTCTCAAACAAATAAACCATACCTCCATTACTCTAATACCCAAGTGTGATAATCCCAACTCAACAAACCATTACCGACCGATTAGCCTTTGTTCCACAATTTATAAGGTCATCTCTAAAATCTTAACAGAAAGATTAAAACCCATTTTAAATAAACTCATTCACCCCCTACAAGGTGCCTTTGTTGCAGATCGTGCCATACAAGACAATATCCTTATAGCACATGAAATTTTTCACTCCTTTCGGGCTAAGAAAGGAAAAGAAGAATGGATTGCTATTAAACTGGATATGGAAAAAGCTTACGACAAAATAGAATGGGAGTTCATTCTGAATGTACTCAACAATTTTGGCTTCTCTCAAACTTTCGTTGCTTGGATTAAAGAGTGCATCGAAACCGTCTCTTTCTCAGTACTAGTAAACAACGGACCAACCGACATCTTCTTCCCTAAAAGAGGACTTCGACAGGGTGATCCCCTATCCCCTTTTCTCTTTATCTTAGGTGCTGAAGTCCTTGCTAGACAACTTCAACATGAAGCCAACTCTAACACCAAACATCTAGGCTTTAAACTAAGTCGTTTGGGCACTAATATCCCCTTCCTGGCCTTTGCTGATGATATTCTCATTTTTGCCAAAGCAAACCAAACATCCTGCCAGAAGGTTAAGACAATAATCGAAGATTACTGCTCCATATCGGGACAATGTGTAAATTACCATAAATCGGCATTTCAAACAACACCCAATACATCAAACAATACCAAATTATTGATCCAATCAATACTAAATATTCCCAGTTCGGTCTCACTAGACAAATATCTCGACTGTCCTATCATAAATGGGAAAGATAATCAAAATACCTTCCAAGACACTATTATTGCAACAAATAATCAACTTTCCAAATGGAAAGCTAGTTCCCTTTCCCTTGAGGGAAGAGCTACCCTTATCAAAGCAAACTTGGCCGCGAAACCTAATTACATCATGCAATGCTTTATGCTACCAGTTTCCCTATACCAAAAACTGGATAAAGCTAACAGAAATTTCTTATGGAACAAAGATCTATCATTTAAACCACTTATCGGGTGAGATAAAATTTGCAAAAATAAAGCAAATGGAGGAATAGGAATCCGTAAAACGGAAGACATGAACAAAGCTCTTCAAATGAAACTCATTTGGAAAATATTTGCAGAACCAAATAACATTTGGGTCAAAATCATCAAAGAAAAATATCTCAAAAATGATAATATTCTTAACTATACTAGGAAAACGAACCATTCTTGGCAATGGGGTCACCTCCTCAAACTTCGTAATGACTTCAAAGCTGGTCTGCAATGGCTCATTGGCGATGGCCATTCTATCAACTTTTGGGTAGACCCATGGACCCCCAATTTTACCCTTAAAGACTACATTCTCCCAAACATCTACTTTGATGACCAAACCAAAGTGAGTGATTTCATCACTAACAAAGAATGGGATACTCCTAAACTAAAAGCGGTGCTTCAGGATGAAGCTGTTGAGTTTATTAACAATATCCAAATACCTCAGAACAACATCCCCGATCGACTCTATTGGGCTCCAAATAAATATGGATGGTTCTCGACTAAAACAGCATTTGAATTAATAACCAAACAAACAAACAAACCCTCCTACTAATGACCTGTCGTGGGTTTGGAAACTTGATACATACCCAAAAGTGAAGAATTTTTTATGGAAAATATGTCATGATGGCCTACCTATGAAAGCTAGGCTATCACAAAAACATGTCTCAGTCCCACTAGCATGTGACGCATGCAATAATCCGCATGAAGACCTAAACCACTTCTTATTCAAGTGCCCCAAAACGCTGGAACAAATCAAGAAACAAAATCTTCCTATTGATTGCATCATTAGAAGACTAAATACTAATAACAAAAAACCTATCGAATTAATCAGTGAACTGCAGTCCTTACTTACTAAAAATGAATGGGTCTGTCTTACTACCACCTGGTGGGGCACTTGGATCAATAGAAATCAAGTAATCTTCCAAACACCTAACCCGGACAAAATCAAAGATCTCACAATATACATCAAAACCCTAATCCAGAATTGGAATAAAACTAAGGTATCAAATACAGATGAAACAACAACTAAAAAACCCAACCCAACCATTAGGCATAAGACTAAAAACATTAAATGGGATAAACCTAAACCAGGATTTTGCAAAATAAATTTTGATGGTACGAAAACACCAAATGGTAAAACAGGTACGGGTTTCATCATCAGAAATAAATATGCTAAAACAATCCATATGTCCAACCAACAATACGGATGCCTCTCCGTCCTAATGGCAGAAATCCTAGCCCTGAAAAACAGTATCAAAACAACTGTCTCCCTTCGTCTTAATAAAATCGAAATCGAAGGGGACAATTTGTGCCTTATCAACTCCATCTTAGGCACTTGGACTTGCCCTTGGGAAATTGAAATGGTCATCGCTGACATCTTCATCGATCTCCGTTCTTTTCAGGAAGTCCTTATAAGGCATGTTTTCGGGAGGTGAACCGCTCTGCTGATCAAATTGCTAAACTCAGCTTCTCACCTTCGAGATTTGCCTTGGAATCAAACCCAGAACTTCGTGTTCTCATCCAATTGGATGCTCTAGGCCGGACCTTGCATCGTTGCTAGGAGCCGTCTAATTCTTTCCTCATAAAAAAAAGGCAGAAAATAAATGAATATGGCGACATAAACATGCAGAGATATAACTAAATCACACCTCCGTGGATCCATTGTTTCATTTTTTTTTTTGAAAAGGTAAAAATTAGACGTAAAATCAGACGATACCTCAGATGACACAGTATCTCAGTCTATAGCATTTTGCGGATGAGAACTAAAAGCTCTAAATTGGCTTGAATATATTCCAAAGAACTTTGCTGTCCCAGCTTCGCAATACAGTCGGCCACAACATTTGTTTCTCGGAAGACATTAAAGATCTGCACTGAAGAAAACAGTTGTAAAACACAAAGGATATCAGAAATTAAAATTTCAATATTCCAAGGACTGTTAGATCATATTCAGGACGTTTACGATAGTCAGGTTGTCACATTCAAGGTGAATGTTGTTAAGACCTAATGCATAGGCTTTAACCAGAGCATTCCTAACTGCAAGTGTTTCTGTGTTTAACGGGGTTGATATTCCACAATTTTCTCCAAAAATGTGAATTGGTTCGTCTTTGCTATTTCAGAATATGAATCCATAGCTAGAGTCACCATTAGTCCTGGTAGAACCATCTGTATTAATTTAAATAACATTATCCGAAGGTTTTTTCCATTTCTTCTTTGGTCGTCTATTTTTGTTGTTATTATTCGTTTTTTGTTTAGGCTCTTTCAGACAGTCCGAGTTCTATGTCTTTGTTTGTTTCCAGTTATGGATTTGATTTTTAATGTAAATAGGTACATCTTTTATCGAGTCAGTATCATTACTTGGTCTCCCAAAACTTTGTTGGTTTCTATAGAACCAGATTCCCCACCAAGAGACTGTCAATTCTACAAATTGTTCTCTATCAATTTTCGAATTTCCTCAATTATTTCAGAAGCTTTTTTATTACCTATATTTAGGGTTATAATAATTCCATGCGTGTGGTGGTCCATTGTTTCATTTGCTTGACCACTGCGGTGGACTATTTGGATCAATAAAAATCTAATTATTTTTAATATATTTTAGATAAAATCAAAAACCTTATATAATATCTCAAAATACTTATTCAAAATTGGGGAAAAACAAAAATCACGGAATGTGATAAATTCAATCAACATAAACGCAATCCATCTCAAAAAAAAAGGAAAATTAAATAGAAAAACCCTAAAAAGGATTTTTGTAAAATTATGGATCAAAACTAGCAAATGGTGAGGCTGGTTTTGGTATCATAATTAGGAACGAAAAAGTTGAAATGATTCATATGGAAGGTCATCGGTGTGGTGTTAACACTATCTTGATGACTGAAACCATGTCTTTAAAAATTAGTATCATTGCCGCAATCTGGATTCTCTCGTCGAGAGTCATTTTTTTTAGCAGAAGAGTCACTTTTATAGTCAACTTAACCTTTCGAAAATAGAAATTGAAGGAGACAACCTTTACCTTATTAACTCCATTAAAAGCATTTGGACTTGTCCTTGAAAAATAGAAATGGTAGTTGTTGATATCCTTATCGACCTCCAATTCTTTGAGAAGTCCATCTTAGACATATTTTTCGAGAGTTGAATCGATTGGCTAATAGAATTGCTAAACTCAGCTTCTCACCCTTTGTGTCTAACTTGAGATTTGATTCAGAACTTCGTGTTCTCATCCATAAGGATGCTCTAGGCTGGTCCTCTCATCGTTGTTGAGATCAGTCTTATTAAAAAATAGCAAATATCTTATTAAAATCGATTGAAAATAAAAGATTATGTACTTTTTTTAGCTATAGACCTATGACTAGCTTAGTTCAAGTGTCGTGTACGGGGCTTTGGTTAAGTTTTATATTGATATTCTTTTTAGTTTTTGAAAAATATCAATTTTACATTTAAAAAAATATTAAAAAAAATAAAAAATAGATCTAATCAATGACAATATAAATAAAATTAAGATAAGTATGATAATATAAAGAAATATCTACTAATAATCAATTAATAAAGACTGATGTGATTTTGTTCATACATAATATGTTGAATAAGAACATATACCTAAAAAAAGGAATTAAAAAATAAAATATGACTAATTTAGAATATTCAAACAATATATTATATATTCTATCTCCCCGAGCAAGTCGGGCAAACGTTTCCTCGAGCGACCCAAGAAGAGGAAACACATAGAGGTAAAAACAAAGGTCAATATAGTATCATGAAAGCACACTGAAAACGAAATCGAGCGACGACAAAAACAAAAGCATATCACACGTGCACAAGAAACAAAAGACACATAGCCCTTATGCTAGGAACCTATACTATAACACTAATCTAATCAACCTATCTCTCCCTAAGGTCAAAAGCACTAAGATCAATCATGAAAGACTGGATGGTCTAAACTAGGACTCCGATACTCGAATCTTCTCCCACCATGTACATGGACCTATCCTGGACCACATCTTCTAGGAGAGTCAAGAGGTTGAGGTCTTGTCTAATAACTTCCTTCCGGCTTTTCTTAGGCCTACCTCTTCCTCGATGGAAGTCACCAAGAATTAAAACCTTACCTATGCGAACTGGGGCGTTAGGTTGTCTCCTCTGAACATGATTGAACCATCGTAGTATAGATTCCCGCAACTTATCACAAATTCTGGCCACCCCGACTCTGTTGCGAATGCCTTAGTTCCTAATGTTGTCCAACCTAGAATGACCACACATCCAACGCAACATTCTCATCTCCGCAATGCTCTTGCGCCTTTGTAATTGGCCAACACTCTGCAATGTACAGCATGGCTGGCCTGACCACAATCCTGGAGAATTTACCCTTTTGTCTAAGGGGTACTCTTCTGTCACACAAAACCCCCAAAACACCCCTCCATTTAAGTCAATCCATTTGTATCCTGTACTTATGGTATTATTATTTTATAAAATGAAATTAATATTTCATTGTTTGTATTTTAATAACAATAAATAAAAGTTAAAAAATCTCTTTAACAACTTAATTTGTTTATCTCAAGACTGGTAATTATTCATGACTAATTTTATCGTACCTAACACTATCACACTGGTTTTAGATTTAAAACACATGTTGAATATCCTCTTGTCCCTAATGCATTACAATACACCATAGGCCCAACTTTCATATATGGGCCATCCTGCTATTGTAATTTGCATTTTTGGTGTTTTATATTAATTAGAGCTTAATTTGTGACCAACTTCAATTAAAAAAAATCAAATTTTGAGTACACATATACCCAATAATCAACATACAATTACAAATTGCTCGATCAATGATACAAAGAATGGAATGCAAATGAAAACAAACAAATTGAAAGCATTTAACTAAATCAAAGAAACGATAACTTTTTGGGTAAATGAATTCCAAAATCACATATAGAAATTAATCCACGCGCGCCTATCATGGAATTAGTTCTCCGATCCATCCACTAGCGATTACACGGCGCGCGTTGAGTGCACCGCATGATCTCCTAATCTCACCCCTCCGATCAGCCCTGGGCACCGTCCCAAGCTTAACCATGGCTTCTCCGAACTCGGCCAAGAAATCCTCCTTCAACAACTCGTCCACAATCTCCTTCGTGGGACTTTCATTGGCGATTCGCTGGTCGATTTGGAGCACGCCCATGTTCTGCTTAATCGCCTTGTAAAACCCGTTGTCGACAACAAGTCCACTCCCCGGAGTCTGGTCTAGGAAGATTGGCCTAGATGCGCCACTCCCGTCTTTTGGGCATGTTTTCTTGAGCGATGTCACCAAGCTCGGGTTCATAGATCGATCGGAGTTACCCGAGTTCTGGAAGTTGTAGAGCCGGTTTTGAACGAATGAGCAATGCGTGACTCCAACGGTGTGTCCACCTAATAAATTATCATATTCACATATGTTTGGTCGATCAGTTTACTTGTTTCTTATAGCAAGGTGATTAGTTTGTGTCAATTGTTTTTGGGACAAATTTCCGTACCTAGGAGAAGAACAAAGTCTTTTGCATTTAGGTTTCTTGTGGCGAACACACTAAGAGCTGACGAGACAGAGATTGTAGGAGAAGGGAGGTTCGAGTTGGCTTCGCTAGCGAGTGAGACAAGTCCATCTAGTCTCCCGGTCTCAACATTGTACCAGTGCTTACTTTGCTGCAAATCAAAATGGTGTTAATTCATGTGTAGACTAGTTTAATATATGGAATGAAGTTCACATGGTAGACTAGTATCAATCATCTCGAGAATTGAAAGAGCTAACTATATTACTTGATCATTGAGAACCTACCAAGTATACAGCGGCTCTTGTGGCTATAACAATAATGTCTGCACAAGAGACGACATTAGGGCATATCTTTTCGACTGCATCTTTGGCGGCATCAATAAGATCATAGCCTCGTACACTCCCATTCGGAGTTGCGGTCTTCTCGGTGTTTGTCCCGTTCAACAAAATCGACGCATCGCATCCCTAGTTACGAAAATCCAACGATTATGCACATGAAAACAGATGTTATACATCATGCACTTTAGGTAGGAAAAAAGAACAAATTGAGTGAAATGTCATATTTACCCTCACAAAGCAATCGTGGAACTGCATGCGGAGTAGGGCAGCCACAATGGTTTTGTCGGTGTTGAAACGTTTTTCAACCACCTTAAAAATGATTTCCTCTACATTATTACCGTTACATTTCCCATTGTAGAAGCCAACATAAATCCCGTCGACGACTATGGCCATCGAGATGACCGCGACAACTAGGGTCGTTATTAGAGGCGTTGACTTCCCAAAAGCCATTGAAGATCAACTCTTCTTTGGAAGTGATGTATGGGGTTTTTTCTTGGGAAGTTGAGGTTTTTAGGGAAGATTGGTGTTGTTGCAAAAGAGAGTGATCGATAAGTGGTATTTATAGCACATGGTTCAACATTGGTTACAAAACATGTATAATAAAAAGATATATATAAGTAATCAATTATGCATGAAGATTTGCTAATTCATAATAAGATCTTTTAGACTTGGATGCACGTAAGAGATATGTTATAATTCTGATTGTATACGTGCTTTCACGTCGTTATAATAACTCCTTATACGACGAAGCTAGGCGTGTGGCCACCTAAGGTCTGACATATATACATATTCAATAATTGGGATTTAGGTTAACAAATTAAAACGTGTTGATAATTAGCTATTAACAATTAGTTATAGCTATTAATAATTAGTTAATTAATAACGAGGTAATTACATGATATATATGGGTCACTATTTTAAATATTCTGTGGGTGCAAAATGAATTTGAGGATCGGACTATACTCGTTGGCAACTTCGTGCCAAGTTCGTGGTGGAGGAATAAGCGAGGATGTGAGTAAGTTCTCTTTTTTTCTTTTTCTTTTTTTTGCATTGGGTGATTTTCATGTGATGGCATGGGGGCCATTCATAGTAAATTTAGTAAGTGATTTTTTTACTCTAGCTAGGTTATTAGCGGATGATATTAGAAATGTTTATAGAGTGCGGTTCCGGTGCGGAGCACTCTTTCCGTGCGGACATGCATTATAGGGCTTTATTTGTGCACTTTTGGGCCTTATTTGTGCACTTTTACAAAATTTTTGAAAAATGATTGGAAACAAATTTGAAAAAGAAATTTTTTTTTTTTTGAAAAAGTGCACAAATAAGACGTTAAAGTGCACAAATAAGACCCAAAAGTGCATGCTCCGCACGTCCGCACGGGAAGAGTGCTCCGCATATGATCCAAACTCAATGTTTATAACTAGGTGTAATAATTTTCTTACAGTATCTGATTGTGTTCATGTTCTAAGGGAAGACACTTTTTATATTTTTAAGGTGTTTGTCGACAATACCTTTCTTTGGTCGTGGTTTTAGATTCGATCGATTAAAGTCGTTTTATGTCCGGAATGGGTTCTGTGAGACTCCCTTTTGAGCGTATGACGTACCCTCACCCTCCCGATACCGCGTGTCTCCATGCATACACGGTGGCAAGAGAATATAAAGTGTCTAACGTACGTCTCAGTTTTGATAGACCAATCAAGAATTGGTTGTCAACAATACCTTTACAAACAAATGGTGCACATTTATTTATAATATGATGCACATCCATCTCAATGCACATTAATTTATTTGTAATATAGTGCACATTTGTCTTTATATACATTAATTTTTAACATGGTGCACATTCTTACATCGGTACACATTTTCTTGTAATTTGATGACATTTATTTATAACATGGTGCACAGTCAAACACTGTGCACGATTATATGTAAATGTCTTGTAATGACCGGTCAATGATTAGTCAACGGTCGGTCAATGTCAGTCAATAGTTGTCAATATCGGAGACCGGTGGGTCAATGTGAAAGATGAATTGTGCACCACATTAATATTAAATGTGCACCACTTATTCTTGTGCACCATAATGCATAGAATTGTGCACGTCCGTGCGCACGTTTGTAGTAGGGATGTCAAAGGGGCGGATTCGAGGTGGGGACTACCCTCCCCGTTCGGGGGAGTGAAAATTACCCCCATCCTTGCAAAGTCCCCATCCCCGTCGGGGAATCCTTGTCCCCGTCTTATTTTCCCCATTTAATTCTTTTATTAACTTATTGTTTAACAATAATTTGTCATAAAATTAAGTCAATTTTGAAACTTATAATCATATTCAACATTATATGTTATAGAAGATTCAATATATTCAAGTTAAATATAGAAAAATTAACTAAAGTTTCATAAGGTTTAATCATAATATTTAATGATACATTATAAAGATTTCCCGTAAAAGTCCCCATCGGGTATCCCCATGAGAATCCCCGTTGGCCACTGGAGAGTGGGGTGGGGAGGGGAACGGGTTAGGGACCATTGTCCCTGATCGTCCCCATCCCCATGCGGGAAACTGATTTCCCTCCCATCCCCATTTATTTTCTTCATACTGGCTCTCATGACGGGGATTCCCCACGGATTTCGTGAAATCCCCTCCCCATTGACATGCCTAGTTCGCACAAGAACGACCGTGCGCATATATGGGTATATATAGGAAATGGATCTAGGGTTGTTCATCGGTCTAAAACGGAACCGAACCGAATAAAACCGAACCCAAATCGAGTTTTGAAATTTTGTGGACTGAAAACCAAACCGAACATACTCGGTTCGGTTCGGGTTCGGTTTTATTCGGTTCGGTTTTGGACCGAAATAACCGAACATTTTAAAATTATGTTGATTTAGGTTATTGAAGCAGGTTTTAGTGCACAAAATTGAATAGACCAAACCAAACTGGACCGAACTTGGATTGAACTGAACCGAACCACCTAACTGGTCCGAACCGAATAAGGTTGTACTAATTTATCTAGAAATCTGAGATGTTTTTATTATTTTAAAAAATAATCGGTTTTGACCGAACCGAAAACCGATTATTATATTTATACCCCTTGCGGCTTGCGTGAGAACATTCTTGTGCGGAATTGGGTTCTCACCTGATCCATTTAGGGGTGTTCATCGGGTTCGGTTTTCGGTTTTTTGGACCAAACCGAACCCGAATAGAAAACCGATTATTATATTTATACCCCTTGCGGCTTGCGTGAGAACGTTCTTGCACGGAATTGGGTTCTCACCTGATCCATTTAGGGGTGTTCATCGGGTCCAGATTTCGATTTTTTGGACCAAACTGAACCCGAATCGAAAACCGATTATTATATTTATACGAACCGAATATAATCGGTTTGGTCTAAAAAACCAAAAACCGGACCCGATGAACACCCCTAAATGGATCAGGTGAGAACCCAATTTCGCGCAAGAACGTTCTCACGCAAGCCGCAAGGGGTAATAAGCCACACAATGACATTTTGGTAAATAATGTCAGCTTTCAGAAAAAGGCCAAACAAGTAGGTCTTTGAAAATCATTAAAAAAAAGTTAGTGTAGTTGGTAGAAGGGTGAGGGGAAGTGTATTGACCCATTTTTGAAGCATCTCACGTGGCAACACGTGGCGGTGCCATGTAGTGCCACATCACCACTTTTTTTAAAACATATTTTTATTTTTTTTAAACACTTTTTTTCATTTATCTTTTATTTTTCGGGTCATTTTTTATGTGCATTTGTACATTTTAATGTGCATTTTTTTATAAACGTGAATGTGCATTTGGCACCACGCCATATTTTTTTTTAATTTTTAAATTTTTCAAACAATTTTCTTTTTTTTTGGGCTATTTTTTTCAATCAATTTGTGCATTTGGTGAACAACATTATGTTGATTTGATTATAACGTGAATGTGCATTTATTTATAGCGTGAATGTGCATTTGTTTATAACGTAAATGTGCATTTGCTTACAACACGATGTGCATTTGTATATAACTGCATGTGCGTTTGCTTATAACGTCAAGTAGATTTGAAGGGAAAAAATGTTTGAAAAGAAAAGAAAAAGTGTTCGAAAAAATAGTGATGTGCATTTGGTTATAACGTTAATGTGCATTTGGTTATGATATGAATGTGCATTTAATTGGCACCATGTCACTGTTTTTTTTCAAACAATTTTTTCTTCTTTTTGGGCTATTTTTTAGTCTATCAATTTGTGCATTTGGCGAACATCATTATGTGTTTTTGGTTATAACGTGAATGTGCATTTGGTTATAATGTGAATGTGCACTGAGTTATAACGTGAATGTGCATTTGAATATAACTTGATGTGCATTTGATATTCAAATGCACATCTAGTTATAAACAAATGCACATCCTACAATAAAAAAACTATATATGTGAATTTGATATACATATGTGCGTCTAGTTACATGTAACACCCCCAAATCATAACCCATTTGGAAATGTATTACCGCTAGTGACCTCGGTTTCCACACCGAAGCCACCCCAGGCTTTACCGGTTTAAATACAACTCATAAACAACAATCATGATGTAAACACCAAAATCTTTGGTTAAACATATGTTTGGGGATTACATCCCAATCCCCATAGGACAAAACAGAGTAATCAACGGAAGTCTTTGCAAAGTATAAATACAAGGGTCTTGATCGTAATGATCACCCGCCACGGATCGCAACCTGATAAATCCATTAAAACACCGTTTGCTTTTATAGTCGTTCTAACCTTTGTTTCTCGGATTCTTATCTGATGTGCCGAATCGAACGGATGACACCAGCCAACCATGCAGAGAACAATTACGGTTGGTTAGTCTAATGAAAGACTATACAAGGGTACAAAGCAGAGTGGTTCGAAGTAGTCGTATTAGGTTAGACTCATCGCTCCTCGAATCAAAACCGATAACGATAGTCAACCTTCATACTTCTACTGGAATATATCAAAAGGTATGATCAAGAGAAGATTCTGGAAGACCAAGTCTTACAACAATCGACCCAAAGAAGACTCCAATGAATTGAGTCTTATCGGAAACATGACAATGTTGGGGAACATTAATTAATCATACAAGCGTTCAAAAATGACTTGATGTTTCGGTTCACGACCAACCTCACCGCTTAATGCGAATCCAGATTGGAAAGAGAACGGTACTCTGATCAAAGTCAAGACGAGCTTTCCTAGTTGCACTATTTCCTAGCTGCACTACTCGTCTAAGGTATATTAATCATGTGCTACGACGGCACTTATCTTATTTAAATTCCAAAACGCGCATCACGTTATAGACTTTTAAATATATGTTTCGCTATGAGGGACATATATTGAGTATATGTTTCATCATGAGGGACATATAGGATATATGTTTCGCCATGAGGGACATACTCCTGAATGGGACGAATCCCAAGATTTGTAGCATCAGTTAAGTGCCACCATCTCTATACCCGAGTATAGAGATCGGTCATGACCCACCAAATGGTTTTTGGGTTTATCACCCTTTGCACCATTAATCATTATTAAAAAATGACTAGACCTCGAATAGTCCATCGCTCCTACGAATACTCGTGCTAACAAAACAGTTCAACACAGTAATAATCATATCAAAGCCCTCCAGGCTAATATCATAAATATATATCTATAATAGCGTTGTTCTAGCAGATATACAACCTATTATAATATCATATTCTTTCACATCATTTATCAAACTATTCCCAACAGAACAGTAAATCATCCCAAATTAATTAACAATTAAACAATTGATAATTAATGGAAATATGGAATGATAAGCAAGAGCGAACCGCCACTTGCCTTAGATCAGACGAAAGCTTTAACAAGCTTAGAGATAACGGTGCCTGAGTCTGAACTAGGACAGATCCTGGATATTAAATCCCTCTGGAACGACCCATAACGAGACCCTAAGTTAGATTCAATATCTATATATATGAATCTAAAAGAATACAAAAGGAATCGATGGAACCAAGCCTCGCTCGCAACCAAACACCCAAGAACACACACACGAACCCAGCCTGCCGCGGGTGCGGTCGGCTCTCACCGCGGGGTGCGATGGGGTGCGGTGGTGCCTTGCCGCGGGTGCGGCGAGAGCCTTTGACAGATTTTCGATGGAAGACTCACCCAAATCGATCCGTTCGACTTCGATTTGTTGTGGTTTTGATCTCCCAACACTTTAGACCTTTGAACACCACTTAAGATCACCTTTGTAAATACTCAAAGGGGTTCGATCTCTTCTCAAACGAAGCTCACAAGCTTGACAACAATGGAGATTTCAGGAAAACATTCAGAGAAAGAAGATGGAGCTCGTCCATGGCTTCTCCTCCTTCTTTTATACCCCAAGCATGGAGCTTACCAACCAATGACGTTAAGGAGGAGGTGGCCCGACCAGATAGTCAGCTAGGAGGCCAACTAAGGCGAGCTACGGCCTGCGACTTATCGCGATGACGTCGGAGCTGACGATGGCCGCGGGGTGCGGTGGGGGTGTGGTGGCCGACTCGTGACCGCCACTGGCATTGGCCTTCGCCGCGGGTGCGGCAGGGTGCGGCCAGGGTGCGGTCAAGGCCAATTTTGCCCCCTTTTGCCCGTTTTGTCGTTTTTACCAAGTGGTTAGATATTTTTAACCACGGGTTAAATATATTCGTACACGAATGACCTTTTAACCCAAAAATATATTAACTGTATTTTATATTACTCCGAAAAATATTACAGAGATCAAACATCTCATAGAATATTCGTACTTCTCTGAATTTAATCTGACTTGTAATATGGGCATAAGAAAATTCAAAATTTTCCTTACAAAATGAGGGATATTACATTACCTCCCCCTTAAAAGAAGTTTCGACCCCGAAACTTAGGCCGAAAACAACTCGGGAAAGCGTCTAAGCATATCCTCCTCAGTCTCCCAGGTAACTTCTTCGGTTCCTGACTTGGACCACAGAATCCGTACCAACGGTACTATCTTGTTGCGCAAGTGCTTCCCACGGCACTCGAGAATACGCACAAGTATCTCTTCATAAGTACCATTTGCTTGAATCTCAATGTCTTCATAGCTTAGCACATGAGACTCATCAGGGACGTATTTCCTCAGCAAGGATACGTGGAACACATTATGCACTGGATGTGCCGATGGCGGCAATGCCAAATGGTACGCTAGAGATCCCACTCTGTCGAGAATTTCAAATGGTCCCACGTAGCGAGGGTTGAGCTTCCCACGCTTACCAAATCTGAACACGCCCTTGGAGGGCGAGACTTTAACAAAGACCTTGTCACCAACCTCAAATTCAACATTCCTACGCTTCGGATCAGCGTAAGACTTTTGCCGACTTTGAGCTGCCAACATCCTTTGTCTTATTAAGGCAATATCTGAAGCAGTTCTCTCAACCAATTCTGGTCCGAGAAGAATCTTGTCGGCGTTCTCATCCCAACAAATCGGAGATCTGCATCTGCGACCATACAAAGCTTCGAATGGAGTCATCTTGATAGTAGCATGCCAACTATTGTTATATGTGAATTCGATTAGACTTAGGCTGTCCTCCCAGCTAGTCGGACGATCGAGTACGCATGATCTCAACATATCCTCCAGAGTCTGGATAGTCCTCTCAGACTGTCCATCCGTTTGAGGGTGAAACACAGTGCTGAATCTCAATTCAGTTCCCATGGCCTTGTGGAGTTCCTTCCAGAACCTTTACATGAATCGGCCATCACGATCCGATACAATGGTCTTTGGAGTACCATGCAAACGGATAACCTCGTGTAAAAACACTTCTGCTAACCTCTGGGTTCCCCACGTTGACTTGATAGCCACGAAGTGAGCACTCTTCGTGAGCCTGTCAATGATAACCCAAATAGCATCTTTCTGACTCTTAGTCTTGGGTAATCCTGTGACGAAATCCATTGCGATATCTTCCCATTTCCATTCTGAAACTGGAAGATGTAGCAATTCACCGCCTGGTCTGCGGTGCTCTATCTTGACCCTTTGATAAGTCAAGCATTTCGCCACGAATTCTGCCACATCCCACTTCATGTTGGGCCACCAAAACTTCATTCTGAGGTCCTTGTACATTTTACTAGAGCCTGGATGTACAGAGTAGGCTGACGAATGGGCTTCTCTCATCACCAATGGACGAAGACCATCAACGTCAGGCACACAAATTCGGTTTTGAAACCAAAGTGGTCCATCCTCTTGGATCACAAAACCGAGAGTCTTCCCATTCATCACTTCATCACACAGCTTCACCAAGATCACGTCATCAACCTGTTTCTCTCTGATCTGATCAAGAAGTGTAGCTTGAATCTCAAGCATACTCAGGTATCCCCGACGTTGATCATACAAGACTTCATTCTCGCATGACTCTTGGTTCAGCTTGGTTTGAGCAACAAGCAAAGCCACTACGGTCTCATGTGGTGTCTTCCGGCTCAATGCATCGGCTACTACATTAGCCTTGCCCGAATGATACAGTAATTCGAGATCATAGTCCTTGAGTAGTTCTAACCAACGACGTTGTCTCATGTTCAACTCCTTCTGAGTGAATACATATTTGAGACTCTTGTGGTCGGTGAAGACTTGACATCTCACGCCATAGAGATAATGTCTCCAAATCTTCAGGGCAAACACTACCGCTGCTAATTCCAGATCATGCGTCGGATAGTTTTCCTCATATGTTTTCAGCTGTCTTGATGCGTAAGCAATAACCTTGCCTCTTTGCATTAACACGCATCCTAAACCACTCTTCGAAGCATCACTATAGACCGCATAATCATCAGTTCCGTCTGGTAGCGTTAGCACTGGTACGGAGGTCAGACATTGCTTCAATTTCTGAAAATTGGCCTCGCACTTGTCATTCCAGACAAACTTCTTGTGGACCTTGCGAAGCAGACCGGTCATAGGTAGAGCGATCTTAGAAAATCCCTCTATGAACCGTCTGTAATATCCAGCAAGTCCAAGGAAACTGCGCACCTCCTTCACATTCTGAGGCCGTTTCCAGTTAGCTACTGCTTCAATCTTCTGGGGATAAACCATTACCCCCTTCTCATTGATCACATGGCCTAAGAAAGCCACTTCCTTGATCCAAAAATCGCACTTAGACAACTTAGCGTACAGCTCATTTTGTCTAAGGATTGACAACACAATCCGAAGGTGTTTCTCGTGAACTTCCTCATTCGGAGAATAAATCAAAATGTCATCGATGAAAACCACCACGAACTTATCCAAGTACTGGTGAAAACATTGATTTATTAAGTCCATAAAGACCGCTGGAGCGTTGGTAAGTCCGAATGGCATGACTACGAACTCATAGTGGTCATACCTTGTCCGGAATGCAGTCCTCAGAATATCTTCCTCACGAATTCTGAGTTGATGATAACCAGATCTCAGATCGATCTTGGAAAAGACTTTTTCTCCCTGCAACTGATCCAATAGATCATCAATCCTTGGCAAAGGATACTTATTCTTAATCGTGATTTTGTTCAACTCTCGGTAGTCGATACAAAGTCGAAACGATCCATCCTTCTTCTTGACAAACAAGACCGGAGCACCCCAAGGTGATGCACTCGGCCTTATATAACCCTTGTCGAGAAGATCCTCTAGTTGCTTCTTCAACTCTTGCATCTCAGCAGGAGCCATCCGGTACGGTGCCTTCGAGATCGGCGCAGTACTCGGTTCAAGATCAATAGAAAATTCCATGACACGATGCGGGGGTAATCCAGGAATCTCTTCCGGAAAAACATCAGGAAATTCATGAATCACAGGAATATCAAGAATTGTTGGTTCATCTTTCATGGGCGAATCTAGATAGCAAAGGTACCCGACACAACCCTGTCGAAGTAGCTTAAACGCAGACATCGTATTGATAAGCCTGCCGTTATCAGCGTCATTCTGACCCTTAAATTTGCACACGCTCTGGCCCCCAGATGACACCGTCACAGTTCTTGCACTGAAGTCGATTACCGCCCCATGACGTGTCAGCCAATCCATATCGAGAATAATGTCGTATGGAGCCATGGCAATACAGATCAAATCTTCCTCGAATTTCTTACCCTGGATGGTAATCGGAAATTCAGACAGACACTTAGTCCCCACTAAGCGTTCACTATTAGGAAGATTCACAACGAAAGGCTCAAAGACCTCGTTGCAAACTAGACCTAACTTACTAACACAACTCTCTGAAATAAAGGAATGGGTAGCACCCGAATCAAACAGTGTGCATACTGAAGTAGAATGAAGGTATAAAGTACCTTGAGCAATTGGAGCGTTAGGTCCATCAACCTCACGCATCTCGTACAGGCGTTGACCCTGACCTCCAAAAGCAGCTGGGGCTTTCCCCTTCTTCTGGGCAGTTGTCTGCACCGAAGGACTATGAGCCGCTGTTGGTTTAAACCTGGGTCGGTTACTTTGATTAACAGACCCCTGCTGTGACTCCGCTCCTTTCTGCTTTCCTTGCCAATAGAACTTCTGCAAATGCCCTTCATTCCCACAACCAAAGCATGTCTTTCTTTCCTTCGGACACGCAGTACTCTTGTGCCCAACAGCACCACAATTTTAACACAGGATCAGACTCTTTCCCTGACCCGATTGCTGTGTCGACTCTCCTTGAGTCCCACCCATTTTCGCCTTGCTAGATTTAGCAAAGTTAGACGGTGGCGCGGGACGTTTAAACCCACTCGCCTGAGGTTGATTTTGCATCGACCTCTGGCGATTCTTTCTCTTGGTCGACTCATCCAGAGTCACCTCCAACTTATAAGCCGCATCCACATATTGCTCCAAGGTAGAGCAATTGTGGCTCAACATCATTGGCTTAATCTTTAGGCTCATCCACTCGTGGAAATGCCAGATTTTCTGTTCTTCACTGGATACTTCCGATCCAGCGTACCGCAACAAGTGATTGAACTTGGTTGCTAGCTCATTCACCTTTAACCCTTCAGTCTTAGGGTAAAGAAATTCCTTGCGCTTTTCCTCCCTCATTGCCCGAGAGAAGAATCGGTCAGTCATCTTGGTCTTGAACATTGCCCAATTCAAATCAGGGCTATCAGCAAGACCAGTGTTTTCCCACCACTCACTAGCATCTCCTTTCAGTTGAAGAGAAGCTATGTGTACCTTCTCATCCTTAGTGCACTCCACACTGCGGAACAACCGCTCCATGTGGGAAAACCAATGCGTTACTTCAACTGGTTCACCCTTCCCATTGAAGCTGTCAGGTCTCATAGAATTTATGGCTTTCAGCGCTCGGCCACAATCATTCCTGCTCCTAACCACATTCTCCTGATGCAAAGGTACATGAGTTTCCTGTTCTCCAACTCCCGGGATCGTTGAGGATGCCGGCACATCTTGCGCCTGAGGCATATTCGGGTGTAGGACATCGTTCATTGCTTGCATGAAAATTCCTCGAATTTCTGCAACGACCGCTTCATCAAATATCCTTGGAGCGTGGCCCTGAGCTGGGTCATTGCCTTCCGGGTTAACATTGGACGCAGACTCATGCACATCCTCTGGATTTCCAACATTATCCCTAATTGGTCTGGGGTTGTTGCTCGGCCCAGCACCAGAACGACTTGTGTTCACCATCTGTTTACCGATCAAATTTCAAGGATTTCGTACATTAATATTTTCCAAAATACTTAATGTAATAAAATCAACTCAGAAGGGATCAAACTAGGTAAACTTCATTAGATGAACTTTCAAACTTATACCTAGGGTTTTACAAAAGGGAAATCTCTTGAGCTTCCTGACAAAATTGCTCAGAGAATTCACAAATTTTACCGCATGTACACTAGAGTATTACACAAAAAGGAAACTACTATAGTTACATCGGTTCTTTCTCAAAGTCCCCCGAAACGCTTCCTATATGGCAAGCTGCCCATATAGGGTTTCTTCGGACGTGGTTCTTCATCAGGGTCTGGTGATAAACTTCTCACCCTACTCGGCCCCGGCAAACACGATTCATCTACTGATCCTGGTGTTCTCGGCCTGGTAACACTCTGATCATGCTCTCGTAGTCTTGCCCTTCTCTGGGCATACTCCCTCATCTCGTCTAACTGATGCTGCTCTTCGAAAGAGATTTCCTCGCTCTGGCCAAGTATCTCCTGTAACTCAGAACTCGTCATTCGCCTTCTTCGGACTTGAAGGGGCGGCGAGTCCTCTGAAGCATAGCGGGAGTCGGTCCTCTCCCTGATGCCATACTCCACATAAAGCGCCTCCCACTCAGCGTCAGTCCACGGCGGGTATACTGGCTCAGGTGGCAGATTGAGGTACATAAATTGCATCCCCGAGTCCACATGATCCACTAGCAAGTGCCTCAGCCCATCAGGATCTTGACCCTGCTCCACTGGGACTTTCTCGAGGTCCTCTATTGGGTCTTCGTCTTCCTCTGGATCCTCCTCGGGATCCTCTTCCTCTTCTTCTTCCCCTTCTGGGATCGCCTCAATCATATAGTCGTTGTCATAATACCCTTGGGCATATATCACTAGTGGAAAAAATCCTTATAGAGGCGGGCCTTTGGACACTTATTGAGGCGAACACCGTTCGCTTCAACTAAGGGGGCTGCAACAAGTAGAGACACTTTTTGAGGCGGGCATTTTACGCCTCTAAAAGGACCTTATTGAGGCGGGCCTCCTAAGCCCGCCTCAACAAGTCCCTCATTTTGGCAGGAGTATATATAGAGGCGGGCGTATACAAGCCCGCCTCAACAAGTAGACGTTGAAGATCAAGAACAACATCCATTTCAGAATAGGTTCCTGATTTTATTCACAGAATAATATACAACAGATTTCATCAGAGTACAGTCAGGTTCTCAACAACAGTTTACATGACAAGTAAAAACAAGTTCAATCCGATAATAAATACTTCGATGTAAAATACTCTGCCCATTGCTCACGAACAACATCCATTTCTTCATAAGTATACGATGTCTTCCTCTTAGGATATAGCTTCATAAAAAACACAGAAATTATTGATAAAAAACACAAATACTATCAATATATAGTTAGTTAAGTTACATACCTTATCTAGTCGGTCATTAGAGTCATAGAGTCCCGTGACTATATCTAACATGAACTTCATGACATAATAGCCACACTCGGTTCCGCCGCTTTGTTGAGCGCACTAATTACACAACATAAGGGGGCTGTCTTAGATACAAGGCCTTTGATTATAAATAAACAAACCTAAAGCGTATAAAATGCTATATGTACCTCTATATTGCAGACTCTCAACGTCTTACGTTTTTCTATTAATTTCTCTCACTTCCCACCTTGATACTTATACACTTGAAATGCCCTATAAAATCAACATAATACACTCATGAAACTGATATTGTTAATATTCCAAAAAAAAAACTAATTCGTAAGCAAAATAACTTACAAACTCATGATTCCAGATGCATCAGTCGTTCTGTTGCCTTGACCCTTTAGAGAATCGAAAAGATAGACCTGTGATCTAAATAGGTCTATCACGTACAGAATCCAATGATTGCTGCATCATTTAAAAGTAAATTGATAAATATTAATGATTGCTTAAAATACTAATTATATATGAAACTTATTGAAAACACTTACTCTTGATTATATGGGAGCAAAAACAATTTGGCACTGTTAGAATCTTTAATCGTATTCTTAACAGTTTCAGCATTGAACACACGTTGCAAGTAATCTGCTGGAACTGTTGCATCGGCCCTGATTCTAGTGCTTGACACCATCTCAGGACAAATGAACCCAATTCGAGAATTTTCAAATGCATATGTGTGATTGTCCAATAAATACCCGCACATTTAAAGGTATTTGATTAAACGATTATGAATGGTAATGTAAAAATGATTAAAGAAAAAACGATTAAGAATGATAGTTGACAATTAAAAGATAAAGACTGATCAAAACATTTACATCATGTAGACTTGAGTCACAGAAATGTTTAAGCACGCCCCCTTAAGGAACTCTTCTACATCGGATGCAGTGACGTATGTTTCTTGATCTCTCACATAATTCCAAACCGAGGCATCCAATGGGATGGGAGTACTATCATATATACCACCCGGCGCCAAAGACATAATAAAATGCAAGTATTTGCATGACTGGCCATGACCTCGAATTTCTTCGTTTTCTGCTTCCTTCCTTTTGGCGGCTGATTCTTCCGTTTTACGATCACAGCTACCAACCGCCTATTTGTTGGACTGAGACTTAAGAGTTATTTGGACATGAAATTTCCAAAAAATAATAATGAAGTAACATTTGTATTATTGAGCACAAAGGTCTTACCTTTGTATTTTTGGCGTTGTCATCCACCTTTTTAGAGAGAAATGACTTGGACTTCTTTGTTGGGCATGGAGTATAGTCCTATATATAGAATTATAGACGAGCAAGAGTGAGTAATGTGGTGTACATTATTAGTGAGCACAAAGGTCTTACCTCGTCGTCTTCGAAAATCACTAAGCGGATCGGCCATTGCACGAAACTACCCTGAGCACCGCCTAAGTTAGTGAAACCATCACCCGTAGGTACCGGAAGAATATCATCATTATGTCCATCATAAACAAAATCAACTTGGACTTTGTAGTGATCAGGCTTCATCGGTGTAAAGTGTTGGGACGATGCACCGTTTGAGGGTTGTACCATACCATCCGCTACGAGCACTTTGTTACCAGAATCTTTATCCTCAAGGGCAAGATGGCATGGAGTCCTTTCCTGCATATAAAGTAAAATGAAAAATGCAATACTAAGGTTGCGGCATGGAATTTTAATTCATGTTATAAGAGGTCTTAGCATGAAGAGTTCATGACAATACTCAAACTCAATCATACCTTTAGCTCACATGGTTGCGGTGTGGAATCAGGACGAGTGGTATAGGAAGCATTAACATTAAGTTCAAGAACGGGAGTAGAAGTGGAGTTTGGTTGATTTATATGTAACATGGAGCGTAGTTGCTTTTGGAGGGCCTCAGCCACCCTTTTATCTAATTCACCTTCAAACTCCTTTCTAATTTCAGCTTTGATCGATTCGATCAGATCTGATGAAGCTTCACTAGAACATCTTCTCTGTCGTTCTCTTGGACCGAAAGCAACTCTATAACCAACATTTCCACCTATTGCCTTGACACGGCCACGATGATCTTTTTTCCCAATAGCTTTGGTGAGGGCATCCTCATCATCCTCGAAAGTAAGGTTTCCTTTTTCTTCTTCTTCGATATACTCCTCCTATAATGCCAATTAGGAAAGTATAAATTAGTTCATATTTCCAAGTCAATTTAAGTAAATATTCATTAAAAAAGCACTACTTACAACTTTTCTTGCAATTTCTACGGCTTCCTTATCGTTCGGGTTAACTTCCCACTTTCCATCCTTACTTCGAACTTGATGAGCCAAAACCCACTCCTTTGATCTATATTTTCTAGCTCTAGGAACCGATGAGTTCACTGAGGAGCTACTTGACAGAGATAAAGCTGCTTCCGATGGGAGTCATCCTTCTTTTATCCACTCGTGTCGTTTTCTAATATAACCCGCATGGCCGGTGAGATGAGGACTCTTGTTTAATATTGCACTTGCCCTTGCTTTCTCACTATGAGCCTGTCAAAAGGCACATAGATTTATAACCAACGATTTCCGCTGACTAGAAATCTTTAATAGTAAAAAGAAATAGCATTATTACCAATGACTCCGGCTTGTAATATTCTTTAAGAAAAACTGACCAATCAGCCTCTGTAATGTGATGGTAGATTTCCCAAGGCATCTTGTTTGTAGGATATTTCGACGGCTTTTGCTTCTTAGTTATCCATCGACGCACCAACTTGCTCTTGAAATCTCTAAATCGTTTTGCCACACAAGAATGAAAGTATTTTTCCCTTGATTTATCTACATCCTCAATGATGTGGAACATAAGCTGTGGATTTTTACAATAAGTTAGATTAATTGTTAATATAGTATATATTTAAAACAATTTAAAATGTCATTATACCTTGGTCTCCTCCCAAAACCCTTGTCTCGTCTGCTCATCTATCTTTCGGTATTCTTTCTCGTTAATATTAATTCTTTGAGAACAACTCCCAACTTGCTTTCCGTATTCTTTCGACCACTCGCCATCAAGGACATTTAACTCATTAAACTCAAGGTGCATAGGCTTTTTTACTTAAACTCCTTTTGAAGGACCACGCCCTTTAGCGATCTGTGTAATCGCGCTAACACCTTGTGATTCATGATCACCTTGGGTAGGGAGAATAGCATTTCCACTTTCGTTAGACATAGTGGCTAGAATTCTTGCAACAAGCACACACAAAAATCTACCTAAATGTAAAAAAAAAACTTATTGTAAAATAAAATTAACTTATTGTAAAATAAATGATCCTCAATCTCATCAATATCATCTAACCGCCTTATATTCTTACAATCACCGTACATCCAAGGACGACTCATTTCTAGTAATAAATGCAAAACAAGGAAGATTAAATACTCATTTCTAGTAACTATCCCGCCAAGGGCCTAAATAGATAATAATACGCAACCAAGCAAGAAAAAATACAAACTCAACTATCCCGCCAAGGGCCTAAATTATGAATTATATCCCGCCAAGGGCCTAAGGAATTAGGGTAGAAGTATTACCTTGACCCAATATCGATCCTTCAAGGCAATGCCCTTATCAGCCTGCAGAATGTCATTTCACTAATTAAATAAAGAATGCGATTCTTTTCACTTTTGCTTTATTTATATAGCTTTCCTTTTCACTTATTAAATTAATAAACCGTAAAAATGTGATCCTCTAGTATATTACATCCTCAATACATTATAATACATAGATTATGAGACTTTGTTTTTTTAATGTACAAGTCAACCGATAACAATAAGACAGTTTCGATCCCTTCTAGAAAACCCTTATCCAAAGGCAGAAAATATAGAGAAACCACTGCTATAGGGGCATTTCATCAAACACCTTCAGTGTGCCGCATCAGAAAATTAACATTCTTAACTAAATTTATGCTGAATATAAATCAAATCTTTTGCTCTTCATTTTCACAAACTGGAAGCCCAATCAAGGAATCAATTAGGAAGGGAAAGGACTATGTCGTAAGGACTGATCTTAAGGAGTATTCCGACAAACCGATTAAGCTTCTAACAGAGCCAAACCTTCATGTTTTCAAAAAAGAGTGCAAGGACTAAAACATTTAAACACAAAACACACAAATTCGAAATTCATGATTAATGTAACAGAAGGCACGAGCTTTCAATAGGCAGAAAAAGACGAAGAAGAAGTATATAATTAAGATTGATGAAGTTGAGGTCGACGACAATACGAGCAAATTAAAGTGTAGAGTTTAGCGGAATTGGAGAAGTAAAATAGGGTGTCAGATGAGCTTACCAGCGGAATCGGGTGAGGTTGAGGATGGCGTTTTGGTGAAACCTCGAGTGCGTTGTTGATACTTGTTGAAGGGAGTATTAGAGGGAGCTCGGCGAAGGGAGATGAAGTCGGAGCTTGGGAAGACGGATACGAAGAGGAGATGAAGGCGCGCATAACTATTTTTTTTTTAATTAGGGTTGAGCTTATAGAGGCGGGCCTAACACGCCCGCCTCTATAAGTATTGGTATAATAGAGGCGGGCCTTACATGCCCGCCTCTATTGGACATACTTATTGAGGCGGGCTTTAAGAGGCCCGCCTCAACACTTTAATTGAGGCAGGCTACTTGGCCCGCCTCAATTAGTTAGCATTAGAGGCGGGCCTTACCCTGGCCCGCCTCTAATACTTTAGCGGGAAATGTTTTTTCGGATACTTGTTGAGGCGTATATTAATTTGCCCGCCTCAAAAGATGTTTTTGAGGCGTATAAATTAATTATCCGCCTCAAAAACCAAAAAAAAAGTGACTGCCTAAGTCGTTGTTGAGGCGTATTGAACTATGTACGCCTCTAAAAGGGAGCCTCAAAAAGTATTTTTTTCACTAGTGTCTTGACAACTCAACTTCATTTCTCGCATTATCCCCTGGCTCCACTACCGGCTCAGCCACTGGAATCATAGTCTGGTCGGATACGAGCACCACTGATTCTGGAAGTACATACTTTACTTCCTCAGGTGGTCCACTCGATTCTCCGACCTCAAAGCAGCGAAGTGGAACTGGGAAGTCGAGCTCCATAGGGGAGGGTGGAATCACCTCAGCTTCCTCCTTATCCTTTGGGAGAGAAAAGCAGGCATCCATCTCCTACGGACGATGAAACGAGAGTTAGTCTTTCTAAATATAGAAGTTCGCTTCCATATTAGACTAAAGAAGAAAGCACGACTATGAACGATTTTATTTCAAAAAAAAAAATTCATTTTGTTTTTGAAAATTCAGAGCCTTTGAAAACATTTTCAATTTAAAACGAGTAAATGGTTCATGAATTCCCAAACCCATTTTAAAACCTTTGGCTCTGATACCAGATCTGTAACACCCCCAAATCGTAACCCATTTGGAAAGGTATTACCGCCAGTGACCTCGGTTTCCACACCGAAGCCACCCCAGGCTTTACCGGTTTAAATACAAATCATAAACAACAATCATGATATAAACACCAAAATCTTTGGTTAAAACATATGTCTGGGGATTACATCCCAATCCCCATAGGACAAAACAGAGTAATCAGCGGAAGTCTTTGCAAAGTATAAATACAAGGGTGTTGATCGTAATGATCACCCGCCAAGGATCGTAACCTGATAAATCTATTAAAACACCGTTTGCTTTTATAGTCGTTCTAGCCTTTGTTTCTCGGATTCTTATCTGATGTGCCGAATCGAACGGATGACACCAGCCAACCATGCAGAGAACAATTACGGTTGGTTAGTCTAATGAAAGACTATGCAAGGGTACAAAGCAGAGTGGTTCGAAGTAGTCGTATTAGGTTAGACTCATCGCTCCTCGAATCAAAACCGATAACGATAGTAAACCTTCATACTTCTACTGGAATATATCAAAAGGTATGATCAAGAGAAGATTCTGGAAGACCAAGTCTTACAGCAATCGACCCAAAGAAGACTCCAATGAATTGAGTCTTATCGGAAACATGACAATGTTGGGGAACATTAATTAATCATACAAGCGTTCAAAAACGACTTGATATTTCGGTTCACGACCAACCTCACCGCTTAATGCGAATCCAGATTGGAAAGAGAACGGTACTCTGATCAAAGTCAAGACGAGCTTTCCTAGCTGCACTATTTCCTAGATGCACTACTCGTCTGAGGTATATTAATCATGTGCTACGACGACACTTATCTTATTTAAATTCCAAAACGCGCATCACGTTATAGACTTTTAAATATATGTTTCGCCATGAGGGACATATATTGAGTATATGTTTCATCATGAGGGACATATAGGATATATGTTTCGCCATGAGGGACATACTCCTGAATGGGACGAATCCCAAGATTTGTAGCATCAGTTAAGTGCCACCATCTCTATACCCGAGTATAGAGATCGGTCATGACCCACCAAATGGTTTTTGGGTTTATCACCCTTTGCACCATTAATCATTATTAAAAAACGACTGGACCTCGAATAGTCCATCGCTCCTACGAATACTCGTGTTAACTAAACAGTTCAACACAGTAATAATCATATCAAAGCCCTCCAGGCTAATATCATAAATATATATCTATAATAGCGTTGTTCTAGCAGATATACAACCTATTATAATATCATATTCTTTCACATCATTTATCAAACTATTCCCAACAGAACAGTAAATCATCCCAAATTAATTAACAATTAAACAATTGATAATTAATGGAAATATGGAATGATAAGCAAGAGCGAACCGCCACTTGCCTTAGATCAGACGAAAGCTTTAACAAGCTTAGAGACAACGGTGCTTGAGTCTGAACTGGGACAGATCCTGGATATTAAATCCCTCTGGAACGACCCATAAAGAGACCCTAAGTTAGATTCAATATCTTGTAACACCCCCAAAACTTAACCCTCTTGGAAAGGTATTACCGCCAGTGACCCCAGTGTTCCTTACCGAGATCACCCAAGGCTTTACCAAAGAAATACAATTTATGAAATGCAATTGATACACAAAGATCAAGCGTTAAATTCCAAAACATAACATTATCAAGGAAAATAAGAGTTACGGGATTACAACCCAATCCCGAATAGGTCAAAACATAGTTTAATCAAACACAGCGGAAGACTAAAAAAAATAAGTTACAATCGGAGTTATTGTCCAAAGGATCATAACCTGATTAAAGAAATAATTAAAACATTCAAAAACCACCGCCGACTTCATAGTCCTTCTAATCTTCTGAGCTACTTCTTAACTGATGTGCCGAATCAAACGGATGACACCAGCCAACCATGCAAGGGAAAATATTGGTTGGTTAGTCTAAATGAATAGACTAGCAAGGGAACAAAGCAAAATGGTTCGAAGCAGTTGTATTAGGTTAGACTCTTCGTCCCTCGAATAATAATCGAGTATGCTTGTCAACCACCATACTCCTACTGGAATAATCAAGAGGTATGCACAAGAGAAGATTCTGGAAGACTGAATCTTCACAGAAATTGACTCGAAAGAAGACTCCAACTGAAAAGAGTCTTTAAGGAAGCAAATGACAAATCTGGAATATTACAGAATCATTCAACCATGATTTAAAACTGACTGAGATGCGTCGGTTCACGACCAACCTCATCGCCTACAACGAATCCAGATTGGAAAGAGAACGTACTACATTCAAGTCAAGACGAGTTTTCCTAGCTGCACTGAACTTAGCTGCACTACTCGCCCAATGTGTATTAATTATGTGCGTCAAGGTAGCACTTATCTGATTTATGTTCCAAAAACACACATCACGTTATAGACTTTTACATGTGTACCCCACCAATGGGACGACACATCTTAGTATACGTTTCGTCGAGAGTGACGTATACCGAAAGGGGTGTGACACCAGCTAAGTGTCCTGTCTCTACACACATGTGTAAGAGACCGATCATGATCTTAGAATAGTACCAGATGGGGACGAGCCATCCCGATACCAGATTATAAAGAAACGACTGGACCGAGTCCGAGTAACGTTCCTATCTAACAGTGCTAACTAAACAGTTACAGCACCACCACATTTACAGGATAAATCCACATAAAGGCCCGAAAGGCGATCACAGATAATAGCGTTGTTCTAGCAGATATACAACCTATTATATGATTTTCAAAACAGTTTATCAAAACCGTTTCCAGACAACAGAATATTCATTCCAAATTAATTACTCAGATAAACTACTGATAATTAATGTAAATATGGAACGAAAGAGCAAGAGCGAACCGCCACTTGCCTTACTCCGCAGAATAGTCTAAAGACGCCACTGGATTCCGGGCTCGACACGGTATAGTTCCGACAGCACAACAACCTTCGAGTCGACCCATAAAAGGAACCCTAAGTTAGATCCGACATAAACAGTACGAATCTGAATACGGCGAAAGAACACGAAAGGAAAGACGCCACGACGACAACCGACCAAGCCAAAGCCACGAAGGCGTTCTGGGCACTGGCGGCGGTCGCCGTGAAGAACACGGCGGTCGCCGTTAAGAACACGGCCGACTGAAACGAGAGAAACTCACCCCAAAACACGAGCATTTTGGCCTCCTTCGACTTGCTTTGGCTTCTAACCTCCAAGGCTAACCAAAAGCTTCACAAAGGCACTCTAGAAACACACCAAAACAACACCGGCGAGACCTCCGGCGAGCACAAGAAAACCGGCGAAAACAAAACTCCGGCGAGAGGCGAATTTGGCAGAGGTTTGGTGCTGGGATGGCTCAAAACCTCACCCCCAACACCTCCTTTTATAGCCAAAGTGTCTAAAGCGTTCAACCAAACCCTGAGACGCGGCCGAAAGCAAGATCGGCGCCCTTGATTTCCGCCGGCGACCAACGGGCAATGCCCATTGGACAATCACGGCGGTCGCCGTTTTTGCCTGCGGCGGGCACGCGGCGGTCGCCGTTGCCAGGTTTGTCGCGACCAGCTAGAAGCTGACAAGCTGACTCCTCGGGCCCAACCACGGCGGTCGCCGTTTTCCCCTTTTCCCGCCCATTCGGCTTTGAACGAGCATGACGATAAACCGGGATAAAAATTATCGTACGCGAACGACAATTTAAAATTCAAGGCACCTTATCTGTATATTATTTCACTGAGAAAAAATATTACAGATATAGAGCACATTACAGAATGTCTCAAGCTACCTGAATTAAATCCGACGTACACAACGAGTACTCGGGAAAATTCCATAATTCCCAAAATAACCTTACAAAAATACGGGGTATCACATATCTACATATATGAATCTAAAAGAATACAAAAGGAATCGAAGTAACCAAGCCTCGCTTGCAACCAAACACCCAAGAACACACACACGAACCCAGCCTGCCGCGGGTGCGGTCGGCTCTCACCGCGGTGTGCGGTGGGGTGCGGTGGTGCCTTGCCGCGGGTGCGGCGAGATGACAGAGGCGAGAGCCTTTGACAGATTTTCGATGGAAGACTCACCCAAATCGATCCGTTCGACTTCGATTTGTTGTGGTTTTGATCTCCCAACACTTTAGACCTTTGAACACCACTTAAGATCACCTTTGTAAATACTCAAAGGGGTTCGATCTCTTCTCAAACGAAGCTCACAAGCTTGACAACAATGGAGATTTCAGAAAAAAATTCAGAGGAAGAAGATGGAGCTCGTCCATGGCTTCTCCTCCTTCTTTTATACCCCAAGCATGGAGCTTACCAACCAATGACGTCAAGGAGGAGGTGGCCCGACCAGATAGTCAGCTAGGAGGCCAACTAAGGCGAGCTACGACCTGCGACTTATCGCGATGACGTCGGAGCTGACGATGGCCGCGGGGTGCGGTGGGGGTGCGGTGGCCGACTCGTGACCGCCACTGGCATTGGCCTTCGCCGCGGGTGCGGCAGGGTGCGGCCAAGGCCAATTTTGCCCCCTTTTGCCCGTTTTGTCGTTTTTACCAAGTGGTTAGATATTTTTAACCACGGGTTAAATATATTCGTACACGAACGACCTTTTAACCCAAAAATACATTAATTGTATTTTATATTACTCAGAAAAATATTACAGAGATCAAACATCTCATAGAATGTCCGTACTTCTCTGAATTTAATCTGACTTGTAATATGGGCATAAGAAAATTCAAAATTTTCCTTATAAAATGAGGGATATTACATTACATATAAATGCATATCTAGTTATACACAAATGCATATCCTTAAAAAAAACTAGATTTGATATACAAATGCACATCTTGTTATATACAAATGCATATCCTATAAAAAAACTAAATGTGCATTTGTAATACACATTGTTTTACATAAATGCACATTCTAAATAAATAAATAAAAATGATGACGACATTACTGTCATCACTACCGCGTGTACAAGAATAGTTATTCTCACCGTTCTCGCGAGGGCGCCGGTTCTCACCCTACCAAGCGCCCACATATATATAAAATCAGACTCATACAATACTTGACTATACCTCTAAATCAAATTAACATGAAATTTAGTCTCATAAGCGATTTTGTAATTTAGCCTCGATCAATTTTCATTTTTAGTTTTGTTTATAAGAAATCACTAATAACAAATCATTTTTTTTCTCTAAGGATTCGTTTGGTATTATAATAGGAATCGGGTTGGGTATGAAGAATGATTTTGAGTGATTTCTAAGGTTTTATACGTGTTTAGAGTAATTCTGAAGAGATGAAAGAAAGAGTAAAATAAGGTTTGAGTCATACCTCTAGTATTATGTGAGTATGGGATGTAGTATTATAGGTGGATATAAGTCATACTTTGGAATCAATTTCATACACATACCTACCTTTATCAAACACCAAAATCGGTTTGACCCATTCTCAACCTCATTCCTTATACCCCTATACCTATCTATGATATAGAAACAAACGGCTCCTAAATGTTGTGAAGGGAATGTTAAACGTATTGATAAATCATCAAAAAAAAGTCAGTGATTTTCTAGCCATATCATCTAATAAGAGCTTCGCGAACACATGCAACCAATGAACCAAAACAAATCAAGTTTAATTTGAGTACGTATATATACTCAACATACAATTACAAGTTTCTCAGTGATTACAAACAAAACATTGTAAAATTAAATGGAAAAGAATATAATAAAAAAATGCAACGGAATCAAATCAATGAGAATTGATCAATTACAGTACTCATAAATTCCACACATACTTCAAGGAATGAGTCCTCCAAGTCCTCCAACCAATCCACCGCGAGCGTTGACAGCAGCGCAAGATTTCCTAATCTCACCCGTCCTATCAGTCCTAGGCACCCTCCCAAGCTTAACCATGGCCTCCCCAAACTTGACCAAGAAATCTTCCTTCAACAACTCAACCACAATGTCCTTGGTGAGTGGGTCGTTGGCGATTCGCTGGTCGATTTGGAGCACACCCATGCTCTGCTTGATCGCCTTGTAAAACCCGTCGTCAACAACGTTTTCACTCCTTGGAGTCTGGTCTAGGAAAATGGGGTTCAATGCGCCACTCTCGTCACTAGGGCACGTGTTCTTGAGCGACGTCACCAAGCTCGAGTTCATCGAGGGATCAGAACCACCCGAGTTCTGGAAGTTGTAGAGGCGGCTTTGGATGAATGAGCAGTGTGTGATTCACACGGTGTGTCCACCTATGTTATATATAATTATAACATAACCGATAAGGTAAAAATATGTTGATAAGTAGACAATACGGATTTTTAGGGTTTTATATAGGTAGGTGTATATGCATGTAACGATAATTTTTTATTAACATGCTTCATTAATTTGTGACATTGATATAATTTGGGGTAAACTTTCGTACCTAGGAGAAGAACAAAGTCTTTTGCATTTAGGTTTCTTGCGGCGAATACTTTAAGAGCCGAAGAGACGGAGATTGAGGGAGAAGGGAGGTTCGAGTTGGCTTCGCTAGCAAGCGAAACCAGCCCATCTAGTCTTCCTGTCTCAACATTGTACCAATGGCCGCTTTGCTGAGAATCGTAATTGGATTAGTTCATGATATAGTTCAACATTAGAAAATACATCTTAAGTTCAATTATATGTATCTCCAAAACTTTGATCCTTTATATGTCTTGGAAGGCATTTGATAAGAATATAAGTATGAAGACCTAGTTATAGTACGCAAGTGATTTCAAAAACGTTGACGCGCGTACCAAGTATACAGCAGCTCTGGTGGCTATAACAATAATATCGGCGCAAGAGACAACACTAGGGCACTCCTTCTCGATTGCTGCTTTTGCGGCATCAATAAGATTATAACCTCGCACACTCCCATTTGGGGTTGCAGTCTTCTCGATGTTGGTTCCATTCAACAAGAGTGATGCATCACATCCCTAGTTTTGTAAATGTTCCCAACAAGTTATATATGAGTACATATGATCAAGTATGAATTGTACATGACGAAACACTAAAAATATACAAGCACATCTATAATAGGATGTACATATATATATATGAGGGGAATGACATATTTACCCTCACAAAGCAATCGTGGAACTGCATGCGGAGCAAGGCAGCAACAACAGTATTGTCTCTTCTAAAATGTTTCTCAACCACCTTGAAAACTATGCCCTCCACATCTTGGGTCTTACATTTACCATTGTAGAAGCCGACATTAAGCCCATGGGCTTGTCCGACGATCATGGCGATTGAGATCGTTGTGATGGCAAGGATCGTCACCGGAGAAGTCGACTTCTTGAAAGCCATTGAAGATTGATTCTCCTTTGCAAGTAATGGAGGGCCTTTTTTGGGGGTTTCTAGGGTAGATTGGTGTTGGTGCCAAGAGAGCACTTGAAGGGTGGTTTTTATAGGGTACGGTTCAACATTTTGGTCATAAAACATACATACTAAGGTAGATATTGATTAATTTCAAATGCATTAAGATTTTCTAATACTTTGTTTTGATTGAAGAAGATTTGATTTGTAGACTTGGATGCACGTAATTAAGTGGGTAGAGGTTAATTTGCTTCACATTATGTACGTGCTTTCACGTTGGTGGAACACATATTCATATTTTGACATGGAGTCTAATAAAACGTCCAAATAATTGACTAATAACACTAAATTATTAGCATGAATTGGTTATATTTCTACTTCTTAGGATCATGCATGTACGTCTAGTTTGTACAAGTTTCACTAACATAATATATACGGCTGGAGGGCGTGTACGGAGATACTGATGTTGGGAGGAGTATATTATTTCGTGTTCTAATAATATTCTGATCTGAACATAAAACGACTTTGACTAATCGAACCAGGCAATCAAGACCAAAAAATATATACGGCTCTTAAATGCGATCTGGGAAGGTACTGAATTTTGGAGGGGGGAGTTTCAGTTATCAAATCTTACCGATCAAATTAAGGCCAATATGTAGATTAGTATTGTTGTGAATGAGACCTTTCATATTTAGGGCGTGTGTTTATTATTGCCTATAATATATTATAATTTATTAAATTATAATATTTTATATCTAATATTTATTATAATATAATGTATTATATATAGACGATAATACAATTACACTCTTATTAATTCGGCCAGTGATCTGGCTTATTGAGTTAATAATTATTTTTTAAATGAACTAATTGAGTTATTGGATTAGTTTAGAAAAATAAAATTTGAAGTTATTAAATTATGCTGCTCTATTACATATGACATCAGTACGTCTAGCTAATTAAATGGATGTGTCCTTTTGCTTGATCGATATATTAATCGATCATTCGACAATTAATTTAATATTTTGCAGTTTTTTATTATTAACTGACCGGGAGATTATTTTTAATTAGTAAGTGATAACTCCAAGGATATGAAGGAACACAGTGCAAGGCGAGCCCCCTTGATGGCTTCTCAGTTGGTGGCGCCGAGATGGTTTCTGACCTGACTTCAGAGGGTTCGTTCTCCCTCGTCCGTGATCGGAATGGGGTGATTCCAACGGCAAGAGATAGATCTTGAGGTCTAGTTTCAACCTTCAAAATTTGAGAGTGATCGGAGTTGGAAATCAGAAAATATGACACTTTTACTGAGGCGTTGCTGAGATGGGATGAACTGCGGTGGTTGGTGATGCAATTGGTTCGGTGATGATGGATATGAATTCCTTAGGTTGGATATGACGCACCAACCCTTAGAAGACTGAGTTGATCTCTTCAAGATGTGACTCACTTGAAAGGATCAACAATGGAGGTCTTTGATATCACACACAAGGAGAACGATGAAGAGAGAGCTCAAAAACTGTATTTCTTGTTCTGATAAAACGTGCCTCCAATTTGGTTACAATCAGCCTTTTATATGGCAAGGCTTTTTAGGGAATTAAAGAAAAGAGAATGAAAATGAAAATGGCTAAGACTAAAAGGCCCTTAGTGAAGCCGGCCCTTCCTAGCAAACTAAACAAATAACACACTTAGAGTTTTAATAGCAATGTCATGAAATGAAATAGATAACTGAATGTGACTCTAGGAGAGTCAAGGTTGATCCATAGGAAGTAATCCTGAGACCTCCAAAGGATGTGATGGCCTCCATGCATAGCAATCCCTTCTTGAGCTCCTCTTGAAGTTGCCTAGCTCGAGCTCTAGTGATGGCTCCAAGTGGTTGGTCTTGTGGCTCGGGCTCTTGAGCTTCACTAAGCTCTTCTTCACTTGCTTCAC
This sequence comes from Rheum nobile, assembly GCA_027886185.1. Lineage (NCBI taxonomy): Eukaryota > Viridiplantae > Streptophyta > Magnoliopsida > Caryophyllales > Polygonaceae > Rheum > Rheum nobile. The sequence continues at coordinate 1,156,363 of WOAB01000669.1, read as the reverse complement.
CCTCATGGCTAGAGTCGTCTTGAGTGTTCGGGCTCCCTTGAGTCTCTTGATGGGACGTGGTCACATCAGTAAGATTACACATTACAGGTTACAGCTAATGGTTCCAATTGAATAATAAGACATTACTTTTAGTATTATAATGATTTTCATTAATTATGAATCTATATATAGTTTATATATATAGGATAAGCATCCGATGAGAATGTATGTTCCTGTAAAAATGGTGAGAATCATTCCTCACCGTTAGATCTGCGGCCTAGATGAAGCAACACTTGAAACTCAAATGAGCGGTGAGAATTTTGTAATAAAATGCAACTTTTCATAAAATATGGGCATTTTATATAAAGCCCATCAAAAGCCCGTATTAGTTTTTCATTTAAATGAGAATGCACATTATTCCTTTATATGAGTCGACAGTCCATTAACCGACAATTTTCTTCTCTCCAACCACATGTTTTTCTTAAACATTTCCAAACGCATCTATTGTACAATATTAAAGCACATATAGACATGTCTTGTCATGTAAAACCTAAAAACGCTCCCTTTCACTCCTCTCTCCCCCAAATACCACCGCCACCGAAATGGCCAAAACCAAACGATAAACACAGATCCTTAGTTCACCCCTCACTAGAGGTCGTCTGTGCTTCTCCCTCTGAAATTTTACACTCCATCTGTACCGAAGCTCTCATGGAGTTTGGCCCTGGTTTTGGGTGTGCTTACATTCTTCTGGAAGGCACCTGTTTTGGATCTGGATCAATCGGTCGCCTCCGATCTCTCCCTTGGGTCTCTCAGCCTCAATCCTCCCAATTCCCCCTAACAAGGAGCGTTTTTACTATTCCCGATCTGAGGTGTTGATGCCTTGGGTGGAGATCTGGTGGTGTCGGGCTTGCCCTTCTCTCCTGGTGCAGGTCTTCCACCTCTGAATAAGGTGTACTCTTCCAACTCTAAAATTTCTATTCTTCTTCCAACACTACTGATTTACTTGTCATTCTTACAAATTCTAGCTTAGTTGATTTGAAATAGGCTCATTTGCAAAAGTATACCACTTTTATTATGAAATTTGCAAAGTGGGTATTCTTTTATTAGATATTGCAACAATATCCTCTTTTCACTTTTTTGGATTTTCTTTTGTCTTTATATTTTGGGACAAAATTTCATTTTCAGATTTTATTTGTCTTAATTTAAAGGGAAAAGAAAATTAAAACATGGTGCCGGCGACCTCTCCCAGAACCCGGTCGTCTTCTCCGACCCGAACTCCCTCTCCGGCGACCTCCCAGAACTCGGTCGTCTCTGTCTCCCAAATTCCGACCTCCATTGAAGACGACCTCTGTTGAAAACGCATTGAAGACGACGAACCCTAACCCAGCGAAAGAGCTAGGCCTTGCTGTTGAAAATGCCATTGAAGACGACGAACCCCCCAGAACCCGATGAACCCTAACCCAGCGAAACCAATCCTCTCGTCGATCTTCCTCCTCTCGGCTTCGATTTCTGCAACTCGATTTCTGCAACTCGGCTTCGACTTCGATTTCTGCAACTTCGGCCCGCTCTCGATCTCTCCGCTCTCGATTTCTGCAACTGGCTCTCCGCTCTCCGCCTCGATCACCCCCGGCGACAACCGCCTCCCCCACCTCCGACTTAAGGCGGCCCGATTTCCGCTCGATCTCTGGCGGCTCATCTTCCTCCTCTCGACTCCCTCTCCCACAATCCCAGATCCCTCTCCCCCCGCCTCTCAGATCCCAAAATTGAAATTTTCGCAAACCCTAACACTTTCCGCCTCCCAAACCCCCGCCTCTTGGAGAAGACGATCCACCCCCGCCGTCAACTCGGCACATCTTCCGATCCACCCCCGCCGTCGATCTTCCTCCTCTCGGCTCGATTTTCTGCATCTTGTCGATCTTCCTCCTCTCCGGCCCGATCTCTGGCCAAACCTAAACCTCCCCCACCACCTAAATTAAATTTACAGAAAGAAAAGGTAAAATGAAATTATATTTTATCTTTTCTTTTAAAGGGTAAAATTATGTGATTTTACCAAAATACCCTTATTTGGGTAGAATAATGGATATTGCATTCATATCCTTTAAAAGAATACCTATTTTGAAATATTGGGCACCAAAATGAGTATTTTTTAACATTGTTTCTTTGAAATATGTATGCTTGAACAATTGGGTCTTTACAACCTTATTGCACATCCTGAATGGATTATCTACTTGCTTGCTAATGTGTGTCACCCACTTTCATTTGCTTTGATGGTATTATTCTGTTATGATGCGTCATGGTTTGTTACTGGCATAATGATACATGGTACCCCATCACACTCCTCTGATTTGTGTTCTAAACCTCCCCAAAAGGATGCTTCACAAGCAAACCCTACTACTCTTACTAATGTTGCTATCAACGATGTTAATACCACATCCTTACCGGATGGTATAGCTGATACAGATCCTATGGGGCATAACCCCCTAATATTGACCTGATATATGACGTACTTATCTCTATTAGTGACTATTGTTTTGAAGATAAAAATCTTATCTCTTATAGGTCGTGATTTGAGTTTCTACGGCCTAAGAACTCAATCTACAGCCTATGGTTTCACTTATCTGTGAATTTGCATCCATCTCTTGCTACTTGTCTAGCACTTTAATAAATTTTACTGGAACTTTTGCATTTACACCAGAATCAACCACCCTATTACCATGAATAAACCTAATATAAACAGGCTTAGTTGCTATCTTATCAAGTATATCACCAAAGGCTTGTCATATCCTATCAATCAGCAGTTCTCCTGCTGGAAGCACACAATCCCGTTTGTTTGGATAATGCATGAGATATTGAAGTATTTGTACACTTACAGGTGTCTATGGGTTTACTTATCTACCAACAAGTCAAGGAACTATTCTCACAAGACATGAAATAATATCCTTCATACTTTGCTGCTACTGTGATCTTTTCTCTGCCTGTACAGGTAAGTCACCAAGGTGAAAGGTTGCAATATAATGACCAGCTAGTCTCACATAGACATCCAATAACAAAAGTAAACCAATACCTACACCAAGAGACATATTTTCAAGGATGGATTTCCCCAAACATGATTCATGATCAAATATGAGTGTACTAAATTACATGGAAACTACTACCAATATCAAGGTTCTCTTACAACTAACTGTGTATCCACTATCATCACTAACAAGTTGTTGTTATTTCTACCATGACAGCAAACAAACCAGCTAAATTGCCAGGAAGAGGCGTCTGAAACTAATGGACTATCCCCACAAGGATGAAGCAACAATCACTACAGGACCACCATTACCTTTGTATATTTATGTACTTTACTATGTACTCTTATGTAAACTATGAACTGTTATTTTCTTAACTGATTTTCCATCCAATTGTATAACTATCCTATTATCAAACTACGGGCCACAATATCACTTATCACCTCAGGTACCATCATCAAAGGGAAACTAGGTACACTAATACACAAGATACTTCCAGGAGATAGTCTAGTAACTATCCCACCCAACCTACCCACAAAATAATGCAACTAAAGCATGGTTAATCTCGCTTCGACAAAACAATCCTAACAATAATAATATACACGGTCTTACCATTCGCCACATATAACCCATGTCAATAATAACTAGTTGCTAGTTATAATATAGGTTGTCATAAATGTAATACCCCCGACTTATTGTCGGTAGTGTCACACGCCAGTGACCTCAGACGTTATCGTCCAAAGTCACCCAAGGCTTTAATCGGAACAATTAATCTTAAATAAACACAATTAAATAACGGAAGGTTAAACAGCGGAAGACATTTGAATATGAAACTCAATCCTTTTATATTAAAAGATCTCTCATCAAACGAGAATAGCATTTTTACAATAGAGTGAAATTACAGCGGGAAACTCATAAATTACACAGCGAAAGATTTCAAGAATAAACCTAGTACATGACTAGGTTATAAAAATACATATTGATGTAATACTTAACAACTTTGAAATACCGGCACTTAAATCTGCAACTGCAAGTCTCTTCTTCAACGGTTACTTTGAGTCTTCGGGAACCAACCACTGATGTGCCGTATAGGACGGATGACACCAGCCAACCATGCAAGGAATAAAACCCGGTTGGTTAGTCTAATGAAAGACTATGCAAGGGTGAAAACAGAATGGTCCTAGTGATCGTAACCGTTTACTATCATTGTCCCTCGAATAACAACCGAAGGAACGATATATAACCCGAAACTTTCACGGAATGATTAAAGTTTGAATGATCAAGAGAAGACTCCTAAAGATCGAGTCTTATCGGGAACGTATAAAGAGAAGACTCCAAGAGATTGAGTCTTATCGGAAAGCGTATGAAGAGAAGACTCCAAAAGATTGAGTCTTACGGGAAAGTATGACAAATGTTTGGGAACATAATAATAATTTCACACAAGCGTTTAAAAAGACTTGACCATTTGGGTCCACGACCAACCTCACCGCGTAATGCGAATTCAGATTTGGAAGAAGGACTTACTTTAATCGAAGTCCGAGCGGTTTCCACGTTGTACTCCTCACCCGAGGGTATATTAATTATGTGTATAATCGCACTTATCTTGTTTAATTCCAAAATGCATATTCACGTTATAAGCTTTTATCATATAAATATATCATCTCGATACGAGAGATATCTTGGGAATAAATCCCGATTGGTTAGCACCAGCTTAGTGCACCACCCCTATATTCGGATAGGGGCCGGTCATGACCAGGGAAGGGTGTTAGGGCAAAATCCTCCTAAGCACCAAGTTATAAGGAAACGACTAGACCTCGCAAGGTACATAGTATTCCTACGAATACTCGTTCTAACTATATGTATAAGTTCACACAAAATCCACACCAATACCATTATGGTAATAACAGATATAGTAGCGTTGTTTCTAGCAATATATACAACCTATAATAATAACATGTTTTAATCGTATCATTTATAAAATCTGTTCCCAAATGAAAACAATATTCATCCCAATTTAATTAACAATTAAACAATTGATAATTAATGGAAACATGGAATGATAAGCAAGAGTGAACCGCCACTTGCCTTAGACTAGACGAACGATTGACGAAGACGGGTTTCTGGGTCCGGAACGGGAACGGAAGTCGGATTACAGATTCCTACGGAACGACCCATAACAAAACCCTAGGTTAGATTCGATAATAGACTATATGAATCTAAAGAATGACAGACGAAATCTAAAGAATGGAAGTCCCGACCGAGACCGGATCGTCCAAGGCCACGATCGCGATTGCTAAAGCAATCCGCGGTCGCGGCGGGCACTATCGCGGTCGCGGTCGTCGAGGACGAATGTCCGCGAGCACTGGTGACAGCGGCCGCGGACGCGGCCGACATTGTCACTGCTGCGGTCGCGGTAGTTCATAGCCGCGATCGCGGCTAAGAACTCCGACGACCCAAAATGATAAAAACTCACCGGCGACGACTCGGAAGGGCTCGATTCGCGGCGGCTTCCACTCCTGGGCACCTTGCGCCTCCAATGCACTGCTCCTTGGCCACCACCACCTCCGTCAAGGGCTACAGCGACTCCTCAAGAATTCCGGCGAGAGCTCGAAGCTCCGACGACTATGGAAACGAGAGTGAGAGGGGAGATCTCAGATTTGGGTGCTCAAAACCCTCCATTTCGGCCTCTATTTATAGCCAAGGAGGAGAGCCAGCCCCGACAAGATCAACGGTGGAGCGAGAGATCGACGGCAACGACGAATGCGTGGCTCGCATGCCCGACTGTGCACTCTGCACATTTCCGCGGTCGCGGTGGGTTCTGCCGCGGTCGCGGAAAATTCAAAGCCCAGCTCCTCTGGGAGCTATTATTCCGCGGTCGCGGAATTGCCCTTTTCGCGTCTGTTTACACGGGAAAAGGTTTGGCATGGGTTTTAAAACCCTTGATCTTAAATATTTGTACCCAACAAATATTCTAAGCCTCGATAATGCGTCGAATGTATTTTATACCTCTCAGGGAAATAATACAGAGATCGAACACGAGCTACAGAAATTCCAAACTTCGCCTATCGCGTCCCGAATAATTGACGAGGGTTTGGGAAATTACCCAAATACCCTTACTAAAAATGAGGGGTATTACATCACTTCCCCCTAAAAAGAAGTTTCGACCCCGAAACTTGGCCGATAACAACTCAGAGAAGCGACCTTAATCTAAGCTATCCAATCGTATAAGTTTAACCATGTCTAACCCACTTCACACTTTGTAAATTGGTTCAGGCATTTCTAGGTTAAGATCCATAAGTTGGTTCAAATTACAGTTAACATCAGGTTAACCATAATTAAGACCCTTCACCCTCAAAAGAATTCTAACACTTGCTTTCACCAGACATGCATTCCAACACATTACCCCTATGAAATATAAGGGTTATCACCATACTACCCTCTTAAAAGAGTTTCGACCCCGAACTAGCATCGCTAAGCTAAAGGGACCGGTTCCACCATAATCTCCTTACCTGATCTTAGTATCCTTAATCATTACATCTAGTACTAGTTCCTGGAAAACAATCTGTTTCCTCAACCATACTGCTATCTCGCACATCCTACTTCCACGTACTATTCTTGTACTAACTCGTGACCATCCTCAAGGTCATAATTATCTTAGGATAATTGTCTCCTAAAATCATCGCACTAGTCTCGCTATACCTTAAGCATGAGATTATACATATTTCTCTTTCCTCTCTCTCTAAGCTTCCCTCAGAGTATATACCTTCTCTTCCTTAAGTCGATATCCTTGAATAAATTTGGTTTCCGAAACCTGTACTGCCAAAAATTGAACTATTTACTCGATCTTGATTCCACTTACAACATACTGCCTACATTCCTTACTCTTGCTAGAACAGATGTTGATCATTCACAAGATTACCATTGTCTCGCTCAGAGTATCCAATACAATCTCCAATATAACCTCATTGTTATGACCTATTCCTCCTAAAGACCTTGATGTCCTTAATTAGGAGAATACAATATCTTTCTACTAACTTTCTTTCGACAATCCAATCCTCAAGTACATACATAGAATTCAACTATACCTCAACTTAGTACTTCTCTTATCATATAGACCTTACTCCTTATATACACGACTCACCTACTACATTGGTTACCCTACTCGCATTTGGCCCTTGTGCCATATCTTTAGCTCAAAAATCTTTACCCATGTGATTCCTGATAAGCACTACTTTGTAGGGCTTAACTAAGAGTTATTAGAGGTTTTATTGGTGCCATTCGGGTAGATTTAGACACATTCTTATGTATGGCGTTTGGAGGCAAAGTTGGTGTTTTGGAGGTGGTTGAGCTACTTTGGAGATCATGAAGACACTGAGGAAGGAAGCCATCAAGAGTGTAACATTCCAGGCCAAGCTACCCCAGCCACCAAGCCGCCCAGCCACCCAACGGTGCCGGCGCCGGTACTGGTGCCGCCTGGTTGTCCAAGGGCATGCAGCCCACACACCCAACCCTTCCCCCATTTAAATGGGTAGGTTGTTGCCCACGGGGATCGAACCCGGGACCTTTAGATACAAGGGCAATGCCTTACCACTTGTATCACCAATTGTGCTGCAGCACAATTGGTGATACAAGTGGTAAGGCATTGCCCTTGTATCTAAAGGTCCCGGGTTCGATCCCCGTGGGCAACAACCTACCCATTTAAATGGGGGAAGGGTTGGGTGTGTGGGCTGCATGCCCTTGGACAACCAGGCGGCACCAGTACCGGCGCCGGCACCGTTGGGTGGCTGGGCGGCTTGGTGGCTGGGGTAGCTTGGCCTGGGATGTTACAAAAAAGTACACTTTGAATGAGAGGGGCTCCGACCTCATTGGGCCAGCCATTTCTCTATCCATGGGCCGCAACCCATGTACCCCAACCAAATCCCCATGGCTGGGAGGTTGTTCGTGAGTCTCGAACACGAGACCTCACGCTTTAACAAGCGATACCCCATATTTTTGTAAGGTTATTTTGGGAATTATGGAATTTTCCCGAGTACCCGTTGTGTACGTCGGATTTAATTCAGGTAGCTTGAGACATTCTGTAATGTGCTCTGTATCTGTAATATTTTTCTCAGTGAAATAATATACAGACAAGGTGCCTTGGAGTTAAATTGTCGTTCGCGTACGATAATTTTTCCCGGTTTATCGTCATGCTCGTTCAAAGCCGAATGGGTGGGAAAAGGGGGAAACGGCGACCGCCGTTCAGAAACGACGACCGCCGTGGTTGGGCCCGAAGAGTCAACGTGTCAGCTTCTAGCTGGCCGCGACAGGCCTAGCGACGGCGACCGCCGCAGGCAAAAATACGGCGACCGCCGTGATTGTCCAGTGGGCTTTGCCCGATGGTCGCCGACGTCGTTCGAGGCGCGCTGTTGCGTCGTTTGCCGCGTCTGAGGGTTTGCAGCTCACTCCTTGGGATTTGCCTATAAATAGGTGAGCTTGGGCATGGGTTTTGGGTCATCTACAACCCCGAATCGCTGCCAAATTCGCCTCTCGCCGGAGTTTTGTTTTTGCCGGTTTTCTTGTGCTCGCCGGAGGTCTCGCCGGTGTTGCTTTGGTGTGGTTCCTTAGTGCCTTTGTGAAGCTTTTGGTTAGCCTTGGAGGTTAGAAGCCAAAGCAAGTCGAAGGAGGCCGAACCGCTCGTGTTTTGGGGTGAGTTTTCTCTCGTTTCAATCGGCCGTGTTCTTCACGGCGACCGCCGTGTTCTTCACGGCGACCGCCGTGTTCTTCACGGCGACCGCCGTGTTCTTCACGGCGACCGTCATGTTCTTCACGTCGACCGCCGCCAAGAACAGCGACCGCCGCCAGTGCCCAGAACGCCTTCGTGGCTTTGGCTTGGTCGGTTGTCGTCGTGGCGTCTTTCCTTTCGTGTTCTTTCGCCGTGTTTAGATTCGTACTGTTTATGTCGGATCTAACTTAGGGTTCCTTTTATGGGTCGAATCGAAGGTTGTTGTGCTGTCGGAACTATACCGTGTCGAGCCCAGAATCTAGTGACGTCTTTAGACTATTCTGCGGAGTAAGGCAAGTGGCGGTTCGCTCTTGCTCATTCATTCCATATTTACATTAATTATCAGTAGTTTATCTGAGTAATTAATTTGGAATGAATATTCTGTTTGTCTGGAAACGGTTTTGATAAACTGTTTTGAAAATCATATAATAGGTTGTATATCTGTTAGAACAACGCTATTATCTGTGATCGCCTTTCGGGCCTTTATGTGGATTTATCCTATAACTGTGGTGGTGCTTTAACTGTTTAGTTAGCACTGTTAGATAGGAACGTTACTCGGACTCTGTCCAGTCGTTTCTTTATAATCTGGTAGAGGGGTGGCTCGTCCCCATCCAATACCATTCTATGATCATGATCGGTCTCTTACACATGTGTGTAGAGATAGGACACTTAGCTGGTGTCACAAACCTTTCGGTATACGTCACTCTCGACGAAACGTATACTAAGATGTGTCGTCCCATTGGTGGGGTACACATGTAAAAGTCTATAACGTGATGTGTGTTTTTGAAACATAAATCAGATAAGTGCTACCTTGACGCACATAATTAATACACCTTGGGCGAGTAGTGTAGCTAAGTTCAGTGCAGCTAGGAAAACTCGTCTTGACTTGAATGTAGTACGTTCTCTTTCCAATCTGGATTCGCTGTAGGCGATGAGGTTGGTCGTGAACCGAAACATCTCAGTCAGTTTTAAATCATGGTTGAATGATTCTGTAACTTTTCAGATTTGTCATACTTCCTTAAAGACTCATTTCAGTTGGAGTCTTCTTTCGAGTCGTTTTCTGTGAAGATTCAGTCTTCCAGAATCTTCTCTTGTGCATACCTCTTGTTTATTCCAGTAGGAATATGATGGTTGACTACCGTTATCGGTTATTATCCGAGAAGCGATGAGTCTAACCTAATATGACTGCTTCGAACCAGTCTGCTTTATTCCCTTGCTAGTCTATTTAGTTAGACTAACCAACCAATATTTTCCCTTGCATGGTTGGTTGGTGTCATCCGTTTGATTCGGCACATCAGTTAAGAAGTAGCTCAGAAGATTAGAAGGACTATGAAGTCGGCGGTGGTTTTTGAATGTTTTAATTATTTCTTTAATCAGGTTATGATCCTTTGGACAATAACTCCGATTGTAACTTACTTTCTTAGTCTTCCACTGTGTTTGGTTTAAACTATGTTTTGACCTATTCGGGATTGGGTTGTAATCCCGTAACTCTTGTTTCCTCAACAATGTTATGTTTTGGAATTTAATGCTTGATCTTTGTGTATCAATTGCATTTAATAAATTGTATTTATTTGGTAAAGCCTTGGGTGATCTCGGTAAGGAACACTGGGGTCACTGGCGGTAATACCTTTCCAAAAGGGTTAAGTTTTGGGGGTGTTACAAAGAGAAGACGCCAAGGAGTGAAGAGGAGACGGGTTGGTGCAAGGCAAAGGACAAGAATGCCGAGCATTAACCGCGATCGCGGGCATGGGTGCCGCGATCGCGGGACTCGGAGCATGTCGAGAGTTTTCTGCGGGCGCGGAGAGATTGAAGGGCGCGGAGCCACATGGGCCGCGGTCAAGGTCCACCACCCGCGATCGCGGGTCTGACACGGCAGAGGCTCAGACTTATTCCGAATTATCTTTTTAGTTTTCTTTTCCCTTTTTCTTATTTCTATTTCAGTTATTTGCTTAATGGGCTAGGTCATTTGTTAGGGCCCTATAAATACTCTTCTTATGCATTAGGGTTAAAAAAAGCCAGACTTTAGTTGCAATTTTAATTCATCGTTGTTTATTCCTTTGAAATTTCTACCATGACTATGAGGAGCTAAGCCTCTTTGGCTTAGTCCGGTAATGGAAGCATGAGTTCGTTCATCTGGTTGTGAGGTTTTGTTCCTATCTATCTATCCTATTGAGTTATATCTTTTCTCTGAGCAAATTCATATTTGAATGTTTGTTGGTTTATCTAGACTGATCACCTAGGTTTATTGCTTTCATTCATATTGCTAATACTAGGGAACTGTTGGGCTAACGCTCTAGTATAAGTAGCAAGCATTGATTGTTATCTGCATTTGTGGATTTTATCTATGTGGGAATTGATTACATGGTAAATGCATCTGAGCGAGCGTTCTGTGTATCCTGGTTAATTCTTATATGCATTGTTGCCTTTGGGTTGAACCTTTAGTGGTACTAGGGTTATTCATTGGTAAGGGTTCTTTGTGGAAGGTTTCCCTCTGAATTTACATAAGATCGGGACAGGAATAACCGAATAGGAAGATAGGACTTAATCTATGAACAACCTTTGAATGACTTATGTGGACATTACTTGGCTAAGTGTTTTTCTCTCTTGATATTTCATCCATTCTACTTTGCTTTGTTTGTTTCGTTTGTGACCAACCAACCATACAACCCCCCTTTGTGACATTGCATGCTACCACCATTGAATTCCTTCCTTCTCTGTGGGATCGACCCTGACTTGCTTACTATACTTTGTTTAGTGAGGATTTTAGGATTTACTTTTGATTGGGGATACGACGACTATTCCACCTATCAAATTTTGGCGCCGTTGCCGGGGAAGGCAATTGCGAATTTTTGGTGTTTTGCATGCTTTGTGTGTTTTCGATTTTTTTCTGTGTGATTTTCGTGTGTTTTCTTGTGTGTGTGGACCTATCTTATGGTCCACACCCGTACTGCTGACTCTCCACCTTTAGATCCTGATCCAGAGATTGAGAGAACTTTCTCCCAAGGACGCAGAGTGAATCGAGCTTTGGTCTTTGAGAATCCCACTTTTGAGATGGCGGACGAGGTACCACCACCTACATTGAGGCAGCTAACTGCGCCTAACTTGACGCAGCAGCCACTGGCCGTACAATTCCCTGAGCTAGGCACGGGAGTGAACTTTGAGCTCAAGTCTGGTCTTATCCATCTTTTGCCTCAGTTCTATGGGCTAGCTGGAGAGGACCCAAACAAGCACCTCTCGGAGTTCCACGCCATGTGCAGTTCCATGAAGCCACGGAATGTCACTGAGGATCAAATCACGTTGAGGGCTTTTCCTTTTTCACTTAAGGATTCAGCCAACGACTGGTTTTACTACCTCACCCCAGGAAGCATCAACATCTAGGAGAAAATGAAGAAGGCATTTTTGGAAAAGTACTTTCCAGGAACGAAGCTGAACAGTCTCAAGCGCAACCTGAGCAACATTGAGCAGCATGGGACAGAGACGCTCTACGAGTACTACGAGCATTTCAAGAGGTTGTGCTCTAGCTGTCCCTATCACGGGTATTCAGACCAGGATTTGGTCTTATATCTGTACGGGGGATTGCTGGATGAAGAGCGACGAATGGTGAACGCAGCGTGTGGGGGAAACATACTGAACAAAACCCCTACCGCTGCATTTGAGATATTCAGCGAGTTGTCGGAAGGCTCAAGGCAATTCAGCAAGAGGGCGAGCGCCCAGGTTGTGAAAGCCACTTCAAGTGAGAATGTTCCCCCATCTATGGCGAGGGAAGTGAGCGAAATGAAGGAGATGATCAAGGTTTTGATGAGGAAGGAAGGACCCTAGAGGGTCAAGGAGTGCGAATTTTGCTATGCCACCACGCATGTAACTGACGCATGTCCTATACTCAATGAGGAGTCCACTGAGCAAGTCAACGCTGTTGGGGGATACCAAAAAAGACAACGGTACGACCCCTACTCCAGTACCTACAATCCGGGGTGGAGAGACCATCCTAACTTGAGGTACGGGAACACGCACAATGTGGAGAACCCCCCTGAGTTCCGACCAAGACCCCCTCAGCAATACCAGCAGCAGCAACAGTACCCCCAGCGACCATTCCAAGGAGGCCAGCAGTTCAGAGGCCCAGCAGAGCAGAGACCGCAAGGACAAGGAGATCCCCGTGCTATGAATCTAGTAGGAACCATGCAGCAAAACATGGTTCAGTTCCAATATGAGACCAAGTCCAGTATCCAGAACCTGGAGAAGCAGGTAGGGCAGATCTCCCAGGCGGTCAGCAAGCTCGAAGCTAGAGAGTCACGAACACTCCTATCTCAAACTGAGATTAATCCAAGGCAAAACGTCAACTGCATGACGTCAAGGCCAATATGGGAGAATGAAGAAGAGAAGATGGAATTAAAAGAGAAGTACGAGGCAAAACCGCGATCGCGGGGCGAAAGCCGCGATCGCGGGGCGAAAGCCGCGATCGCGGGTTTACGGAGCCAAAAGCCGAGAAAAACTCGAGCATAAATTCGAGCATTAACCGCGACCGCGGGCATGACAGCCGCGATCGCGGGGAACCAGTGCGAGAACCGCGATCGCGGGTTGACACCCGCGATCAACTCTCGGAAAGCGCTCCGCCTCGCAAGACATTTATGAACAAGTATGACTATCCGGAGGGATATTTTGACATCCCGGTGCCATTCCCTGCAGCATTAGAAGATGAAGGGAATACGGAAATATACTGCGAGATATACCAGGGCTACCCGGAGAGCCCCTTCTTGAGAGAGCTACGCAAGACCATAGCGGAGCAAAAGGAGCGATCTAAGAAGAAGCCAAAGGTCAAGAAGGATATCTCGGCTGTGGTGCAGAAGAGGATTCCCAAGAAGTGTGAGGATCCTGGAATGTTCAGCGTGCCCTGCAAGATTAGGGAGACTGAATTCAGCGAGACATTGCTGGATTTAGGAACTTGAATCAATGTCTTGCCACTATCCATCTACAACAACCTCGACGTTGGACCATTAGAGAGCACGGAAATCGTCATCCAACTGGCTGATAACTCCGTCATCACTCCTGAGGGCGTTGTGAAGGACGTACTGATAAGCGTCGATACCCTTGTTTTTCCTGCAGACTTCTTTGTCATGAACACAGGGGAATGAGGAGGACGAGTAATGCTAGGGAGGCCTTTCATGAAGACCTCCAACACAAAGATCAACGTAGGCAGAGGCATAATCAGCATGGAGTTCGACAAGAGGAAGACATAGTATAGGCTGGAGAACATTCCAGAGCATCCTCCAGATACAAGAGCAAGGAGTACGGTTGCAGGAGGCAACCCCGGATGAGAAGTACAGCAGGACGTCGTGCCGCGACGATAACTATGGCGTTGCTTGGGAGGCAACCCGAGGTATGAGTCGTTGAACTCATTTATGTTTTTACCTTTCTTAGGACTTAGATTTTATTTTTCTTTCTTCTTCTTTGCACGTGTTTTTCTTTTTCTGTGGGCACTAGAACTAACCTTGTAGCGGAGGCCAGAATCCAGCACCCGCGATCGCGGTTTCACACCCGCGATCGCGGTTTCCCCTCGGCGATCCATGGCGAGTTCTAGCAAAAAAAAAAACGTCCACGGTTTAATAAAACTGGCACATTTTTCGAGGCAGTCAGTGCCTCGTAACTCGCATCGACTGTTACGGATGCAGGGGCATTAACCCCGTGATCGCAGGCCCTCAGCCCCGCGATCGCGGGTATTCATCACGGCAATTATAAAAGGCGAGAGGCGGTGGAGGCATTTTACAACACCTCCACCACCACCTCTCACTCTCACCAGATCGGATCTCCGACCCCGACCACCGCGACACCCCCCTGCATCCCCGCGACTATAGTTCCGACGCCGCGACGTCGTTTGGGTGAGATCTCCATTTTCCAACTCTTGGATTTCTCATAGCCTCACGAGCCGCGATCGCCGGACCCACGCCGAACCCCGTGACCATCGCAGCGCCACCGCAAAGCACCGGAGCCATTTTTTCTCGAAGTTCGCTGCAAACCGCGATCTCCGGCATCAACCCCGCGATCGCGGCCCATCTTCTCTAGCGAGCTTCGAGTCGAGCATAAACCGCGACCTCACCCCACACCCCGCGATCGCGGGTCCCTCCGGTACTCTTTCTGTTGTGCTTTCTCGCTCCTTTTTCCCACCATGGCAGCCTTCGTAGGCAACATGCGGAGCCAGAGGCACAGGCGCTACTACGAGACGTTCAGCGCCCAGAAGTTTGTCCAGACGAAGTTCTTCGATCGGCCAATGCTGCAACGACTCGGACTGGAGGACTGCACACAACAGTTGCTGAGCCACGGAGGGCTCGGCAACTTCATTGACCTTGCCGCCCCGTCCTCGCACGAGCTGACCCTGGAGTTTCTGGCCACGTTGGAGCACCACGATGACGGGATCACTTTCAACCTGCTGGGGTGGCAGAGGATGATGTCCTACCAAGGTCTGCGGGACCTGTTTGGCGTTACTGAGGCTCCCGCCGAGGATTGGGAGGCCGCAGGGACCTTGCCAGAGCTCTTCTGGCAAGATGCGACCCGGGAGGTACTCAACCCCAGCGCCGGCGAGTATAACTACAAGCTGACGCACCCCTGTCTGAGGCTGGCGCACAAGGTGCTCGCCATGTCCTTCCTGGGACAGGGGGAGGTGAACAAGGTTCCGACGCTGGACCTTACAGTGCTCTGGTGTTTGACACCAAAGAGCCACAACACCCCCGACTGGGTCGATTTGTTCCTCTCCAGCTGTCTCGGGCTGAGGGAGAAGACGGGCGGCAAGATCTCCATGGGGGGCATGATGACGCTTATCGCCCAGCAATACGAGAACATCGCGGACCATTGGGATTTCCCCGCCGACATCTACACCTACAACATCACACTGCTACGGAGATCCCATCTGCTGGAGGTCCGTGGTGGAGAGTACACCTGGCTCTCCAAGAAGGAAAGGACCCACCGAATGAGGCTGCCTCGTCTGATGCCTTATGGGCCCCGAGCGAGGGATTTTTACCTCTATGCCGATGGAGAGTAGGGGTCGTCGTCTGACGACGAAGGGGACGACGACGACAACGAGGAGGAGGAGAAGGAAGCGACTGCAGCGGTGGACATGGAGAGCGATGTGCCATCCCCGCTGCGTTCCAGGGGCCCACCTGTTTACCCTGACTATACCTACCAGGCATCTGGGTCTGGTAGTGGATCTGGAGGGGCGCCCTGGGACCAGCTCCTGGACAGAATGGCCAAACTGCAGCTGCGGCAGGCCGAGCATACACGAAGGAGTGCCGAGTGGGAACGCGGCATCTCCCAGAGGCTAGAGGAGCATGAGAGGAGAAGCGTTCAGTGGGAACGCCAAGTCTCCACCCGCCTGGATGAGCAGGAGCGGCGGAGCGCTGAGTGGCAGCGCAACATGGAGGTCAACCTTGCATACCACGCCAACCGCCTGGATAGTCACCTCACCACTGTTGAGGACCGGGTGGTTCAGATGCAGAGGAGAGCTGAGGCTTTCTTCAATGCTTATGGGTATTGGCCTCCACCCCAGTGAGTATTTCTATTTTCCCCTTATCTTTTTCTTGTCTTCCATACATTGAGGACAATGCATGATTTAAGCATGGTGGAGTAGAGTATTCACTATCTATCTTGTACATATTTCTTTTCCAGCATTGTACTTTGATTTTTAGCATTTCGAATTTCAGCATTTCCGTTCAAAAAAAAAATCGAAAATCCTGGGACAAGCTGAAAACCTGAAAGGGCAGCTTGGGTAAAAAGCAGGTGACCCGGACCAGCGCTAGGCTGGGGTAAAAAGGTGTCTGAGTGACGTGAGCATATGTGAGCACATCTATGGAAAAAAATATGAGTGGCTAGGATGAAAACCCGAAAGGGCTCCTAGGCAAAATGAGTGAAAAGAAGAGGAGTGATTTTAGGATCTCATTTTACCTGGAGGGGCGACATAAGAAGAGGAGACAAAGAAGAATTGTCGGGTAGGTCACTCTGGGAGGCATAAGGAGTCATAGATGGAGGCTAGGATTAGAGGTCACTTTACACTATTGGATGTCCGGGTTGAGCTTGGGGGAAGTACTCTGCTTGCCCTCAAGTTTATTGAGTTGTGGATGTGTTGTAGATGAGATTGGTGCCAGGAGCTTTGGCATGGGTTAGGTAACTCTTAGTTAGAGGATATGCTTCCTGAGACCTTGGGTGCTACATTGGAGGAGTAGACTTTCTTTTAGTTTACTCGAGGATGAGCAAAGGTCTAAGCATGGGGGAGTTTGATAAGCACTACTTTGTAGGGCTTAACTAAGAGTTATTAGAGGTTTTATTGGTGCCATTCGGGTAGATTTAGACACATTCTTGTGTATGGCGTTTGGAGGCGAAGTTGGTGTTTTGGAGGTGGTTGAGCTACTTTGGAGATCATGAAGACACTGAGGAAGGAAGCCATCAAGAGAAGACGCCAAGGAGTGAAGAGGAGACGGGTTGGTGCAAGGCAAAGGACAAGAATGCCGAGCATTAACCGCGATCGCGGGCATGGGTGCCGCAATCGCGGGACTCGGAGCATGTCGAGAGTTTTCTGCGGGCGCGGAGAGATTGAAGGGCACGGAGCCACATGGGCAGCGATCAAGGTCCACCACCCGCGATCACGGGTCTGACACGGCAGAGGCTCGGACTTATTCCGAATTATCTTTTTAGTTTTCTTTTCCCTTTTTCTTATTTCTATTTCAGTTATTTGCTTAATGGGCTAGGTCATTTGTTAGGGCCCTATAAATACTCTCCTTATGCATTAGGGTTAAAAAAAGCCAGACTTTAGTTGCAATTTCAATTCATCGTTGTTTATTCCTTTGAAGTTTCTACCATGACTATGAGGAGCTAAGCCTCTTTGGCTTAGTCCGGTATTGGAAGCATGAGTTCGTTCATCTGGTTGTGAGGTTTTGTTCCTATCTATCTATCCTATTGAGTTATATCTTTTCTCTGAGCAAATTCATATTTGAATGTTTGTTGGTTTATCTAGACTGATCGCCTAGGTTTATTGCTTTCATTCATATTGCTAATACTAGGGAACGGTTGGGCTAACGCTCTAGTATAAGTAGCAAGCATTGATTGTTATCTGCATCTGTGGATTATATCTATGTGGGAATTGATTACATGGTAAATGCATCTGAGCGAGCATTCTGTGTATCCTGGTTAATTCTTATATGCATTGCTGCCTTTGGGTTGAACCTTTAGTGGTACTAGGGTTATTCATTGGTAAGGGTTCTTTGTGGAAGGTTTCCCTCTGAATTTACATAAGATCGGGACAGGAATAACCGAATAGGAAGATAGGACTTAATCTATGAACAACCTTTGAATGACTTATGTGGACATTACTTGGCTAAGTGTTTTTCTCTCTTGATATTTCATCCATTCTACTTTGCTTTGTTTGTTTCGTTTGTGACCAACCAACCATACAACCCCCCTTTGTGACATTGCATGCTACCACCATTGAATTACTTCCTTCTCTGTGGGATCGACCCTGACTTGCTTACTATACTTTATTTAGTGAGGATTTTAGGATTTACTTTTGATTGGGGATACGACGACTATTCCACCTATCAATTCCACCATTAATCACACCACAACCTATGTCCGATTATCTCAGCATGATTTACTAATCCTCTCCATAGGATTATACTCTCGTCTTACCCAAACGTGTCATACGATCACCTTAATAAACGTGGATCACCTTTTCCTCAAGTCCACTTGATATCATCTACCTACTTACTTTATGCCACCCTATTGACCTTCAAAACCGTAACAACTTTTACCGATCGAGTTTGCTATTCACCCAAAAATCCTTAAGAAATCAGTTGTCCTCATGCGATTTATTATCCCAAATCGAGCACTCTTTTGCTTTACGGATATTTACCATTTATCCAAAACTAACTTAACGTATTCCTTATTCAATCTCTAACTTAAACCTTTAAGGTTCCTCAACTCTATTTACTCAAAATACCATATGGATGAACAATACCTTGCCTTCAAAATCAATTACTTCACGTCCTAAATCCTTCAATGGCTATATACGAGTAACATATGCTACTTTATTCCTTAAACGCACATACGACAATTCCCCATGCTACATCCTTTTGTTTATCGATATCCTCCGAATAACTAGGCCTTACACCATAACCTTTCAATTTCAAGTGGGTTTTCTCCCAAAACTATCGATCACAACTTAATTCCCAAAAAGTGCTATATCGACTGCCTTATAGACGTCACACTCTCTAACAATCCATATATCAGACCTTGTAAATCTCCAGATATCATAACTCCATATCCCTAGAAGGTACAATTCACTGATTCAGTTCCTTGGCCCAAATAAGTTTGGCCTAAAAGCTCTCTTCCAACTCAAAACTTGTAGTTTCCTCAAAACAATGCCGTGATAAATCCATTAGCACAATTGTGACCAATCACTTGATTTTCCCCCAAAACGTGACATCAAATCGCCTTAACAGATATCAATCACTCTCCATCCAATCCTTATGTCGTTTTCTCTTAAGAAAGCCTCATAACGAACCTCAGATAAATCTTCCAAGACAAAACATATGACTTCATACCCTTAGCCTTTCCGAAAGTCTAATCCTCTGGTCCATAATGAACATACTTACTTACAACTTCCATAACCAAAATCCCTTGAGATATTACTCCTATTTCCTTAAGGTATCATCCTGATAATTGATTCATTACCAACCGTATCAGTTACTTCTATCAGAATCCTTTAATAGCTTTATACTATTAACGCTTGCTACCTTACTCCTTAGGCGCACATAGACAATTCTCTCCACTAAATCCTTTAATATATCGGAATCATCAACGTAACCTATCCTTAAACTGTAATCTTTCCAATTAATTGGCCTTCTTCTAACACAGTAACTTCACAACTTAATCTTCTCCAAAGAATTGCACCAAGCCTTCTAACTGACAAACTCACATAGAATCCAAATATCAAACCTTACAAGTATCATAACTCTTTATTCCTTGATCGTACAACCTACCAATCTCAATCATTTGGTCCACTTAGATTTGGCTCAGCCGCCCTTTTCCTGACTCACATCCCAAAGGTTTGTTTAACTTGCTCAAATAACTTATCTCTAACTTAAGATCCTTATACTCCTCACACAATCTACTATCCCAATTAAAGCAACCTCTTTTTGCATTACGGATACTTATTATCTCTCCAAGACATAATCACATCATTTTCTGATAGAATCTCAAAACGAAACTTCGAATAGATCTTCCAAAATAATACCTATGACTTTGTACACTCGGCTTTTCAAAAAGCTGAAACCATTGGTCCTACACTGGTCGTACCCACTTATAAATCTCATAACCATACTCTGGACTCTAAAGTATTACTCAAGGTCGAAATAGAGGAAACGAGTTCCCTATGAACTATCCCTCTTATACATTCATTCATTTCTCAACAATCTATCCACATCAATGCCTACAGTATGACCTCATAATTAGGCATTCTGGACTTCATGTAGTTCATTCCTGTGTGCTTTTACCAGAACAATTGTTTAGGGTACCCATATGAGAAGAAAAAAAATTCTTAATCCCATAGAGCATTAACCACATACATTTGTTTCCTACACCCTAAAAAACAAATTTGGTAAAAACTCAAATCACGAGATAGCGCTCGTCCGCTCAATGAAGGGAGTAATTAATGTCATACCGTTGTGACATTACTCCAGGAACAAAGAGAGAATCCTAAGAATGGATCTAGCAATTCGGTAATGGAGTCGCCCCTGGTGTTAACCATGTAGGGAACGAACACCTCGCTTTCATACGTTACCCCTCCTGTGTGAGTCCTGACATCCCTTATCCATCCGTGACATCACTGTTTTTGGCACTCACGGGGTCCCGTACGAACGAACAATATGCAAAAGTAACGAATTTAGTAATTTCCGAAACAAGGAAATACTTCTTTATTATTCGAAACATTACATAAAGCAACTGATAGAAAGTCGAATAGACAGATTACTAAACTATAGAGACTATCGACACAAGTCATCGCCCCTTATTCTAAAAAGCCTTACAAAGTACTACCACTTGTACAAAGCTTCCCTCCCATCGGGGTGACGTATCACAAAGAGTCGCTGCTCTTGACCCGAAGATTCCATAGGCGCCTTGCCTCTATCACGAGTAGCAGACGGCCCCGGAACAGATACTTCCGCCTGTGGGTTTTGTCCACTGCCAACTTTTGAGGCCTGATTTGCTTGTGTTGGCCTTAGGCTCTTCTGCCTACAGTATGTCTTCACGTGACCTTCCCTCCCACAACTGTAACATACTCGCTTCATCATTTGGCAACTAGGGCTCTTGTGCCCGGCCTTACCATAGTTGTGGCATTGAATCCCGCTGCTATTCCAGCCTGAGTCCTTGGCGGAATCAGACGGAGTTGCCTTGGTCCTAGTATGACCAGACTTCTTGAACTTGGTGGGCGACGTTGGCCGCTTGAACAAGCAAGCCCTGCGATTCTGTTGCCCGCTCCTTGTCTTAATCTGTGCCTCCACACTAGCTGCGACTTGAGGTATGGGGGCCGCTTGGGCTTGCGGTACCATATGGGCCGTTAATACTTCGACCACTAGCCCCACTATCTGTCCAATGGTTGTCGCATTTAGCACGATCGGGGCAGGAGGTGGAAATCCCCTTGCAGCTTGGGAGTCCACTTGTCCCTGATGAACATCCTGTCGCAGGGTCGGGTCACTACTACGTGATCCAGATCCCGCGTCTTCCCCTGGTGGAGTAGCACTTCTCAGCCGAATTCGAGAATCGTTGCTAGGACTTTCGTTAGCTGGTCGATTGGTGGATCGGGTGTCCATCATCTGTTGATGAACCATAACGTTTGTTTAGAACTTTTCCAACTTGTACTTGACACTGAGTCAATTACGTTATGATACGATTTATAAGGGTCCAAACTAATAACTCTATATTAGTCTGACTGGCCCACCACCACTAACCGTAGAAATGACTTATTCTCTGACTTACTTGAAAGGAACTCTAGGAGAAATGTCAACCTTTAAATGACATTCCATCTAAGGAGAAATGATATTCCTAAGAATGGATCTAAGGAATAAGTAACAACTTGAATCTTGCAGAAGTTTGAAAATCACTTAAATCTTATACTTTCAACTTCAAACTATAAACTTTAAATCTTGTATATAAAAATCATTATCTATAAAGTTAGTTTCTCAAACTAGTGATACGAATATCACAAAACTTGTACCAAGACCAAAATCTCACTTTTAAAGTTACAATCTTTAAACTTATTTTGATTGCGTATAACACGCCTTTTATAAACCAACGATAAACAACTTTTGAAGTTCAAAATAGCTAAATCATTAGTTTAAATTAAATTACAAGAAATAATTAAAACTTTTACTTTTAACATTTAAATTCAACATTGAAACTCTTGAAATTCCTTTTTAATCGAAGATAGGTTTGAAAAATAGTTTCAAAATTAATTTTTGAAAATTCTCAAACCTAACAATGGGCCAAGAATTTTAAAACCGTTGCTCTGATACCATAATTGTAACACTCCCTGACTTATTGTCAGTAGTGCCACACGCCAATGACCTCGGACGTTACCGTCCAAAGTCACCCAAGGCTTTAATCGGAATAATTAATCTTAAATAAACACAATTAAATAACGGAAGGTTAAACAGCGGAAGACATTTGAATATGAAACTCAATCCTTTTATATTAAAAGATCTCTCATCAAACGAGAGTAGCGTTTTTACAACAGAGTGAAATTACAACGGAAAACTCATAAATTACACAGCGGAAGATTTCAAGAATAAACCTAGTACATGACTGTTGGGCCCAGTACCTCCTTTTGAAGACGGATCGGACAGGATAGGCCCAGGTCCAAGACGAGTCGGAAGAACAGAGGGAAAAAATGCAGACGAGTCGTCGAAGCCTTCCCAGTCGAACGTTATCCGACAAATCACGGAGATCTCGTGGAGCATTAAATGTTGGATCGACGAAACGGTAAAAAGCATTCAAGCACCAGAGTAATGGCAGCATTAGAAGCAGAATCCCAGAAATCACTCTCGGCATTGAAGACAGGATATAGCTGAATCATAAGAAAACGGTCAGAAAAGGCACTTACCATATGGGGGTTCGGAGGAGATAAGAGGAGAGAGAACACGTTCTCGCGCAAAATCAACTCTGAACACACGCACATATAAGCTCTGAATCGCCACCACTTACTCGGGCCAGAACACCGTTTCACGTCCATCGGTCGAACATCATCATCCCCGGTCGAGTCTGCTCCGACCTACTTCTCTCTAAGGATAAGTTGTAACCCGACTTGTTTCAATCATCAATGCGTTAATAAAATTACATTGTTTCCTTGCATTTCTTATCTATTGGTTGATTATCTATTTGAATTGGTTTGATTTCTACTATTCGATCGACTAGTTACCCCGTCTAAGGCGATTTAGATCGTCTGGTCTTTTCGCCCCAAAACAATTTGGCGCCCACCGTGGGGCAACTTGCCGATAACTCTCTTGAAACCTTTCAAACATGACTATCGACCCACCTACCAACACCGAAGAGCCAAGCCTCGGGGACAACATCCAAGCTCAAGGAAACATGACCCCTATCGGAAATCCTACTCCAACCCAATTCCAAGAGCTTTCCCAGAAAATGACCACCCTCCAAGAGGAACTAGCCCAGCAACGCCAAAAGACCGAAACCCTAGCCACCTTGTCGGCCCAATCCGAAGCCGAGATCGCACAACTAACCCGTGAAAATGAGTCTCTTAAGTCGCAGGTACAATCAATGGCCTCAGGGTCTAGGAACATGCCTATCCACAACATCGTCCGAACGCGCCTCGACATGGATAGCATCGGGCCGACACCTCCAAGCATACGTCGATCCGGACACACAGAGGGTACATCTCGAACTCATTTTGCTAATCCGTTTTCGACTAACAATGTCACTTTTTCCACACCGATCGGGTCGGCAGGGACCCGAATCGATGAGCCGCAGGTTACCAATCCACCAGACATCCTCGCTCTTGTCCAGCAGACACTTGACCGACACATGAAGACGATCGACGATCGCTTCACCAGGCTTCCAGGGGTCCCGCAACCAATCGAAAAGGAAGCGTCCGGCGGATTCGAAGAATCCCCGTTCGCCGAAGAAATCGCTAGGGTCGAGATTCCCAAGAAGTTTCATCTCCCCAACATGGTGACATTCGACGGCACCAGCGACCCAGATGACCATATCTCTCTCTATAAACAAAAACTAATGGCTGCATCCGTTTCAAGGGAGAGCCGCGAGGCTGTCATGTGTAAATGCTTTGGCATAACCCTCGCGGGTCCTGCACTAACTTGGTTTATGCGTTTGCCTCAGGGAATGATGGCATCGTTCGCAGATCTGGTCAACTCTTTCAAGAGTCAGTTCGCCAGTAGTCGGAGGCTCGAGAGACAATCAAGTGACCTCTACCGAGTCACACAAAGGTATAACGAACCTCTTCGAAATTACCTCAACAGGTACAATAAAGAGAAAGTGGCGATCCCCCATTGCGACGTCACCACCTCCATCGAAGCCTTCCGACAAGGTCTGATCAAAGACAGCAATCTCTACAATGAGATCACCAAGTACCCGTGTAGAAGTTTCAAAGATGTCCAGGCCAAAACCATGGCCGAGGTAAGATTGGAAGAGGACCGTGAGTCACGGAAAGCCTCACACGGATCCGATCCATCCGATCGTAAAAACCCCTCCGACAATCGTCGAGACAGACGTCATCATCCTTATTCTCGTAATCGAAACGAGCCGAAACAGGTAAACTCTTTCTATGACAGATCACAGGATTGGAGAGACGGTCCGGCGTTGCCTCTCAGGGTCCAATCTTATAACTTTAATGTTTCCGTGTTAAAGCTCGTCAAGAGTTTCGACAAATATGGGAAAGAGGTAAGATGGCCCCGAAAGAGCGACCGACCGGACGTCAAGAAGGACATGAGCCGATGGTGCGAATTCCACGGCGACCACGGTCATTCGACCGACGAGTGCATCGCCCTACGAAAGGAGGTCGCTAGACTACTCGCGCAGGGGCTCTTGCGCGACATAATCTCAGAGCGAGCAAAAGCCACCATGGAACGGCGAGATCAGGTAAAGCAAAACAAACCCCCATCTCCTGTCCATATGAAAGTTGTCAACACTATTTCAGGTGGTTCGGATATATGTGGAAACACATACTCCGCGGCTAAGCGGCATGCAAAGGAAAGCAAGGGCGATAAGCCCGAACAGTCGGAATTCAAGCCAAGAAAGGTCCCCGACCTTCCAACGGTCACATTCGATGAGTCCGACTCCGACGGATCAGAAGGTCATCACGACGGTCTGGTAATCTCTTTGTCCATTGGCAATTGCTTAATACGAAGAGTACTAATCGATACAGGGAGTTCAACCAATCTTTTAACCCTCGACGCCCTTAAAGAAATGGGTCTGACTGAAAACGACCTAGTCAAAAAATCAACTCCATTGGTCGGGTTCAGCGGTGAGGTTAAACATACGACTGGCGAAATCATCCTAACCACATACGCTGGGGGAATCAACCAACAGGTGAAATTCTTAGTCCTAGATTGTCTGTCTCCCTATAATTGTATTCTTGGCAGGCCATGGATACACGCTATGAAGGCGGTACCCTCGACGTACCATCAAGTCATCAAATTCCCCACTGAATGGGGAGTCCAAGAAATCAAGGGAGATCAAAGGACCGCTAAGGAGTGCTACGTCGCCTCTATGAAAAGCGTCGTCAAACACAAGACCGCATAGCAACCACAGAGCGGCGAAGGACCTAGTCGGTACGTCGAACCAAAAATGGAAAAGCTCGATGAGATCGTACTAGCTCCTTCAAAGCCAAACCAAACGGTAAGGGTCGGGTCGGACCTGGACGACTCGACCAGGCAACAACTCCTCGATTTGCTCAAGACCAATGCCGACTGTTTTGCATGGTCGCATGAGGACATGGTCGGAATATCTCCAAATATTATTACTCATAAATTAAATGTAGATCCATCTCATCCCCCTGTCAAGCAGAAACGCAGGAAGTTCGCCCCCGAGCGGAACAAGATAGTCGACGACGAAGTCAAAAGCTTATTAGAAACAGGGAAGATAAGGGAGGTCCACTACCCCGAGTGGCTGGCCAACGTAGTCGTAGTCCAGAAGAAGAATGGCAAGTGGAGAGTTTGCATCGACTTCACAGATCTCAACAAAGCTTGTCCTAAAGACTCGTTCCCGCTACCCCACATCGACGCCATGGTCGACGCTACGGCGGGACACGAAATGCTTACCTTCATGGACGCTTTCAGTGGCTACAACCAAATCCTCATGAAACCAGAAGACCAAGAAAAGACAGCGTTCGTCACTAACCAAGGTATCTATTGTTACAAAGTAATGCCATTTGGTCTAAAAAATGCAGGGGCTACGTATCAACGACTAGTCAACAAAATGTTCAAAGACCAGATTGGGGACACGATGGAAGTCTACATAGACGACATGTTGGTCAAGTCAAAAAGGAAAGAAGATCATATAGACCACCTTCGCGACAGCTTCGAGGTGCTAAAAAGGTACAGCATGAAACTAAACCCTACTAAGTGTTCCTTCGGAGTGTCGTCAGGAAAGTTCTTGGGGTACATGGTGACACACAGAGGAATAGAAGCCAGCCCAGAACAGATCAAGGCTCTCATCAACCTTCGATCCCCCCGATGCATCAAGGACGTACAGAAACTTACGGGTCGGATAGCAGCCTTGAATAGATTCATCTCAAAGTCGTCCGACAAGTGCAAACCCTTCCACGACGCTCTCAAGAAGAACAAGTCCTTTCAATGGACGGAAGAATACGAAGCAGCATTCCAGAACTTGAAGGAGTACCTGGCCAGTCCTATGTTATTGACCAAACCCCAAGGCGACGAGCCTTTATTTCTATACCTAGCAGTGTCAGAATCGACCGTAAGCGCAGTACTGGTCAGAGAAGAAGACGGCAAGCAGTCACCGATATACTACGTCAGTCGGACGCTATTATCGGCAGAAACAAGGTATTCGTCGCTTGAAAAGCTCGTACTATCATTGGTAATGGCCTCGAACAAACTCAAACCCTATTTCGAATTCCATACTATTATTGTCCGCACTAATCGTCCCATGAGAGAGATCATGAGGAAGCCCGAGTTCACAGGACGAATGACCAAGTGGGCCATACACCTCAGCGGTTACAACATCGAGTATGAACCCATGACGGTAATCAAATCACAGGCCTTAGCCGACTTTGTAGTAGATTTCAGCCCGACCCTAGAGCAAGAAGCCACAAGAGAAGCAACACAACTGCTCGCAATAGAAGAAACATGCACATGGGAACTCCATACCGATGGTGCGTCGAACGCCAGAGGATCGGGGCTAGGGGTCATGCTGAAATCGCCACAAGGGGACAAGATAGCCCAAGTCGTAAGATGTGAGTGGGACACAACTAACAACGAAGCTGAGTATGAGGCACTCATATTCGGACTCATCCTAGCTCACGACCTAGGGGTCTGAGAGATCGAAGTCATTTGCGACTCCCTACTGGTCGTGAACCAGATACAAGGGTCATACAGCGCCAAAGATGTCAGAATTATAGCCTACCTGGAAGTAGCTAAAAAGTTGATCGGACAGTTTCAAACGTTCGACATTAGACAGGTACTCAGGGATCTTAACTCCCAAGCTGACGCACTTGCCAACCTAGGATCCGCCTTGGACCCGAAAGAATTTCCATACATACCATTGGCACACATTATGACACCAGCCGTCCCAAGGACATCCGTCGAATCGACTACACCAGTAGAAGAGCTGGTCGCCATGGAGATGGGCGATCGACCAGAAGAAGACATTGTCAACACCGACGACGATTGGATGCTGCCCTACGTCAAGTGGTTAAAAGACGGCATCCTACCCGACGATAAAACAGAAGCAAAAAGGCTCAAGGTACAAGCACTCTCTTTCGATATCCTAGATAACATCTTGTACAAAAGGTCTGTCACAGGAATACTCATGCGATGCCTCAAGACTCCGGAAGTCGGACGCATCTTACAATCGCTACACGAAGGAGAATGTGGAAACCATACCGGCGGACGAAGCCTCTCAGGGAAAGCCCTGCGAAATGGGTACTATTGGCCCACGATGAACAAAGACACTATGGAGTACACCAAGAGATGCGACGCCTGTCAGCGACACGTGCCCGTCCATCATCAACCTTCAGAGCTCCTCCATCCGACTCTGGCTCCATGGCCCTTTATGAGGTGGGGAATGGACATTGTCGGGAAGCTCCCACCCACGTCGGGTCAAAGAGTCTTTTTCCTTGCCATGACGAACTACTTTTCTAAGTGGATCGAAGTCGAAGCCTACAGAGAGGTAAAAGATCAACACGTCATTTCATTCATAAAACGCAATATCTTGTGCAGATTTGGCGTCCCATCAGAAATCGTATGCGACAATGGTTCCCAATTCATTAGTCATAAGACTCGAGCCTTCTGCGATCAATGGAACATCAAATTGGTCACATCCACACCTCGGTACCCATAATCCAACGGACAAGCTGAGTCCAGCAACAAAATCATCATCAACAACCTCAAGAAACGCCTCACTGGGGCTAAAGGCAAATGGGCAGACGAACTCCCATTCATTCTCTGGTCAGACAGGACTACTCCAAAAAATGCGACCAGACAATCACCTTTCTCTCTCGTCTACGGGAGTGAGGCAATCATTCCGGCCGAGTTATTGGTTCTGACCACCCGTTGTAACCTTCAGACAAACGAGCAAAATGACGTCGAACTAGCACACAACCTAGACACGGTGGACGAGATCAGAGAAAGAGCCCGAATTAGGATGGTCAGGTTCCAACAACAGGTCGCAAGGAGTTACAACAAGAACGTTCGGATCAAAGCATTCAAAGTCGGAGATTGGGTCCTCAGAAAAACGTTCCAGAATACCAAAAGTCCATCCGACGGAAAGCTCGCACCACAATGGGAAGGACCCTACTTAATCACCGAAGTAGTCGGACAAGGAGCATATCAGTTAGAAGACAAAGACGGAAGACCAATCCCAAGAAGTTGGAACGCGACACATCTGAAGCTATACCATTTCTGAACCAAACGAGGTAAGACATCACATAACTTCATACATCGTTTATTATCGCATACACATCTCAATTCTTTAAAAAACTAGCATTCGACACTAAGTGAGGACCTCCTCCTTACAAAAACATGAATGTGGAACAACATTGACACATACATTGGATCCAGTCATCCGTGAAAAGCGCTTACATTACATCTACATGATCGATCGGAACACGGGGAGATGAACAACACAGGCACGTCGGCACACCGCCTGCCTTATACAAAACATAAGGTAAGACACCTTATTACATTCACGCAATAGAGACATATTGCTTACCTCCCCGGCATAAAGTCATGACTAACACATACACAAACATTTACAGGCCTTCTTTAAACACATACATACGGCGAGCCCCACTCGACGGAGCACACGGGCGAAACCGACATACAAAATACACAGCGTCATCGACAATTTCCATGAAAGTCTGACGACATGTACGAAGCAAACAAACATACAATTCTATGTGTAGAAACAGATTGCATCAAATAAAATTACGAACACTTTTATACAAAAACGCGACCCGCGATAGTAGACGGGTTGCCAAAACACATTGTTCGCCTACACACACGTAGGACTTCAGAAACATCTGTTAAAAACATTCTGCGACCCGCGATGGTAGACAGGTCGCCAAAACACATAATATCCAAACCCACACACAGGTGGGGCAACAAGTCAGACTACATAAGAAAGATAAATCAGGCATCAGGAACGACGGCACCACCTTCGACAGCGGCTGGCTATAGAGAAATTTGAGGATTAACTGGCTCGACATCGCCGGAATGGACCTCATCTTCGCCATCACTCCCATCCGCAGCTTCCTCTCCAACGCCAGCCAACTGGAAAAGCTCCTGACCAGGATTCCCCTTTGGGAACATGGAGTCCAAGGTCTCCTTCTCCGCCTTCAGATCCCAGAGCGCATGCTTACCTTCATCAAACTCCTCTATCATCTCAACACGCGACTTCAACGCATAAAAAGCGCCGACGTCGCCTGCGATCTGGCCAGCTGCGATCTGAGCCTGCTTCACCTCCTCCTCGACACCTGATCGACTCTCGTCAAGCTCTTTCCGTCATACTACCAACTCCTCCTGACAACTCTTCAGCTCCCTAGCAAAGCGACGCTCAGCCTCACGACAACGACTCTCCGCCCCCTCTAGCTTGCTCCTCAAAGACGCGAGGGCGGACTCTGACTTAGCAGCCATTTCCTCGGCCTTGACAACCATCGTCTTGATGCCAGAGTATGCCCCCAAGAGATACTGAAAGGTCTACAAAAAAAATATGCATAACAACAATCAGAGAACTCAGTCGACAAAAGGGAAGGAAAAACGAAAACAAAGACGACTTACCCTTCACGCGGAACACCCCGATTCACCAATACAGTCCAGGGGAGAGATGTCGTCGACTTCCGACTTCAGAGTCGGATCCTGGGCATGAAAGAGGTCGGCAATCGATTGACCGACCGCACCAATCTTGTCGATCCCTTCAACGGTCGCCTCTCTCTTCCTAAGAACCTCCTCTGCCTTAACATCACCAGAGGGAGCGCCCGCTTTCCTCTTGGAGCCAACTCTGACTTGAGGCGCCGGGTCTGTCGGAACTGACTTGTTCGATGCAACTTTGGTTGCCGCCCTCCTCTACTCAATCAGACCCTTTCCAGACACTCCTCTCAAACGAGCACTTGTTCGACCACTAATAACAGCAATTTGTCGTGCTAATTATTGTTATGCAAGTAATCCAAACAAACCTAATACCGTAGTCCTAGGTAAGTAAAGGTCGAGTCCACAGGGAGACAGAGTCTATCTTTATCTGTAATTTCTATGTCAATCTTCAAGTAACCAAAGGGGGGTTTTGTGTATTTAGAAGTTCTAAGCATGCAAAGACAAACAAACTAAAGATGATGAATTCAGTAATGGGGAAAATAGCTCAGTCAAACAAACATCCACTATTCGTATGATAAGTTGATCATAGATAATCATTCAATATCTCATGCAATGGAAATTCCTATTCCTTTTCTAAAGTAACTACAAGCACAACCAGATACTTATAGCACTAACTAATTAAACAACCATGAAACCATCAAGATTCAGTTTAACAGCAGCATTACATATAGGAATATAGTTGGATACAATTCTAGCATAAAACAACCAGCTTTTATCCTAGAATGTAAATCAGTTCTCTTCTGCATAAGACTAGCACAACCAGATACTAGTACGATGCAGTTGCTACTCTGAAATAGATATGCTCAACCAGTAACAATCTAGATCTAGCAATCAATCAATAGAAACAAACCCTAGTTACGCTGGCTAGAGATTATCAATATTAATCATAAGCAATCAAGCAAGAGAATAGATAAAATCCATGCAATAGATAAGGAACGAGAATCTCACAACTGAATCAAAACGAAAGCTTCAGCGTCTGACTAAGCAAGAGTGGCTTAGTTCTTCATAGCAAAGTACATAGAAAGGGAAAAGATGAAATTAGGGTTCGAGGATAAGTGATAAGCACTACTTTGTAGGGCTTAACCAAGAGTCATTAGAGGTTTTATTGGTGTCATTCGGGTAGATTTAGACACATTCATGTGTATGGCGTTTGGGGGCAAAGTTGGTGTATTTGGAGGTGTTTGAGCCGTTTTGGAGATCATAGTAGACATTGAGGAGGAAGCCACCAGAAGTAGACACCAAGGAGCTGAACAGACGAAGACTTCGGAGGAAGTACCTTACGGCGCCCGCCGCAAGAAGCCACGACGACCGCCGCCTAAACCTTTCCAACAACGATGGCTACGACTTGGCCATGGCGCCCGCCGTGGAAATGCGGCGCCCGTCGCAATTACGGCGTCCGCCGTGGAGGTTGCGGCGACCACCGCCAATTCCCATCCAGTAACCTTTGCTATGACATTGTCACGGCGCCCGCAGTGTAATTGCGGTGCCCGCCGTGGAGTATGCCAGCCCGCCGTCGTGTCTGAAGCCCGCCGAGTCACGATTTCCTTTTATGTTTTAATTGGATTATTTTATTTATGTTTTATTATTTCGTTTTAGGTTAATTTCAGATTTTATTTCCTTTAGTATTTAAGGGTAGAGAGAGAGAGACTTGTTTGATATCTCTCGAACCCTAATTTTCATTCTACGTACTTTTGCTATGAAGAACTAAGCCTCCCTTGGCTTAGTCAGACGCTGAAGCTTTCGTTTTGATTAAGTTGTGATATTCTCGTTCCTTATCTATTGCATGGATTTTATCTATTCTCTTGCTTGATTGCTTATGATTAATATTGATAATCTCTAGCATGCGCAACTAGGGTTTGTTTCTATTGATTGATTGCTAGATCTAGATTGTTACTGGTTGAGCATATCTATTTCAGAGTAGCAACTGCATCGTACTAGTATTTGGTTGTGCTAGTCTTATGCAAAAGATAACTGATTTACATTCTAGGATAAAAGCTGGTTGTTTTATGCTAGAATTGTATCCAACTATATTCCTATCCGTAACGCTGATGTTAAACTGAATCTTGATAGTTTCAGGGTTGTTTAATTAGTTAGTGCTAATAGTATCTGGTTGTGCTATTAGTTATATCTGAAAAGGAATTGGAATTTCCATTGCATGAGATATTGAATGATTATCTAGGATCAACTTGTCATACGAATAGTGGATGTTGTTTGACTAAGTGCTTTTCCCATCACTGATTTCATCAACTTTTAGCTTGTTTACCTTTTGCATGTTTAGAACTTAGAAATCTCACAAAACCCCCCTTTGGTTACGTTTGATTGACATACGAATTGCATATTTAGATAGAATTTGCCTCCATGTGGATTCGACCTTTACTTACCTAGGACTACGGTTTAGGGTTTGTTTGGATATTTTGCATAGCAGTTTTTTTACACGACGAAAACCTGTTATCAAATTGGCGCCGTTGCCGGGGAGGCAATAATCTATTTTGTGTGTGTGATTTGTGTGTCAATCTTGGTGTGAACCTCTCTTATGGTTCACACCCGTGTTACTAATAATCTACCTCTAGTTTTTTATCCAGAAATCGAAAAAACTTTCCTTCAAGCTCACAGGGCTGCGAATTTGCTACTTCAGGAAGCTGATACAATGGCAGCCCGTGTTACTCTGGAATCTTTGACAGCTCCTAACTTGGAGCAACCAACTCGTGCTGTGCAATTCCTTGCCCTGGGTGATGGGGTTAAATTTGAGCTCAAGACAGGAGTAGTCCATTTACTCCCGAAATTCAGTGGAACCCCTCTTGAGGATCCTATTCAGCACCTGGATGAGTTCCTTGAGGTCTGCACCAGTATGAGGCCATCTGAGATTACTGAAGATCAGATGAGGTTGAGAGTCTTTTCCTTTTCTCTGAAGGATTCTGCTAAAGACTGGTATCATTCTTTACCACCAGGGAGCATCACTACCTGGGTGAATTTGAAGAAGGTGTTTCTTGATAAATACTTTTCGGCAATCAAGTCCAATCAGCTCAAGAAGAAGATCTGCAACGTGGAGCAACTGTCTAATGAGTCTCTCTATGATTATTATGAGCGCTTCAAGAAACTGGTGAAGAGTTGTCCCTACCATGGTTATGCTAAACATGATCTAATTCTCTATTTACATGGAGGACTCCGTGAAGATGATCGTCGGATGGTGAATTCCTCATGTGGTGGGAATATTCTGAAGAGGACTTACGAAGAAGCTCTAGAGATATTTGCTACTCTGGCTGATGACTCTAGACAGTACAGTGGGAGAGGTTCCCAAAGCTTGATAGTTGCTAGTTCTCAGTCAAAGATTGATCAGGCTGATTTTGATGTGCTGAGAGAGGAGGTGAGGCGTCTGAAGCTGAAAGGTACGCCTCAGCAGGCTAAGGCCTGTGAGATTTGTCATGATGACTTGCACCCTACTGATTCATGTCCTTCTCTACAAGAGGAAGTGAATGCAGTAGGAGGATACCAGCAGAGGCCCAGGCATGATCCCTACTCTAGTACTTATAATCCTGGTTGGAGGGATCATCCCAACTTCAGATGGAGAGACCTAGAGCAAAATCAACCACAGGGTAATCCTCAACAGCCTAGGCAACCATTTGTGCCACAACCTCAAGGGCAGAGCTCAAACCCTTCACCCTCACCCTCTCTGGCTGACATGATGCAGATGCTGGTACAGAGCAACGTCGATCTCACTACGAATGTTAATAAGCTGACTCAGAGCTCAGTGCAATTCCAAGCAAATACACAAGCTAGCATTCAGAACTTGGAAAGGCAGGTGGGTTAGATGTCTCAAGTGGTGAATAAACTCGAAGCAAAAGACTCGGGTAAAATTCCATCTCAAACGGAAGTAAACCCGAACATTAGGAATGTCAGTGTTGTAACTCTGAGGAGTGGGAAGAGGCTCGAAGAGGATGATTCTGAGGTCAACAAGGAAGAGAACGCGGAACTGGAGCAGAACAGCGACGGCGACCGCCGCCCAATTCACGGCGACCGCCGTGAAGACCACGGCGCCCGCCGTG
The DNA here is from genome assembly GCA_027886185.1 of Rheum nobile. Taxonomy (NCBI): domain Eukaryota; kingdom Viridiplantae; phylum Streptophyta; class Magnoliopsida; order Caryophyllales; family Polygonaceae; genus Rheum; species Rheum nobile. The sequence continues at coordinate 1,121,955 of WOAB01000669.1, read as the reverse complement.
ACGGTGAGCCAAACTTCGATCTTTCTGATGATGTTCGCGGCGACCGCCGCCCTTCTTACGGTGATCGCCGCCTCCCTATAGCCGATGCTGAGGCTGAGAAGGAGTCCGAAACTACAATTTTTCCTGATTGGAAGCCTGTTCCGCCATTCCCATCTGCTTTGAAGCGTACCAAGCCACTTGCGCAGGACAAGGACATGTTTGTAACACCCCCAAATTTAACCCCATTTGAAAGTGTTATTGCCGATGACCCCGGACGTAAACCCCGAAGTCACCCCAGGCTTTTCCGACGTCATAACTGACTTAAAACACAGTTACAATACTAAAATCATAACTTTTATTAAACCACATGGTCGCGGAATTACACGATTCCAAAAACGACCCAATAATCAGAAATACAACAGCGAAAGTCTTTAACAAAATACAAGATAGCACAGCGGAAATCTTTAAAATACAACGACAAAATAACTTGTCAAAACACCGTTCATCTTCATAGTCGTTCTAGCCTTCTCGGATCTTCAACACACCTGATGTGCCGAATCGAACGGATGACACCAGCCAACCATGCAAGGAATATAACGGTTGGTTAGTCTAAATGAATAGACTAGCAAGGGTACAAAGCAGAGTGGTTCGAAGCATTCGTATTAGGTTAGACTCTTCGTTCCTCGAATAATAACCGAGTACGCTAGTCAACCATCATACTCCTACTAGAATAACAAAAGGTATGCATAAGAGAAGATTCTGGAGATCGAGTCTCACAGCAATCAATCCCAAAAGAAGACTTCAAATGAAATGAGCCTTAAAGGAAAAATATGACAAATGTTGGGAAACTCAAGCAAACAGATACAAACACATCACACAAGTATCGCATACCAGCGATCTACAACTAAGATGAGTTTTTCCTAGCTATACTAGCGCCTAGCTGCACTACTCGCCACAGCATTTTAAATAAGTGCTTTACTCATACGGCACTTTATATTATGGTCAAGGCATTTTAATTATGTGCATACTCATGGCACGTATCTTATTAAATGTCAACACACACACATATCACGTTATAAGCTTTTATCATGATCAACTCGTCCCGAGACGAGAGATCTCTTGGGAGCATCTCCCGAGATTTGCTCCCCAGATATATGTGACACTAGCTAAGTGCACCACCTCTATACCCGAGTATAGAGGCTAGTCATGACTCACCAATGGTATTAGGGTCTCAATGCCCTTTTCTCCATTTAATTATCAAGAAACGACTAGACCTCCTGGGCCCCAGTAAACGTTCCTACGAATACTCGTGCTAACTAAACAGTTCAACACAGTCATATATCACATCAAAACAAAGCCATCAAGGCCAACATCATAGATCTAACAATCTATATATATATATATCAAAATAGCGTTGCCACTAACAGTATATGCAACCTAATATAATCTTTTTATATGAAATTCACCTTTAAAATCCACAACAAAACCATTATGAACATAATAGCGCTGTATCTAGCAATATACAACCTATTATAACAGTACTTCTTTTTATCAAATTATTTATCAAAACTGTTCCCAACTTAAGCAAATGAATCATCCCAAATTAATTAACAACAAACAATTGATAATTAATGAAAGTATGGAATGATGAGCAAGAGCGAACCGCCACTTGCCTTGGATCCGACAACTTCGAATCAAGCTGAGCAACGTCTAGTTCCGGGATCTAAAACTGGAGCAGATCTTGGATATCAAATCCCTAAGAAATGGCCTATAACAAGACCCTAAGTTAGATTCAATACACTTATATATGAATCTAAAAGAATACAAGAAGAAATCAAAGGAAACGAGCAAAGCCCAAAGCCAAACCAACAAGACACACAACTCGGACGCCCTCACCGCGATCGCGGCGAGTCGCGGCCAGTCGCGGTTGTTCGACAGTGGCAAAGCTTCGACAGCTTCCATGGAGAATTTCTTACCCAAACCGATTTGTTTGCCTTCGATTTGTCTATGGTTCGATCTCCCAACACCTCAAAGCTTCCAACAACACTCAAGAGTACCTTCTCAACTCAAGAGACACTCGAAATCTCCCACACACGAAGCTCACAAGCTCGGCTTTAATGGAGAAAAACAGAGGAAAACAGAGGAGAAGAAGAAGGAAGAAGAAGAGAGCTTAAGCTTCGGTCTTCACCTCCTTTTATAGCCCAATCCGAGTCTCCACCAAGGGAACAAGTCGGGGACAAGGGGACAAGCCAAAGCCAAGTGGATCGAGCCACTTGCCTGCCCCAAAAACAGAGAAAAACAGAGTGCTACAGTAACCGCCTTCGAGGAAGACGACACTGCTCAGCAAAAGGTGTTACCGCGAGCGCGGCCGGTCGCGGTTGATCGCGGTCAATCGCGGTGAGTCGCGGTTTAAAGGCCGACTTCGTTAATTCTTATCTGAACTTGGTTTGGATTAAATTTCTTAACTCCGGGTTAAATATATTCGTACATTAACGTTACATTAACCCTGAAAACACCTCAACTGTATTATATAATGCTCGGAAAATTTTACAGAGCTCAGACCCCTTTTGAGAAGGTCCGAGACTCACTGAATTAAATCCGTCTAGCAAAACGGGCATAAGAAAAATTTAAAAATAATTCAAAATACCCTTAAAAATTACGGGGTGTTACAATGTTTGAGATGTTCAGAAACGTTGAGGTCAACATTCCTCTCCTAAATTTGATCAAGTTTGTCCCTCGTTATGCCAAGTTCTTGAAGTAGATGTGCACCACAAAGAGGAATCAGGATAGGAACAGCAAGAAGAAGGTAAAGGTAAGCGAACATGTTTCTACTGTGTTTCAGAAGCGCTTACCCAAGAAGTGTGGCGACCCAGGTATGTTCACCATCCCTATTACTATTGGAGGTACCAAGTTCAATAAAGCTATGTTAGATTTGGGTGCTTCCATTAATGTTCTACATTCATCTCTTTGTGAATCCTTACGATTAGGACCCATGCATGCCACTAATATTGCCATTCAGTTAGCTGATAGATCTAGTGTGCGTCCTATAGGGATAGTGGAGGATGTTTTGGTTATGGTTGGTGATCTTACTTTTCCTGCTGACTTCTATGTGCTTAATATGGAACATGATATGCATGTAGCCCCTATTATGTTAGGGAGACCCTTCCTGAAAACTGCCAACACTAAGATCAATGTGAGTACTGGTTCCTTGACTATGGAATTTGATGGCCAAACTATTAACTACAATATCTATAAAGCCATGAAATATCCTTCTGATGATCGTTCTCTGTGTGCAATTGATGTACTTGAGCCTGTGGTGCAAGTTATTTTTGATGAGGACCGCCTAGATGACACGCAATCTCTCATTATTGATTCTAGCTTGGTTTCTGCTTCATTTACTAACTCGCAGGAAGTCATCACTGAGTTGGCCGCTGACTATAAGCCTCCTCTGGAGATACCAGGCAAATCGCCTTTACTGCTAACTCCGAGCGAGAAGCTCGTTCCCTCTTTGGTGCAGGTCCCTGAAGTTGAGGTTAAACACCCCCCTGATCGATCTAAGTATGGGGGAGACGCGACTAAGAAGGTCAAGATGGAAGGGCCGCTGAAGAAGAAGAATGGTCTAAGGTTCAAACCTTTCCATAATTGGTTCAGGAAGGAGGTATGGATTCAGAAGGTTCCTAAAGAGCCTGACGATATGGATTGAGGATGTTCGAGTAGTATGTCGAGCCAACGACATTAACTAAGGCGCTGATCGGGAGGCAACCCGATGTTAGGTAGTTTATTTTCCTTCCCTTAGTCATTTTCTTTTGTTTTTCCTTTTAGTTTTTCCTTTCTGTGTCGAACTAACCTGCAGGAAGCGTTTCAAAGTGAAGAAGGAGTTCACGGCGCCCGCCGTTTTCACCTCCCTCGTTCACTTCGCTTGCGGCAAATGACGGCGACCGCCGTTTAATTACGGCGATCGCCGCCATTTTCAGGTTTGTTTTCTTTCGTAAAAAAAATAATTAATTTTGAACAAATGGGCCCCGAAAAAAAACCTTAAACGGGAAGCAAAAGACGAAAATAAAATACCCCGAAAAGACCTTAAACGGGGAGAAAAAGTCAAAAAAAAAATATATATAAATTTACCAGAGGCCAGCTATCCAGCATTTTCCCATGGAGAGATGGTGCGCATCATGTTGTCAAGGAGGAGACATTAGCCCACTTTGTATTTGACAACGATGATGGACCAGCAGTCGACAGTTGGAGATGAGGTACACCAGGGCCCAACCACGATGACATCTGGGCCCATTTTTGAAGGCCATGCAACCCCGTTCCCTTGATTGACCACTACTCACCACAGTGGTTCCTTTTGGTTGCATGGTACATATTGATGGAGTTGAAGGCCGTGTAGCCCTGATTTCCTACATAACCACCACACCCTACAGTGGTTTCTTTTGGTTGCACGGTAGATGATGATTATGGAGTTGATGAAGACACCCACCCAACACTGGAGACCTGTGCATACATTGTGTATACCGCCAGCAACAACGGAAGTGTCCAAGCAGCTTGGCGACGTTTGTGAGTTATTTTTTGCTTTTCCATGTGCTTCTATTTTTTGTCTTTCATTACATTGAGGACAATGCAATGTTTAAGCATGGGGGAGAGTTCTATTCTTGCTACATCGTTGAGGAGAAAAATGAATAAAGAGAAAAAGCCAAAAATTTGATAAAAGGCTGAAATTGAAATCCTGGGATAGGCCGAAAACCCGAAAGGGCGGCCTAGGTAATAAGCAGGTGGCTTGGACCAGCATTAGGCTGGGGTAATATGTGGTCAAGAGTGACGTGAGCTTATATGAGTACATCTATTGGAAAATGAAATGAGTGGCTTGGTGAAAACTCGAAAAGGGCGCCTTGGCAAAACGTGTGAAAAAGAAGAAGAGTGATTTTAGGATTTCTCATTATTCTTGGCGAGGCGTCATAAGAAGAGGAGTCAAAGAAAGATATCGGGTAGGTCACTCTGGGAGACATAAGGAGCAATAGATGGAGGCTAGGATTAGAGGTTACTCACGCTATTGGATGTCCGGGTTTAGCTTGGGGGAAGTACTCTGTTTGCCCCTTAAGCTTGTTGATGTGTTGTAAATGAGAGTGGTGCCAGAAGCTTGGAATGGGTTAGGTGACTCTTAGTTGGAGGATATGCTTCCTGAGACCTTGGATGCTACATTGGAGGAGTAGGCTCTTTATTAGTTTACTCATGGACGAGCAAAGGTCTAAGCATGGGGGAGTTTGATAAGCACTACTTTGTAAGGCTTAACCAAGCGTCATTAGAGGTTTTATTGGTGCCATTCGGGTAGATTTAGACACATTCATGTGTATGGCGTTTGGGGGCGAAGTTGGTGTATTTGGAGATGTTTGAGCCATTTTGGAGATCATAGTAGACACTGAGAAGGAAGCCACCAGAAGTAGACGCCAAGGAGCTGAAGAGACGAAGACTTCGGAGGAAGTACCTTACGGCGCCCGCCGCAGAAGCCACGGCGACCGCAGCCTAAACCCTCCCAACAACGATGGCTACGACTTGGCCACGGCGCCCGCCGTGGAGGTTGCGGCGACCGCCGCCAATTCCCATCCAGGAACCTTTGCTACGACATTGTCACGGCGTCCGCCGTGTAATTGCGACGCCCGCCGTGGAGTATGCCAGCCCGCCGTCGTGTCTGAAGCCCGCCGAGTCACGATTTCCTTTTATGTTTTAATTGGATTATTTTATTTATGTTTTATTATTTCGTTTTAGGTTAATTTCAGATTTTATTTCCTTTAGTATTTAAGGGTAGAGAGAGACTTGTTTGATATCACTCGAACCCTGATTTTCATTCTACGTATTTTTGCTATGAAGAACTAAGCCTCCCTTGGCTTAGTCAGACGCTGAAGCTTTCGTTTTGATTAAGTTGTGAGATTCTCGTTCCTTATCTATTGCATGGATTTTATCTATTCTCTTGCTTGATTGCTTATGATTAATATTGATAATCTCTAGCCTGTGCAACTAGGGTTTGTTTCTATTGATTGATTGCTAGATCTAGATTGTTACTGGTTGAGCATATCTATTTCAGAGTAGCAACTGCATCATACTAGTATCTGGTTGTGCTAGTCTTATGCAGAAGATAACTGATTTACATTCTAGGATAAAAGCTGGTTGTTTTATGCTAGAATTATATCCAACTATATTCCTATCCGTAACGCTGTTGTTAAACTGAATCTTGATAGTTTCAGGGTTGTTTAATTAGTTATTGCTAATAGTATCTGGTTGTGCTATTAGTTATATCTGAAAAGGAATTGGAATTTCCATTGCATGAGATATTAAATGATTATCTAGGATCAACTTGTCATACGAATAGTGGATGTTGTTTGACTAAGTGCTTTTCCCATCACTGATTTCATCAACTTTTAGCTTGTTTACCTTTTGCATGTTTAGAACTTAGAAAACTCACAAAAACCCCTTTGGTTACGTTTGATTGACATACGAATTGCATATTTAGATAGAATTCGCCTCCATGTGGATTCAACCTTTACTTACCTAGGACTACGGTTTAGGGTTTGTTTGGATATTTTGTATAGCAGTTTTTACACGACGAAAACTTGTTATCAATAAGGGAGGCCAAGCTCCCTTCTAACCCTAAATACTAGAAAATAATAAGGTCTTCCAAAAAGGTCAAAAATGAAATAATAAAAAATACTAATAATAATCCAAAATAACAAAGTAAGGAAAAGTGGTTTGGTTCCGCATCCGACACGGCGGCGGTCGCCGTAAGCCTGGCGGCGGTCGCCGTAAGCCTGGCGGCGGTCGCCGCCAGATTTCTTCGGTTCAGCTTCTGCGACACTTCCGTAAAAACGCCATAACTTTTGATTCCCAACTCGGATTGTGCTCATATTTTGATGACTTGTAGTAGACTTCAAGAGCTAACTCCTCGAATTGGAATCACTCCATTTGGACGTCTGAGTAAAGAGACCGAATCAATTGAATTCAGAACATTGTTCTTCTACTCTCGTGTGGACTCTCTCCTTGGTTCTTCTTCGTCTCCTCAGTGGTCAACTCCTCTTCCTCTGGATATCTTCAATTTGCTTCTCCAGACCACCAAATCCACACTTCTTCTCTCTAACTCCATAATCCACAGTTGTGCACTAAATCCATCCAAATAGCACCTCAAACCTGGTAACAACCCCTAGAAATGCACTATAAAATAGTGCTGATCAAATCCCTCATGCTTAAACCTTGCTCGTCCTCGAGTAAGCTAAAGTAAACCTACTCCTCCAATCAATCCCCAAGGTTTCAGGAAGCATAGAAAACTCAACCCCTCCAACAATCACACCTAACAATAAACTTCAGGCACCCATACAATAAGCACAGCACAACATATAATAACTCACAACACCACACACATCCAAGCTAAAAGGAAAGCAGAGTACTTCCCCCAAGCTTATCCCAAACACCATAGAGTGACCATCTAACTTCTTATCGCTCCAGAGTGCCCTACCCGAATCCTCCTTATATCACCTCTTCTTATGTCGCCACGCCAGCAAAAATGATGATTCCTATAAATCACTCTTCTTCTTTTCACTCATTTTGCCAAGGTGCCCTTTCGGGTTTTCACCAAGCCACTCATTTCATTTTTCAATAGATGGGCTCACAATATACTCACATCACTCTTGACCAATTATTACCCCAGCCTAATGCTGGTCCAAGCCACCTGCTTATTACCTAGGCCGCCTTTTCAGGTTTTAGACCTATCCCATGATTTCAATTTTAGCCTTTTTTCAAATTTTTGGCTCTTTTTCATTTTTTTCTTTTCCTCAACGACGCAGCAAGTATAGAATCCTCCCTCATGCTTAAACATTGCATTGTCCTCAATGTAATGAAAGACAAAAAGAATAAAGCACATGGAAGACAAAGAATGGACTCACAAACGTCGCCAAGCTGCTTGGACACTGAAGGTGTCGCTGGCGGTCTTCACAATATATGCCCAGGTCTCTAGTATTGGGCGGGTGTCTTCATCTCAACTCTACCGTGCAACCATAGGGAACCACTGTAAGGTGTGGTGGTCATTAAGGAAATCAGGGCTGCACGGCCTTCAACTCCATCAACTCCTACCATGCAACCAAAAGGAACCACTCTGGTGAATAGTGGTATAACAAGTATGGCGGGGTTGCATGGCCTTCAACGAACACAAAAATGGGGCCCAGATGTAATCGTGGTGTGGGACCTAGTGTTCCTCCTCCTCAGTTGCCAATTGTAGGGCCATCATCGTTGTCAATTAAAAGTGTAGGTCTAATGTCTCCTCCTTGACAACATGATGCGCACCATCTCTCCATGGGAAACTCGGACAGCTGGCCTCCGGTGGAACTTTTTTTTTTTTGGGGAAGTTTTTTTTTTTTACCTGAGAAATGGCGGCGGTCGCCGTAAGGAGGGCAGCGGTCGCCGCCATTAAACGGCAGTCGCTGTAATTAAATGGCGATCGTTGCCATTTGCCGTAGCGAAGCATTCGAAAGTGGGATTGGCGGCGGTCGCCGTAAGTTTGGCGGCGGTCGCGCCTCTCCTTCTTCGCTTTTTTTTCACACTTCCTGCAGGTTAGTTCGACACAGAACTACAAAAACTACAAAAGTAAAAAAAAAATCAAAAGAAAATAAACTAAGGGAAGGAAAAGAAAGTACCTAACATCGGGTTGCCTCCCGAGAAGCGCCTTGTTTACTGTCCTTGGCTCGACATAGTGCTCAACCTCTTCAACTCGGGTTGCTCCTATCACTTGAACTCCTGAGGTCTATATCAGGGGGATGCCACTTTGTGTGCTCCATGTTGAGCCTTTCCCCCATGCTTGTGCCCTTCATGATGGTTGGACCGATGTTCATATCTATTAATGCACTTTCCATCTTCAGAAACGGTCTACCCAGCATCTCAGGGGCTGCATGTATGTCCTGCCCCGTATCCAGCATGTAAAAATCTGCCACCTAAATTAAGGCCTCCTTCTTGTGCTTCCCCTTTGGTTTCTTCTTTATATTGCCCAGCGCCCTTAAAAACTCTGTGTAGCGAGGGATGCAATTTGCCAGTTCGATCAAGGGAATGGTTGCCTCGCAGATACTGAAGGTTTCATATAGCTCTTTGTCGTTCTTCAGCCTTCGAGTATCTTGTACTGCCTCAGGGAGGGGTGTGACGGGGTACAGCGAGACAAGTGGAGAGGAATTGAGATGTACATACGTATCATAGGCAGCCTCGAGAGGGTCGGGGGGTGCCGGGGCATTTTCGAGAGGAACGAGCGTCGTAGGATCATTTCCGCGATCGCGGCACTCCTCCTCTTGGTCGCTAAATTCCTCCAGTCCCAAAAAATAATCTTCTTCAGAAAGCACAACGCGATCCAAAATATCGTCTGGAATACCCATCTCCTCAGTGGGTGAACCGAGGTCGAGGTATACCTCCCACGGTCTCGGGTTCTCTTCTGCAGATATCTCGTTGTATTCTGCACCCGTCTCACAAATTTGTTCTTCCCTTTGAGCTAAGGGGGCGACATGCAGCTGTTCAGTACTTTGTAGGGTCATCGAGAAGACATTCTCTTTCTGGTGCACCACTGGGTGAGATAGTGGTTCTGCCGACGTCATGGCATCCATTTTGCTCACTGCTTGCACCATTTGCCCCATCTGCCTCTCAGAGTTCTGGATATAGGACTTCATTTGTTGTTCAAGTTGGATCGTGCTCTGATTGAGAGATCGAAACATGTCCTCCAATGACATGGATGGACTTGGATTGTGCCCCATCTGATTCTCCAAGGTCCGGAATCAATCCGCAGTAGACTGTGAGACATAGTAATCTGGATTGGACACTGGTGGGCTATGCTCGTAGGCTGGGTAGTACTGTTGTAGGGTACCTTGCTGATAGAACGACTGTGGCTCTGGGTAAGACTCCTGGTAGCCATTACCATAAGGAGGGTATTGATGGTACTTATAACTTGAATTGGGGTGATCTATCCACCCTGGAGTGTATGCGTCGGGGTACGGGTCATATTGCGGCTCCTGATAGAAGTGGGGAAATCTATCCATCTCTGTAATAAAATCAAAAGGGAAAAACAAAAATCAGTAGCACGGGTGTGGACCGTAAGATAGGTCCACACAAAAGTTGACACACAAATTGCACACAAAATAGATTATTGCCTCCCCGGCAACGACGCCAATTTGATAACAGCAATTTGTCGTGCTAATTATTGTTATGCAAGTAATCCAAACAAACCTAATACCGTAGTCCTAGGTAAGTAAAGGTCGAGTCCACAGGGAGACAGAGTCTATCTTTATGTGTAATTTCTATGTCAATCTTCAAGTAAAGGGGGGTTTTGTGTGTTTAGAAGTTCTAAGCATGCAAAGACAAACAAACTAAAGATGATGAATTCGGTAATGGGGAAAATAGCTCAGTCAAACAAACATCCACTATTCGTATGATAAGTTGATCATAGATAATCATTCAATATCTCATGCAATGGAAATTCCTATTCCTTTTCTAAAGTAACTACAAGCACAACCAGATACTTATAGCACTAACTAATTAAACAACCATGAAACCATCAAGATTCAGTTTAACAGCAGCATTACGGATAGGAATATAATTGGATACAATTCTAGCATAAAACAACTAGCTTTTATCCTAGAATGTAAATCAGTTATCTTCTGCATAAGACTAGCACAACCAGATACTAGTATGATGCAGTTGCTACTCTGAAATAGATATGCTCAACCAGTAACAATCTAGATCTAGCAATCAATCAATAGAAACAAACCCTAGTTGCGCTGGCTAGAGATTATCAATATTAATCATAAGCAATCAAGCAAGAGAATAGATAAAATCCATGCAATAGATAAGGAACGAGAATCTCACAACTGAATCAAAACGAAAGCTTCAGCGTCTGACTAAGCAAGATTGGCTTAGTTCTTCATAGCAAAGTACGTAGAAAGGGAAAAGATGAAATTAGGGTTCGAGGATAAGGGAGGTCAAGCTCCCTTCTAACCCTAAATACTAGAAAATAATAAGGTCTTCTAAAAAGGTCAAAAACGAAATAATAAAAAATAATAATAATAATCCAAAATAACAAAGTAAGGAAAAGTGGTTCGGTTCCGCATCCGACACGGCGGCGGTCGCCGTAAGCCTGGCGGCGGTCGCCGCCAGATTTCTTCGGTTCAGCTCCTGCGACACTTTCGTAAAAACGCCATAACTTTTGATTCCCAACTCGTATTGCGCTCATATTTTGAGGACTTGCAGTAGACTTCAAGAGCTAACTCTTCGAATTGCAATCACTCCATTTGGACGTCTGAGTAAAGAGAACGAATCAATTGAATTCAGCACATTGTTCTTCTACTCTCGTGTGGACTCTCTCCTTGGTTCTTCTTCGTCTCCTCATTGGTCAACTCCTCTTCCTCTGGATATCTTCAATTTGCTTCTCCAGACCACCAAATCCACACTTCTCCTCTCTAGTAATCCACAGTTGTGCACTAAATCCATCCAAATAGCACCTCAAACCTGGTAACAACCCCTAGAAATGCACTACAAAATAGTGCTGATCAACCACCAGGAGAAGCTGACACTACAGACGACATGAAAAAGTAACGAAGCATGCGACGAAGTAAAAAAGGAACAGAGAGGTCTCCAAAGATCGAAAACTTACTCTTGACACGAGACGACGAGACGGTCGACATATCGTCTTGAGCGGCAGGGGAAGATGATAACAGATTAACGTTGACAAAACTTCTCTCCGATGCAGAAACGCTAAGGACAATCCTTGACAAACCCTCTAACTGAGTATCCACCTCCAGATCTTCCGCCTCAGGAACTACAAAAAAGAAAAGTTAAAGCAAAAAGTTAAGACACACAAATAAGCAAAAGAGAGGATAAATACATACTCTCTACTCGTCACTCCGTCAACAAGAACGAGCATTCTCCCCCCTTCTCCAGAGACGAACGCTCGACAAAAAAGAACTTCGACCCCCATCCGCGGTCGTTTACGTCAAGATTAAGCACCAAAGGCTTCCGACCCTGTCGAATACGCAACTGAACACGGGAAGAACTCTTCGACCCAAGGAAGTAATTGTACCACAAGGCGTCGAAATCGAAACCAGCCCCAGATCGAGCGTTTACAAGATCCAGAACCCTAAGAACCCTCCATGCATGTGGCATCACCTGACATGGCGCCAGCGCCAAAGTATCCAGGAAGTCCCTTACGAGAGGAGAAAAGGGAAACATGTGACCAATCCGAAACGGGTAAGCATAGAAGCAGACCCAACCATTGTACCGAGCATCGACCCTCTCGTCTGGGTGAGGCAGCCTTGCAACCATCTCCGGAGGAAAACCCCCAACTTGAAGGACCTGCTCTAGCTCCACCTGGGACAGAGTACTTGTCAGAGAGTCGGACTCCTTCAGAATGAAAAGGGGAGGAGCCTCATCCTTGTGCGAGTCCGAGTGAGTCGCCGATGACTTCGAAGATTCGCTAGACACCATGCCTAAGACAGAAAGAGTAGGGAATCGAAGAGCTATAATGGGAGAACGAAAGAAACCTACCAGAGAAGACTTGCAAAAGAAGAAGAGTGAAGTCAAATCGCCAAAGGTCTGCTCCGAATTTATGGAGGGAGATGATGAATTTGCAGAAACGTCGCGTCACTCCCGCCACGTAGCCCTGGGCAGCCGCGCCAAAAAAGGATGGTAGAGATCATGGCTTAGGAAGTTGCCTTAGATTCCGCCCACTAGCCTTGCCGAAGCCCAAAGCAACTTGGGGCTATTGTTGGGCCAAGCACCTCCTTTGGATGATGGATCGGGCAGGATAGGCCCAGGTCCAAGACGAGTCGGAAGAATAGAGGAAAAAAACACAGACGAGTCGTCGAAGCCTTCCCAGTCGAACGCTATCTGACAAATCACGGAGATCTCGTGTAGCATTAAATGCTGGATCGACGAAACGGTAAAAAGCATTCAAGCACCAGAGTAATGGCAGCATTAGAAGCAGAATCCCAGAAATCACTCTCGGCATTGAAGACAGGATATGGCTGAATCATAAGAAAACGGTCAGAAAAGGTACTTACCATATGGGGGTTCGGAGGAGATAAGAGGAGAGAGAGCACGTTCTCGCGCAAAATCAACTCTGAACACACGCACATATAAGCTCTGAATCGCCACCACTTATTCGGGTCGGAATGCCGTTTCACGTCCATCGGTCGAACATCATCATCCCCGGTCGAGTCTGCTCTGACCTACTTCTCTCTAAGGATAAGTTGTAACCCGACTTGTTTCAATCATCAACGCGTTAATAAAATTACATTGTTTCCTTGCATTTCTTATCTATTGGTTGATTATCTATTTGAATTGGTTTGATTTCTACTATTCGATCGACTAGTTACCCCGTCTAAGGCGATTTAGATCGTCTGGTCTTTTCGCCCCAAAACAATGACTAGGTTATAAAAATACATATTGAAGTAATACTTAACAACTTTGAAATACTGGCACTTAAATCTGCAACTGCAAGTCTCTTCTTCAACGGTTACTTTGAGTCTTCGGTAACCAACCACTGATGTGCCGTATAGGACGGATGACATCAGCCAACCATGAAAGGAATAAAACCCGGTTGGTTAGTCTAATGAAAGACTATGCAAGGGTGAAAACAAAATGGTCCTAGTGATCGTAACCGTTTACTATCATTCTCCCTCGAATAACAATCGAAGAAATGATATATAACCCGGAACTTTCACGGAATGATTAAAGTTTGAATGATCAAGAGAAGACTCCTAAAGATCGAGTCTTATCGGGAACGTATAAAGAGAAGACTCCAAGAGATTGAGTCTTATCGGAAAGCGTATGAAGAGAAGACTCGAAAAGATTGAGTCTTACGGGAAAGTATGAAAAATGTTTGGGAACATAATAATAATTTCACACAAGCGTTTAAAAAGACTTGACCATTTGGGTCCACGACCAACCTCACCGCGTAATGCGAATTCAGATTTGGAAGGAGGACTTACTTTAATCGAAGTCCGAGCGGTTTCCACGTTGTACTCCTCGCCCGAGGGTATATTAATTATGTGCATAATCGCACTTATCTTGTTTAATTCCAAAACGCATATTCACGTTATAAGCTTTTATCATATAAATATATCATCTCGATACGAGAGATATCTTGGGAATAAATCCCGATTGGTTGGCACCAGCTTAGTGCACCACCCCTATATTCAGATAGGGGCCGATCATGACCAGAGAAGGGTGTTAGGGCAAAATCCTCCTAAGCACCAAGTTATAAAGAAACGACTAGACCTCGCAAGGTACATTGCGTTCCTATGAATACTCGTTCTAACTATATGTATAAGTTCACACAAAATCCACACCAATACCATCATGGTAATAACAGATATAATAGCGTTGTTTCTAGCAATATATACAACCTATAATAATAACATGTTTTAATCGTATCATTTATAAAATCTGTTCCCAAATGAAAACAATTTTCATCCCAATTTAATTAAACAATTGATAATTAATGGAAACATGGAATGATAAGCAAGAGCGAACCGCCACTTGCCTTAGACTAGACGAACGATTAACGGAGACGGGTTTCTGGGTCCGGAACGGGAACGGAAGTCGGATTACAGATTCCTACGGAACGACCCATAACAAAACCCTAGGTTAGATTCGATAATAAACTATATGAATCTAAATAATGACGGACGAAATTTAAAGAATGGAAGTCCCGACCGAGACTGGATCGCCCAAGGCCATGATCGTGATTGCTAAAGCAATCCGCGGTCGCGGTCATCGAGGACGAATGTCCGCGAGCACTGGTGACAGCGGCCGCGGACGCGGCCGACATTGTCACTGCCGCGGTCGCGGTAGTTCATAGCCGCGATCGCGGCTAAGAACTCCGGCGACCCAAAATGATAAAAACTCACCGGCGACGACTCGGAAGGGCTCGATTCGCGGCGGCTTCCACTCCTGGGCACCTTGCGCCTCCAATGCACTGCTCCTTGGCCACCACCACCTCCGTCGAGGGCTCCGACGACTCCACAAGAATTCCAGCGAGAGCTCGAAGCTCCGGCGACTATGGAAATGAGAGTGAGAGGGGAGATCTCATATCTGGGTGCTCAAAACCCTCCATTTCGGCCTCTATTTATAGCCAAGGAGGAGAGCCAACCCCGACAAGATCAACGGTGGAGCGAGAGATCGACGGCGACGACGAACGCGTGGCTCGCATGCCCGACTGTGCACTCTGCACATTTCCGTGATCGCGGTGGGTTCTGCCACGGTCGCGGAAAATTCAAAGCCCAGCTCCTCTGGGAGCTATTATTTCGCGGCCGCGGAAATTCTTCCGCGGTCGCGGAATTGCCCTTTTCGCGTCTGTTTGCCCGGGAAAAGGTTTGGCATGGGTTTTAAAACCCCGGATCTTAAATATTGGTACCCAACAAATATTCTAAGCCTCAATAATGCGTCGAATGTATTTTATACCTCTCAGGGAAATAATACAGAGATCGAACACGAGCTACAGAAATTCCGAACTTCGCCTATCGCGTCCCGAATAATTGATGAGGGTTTGGGAAATTACTCAAATACCCTTACTAAAAATGAGGGGTATTACAATAACCACTACTTTACTATAAACCCAATCAATGTAATCAACCCAAGCATAACTAAAGGATGATAGAACCCCATTTAACAAAATATTATCAAAGAGGCAAGACTAATTGATGGTTCTCTCACATCATTTTTTACTCTTGCTAAAATTTCTGGTCCGCGTTTGATCATGTTTGGATGATAAAATACTCAATGCATTTTTGGAGATGCTCGAAGGTGTTAGCGGTGTGTCCGGGTGTGATCGTGGTGGTGGTTGTGGCTCAATGAAGACCCCTCTTGTACGAGGGCAATGTCATGGTTGAGGCTCCTGAAGATCTCTCCTAAAGGAGAGGGCAACGTCATGGCAGCCCGTTAAGCTCTTTCGAAGGATTTATCATGCTCGACTTGTCTCCCGGTGGCGCGTTTCTTCTGTTTGTGCCTACGCTCCTCTCACTTTTGGTCATCTTAGCTCTTCCTTTACTTGATGTATTTTCCTTGCTTGTCTTTTATGTCTTCTTGTCTGGCTTCCCCGGCGCCAATTTATCGGCCTCTCGATCTACCTGATGTTGTTATGTCGGGTACTTCGAATTCTTTCCTTATAAAAACAAAAGCACATATAGACATATTTCAATCAAGATTATCCCCCGATCAACTTGTGTTGGTGTTAAAAGTTCTAAATGCACATATTATACAATCCAAATGCACATAATGTAAAGTATAAAAACACATATATTTCAATCGAGGCTATTCCCCCGACCAACTTAAGGATGGAAACGGGGGGTTCCCCTCCACAAGGGCGGAGACGGAGAATTTAAACATGGGAGGGGACGGGGAAGGGAGAAGAATTTAATCCTCGCGCAGGAACGGGGAGAGGGGCAGGGATAGAGGTCCCGGCCCTCGTCCCCGACGGGGAAATCCGCGAGGATCTCCACAAAATACACTATTTAAAAAAAAAATAACCATAAATTTCATACCCTATATTCCCTAAACTTCATACATACCCTTTAGAGAATAAAGCATAAATATCAAACCCTCTAAACCCTAATATATATATGTGTAAATTAAAACAAATTTAACATATTTATGTGTGCTAAACGGGAACGGGGCCCCAATGGGGATGGAGATGGGGGAGATTGTGTTCCTTGTCGGGGGACGGGACGAGGACGGTGAATGAGGATGGGAAAAGTACTCCATGTCCCGAACCCGCCCTGCTACCATCCTTAGACCAACTTATGTTTGCCTTATAAATTTAAAATGCACATACGGTACACTCCAGATGCACATAATGTAAAAACCATACTTTAGGTTAATTATACATAGATTTGGTTATACTAGATGTGCATTTTTAAGTATATGTGCGTTTGAATATTGTGTATCTGTATTTGGTTATAAAGTGATGTGCATTTGGATATAACATGATATGCGCTTGAATTTTGTGAGATTTTCATTCAATTTAATGAATGTAAATTTTGAATTGTATGTGCATTTGAATTTAACTAGATGTGCATTTAGAAATGACTGATATGCATTTAGCAATGAATTGTATTGTATGTACATTTGAAATTGTGTTATAAGGGTATTTCGATATTCTAAGGTAAACAAAAGTTGGCCGGGAAAAAAATTTGTCCGAGAAAAAAGATGTCAAAATTACGAGAATGCCCTCATTCTCACCTAAGAGATGTTTTCACTCGATCGTACGCTGTTATATAGGGAAAGGATAAAAATGACAACAATTATTTAGGACATAAATAGGAAGCATTAAAAGCCTTTAGATTTGAGAGAAAGAAGGGTTCAAATTAGACTGTCATTAAAAGGGCAAAAATTCGATGGTGTCAAATTTTCCCATATTATACGCTTTTTTTGTGGGAAATCGCACACCTCAATGTGAACATACTTCCGATGTTCGTCACTTTTGTCTTTAGATTCTCACCACTTTCATGCTCAGATGTACACCATGTTTGTACCTAAATGTTCATTAGTTTTTTATACATGCATGATCATCATTTTTCTCTTATATGTTCATCACTTTTTTATTGTGATAATATTGTCGATGTTCATCACTTTTATCCTTAGGTGTTCACCACTTTCATGCCCAGAAGTTCGCCACTTTTATACCTAGATGTTCATCATTTTTTTATGCATGCATGCTCGTTGCTTTTCTCATATACATTCATCACTTTTCACGTGTACATGATGTTCACTTTTATACCTAGATATTCATCATTTCTTATGCATGCTCATCGCTTTTCTCCTAAACGTTCATCACTTTTCACGTGAACATGATGTTCATCACTTTTGTGCGTAGATGTTCACCACTTCTATGTCCAGATGTTCATCACGTTTTTATACATACATGTTTATCACATTTTTTATATATTTATCACTCTTTATGCCTATATGTCCATTACTTTCATGTCTATATGTGCATCATTTGTTTAGGCATATATGTGAATTACGTTATGCCTATATGTGCATCACAAAACACATCCAAGAAAAAAAACCACCGTTTTACTTACTTTAAACTTGATTTCTTATTAAATATTACCAGTATTTGTCATATAAACAAGCAGTAAACATTGGATGATCATTTTTATAAAATTTGTGATTTTAGAAAACAAAAACATGAGAATGAAAACACAAACAAATTTTATATTTTTTGGTTGTAAAGTGGTAACATCGTTTGTATAATGTGGTGAATGACAGACAGGCTTTAGTCGTGTTACCTGGTCAAAATAAATCCTAACAAACCTAAACTAGTAGTCTGGGTAAGCAGGGTCGAATCCCACAGGAAGGAGTTGTTTTATCTTTGTGTTGATTAGCATGCAAAGTAACAAGGGGGGTTTTGGTTGATTGTTATCAAACAAGTAAACAAAACAAACAAAGCAAAGAGTTTGTATTCAATTAAGGGGAAAAACACTTAGCCAAACAAATATCCACCTTCAGTTTGATTGATTGATCATTAATTATTCCTAGTCTTCAATCCTCATGAATGTCCTAATCCTTGTTCTGAAATAGTTACCAGTCCAACTCGGCCTGGTAACCATAACTATTAAACCAATCAAGAAACTATCAAAGATAAATATAACAGCAGAATAAGCTCAGGAATAGATAGGCTCATGCAATACTTAACAACTCGTCAATACTTGACATGCAATTAATTCTCTTCACAATAAACATTCACAACTCGTTCTAGTAAATCGTGGTTGCTACTTCTGAATTAGGGATGAATAATATTGATCTCAACAAGTTGACCAGAAAGAGGTAACTAACACTATAGATAATACTAATCTCAACTAGGTTGTCAGGCTAGGGAAACTAATATTAATAATGATAATCACAACAACTGATGAGTTAGATCCAACCAATACTATTCAAGATCATAATCCTGCAGTATGAATAATATCGATAAAACTAGGTAGCTAATCTAGAGAAATCAATATAACTCAATTGGATGAAGCATAAAAGAATTAATAACATTCAAGGATAAAGGAAAGGAATAACCTCACAATCAAATTCAAACTTAGGCTTCAATTGTCGGACTAAGCAAAGGTGCTTAGCTCCTCATAGTCTTCGAAAAAAAAATATTGAATGGAAAATAGTACGTAATAGCGAATGTCAATGATACCAAGATGAATGAATGGAGGCTATGGAATTTAGGTTAAATAGACTTAACCTAAAGCCCAAGATCACAAACCTCATCTAAAAGGAAATAAAACTAAAGTATCGAAATATAAAATAATAAAAATCGGAAAATAATAAAAAATAAGAAAAGTCGGAAAAGCTTCGCGGGTCGCCTCCGTGTGCTTCCGCGGTCGCGGCACCAATTCCGCGGTCGCGGAAAATAGGAATCTGCTCTCGACTTTGCACAACACAGAAATTTTCCGCAGGCGCGGCCAGATTTCCGCGATCGCGGAAGTGGCACTCATTTGCTCTGCGCTCCGTCTTTCGCCGCGGCTGCATCATGACTTCGTCCTTGATCACGGTTGGTTGCGGCAGCCCTTATCTTCTCCTTCCTTGCTCATTTGTGTGGCTCTTCTTCTATCCTTCTTCGTCTCCTCAGGTGGTTTACTCCTCGTCTTCTGGATGTCTTCAATTAGCTTCTCCAAACCACCATATCCACACTTCTTCTCTCTAACTCCATATTTCACAGTTGTGCTCTAAATCCCTACAAATGGCACCATAAACACCGATAACGATCCCTAGTTAAACCCTACAAAATAGTGCTGATCAGTCAACATCTGACCATTGACCGGTCAATAGTCAAAGTTGACCGGTCAAACTGACTTTTTGTCCAGATTATTTTTTATTTTATAATAAAAAAATATACTTTTTTATTCTTGTTTTTATACACATTTTCATCATAAAAGTGTTTTTAAGAAAATGAACAATTTCCTATTGAATTTGAACAAATTTTTTTGAACAATACATAAAGTTGAACAATTGTATCTGAAAAGTTAAACAATTGTATCTTAAAGCTGAACAATTTCATTTTTAAGGTTAGACGATAGGGGTGTTCAGAAGTGGCCCGGACCGGAAAACCGGACCGGAAAAGACCGGACCGGTGAAATTACGGTCCGGTCTCTGGTCCATGTTTTCCCATTAATCTGGGTCCGGTCCGGTCCAAACCCGGAAAAAACTCGGTCCGGACCGGTGGACCGTTTTTTTTTTATAAAAATAATAAATTAGGAGTTTATATGTTTTTTTTATAGATATTTTTCTTAATTTAATAAGTTAGGAGTATAAATATTTTTTAGATATTTTTTATAGATTTTAAATAAGAATTTATTATTTATTTTTTTTTAAATAAAATCCGGTCTAAACCGGTCCGGTCCGGTCTCCGATCCAGACTTTTGAAAAAATCTGGTCCGGTCCGGACTGGATGAACACCCCTATTAGACGACTATTTCACTAAGCAACTTTTTTTTTCGGGCAAAAAAATTTTTCCCATGCAAATTTTTTTCTTCCTTTTTTCTTGTTTTGCTACACGTTTTTATCATAAAATTGTAACTAAAAAAGTTAAACGATTCCCTATTAAAGTTGAACAATTGTATGTTAAAAGTTGAACAATGTTTTTTAAACAATATATAAAGTTTAACAATTATACCAAAAAAGTTGAACAATTGTATCTTAAAGTTGAACAATTTTATTTTTATAGTTAGACATCTGTTTTCACTATGCAACGGTCAGTTTTTTTTTTTGGCCAATTTTCTTTTCAGGATAAAATATATATTTTTATTCTTGTTTTCCTACACGCTTTCCTCATAAAATTGTTTCTAAAAAATTGAACAATTCTCTCTTGAATTTGAACAATTGTATCTTACAAGATGAACAACCTTTTTAACAATATATAAAGTTGAACAAATGAACCAGAAAAGTTGAACAATTTAAATTGCATGAAAAATCAAACTTATAACAAAAGATAGATTGAACAATACTTCATTAAAATTTTAACAATTATCCAATAAATTAGAAGTTTTGTTTATAATGTACTATAAACATAATACAACTCAAAATGTTCAAAACATAAACCCTAAATCCTAAATGTGTAGGAAAATAAGAATAGTAAAGACGGAAAAAACGGCCAGTCCAAAAAAATTATTTAAAAAATGAAATTGTTCAAATTTATATACATAGAGAACACAGTTGTCTAACTATAAAAATAAAATTGTGATACAATTGTTCAACTTTTCAGATACAATTGTTCAACTTTAATATTGTTCAAGTTTTAATTGTTCAACTTTTAACATATAATTGTTCAACTTTAAGAACTAATTGTTCAGTTTTTTTCATCAATAGTTTATAATGGAAACATGTAGGAAAACAAAAATGTAAAAAAAATTTTAAAAAAAATTGGGTGTTGACTGGTCAACGGTCGGTCAACGTTAATTGTTGACCGGTCAATGGTCGGTCAACATTAACCGTTGACCGGTCAATGTTGACCGTTGACTAGGATTGGGTGTGGTAGGGTGTATGATAATATTAAAATAAATGACCTAGAATGCTCCTCACTTTTCACCCTAAGGGTGCTCCTCACATGAAGTTAATCATATATGTATATAGAATTAGGTTCAAATGCATATTAGTCTTATAGTAAATATTTCTGATATCCTTTGTTTATTACAATTGTTTTTTTCAGTGCAGATCTGTCACATCTTCCGAGAAACAAATGTTGCGGGTGACTGCATCGCAAAGCTAAGTCAACGGAGTTCCTTGGAAGATATTCAAACAAAGTTAGAGCTTTTAGTTCTCATCCGCAAAGATGCTATAGACTGAAACGACTGAAAAGCTTTCGTATTTTGTATTATAAAAAAAATTCACACCTGACACTTTTCCTATTATAAATACCCATGAATGATGTAATTGTGGATTTATCCATGAATAATGATAAATCACCTTTTCCCTCTAATCTCTCTTTACTCTCTCTCTCCTTATCTTACCCTTCTCTGTGTACTCCTTCCATCTCCATCTCTTTCTTTCTGCATCTCTCCCCTCTTCCCTTTCTTTCTCCAATTCAATCTACCAAATTATCGATTTTACTTGCTATGCCCTTGGGACATAACAATTGGTATCAGAGCACAACGATTCTTGCGCAATTTGATTCGATTTTTTTTTACACTTTTGACCTAATTTGCATGCTCGAAAGTTAGCCATGTCGGAGGCCTTGTGTTTTGATTCCTAGAGGCATCAACGACAAGAATCCAATCAGAAATTCTACAGTAAAATCAATGAAATGCGAGCGTTGATGGGAATGGCCATTGTCAAGTTCCCTTTTATGAAACCAAGAAGCAAGAGCACGAGCCCAATTATCTTCAATTCATGAGAAAGGCTTTCAAGAGGGCAGCCGAGATTGTCGAACGGATAAAGAGGTGGCAAACTAGGAGCCAATCGCAGAATTACCCGGAAGTGACTCAAGATTCAGTGAAAGAAGCGGATGTTGCGATTTCGGAGGAGCAAAGCCTTGCACCGACCATTCTTGAAATCGATTCAAATCGGGGATCCATGGAGAATCTGCACAGTCCATTCGAAAAACAACAAGATCGCGTGGAGTCACTGCATATAAGCATCAAGAAACAGATCGAACATTCCCAGGAAGTTGTCCCACGTGCAGTTGTTCAGGGCAGTGATTATCCATTTTTGGATGCAGACCACATGTTCGATGAAATGCCAAAGGGAAAAGTCGAGGTGTTCTAACACTCGAAGGTAATTTTTGTTCCTTTGGTAGTATCCAAAATGGTTTCTATAGACTCTGAAATGACTTATGATGATATGAGTGATGTGTTTGATCATTCGATTGACTGGATCGGAAATAGGGTGAATGATGGGGGGACAAAATCGATCGATTCTCCTAGGTTGTTTGTGTTTGATCCAAGGGAAAGAAATAGATTTATGTTACATAGAGGAATAATTGAAGCTTTGGTCATCTTCGTTTTCGATCCTGGAATCACTTGCAAAGTAGAGGACATTGGTGAGTGTTCACCTTGGGTGCTTTTTGCTACTGTTGCTGCTCACATGGTCTTGTTGTGTGCTGCAAACATGGCAATTTTGGTAGAAGTTTTAAGACTTCAATTGCAGTTGTGGACATGATGCAATTGGTTATCAGTGATGCTAAAAATTTTGGTGTACTACTATGGCTGAATTGGTTTTGCTAGAGGACAACGTGATTATTGAAGTTGTCTTCACTTGGTGAATGGAATAGCTTGTTGAATTTTTTTTAAGGACATTAAAAACATCTACGTGCTTGGTCATTTGGTTGTTAGCTATTATGTTTGGAGCTTGTTTTGACATGTTATTGAAGAATTAAAATGCAGTCTTGTGCTGATTTTGAGCTTGGTTGGAGTGCTGAGTTGTTGAGTTGCTTTTCTGCAAAATACGGGTCTCTTCACATGGAAAGTTTGCTGCATTTTTCAATATAGTTGATGGCCTTCTTTTTTAGCTAAAAAGAAAAAGCTACTTATGGGAAGTGAATGTGGAATTGGAATAAAAAGCTACTGATGAGAAGTGTGATTGTGAAAAAGCTACTGATGGCCTTCTGAATTTTCATTGCTATTGTGGCATCAAAAGCTTTAAGTGGAAATGGGAAGTGATGTGCTGAAAAATGGGAAGTGTTGTGCACATCATTCATCAATCCTGGCTGGCGAGAGTTTGTTGAAGGTAGTGCACATCATTCATCATTCCTGTGCAATTTTTTGTTGAAGGTAGTGATGTGGTATTAAGAGTTGTTGACATTGTGCTGATTTGTCAAGTGGTGTTGATTTGTGCTTCAAAAGTTTTAGCAACACTCTACACCTACTGTGATTGGTGCTATTTGTGCTCCATCAGATTTAGCTTCTCCCAACAATTGTATTTGGTGTTAATATTGTTCCAATTTGGTAGTGGTCCAATTTTGTAATAAGCTTCTTCTTTTTTGTCATAAATTTTGTAATAAGCTTTGAGGACAAAGCTTTTATAAGGGGTGGGTAATGTCATGTATGGGATTTAGGGTGTTTGGGAGTTTATTATAAATACTCATGAATGATGTAATTTTGGATTTATCCATGAATAATGACAAATTACATTTTCCCTATAATCTCTCTTTACTCTCTCTATCTCTCCTTATCTTACCCTTCTGTGCGTACTCCTTCCATCTCCATCTCTTTCTGTCTGCTTCTCTCCCCTCTTCCCTTTCTTTCTCCAATTCAATCTACCAAATTACTGATTTTACTTGTTTTACCCTTGGAACATAACATATTGTTACACTTATAATATCAGTAGATCAAACACCAAATAGAGCTAAGAGCTCTGAATTACTCGCACATCCGTCCTCTTTCCAAATAATCCTGCATCCACCACTGTCCATCAGCTATAATTTTGAATGATGAGTGTCTATATGAACGTTAGAAAGCTTCGTATTATTAGAATATATAAACAATGGAATAAAATATTTTAATTCGTTTTTAAGTAGCCACTAATAACTTTCTACCCAATGAAAGTAGCAATAATAAGTAGTTCGACATCCCTCATGGAGTCATGGTATTTATAGTTTACGGTTTTTTTGCCTGGTATCCCTGAGGTACGGCGGATTTCGCGAAATATCCCAAACTTTGACTCATTTCGCGTGGTATCCTCGAGTTTTTTTTTTCCGCCAAATACCCTTCTGTCAAATAGACTAACAGAAACGTTAATTTTTTTTTTAAAAAAAAAAACCAGATATGTCCGTCTTCTTCAGGTTTCTCCTCGCGTCTCTCTCTTGTCTCCTCCGGCGGCGGCTCGAGCCCGCCCTCCACCACTCTGCCTTGCTCGCCTCCCGTCCGTCCGCCTTCGAGCCCGCCCTCCACCGCTTCACGTTGCTCGCCTCCCGCCTTCGAGACCGCTGCCCTTCGACGACTCCCTCCGCCAAGCGAGCAGCAGAGACGCCTTGCGAGCAGCAGAGACGACTCGATCAATGTCCTTGCCATCAACCTCGGGTCCTCGGCTACAACTGTTAAATGGAATTAATGGGATTCACATAATAAGGAAGCCCAGAAGTGGCATTACTTAAAGAATTTGGTACAGTAAACAAGAAGTTATATACAACACAACTCACATCCAAGCACCAAATCCAAATTGGCGTTGTTGCCCAGGAGTGGCATTACTTCTTGTTTACTGTACCAAATTCTGTAAGTAATGCCACTTCTGGGCTTCCTTATTATGTGAATCCCATTAATTGCATTTAACAGTTGTAGCCAAGGTTGATGGCGAGGACATTGATCGAGTCATCTTTGCTGCTCGCAAGGCGTCTCTGTTGCTCGCCTGGCGGAGGGAGTCGTCGAAGGGCAGCGGTCTCGAAGGCGGGAGACGAGCAACGCGAAGCGGTGGAGGGCGGGCTTGAAGGCGGACGGACAGGAGGCAAGCAAGGCGGAGTGGTGGAGGGCGGGCTCGAGCCGCCGCCGGAGGAGACAAGAGAGAGACGCGAGGAGAAACCTGAAGAAGACAGACATATCTGGGTTTTTGTAATATCCCTCAATTTTTAATAAGGATATTTGGGTAATTTTTCACAACCTTCGTTCAGTAATTTTTTTCGCTTTCAGTGGAGTTCGGATTTTCCGTAATATCTATGATCTCCGTAATAATTCCTTGAGTGGTATAAAATGCATTCGATGTATTTTCGGGACTTAGAATATTTGTTTGGATACAAACATATAATTTCCGGGGTTTAAAGCCCATACCAATCTTATCCTGTGCAACTTGTACTCCACGTACAAGATTTATCTTGAGCAAACTTGCCCTCCAAGTGCAACTCTTATCCTCCGGCGTGTCAGATGGGCAGGCAAGTGGCTGGTTGGCTTATCCAATTGCTCCTTTCCTTGCTCTCCAAGCTTGATCAAAGGTGAAGCTATTTAAGGGACCAAAATCAGAGAGTTGGGGCACTTCATCTTCCTCTCATCTTCTCTCTCTCACGAGCTCCCCTGTTTCTCTCGTCTCCTCTGGTTCGCGCCTCAGCCCAGCCTTCCTCCTCTGTTGCGGTGTGGTGGTTGTGGTGGCTGAGATCGCCGACGACGAGAACCTCCCCGGCATGTCCATGGTGGAAGCCGAGCTCCCTGTTGTTGTGTGATGTTGCTCTGTTTTGGTTACGTGATTTTGGGAGGTTGAAGGAGATGAATAGTGCCCAGGTGGACCGAAAGCCCATTTAAGCATCCAGTCCAGATTTAACCCGAAATTATACGAGCGGTATAATTTCGATTCCCTTTCATCCGTATTTTTTTATAGGAAAATTTAATAAATATTTTTATGATTTATAATCATAAAATTTTTATTAAATTTAATTCCTTAAGTTCGTCCAGGCAAATTAATTGATAATTAATTTGTTAGTTAGAACGTGATTCGCTGGATCGCGTGTGGACTCGTAATCTGTTGGAGCTATCTGAAGCATAGACCATATCCTTGGAAAGGATATCATCAGTAGTCGTCTCGTCTAGATTCATCGCCGAATCTACTCCAGGCAAGTGGCGGTTCGCTCTTGCTTATCATTCCATATTTCCATTAATTATCAATTGCTTAATTGTTAATTAATTTGGACTGATTATTGTTCATGTCTGGAAAAGGTTTTATAAACTGTTTTGGAAAATCATATAATAGGTTGTATATCTGCTAGAACGACGCTATTATCTGTGATCGCCTTCCGGGCATTTATGTGGATTTATCATGTACTGTGGTTGTGTTGTAACTGTAAGTTAGCACGAGTATTTGTAGGAACGCCTGGATCCTGAGAGTTCCATGCGCATTCCTTTATAACTGTAAGGGCGATGAAGACCCAACGATTGTTGAAGTTTGAACTCAGTGAGGTTCATTCTTTTAAAGGGCGAGCAAGACCCTGCGATAGTAGAAGTTTGGACTCTGTGAGGTTCATTCTTTCGATGTAGATTCAGAGGTTTGGACTCGGTGAGGTTCATTCCTTAGATATGGGTCCTGTGTGACAGGGACATATATTAAAAGCTTACAACGTGTTAATCGTTTTGGAATTAAATAAGATAAGGTGCCCGAGAGCACTTAATTAATATACATTTGGCGAGTAGTGCAGCTAAGTAAATAGTGCAGCTAGGAAAGCTCGTCTTGACTTTTGATCAGAGTACGTTCTCTTTTCAATCTGGATTCGCTGTAAGCGATGAGGTTGGTCGTGAACCGAAACATCTTAGTCAGTTTTTAAATCATCGTTATGTGGTTCTGTAAGATCCAGACTTGAATGTAGTACATTCTCCTTCCGATCTGGATTCGCTGAAAGCGGTGAGGTTGGTTGTGAGCCGAAGCATCTCAGTCAGCTTTTAATCGCTGTTGTTTGATTCTCTTAAACGTTCCAGACTTGTCATATTTCCTTAAGACTCAATCTCTTGGAGTCTCTTTCGGGTCGGTCTCTGTGGAGATTCAGTCTTCCAGAGTCATCTCTTCTGCATATCTCTTGTTGTATTCCAGTAGGAGTGTGAAGGCTGACTATCATACTCGGTTATTATTCGAGGGATGATGAGTTTAAACGTAGCACGACTACTTCGAACCTTCTGCTTTGGTCACTTGCTAGTCTATTCAGTAGACTAACCCACGGTATTTTTGTTATCTGCATCGTCATGGTTGGTGTCGTCCGTCCGTTTCGACACATCAGATAGGTTGTAGGATCCATGAAGGCTAGAACGACTATGAAGATGAACGGTGTTTTGACAATGTTTTAATCAGGCTACGATCTTTGGGCGTTGACTACTGAAGTCAATACTCTTGTAAATTATTTTAAGTCTTCCGCTGTATTGTAATAACTCTGTATTTTATCGCATTTGGAATTGTGTTGAAATTCCGCGACTATGTTTTAAATGAAAGTTATGATAATTTTGTATCATAATTGTTCTTATGAATTGTGTTTCAATGGTAAAGCATGGGGTGGCTTCGATGTGAAAATCGAGGTCACTGACGGTAATACATTTCCAAATGGATTACGATTTGGGGGTGTTACAGTTTTTTTTGGTTTTTCCTTCTTTTTTTTTGAAAAAAAATTAACGTTTCTGTTAGTCTATTTGACGGAAGGGTACTTGGCGGAAAAAAAAAATCGGAGGTACCACGCGAAATGAGTCAAAGTTTGGGGTATTTCGCGAAATCCGCCGTACCTCAGGGATATCAGGCGAAAAAACCGTATAGTTTATCGTGAGATGATGTCTGGCTAGACTTCACTTAAGTTAATACTAATATTTTGCTTCGAAAATAAGCTGGTCTAGTGATTGTAGTGTTTGATCTTTTTGACGACATACAATCGCTTTGTGAAGTGAGAGGGTCCATATCTTAAGTGGTATATTGAGTATATAGTCCAAATGTAAATCACTTTGGGTGATCAAAGTGGAGTAAATACAAAAAAAAAGTTTGAGGAGTGTTGTCTTTGGTTGTGACGAAAATAAAATTCCTTAATTTGTTGAGTCTTGATTTTGAAATAAGTATACATAAATGAAAAAGTTGGAATTCACATCATTACTTGAATACATAATTCGTTTATATTTCTTGCCATGAACCTTCATCTTTGAAAGAAAGGATGAATCGTATAAGAAAATACACTTATATATCAACGCATAAATATGCATACTGTTTTGGGCAAAAAGATATTAAACCTAAATTGTTTTTGATGTGGTGTTATTAGTCGAACGAATCAAATTATAACTTCAAAATAAATCAAAGAATCAAAATGATGAGACGAAATAGTAATAATAAAGCTTAGCTACAAAGGATTGCAGTAGGTCGAATGAGAATGAGTCGAATGACTAATGTCGAATGGATGCTCAGAACGGTCGAACGTAACTCTGCTTAGAAAGAACGTGTTTCAGATTACAATGAGAGCTCCAAATGCTTAGTGAAATGCAGTAGTCAGTGGTCCCCCTTACAAGTAGAATGCAAGACTTATATATAGCTAGAAAGTATCCTAGGAATATTCCATTTCTTGATGCTCAAGTTGTTGAAGACAAATCCCTTGATCTTATCTAGGTAGTTAATGCTTCATTGATTTCCTCCATTGGTTTAATGCTCCATTATTCATTTCGTTTAATGCTCCATGATTCTCTTTATGGCTGAGATCCTGGTGAGAGATGACCGTTAGAAGATCCGATATTTCCCTTGATTTCCGGAAGGCATTACAACAAGCATGTTGGACGTTGGACGGAGTCTTCGAGCAAGTCAGATCAGATCTTCATTCCGCCATGGGCCTCCTTACTTGACCGTTCATGGGCCGGCCCAATCCGAATAATTCACGGCCCAACAATTGCCCCAAAATTAAACTGGGCCAGAGCGTCAAGTGATGGGACGGTTTGATTTTATAACTTCTTTCGACTTCGTTACAAGCTTTCTGGTGACAGGGCCGACATGTGTATTGTTCAAGCTGAGAGTCAGCTTAGTACATCCAATAATCTTGTGAAGACGATTGAGGGTGTCTTTTGTAATGGTGAAGGGTCAGGAGACCGCTCCTTGTTTGTCATTTGTTTTGTTTTGCAGGTGGACTCGTCAGTCGCTTCCTGGTCAAGTCACGTGACGTTGGTCGTGTAGACCTGTAATTGTGTGCGACGTTGGTCGTGTAGACCTGTCGTTGGTCGTGTAGACATGTAATGTAGCATGCTTTGTATGTCCGGGGAGGAGTTGTATGTATTGTAGGAGAAGACTAGTGCCTTGGGCAAGACAAGTCTTGTAAGTAGTTTGTAGTATGTCGTTTCTCTACTCCCCGTGTACCGATCGATCGTGTAATGTGTAAGCGCTATGTATGATTGTGTTTTGTGTATGTTGATCAACTTGATTTTGTCTTGAGGCCTCTTGTCGTGTTCCTGTCCAAGACACTTGTAAAGTATAGAAAAGATCAAAGGATGATTGTTGGGTATGAGCCCAACGGCCCTCCGATGCTTAAGTTAGTAAACAGTTGGATAAGTATAATTGACTAAATCTAATGAATTACAACGTATAAGTTTTCAAAAGTGAGACGACTCCCAATGGGTCGTGTTCCGGTTTGATTGGTCGTCTTTTGTGGACTCTTCGTCCTCTTCTAGTCTGACATGGGCCATCGCCTTGGCTTGGACATCTTCGAAGCTTCGGCATGGATATCTCGTCAGTTCCCGATATAACTCGTTGCCCCGGTCTAGACCTCTTCGGAAGGCTTCGATAGACGTAGGGACGTCGCAGTGGGGTATGGCGACATTTTCCTTATTGTACATGTTAAGATAAGCATGTAGAGGTTCGTTATGGTTTTGGACAATACGATACAGGTCGCTAGACTGCTTCTCTAGTCTTCGACTACTAGCGAATTGAATTTTAAAAGCGTTGACTAATTCTACGAAGGATGCGATCGATCCCTGTGGCAGATGCATAAACCAAGTAAGCGTCGGCCCTGCGAGGGAGGTGCCGAAGCTTTTACACATAACCGCCTCGCGACTAGTCCTGAAGACGGAAATCGTCATGAGCTTTTGTTTGTAAAGGGAGATGTGATCGTTTGGGTCGCTCGTCCCATCGTAACTGGCCATGCTTGGGAGATGGAACTTCTTTGGGATCTCGACCCGTGCGATATCATCGACGAACGGGGATTCTTCGAAGTCGTCCAACACCTCTTTCTCGATGGGTTGGGGAACGCTCGGGATCTTCGCGAGACGTTCGTCGAGAGACTTCATATGCTCGTCGATAGCCTGTTGGATGAGCGTCTGGATGCTCGGCGTCGTCGTAACCTGCGGATTGTTTACTCGGGTCCTTTTGGAACCGGTCGATGTGACAAAAGAAACATTGTTAGTCATAATAGGGTTGACACGAGAGGTTTCAGGAATACCGGTCGTATGGATTTGGTTTCGCTCGTTCGCTGGCGTTACGACTGCACCCTCCATGTCCAATCGAGTTCGGATCCTTTCGAGGTCGATTGGTCGCCTGCTTCCAGTCGGTACGGATTCGACGGACTGTACCTGCGCTTTAAGAAGCTCATTTTCGTTAGTCAAACGATTAATTGCAGCAACGGAAGTATCGTGGATCGATTCGTTAGTCCGACGCCGGTTGGTTAGTTCTTTCTGGAGAGATGACAGGGTTTGCCCCATTTGTCGGATCTGTTCTTGGATGGAAACCTATGTTGTATTGACGACCGTGCTGGGAGGAACGTCGTTCACCATTTTGGATGATTTTTGATGAAGTTTCTGAATGCGAATCTGCTAACGGCCCCACGGTGGGCGTCAAATTGTTTTGGGCAAAAAGATATCAAACCTAAATTGTCTTCGATGTGGTGCTATTAGTCGAATGAATCAAATTATAACTTCAAAATAAATCAAAGAATCAAAATAATGAGACGAAATAGTAATAATAAAGCTTAGCTACAAGGATTGCAGTGGGTCGAATGAGAATGAGTCGAATGACTAATGTCGAATGGATGCTCAGAACGGTCGAACGCAACTCTGCTTAGAAAGAACGTGTTTCGGATTACAATGAGAGCTTCAAATGCTTAGTGAAATGCAGTAGTCAGTGGTCCCCCTTACAAGTAGAAGGCAAGACTTATATATAGCTAGAAAGTATCCTAGAAATATTCTCTTTCTTGATGCCCAAGTTGTTAAAGACAAATCCTTTGATCTTCTCTAGGTAGTTAATGTTCCCTTGATTTCCTCCATTGGTTTAATGCTCCATCATTCATTTCGTTTAATGCTCCATGATTCTCTTTATGGCTGAGATCCTGGCGAGAGATGACCGTTAGAAGATCCGATCTTTTCCTTGATTTCCGAAAAGCGTTACAACAAGCATGTTGGACGTTGGACGGAGTCTTCGAGCAAGTCAGATCAGATCTTTATTCCGTCATGGGCCTCCTTACTTGACCGTTCATGGACCGGCCCAATCCGAATAATTCACGGCCCAACACATACGTACTATAAAATTTATGCACACAAAATGACATATATTTACTATATACGTGTCCATAAATTTTGTATTGTATATATGGGCATAAATTTATTTAAAAACGTGTGCGAGTAAATTTTGTATATTGTGTAAATCAATTTCACGAACTATAATTGTCTGTTTTGACCAGAATTAGACCCTTAGAAAAAGAAAAAGAAAATTGCCTTGAATCAAACAGATGGGCCTATTTTGAGATTGGGCTTAAAAGCTGAGTCATCATCAGCCCATGGCCCATATTCCCAATAAACCCTAGTCCCTCTCGCGGCTTCTCCCCTCTAAACCCTACTTAATCTCCCACCACCACCGCCACATAGTCTCAGCCTGCCTCCATAATCTCCTTATTTATTCACACCGGAATCCTCCTTTCAATCCCGTGCAATTTTGGGAGATCAATTATGCTTTTGAATCGAAACCTTTCCCTTCAACCATGGCCCCTCCGCCATCTTCCATTTTGTCCCACAGATCTGTAAATTTGTATTTCTCCTACCTCTTCAAAGTTTTAATCATTTCTGTATTTGCTCTGAATTTTCACAGAATTTATTCCATTTCGCATCTGGATCGATAATTCTTAGATCGGGTATCAAGCGGGGAAATTATTTTTCTAATTCATACTTTGAGCCTCTCGTGATGATCAACACATTAACTTTCGTTCTTCCGAGATATTCCATGCGGAAAACAATTGGAGACCTGAACTGAAGAGGTTCTTTTTGTTTTTGTTTTGTGTCATAAATTCTCTGGATTTTGGACCCAATTCAATTGATTCACAATGCACCCTACTATGCCCGGCTTTTGATGTCAATTGGTTCCAGTATCTTTTCTTTGCATTAGATTTTTGTTAAAAGTTAAATGTGGGATTGAGATTTGCCTCTGATGATGATCGAACAATACTTTCGTTCTTCTGAGATATTCCATGCGGAAGAATATTGGAGACCTGAACTGAAGAGGTTCTTTTTGTTTTTGTTTTGTGTCATATTTTAAACTTCTGGATTTTGGCCCCAATTCAATTGATTCACAATGCACTCTACTATGCCCGGCTTTTGATGTCAATTGGTTCCATTATCTTTTGCATTAGATTTTTGTTAAAAGTTAAATGTGGGATTGGGATTTGCCTCTGATGATGATCGAACAATACTTTCGTTCTTCTGAGATATTCCATGCGGAAGAATATTGGAGACCTGAACTGAAGAGGTTTTGTGCAGCTCAAAATACATTTGTTGTTAACGTCTTTCTGTATGTCTCTGATTATGATGAAAGTTTAAACTTTCGTTCTTCCGACAACAATGCATGTGGAAAATTAATGGAGACCTGAACTGAGGAATCTTATAGATTGCTGATTTGAGGACAAATGCCAGAGCATTATGACTAATCCATTTTGGTTGGAATAAATTTGACATAAATTGATTTGAAGACTCAATTAATGAAGTCACCTCATCACCATGACATCTTAATTCATGTGGTACAGTTTAGCAAACGTTTTTCTTTTCTTTGGTGGTCTAATTTAGACATGATCAAACACGGGTCCGGATCCATTTTCGTGGCCTGTTTAAGCGGTTCGGGTCCTGTCCGTTATTCGGGTCAGAATCCTTAACCGGATCTGCCTATAATTTCGGGCGGCCAGAATCCTTAACCGGATCTGCCTATAATTTCGGGCCGGGCCGCCCGCGCCGGGTGGTTCGGATCATTCTCAACTCTCAAGTATAATTTTGATTTCTTATATTTTTTATTCTTCAAACTAATTATTTAATACTATTAATAAAAAATGATAAGTAATTTTAGGTTAGGATTTTTTATTATATATATTTGTTATATATTTTTATATTAATTAAAATAATATGTGGGTCGGGCCGAGCGGCCTTGAACTTGTAACCGGGCCTGACCTGCTTACTCGTTTGGGCCGGGCCAAACGGCCCGTTCGGGCTATAATCTTTGTCCAGTTACGTATTATTTGTCGGGCGGGCGGGTCAACCCGCGTTTGCTCAGGTCTACTCAAGTTGCAACAACTTAGAGAAATGGCATCCGGACAAACACAAACAA
Organism: Rheum nobile; assembly: GCA_027886185.1. NCBI lineage: Eukaryota > Viridiplantae > Streptophyta > Magnoliopsida > Caryophyllales > Polygonaceae > Rheum > Rheum nobile. Next base: position 1,087,986 of record WOAB01000669.1, on the reverse strand, counting down.
ACAACCAAGGAGGAAAAAAACAAGCAACAAATAAACAAATTAGAGTATGACAAAGCAAAAGATGTCAAGATGAGATGAGTAAAGCACAAACAAGATGAGGTGAGTAAAGCACAAACAAACGTTGTGGTGCTTGAAGGATGGATCATCTACCAAGCCGGAACTACAACTTGATTCATCATCTAGGCAAACTCCATCATCCAAAGAGTGTCTCTCAACATAATCGGGTCAAAAAAACGAGTTAAAAAAGGGTCAAGAAACAAACAGGCCTTGTTATCTTCATCACTTCGCTGCTACAAGTCTTCTTGTGCTGAGAACGGACCATCATTCCCGAACATGTCGATTTTCTTGTTATCTTCATAACCGGATCCGCCTATAATTTCGGGCCGGGCCGCCCGCGCTGGGTGGTCCGGTTGGTCATTCTCAACTCTCAAGTATATTTTTGATTTCTTATATTTTTTATTCTCCAAACTAATTATTTAATACTATTAATAAAAAATGATAAGTAATTTTAGGTTAGGATTTTTTATTATATATATTTGTTATATATTTTTATATTAATTAAAATAATATGTGGGTCGGGCCGAGCGGCCTTGAACTTGTAACCGGGTCCGACCTGCTTACTCGTTTGGGCCGGGCCAAACGGCCCGTTCGGGCTAGAATCTTTGTCCAGTTACGTATTATTTGTCGGGCGGGCGGGTCAACCCGCGTTTGCTCAGGTCTACTCAAGTTGCAACAACTTAGAGAAATGACATCCGAACAAACACAAACAAACAACCAAGGAGGAAAAAAACAAGCAACAAATAAACAAATTAGAGTATGACAAAGCAAAAGATGTCAAGATGAGATGAGTAAAGCACAAACAAGATGAGGTGAGTAAAGCACAAATAAACGTTGTGGTGCTTGAAGGATGGATCATCTACCAAGCCGGAACTACAACTTGATTCATCATCTAGGCAAACTCCATCATCCAAAGAGTGTCTCTCAACATAATCGGGTCAAAAAAATGAGTTAAAAAAGGGTCAAGAAACAAACAGGCCTTGTTATCTTCATCACTTCGCTGCTACAAGTCTTCTTGTGCTGAGAACGGACCATCATTCCCGAACATGTCGATTTTCTTGTTATCTTCATAACCGGATCCGCCTATAATTCCGGGCCGGGCCGCCCGCGCTGGGTGGTCCGGTTGGTCATTCTCAACTCTCAAGTATATTTTTGATTTCTTATATTTTTTATTCTCCAAACTAATTATTTAATACTATTAATAAAAAATGATAAGTAATTTTAGGTTAGGATTTTTTATTATATATATTTGTTATATATTTTTATATTAATTAAAATAATATGTGGGTCGGGCCGAGCGGCCTTGAACTTGTAACCGGGCCCGACCTGCTTACTCGTTTGGGCCGGGCCAAATGGCCCGTTCGGGCTAGAATCTTTGTCCAGTTACGTATTATTTGTCGGGCGGGCGGGTCAACCCGCGTTTGCTTTCAGGTCTACTCAACATGCAACAACTTAGAGAAATGGCATCCGGACAAACACAAACAAACAACCAAGGAGGAAAAAAACAAGCAACAAATAAATAAATTAGAGTATGACAAAGCAAAAGATGTCAAGATGAGATGAGTAAAGCACAAACAAGATGAGGTGAGTAAAGCACAAATAAACGTTGTGCTGCTTGGAGGATGGATCATCTACCAAGCCGGAACTACAACTTGATTCATCATCTAGGCAAACTCCATTATCCAAAGAGTGTCTCTCAACATAATCGGGTCAAAAAAACGAGTTAAAAAAGGGTCAAGAAACAAACAGGCCTTGTTATCTTCATCACTTCGCTGCTACAAGTCTTCTTGTGCTGAGAACGGACCATCATTCCCGAACATGTCAATTTCCTTTGTACGACCCCCCCCCCCCCCCCCCCCCCCCCCCCCGATTGGGGGAAACACCAACCTTTATCTGGAAAGTCAAGAGAGTGGGAGGGAGTTGCATATCTACCCTGGTGAGGGGGAATGGTGATAAGGTGAGAGGTTGCACTGTGAGTAGTGAACAAGAGGATTTGGGAGTGGGTGTTCTTAGGAAAACCCAAATTTGTGGTGCAGCATGTATGATTTTGGTAGGTATGGTTCGATTCATGGGAAGGATTCAAGGAATTTGGGGGATCAGTATTGATGGAGATGAGGGTGAGAAGCGGCGGTAGGGTAGCTAGGGTTTGAATGTTTTTTGGTGAAAGGGAGCGTTTTCATTCATTTTTTTTGGTGGTTCAAACGTTTTTCTTTTCTTTTAACAGTTGAAATGTTTTTATTTTTATCAAAAAGCAAATATTAGGCTTCATTGTAGAACTTTTTTTTATAAGAGTTTTACAAGCAATCTTAGGTCTTTGAGTTTATTTTGAGAACTCTTATCTAACATTATACAATGAAACAAGCGACATTGTAGTAGTCTAAATGAAGTTCCTTAATATGGTAGGGCTAATATCAAGTGTTATAAGATAGTCAATTGTTTTATTGGACTCGATAAAATCAAAGCAATATAGTAAGGATCGAATGTCTATAATAATTGTATGAATTTTTCATGATATTGTTCAGATGTCTTTTATAGAAGGCTTTTTTTTATAGAAAATCACCCGTTAAATATGTCATTCTGTCCTAAACCACCCTTATCACAACTAATTATTCAATAACATCCTTTATATACAAAACGTTAACAAATTACCACCCAAGAGCCTTTGTCGTCCACATTACTGTTAAAAATATGAAATGACCATATTGCCCTCACTTTTTGGGATAATTACCGGTTTTTGGGGGTTCTTATGATTTTCTGATAACTTTATTCTCAAACCGGTTTAGGATGAATTAATTCTGACCGATTATCATCTTCGTCTTCTTCATCCTACAAGATGCCATTAAAGGAGCTCTATGCCTGAAAGAAGTATCTCCTCACATCGTTGTTGATTTCAGCGCCTTTGAGCCAAAACTCGACCATAACCTTCTTCCCGAGCCAAGAGCAACCCTCGGGTCCTCGCGTGAACCCATCTTGTAACATGAACGAGCCTGAAACAGATGGAAGGTTGCGACGGTGGACGCAACGACTCAGGGTGATTTGGGGCAAAACTGTAGCGATTCATAGGGATTTTTCTTTGACCTAGGGCTCCAGATTTGGGGCTTTTGTAGCGAATTGGGGCACGGGCCAGTCCACAACCAATGAAGGTCGCGTCGTTCGACGCACCAGGTCACACTGGTCAAGCGATTTGGGGATTTTTCTTTGACTTAGGGCTCCCGAAAATTTGCGTTGTAGTTCTAAAGCTACTTCATCTCTGAGTCTCAATCGATTGATCGATTTCCCCTCTTCTAGGTGAAGTTATTAGGGATTCAAAGAAAACCTATGATTTGGAGTTGCAGAGATTGAGGTTGAATATGGTAGTGGGTGGGTAAGATAGCATTGGAAAATTCTTCTTCCGTTGGGTGGGTAGGACTAGGAAGACATCAAACCATGTCCAATTTCCACCGATAAGAGCAAGATGAAAATCATAAGAAAATCACAATGGTCTCGTTGGATTGCGAGGGAGAGGATGAAATAAGATAGTATCCAAATTGGTAAAATTAAATCACCCAGTTTGAGAATAAAGTTCACAAAAAAATCAAAAGAACTCGTAAATATCCCAAAATGTGAGGGCAATATGGTCATTTCATAGTTTTTAACGGTAATATGGACGACAAAGGCTCTTAGGTGGTAATTTGTTAACATTTTGTATATAAAGGATTGGTTTGAATAATTAGTTGTGATAAGGGTGGTTTAGGACAGAATAACGTATTTAACGGGTGGTTTTCTACAAAAGAGCGTTTATAGAATTATTGATTGTTAAGTTATTGCCTTCAATTATAAGTTTTGTAATGCGTAAAAAAACTGCTTTGCGAATGCCTTCTAAAGCTACATGAACTTCAGTCTGAAAAATAGTCATGTCAATGATTTGTTTTCTATTTAAGTAGAGATTAGAGAACCTCTTTGATGGTGTTGAAGAATGAAGCCAATATGATAGAATTGGTCCCTTTTTCTAAACGTTTAAATTATGGTTTGTCTATTGCAAGGGTGATTTTTCCAAATTAGTTTTTTTGTGAAAAAGTCGTTTATTTTTTGAAGAAGAGCGTTGTAGAGAAGTTGAAGATGTTTTTCATTTTTGAAACTGAAGAATGGCAAAATTCGAAGGTTTAGAAGTTCGTTGACCATTGTCTTTGTAAAATATAAACGATTTACAATGTTTCCATATCATCCACCATAGGAAGTAGATAAGTTCAAGACATGTATTAGATGTTCCGAAGATTTGGAGGTCAATACAGAAGTCCGAAGTGTGTTGAAAGAAGAAAGTGTCTCTTGTTTTAGTTTTGATGTCACGTATCATTAGTCTAGTATAGGGACATGTAAAGAAAAGATGAGATATATCTTCAGTATTTAAATTACACAAGTTGCATTGTGAAGAAACCCTAGAATAGTATTGATTCAGATGTTTTGTTATGGGCAAACTGTCTGTAAAGGATTTCCAAAGGAAGTTTTGAATTTTAGGTGGGATATGTAATTTCCATATCCAAGATGTGAAACAATATGTGGGATGAATGTTGGAAAGTTGAGTAAGAACTCGTTGTGATTTGACAATGAAGTTTCTATCGGTCAATAATTTTCAAACAAGTCAATCTTCAATGTCATGAATGGAAATATGAATTTTTAATATTTTTTGTAATTATGTGTAAGGGTAGAAGTCATTGAAAGCTAAGGATATCCCAGTTGTGATCTAGTGTAATGAAGTTTGAAACTTTGAGATTGATGTTGACGTTGTCATAATACGGTTGGAGTAAACAGTCTTAGATCCAATGATCATTCCATAAATTGATTGTATTTCCATTTTCATGCTCCCAAAAGATGCCTTTTTTGAATGTCACATATATGGAGTAGTCTGAAAAATTGTCAAGATTATTTACATTTCGTTTTGTAGAAAAAAATATCAGAGAATCCTAAATATTTTTTCAGTAATAATGCGAACCCACATGTTGTCGACCAGAAGTTTCCATAGGAGTTTTATTAATGGTTAATGGTTAGGGGTACATTTGTTCCAAAAAAATCCTTATTTATTTTATCTATTCCATGACATACAATAATTGGTAAGAGAAAGTTATGCCTTAAATAGTTGACTTTAATAAAAATATTTGATTGAATAAGAATATATCTACTAATTTGGGACAAAGATTAAGTTTTTCATTTGGACAACTGTTTTCTAAGACTTAAAATGGAGTGATAAAAAATCTTATTTTTTAACACGTCATCGAACAATAAGAATCACAAGATATTTTTCATAGATTTAGTTATTTGAATTTTTAAAACAACTGCAAGAAAAACAGCTTGATGTGATGTTGTTGGAAGTTTAAAAAGTACTTTTATGATAAGTTAGAATCAAACCAGATTCAAGGGTGAAATTTGTCTAGTGTTGATTTTATATGTAACATATTAGTGTAGGAAGCGTTAGCTAGAATTAATTTGTCATCAAGGAAAATTAAGAAAATGAATAGGAGTTTCATTTCTTGTTAATTGTATCACAATTTTTATTTGGTTGTAGTGATTCACATGATAATATTTTCCCAAATATTCCACGACAAGGATAAATATGAAAGGTGATATAGGATCACCTTGTCGTAGACCACATAAAGGACAAAACAGATTACATAGTTCATTATTAATTAGGACAGAGAATGAAATGTATGCTACACATGCATGTCATCAATAGGTTTACCTATTCGTTATTAAATCCAGATTTAAGGAGGATTTGTTAAATGAAACTCAATATAGTTTATCATATGTTTTTTCATATCCATCTTTAAGGTCATTCATCTTTTTTTTTTCATTTCTTTTTGTTGTGAAAGGAATGAAATATTTCGTATGCAATTAAAATGTTATCTTGTATAAAATTTTCCTATACAAATGCTCCTTGAACAAACTAATTAATCGGGGACGAAGAAGTTTTAACCTATTGGCTATTATTTTTATTATAATTTTATACATAGTGTTACAAAAAATGATTGGTCTAAAGTGGTTAATAGTAATTGGATTGTCAACTTTAGGAATCAGAACGATGAAAGATTGAGCACATTCTTTGAGTATTTGTCGTCAGTAAAAGAAGAATTGGATTGCAGATATAACCGAGTTTTCAACAATAAACTCATATTTCTGATAAAATTCAGCAAGAAATTTATCGAGACCAAGTATTTTGTCACAAGGCAAAGCAAATACCACTAGCTTTAGAGGTATCAATAAGAAGAAAAAAAAAATTAGAACATTAAGCAAAATACCCTTAAACTCAGAGACATCTTCTGAAATTAATATATTACTTATATAAGTAATATACAAATGGTCGTTTTAGTAATCCTGACATTTGACTAAAAATTGGTATGTATGTCATGTAAGACCACCTGTAATAGTAGTAGATATTATAAAAAAGAAAATTAAAAAGTAATGTCAGATTTTGTTTTAGTAAATCAAGAGAAATTTCAGAGAAAAATATCAAACAAATGATACTGTTTTATTAATTACTCATAAATTCTGACTTTTTTTTTAATTACTCATAAATCAAGAGAAATTCCCACTATTGTAGATGCTCTAATATAAAAGCTATCTGGTTATAAAAAAATATATTAATCCAGCATTGAAGTTCCTGCAATCCTGCATGCACATCATAGCCTAAAAGCAATTAGGTGATTTTGAGCAAAGTAGAAAGATAACAAAAATTTATTGCAGTGTGTGACAATCCAAATAGTCAGCTCTTCCTCGAGTTACCCACTTGCAAAACTTCATGTTCCTCCTGTGATGTTACTGAAAAAAACCCTAATCCTTCATTGAAGAAAAACAAGCAAAAATTATATAAAAAATCTCATCTCAAGGGTATGGCTCCATTTTAGTTTGGCGACCAATGAAAGACAGCAGCAATATGTTTTTGCTCCATACCCAGAGGTGAAAATCCATGAAACCCTAGAAATGCCGAGCAAGCATACAATCACACTCATCTCCAGAACCTGCTAATGAAACCCTTCTTGTCTTTCTTCATCCTGTTCTCCAAGGAAGGGAAGTCAATCATGTTGTAAGCAAGGTCCAACACAATAGGATTCCTCGGTATTGCCTGGTATGCAGGTGGAAAGGCCTCAATGCTGGGAGGCGCTTTCGTGTTTGAAGCTCCTACTGCTGGCTCGTATACATCGAGTTTCTCAATGAGCAATATCTCCTGCTGCTGAATATACAAACAGATTATATTAAACCCAATGCAATTGCAATCAGATCAAACCATGGAAGTAGTTTAACATAAATTCTTGAGAAAGAAAATTTCCCGGTGGTAAAAAGGAAAAATGAGTCTATTCCTGCAAAAATAACACTCTTGATAATGTGGGTGTTTAGTACCTTCTTGTTAGCCCCAGTAAGGGTTATATTAGACATCTTCTTTGAAAGCTTCTCTGGATCTTCTTGTTCCTTCTTCTCCATTATCCCTGTTGCATGTTCTATGCAAATGTTTGATCTACAGTTGCGAGACAGCACATTCAACTCCTCCATTAATCCCTGTATCAGAATAGACCACCAAGTTCCAGTGTTAAAGTCACTTATGATAGTTGAAAACTGTCTTTTGCTGATGAATTTTTTTTACATTTGCAAGCACTAGAGCTCATATGCCATATTCTACAAAACAATGATTTTCGTAAAAAGCAAGCATTAGATCGTCAATGGCATTAAAAACCAAATTAGCATACTAACCTGGTCCAAATTGGCCATACTCTTTAGTTCTTTCACGGCATTGTCAGCAAGGGAAAGAGCACGAGAGTACAATAAGTAAGATTTGGCCCTCTCCCCAGCCAAGCTGTATGACTTTGCCAAATAGAAGCACCTAAAATAAGGACAAATATCACCAATATAAAAAACATTACTTCAAAGCAACCTTTAACAGTTTTTTATAGTTAAAAAATCAGGATAGGAATACAGCATCAAGTCATCAACAACAATTTAAACACCGGCCCCTTTAACACCCAGCCTCGTGCAAAAAAAAAACATGAAGAAAGAAAAGAAGAAGCCGTTTGGAAACCTTTCTGCCTGGAAAGCCAATCTTTTAACAGCACACTCTGCAGCAAATGAGATCTCTTCCTGTTTCCTATCTCTCCCAGAAGTAACCAAATCAGACAGATGATCTATGTTCTGTGAAAAGAAATCATATGAAGTATTAATATCACCAAAATAACCGTGTTAGAATGTATCATCAATGATAACTCCTGTACAGTTCAATTCATCTTCTCGTGCAGAAATGCCTGTTAAGATTTCTTACTTGTAATAGAAGATCGTACAAGCGAACAAGTTCTTCAGGCTTGGTTGCTTTTTCATTTTTTTCATCACGTTGCCTATTGAATTTGCTCTTTGCTATGCTGACCAAAAGCTGGTTGCGCTCTATTGTGCGTTGGTCCAAGACAGCACAAACAGCTTTGTCAAGTCCATTCAAATCATCTTTAACGTTTTCATTGTTTCCTGCTGTCATCTACACACAAAAAATCAGAAACATTATCATATCAAGAATGGAATATCATGAGATGGATAGTACAGTCACATTCTGAACAATGAGAAGGTACAAAAAACATCAGTATATTAAATTAAGCACCATACCAAATCGTTGCGAATGCAGCTCCTTGCCTCATTATATGCAGTAAATATCTTATCAAATACAGCAAGTCTTTTCTCAGCTGGCAGTGACTCCACAGTGGAACTGTGCAGATCCTTCTCTAATTCCTGAGCTGGTATAAAGTAAAGAGAATTAGAATTTATCACCACACGCTAGAGTGAAAAATCTAAATATGCATGTTAAATTATCTTCATGAGGATAGGGATTAGAAGATTAAACGAAAAGAGATTTAAAACGGGCATTAATACTGCAGGTTCTTTCAACTAAACTCGTTGTCCACAGTGATTAATGAAGCCTAAATAAAAAAATACAGATAGATTGTGGATTTGTGCTGAAATATGATGTCCGGACACAATATAAGCATGATTAATGAAATAATTTCCCATATAGGATGGCTTACCTTTAAGTATAGAAACCCTGGTCTTGGCATTGGAAATGGGAAATTTGTAACCAAGCCAATGGAACTCGGTCAATGAAGCAGCTTGTTGAGACCTTGCCTCAGACATGACAGCCTGCATATCAGAACTTATTAGTCAATCATTTAACAAATGGAAAATCTACTATTTTTTTTAAGGTATTGAAACATCTGCATTCAGGCATAATTTAAGCAACTTACGAACAACAGTGCAAAGTTATCCAGGATAAATAAAATTTAGCAAAAGTGTCAAGAAAGAAAAAAAAAAAAAAACAGGTGTTCTTCTCAAGCGATTTCCCTCAATTTTAATTTTTACTTGTCCTAGAGATCATCACTCACCTCCAACTTGGATTTGAAAAGGTCCAGAGCTGGTCCTTCCATTTCACCAATTTGTAGTAGTTCTGAAGCTTGTACATTTGACTTGCTAATTTTGTGTAAGCAGTATCTAATACTTGGTTCTAGCTCTTCGACACGTTCACGGCATACAACCTGATTTTCCAGGTCTCCATATTTCCCAAGTTCCTCATAGACAGCTCTACAATACAAAAGTAGCCATAATTATCATGATGAATGTTCATATATTACATCTCAAGTCCTTCTGTTGACTTATTCTCACTTGTGTATGAGAAGGTCCTACTGGTAGAGTAGTAGATAAAAAAAATGCTGCAAACAAGGGATGTACCTTGCACTCTTAAAATTCCTTAATGCAGTGTCCCAGTTCTGATCTTGTTCAAACAACAAGGTACCCTTCATGTAAGATGCATAGGCCTGACAAATGGATCATATTTTCAGGTATCAGTATAGGCTGTATATCTATGCAATCATCTTGACAATATTGTCACTTCCCTTTTATTTCATGAAAGGTAATTCATTCAATGATGATATAAAACCCAAAAAACAAAGTTTGTTTACTAAAAAGACATCTTTATTAACATTAAGAGTAGAATCCAACATCTTTCGTCCACATATCACTTTAGAAGCATTAGTATTATCAATCTTTACGATTCCAAACAAAATGGTGATTTTTCCTATTGGTTTGATGCAAAGAGATAACATAAGTTTTATATTAGCCATGTACATAGAACAAGATGAACATAAAATGAGAAGCTTTTTGAATAGCAATGGCATCCTCCCTCTGCATATTTTCTATCATATTCATCCAGAGAAGAATATAGAATTTGGGAAACAGAGATAATAAAGACATTATGACCAAGTTTTAGATATCACAAGCAAAATGCAACAGCACTATGGCATGGTAACACTGACCTCCGCCTCCAAAGACGTTCTAGAATCACCTTTAACTGCACACAGCTGAGCAAAGAGACTGGCCCATTTCACTGCCTTCCGTAGCCGGCCAAGTAGATAGATGCGCTGGCTTCTGTTGGGGCCGTCAGGTAACTGTCTTTTCTCCATTGCATGACTCCATGCTCTTTCAGCTGTATATAGAAGAATGTGGAGATACCTATTTGCAGCCAAAATAATAAGCCGGATGTGAGAAGCAGAAAAGCTAGGGGCTATATAATAACACAAAGGTGAACAAATGGAATAACACAATATTTTGTTATATTTGCATTCATAGCATTAAGGCTAACAACCAACTAGGAATGCACACCCACCTAACATCTGTCACAGAATTTTCGGAAATGACTCGACGGCTGTATCTGCCACGACCATGAGTGAACTTTAAGGATTTATACAACCTCCTCAATCGAGCTGTGCAATATCTCCTGGAACTCAAAAAAATCAGTAATCCGTGGCAATTGACAATATAATCCATTGAGACAGCATACTATTCTTATAATGAAGAGGAGAACCTCTTATCAGCCATAAACCATCAAGCAATCAAGTGGAATTCATGTCAGAAAATACACTCTGGAACACTGGAACAATGCATCTCTAAACCTTATCTAATTAACAAAAGCCTAACGAGCCGAAATTTGAACACAACTTTTTTTGCTTTTGGTAAAAGAGAAGAATATGAACCTGTATCGTGTATAATCCCCGTGTCTTAAACCATGCTGCATTTGAGCAGATTTCAGTAACTGCAACACTGTATTAGACCCCAAATTCAAAAGGAATGAGATCAATTTGAGATTATGCGTGAGAATCAAATGAATACCACACGCAATTCAATTGACGACAATAAAGATGATAGATGTACCATTGATAGAAAATTTAGGGTTTGTCGGATCAGAAGAGTTGGACTTCTGATCGTCAATGTCCATAGCGACCACAGCATCAGTTTCTTTCCCCATTGATTGCTTCCTTCAACAAATCAACAACAACAAAATGGAAATCATTCTAGATTGCAACTTGCAAGTGCGTCACTAGATCTGAAGTTGGGGTTCTCTATAGTGTCATCACGCAAGTAAAACAGCGTCTGTCCGAAACAATAGATGAATCGTGAGACACATCAAGATGACAAACCTGAGGGAGAGACCAGGAGAAGTCGATGGATTTCGCTGACGCTTTTCGCGTTGAAATTCAGATTTCAGAAATGCGGGTGTGAATTGTAAAGCGATTCTGCTTCGGGTCGTATCTTCCAATGGGCTGCAGCTGCACGCCTAAGTTCCTAACTCCGTATTCATCGGATCCGGGTCGTATCCTCCAAAAACAACCCGGATTACGGTTGGAGATTTGGGTAATAAATATAGGCCCTTATTGTTCGGCGCATAGGCAATTTTGTCTATCAACGCATAGGCTCGCACGTAACGTGGGAATAGGTTTTCCACGTTACGCGCGAAAACAGACTCTTTCAAGCTCCACACGTTACGTGTGAGACAACTCCTCACATAACGTGTGGGACAGCTCCACACGTAACGTGTGGGACAGCTCCACACGTAACGTGTGGAGTGAATCTGGCTTTAAAAGCCAGATTTCTCCCATTCGAAGCAATTATCCTAAAATGCAGCCCGAGCTCCCTTCTTCCCTTAGCGTATAACGCGTCTCGTGGATCTCCTCGTTACGAAGCAACGAACTCCGTACGTTACGTTGAATCAAGATCTTTGAAAGGTTAGTTAGTAGAAATTGTTATTTGGTTATTTTTTGTTAATTTTGAAGTTTTTTATTAGATCTATGTTGTGTAGATGTTTTTGATGGTAGATCTATGTTGTGTAGATGTTTTTAATGTTGTTGTTGATTTTTTGTTTAATTTTAAAGTATTTTTGTGTATGAAATGGTGAAAATTGGTTAGATTTGAATAAAATGGTGTCGAGGATTTATGTTGAATTTTTTGAAAATATGCAAATGGAAGTGATAGTATTGGTAGATTTGTTAAAATAGTGTGATTTTTGTTGAATTTATTGTATTATTTGATGAAAAAAATTTCTCGCCGGAATCTGGAAATTGCGCCGGAGAAGACAACGGAATGTCGCCGAAGTGTCGCCGGAATGTCGTCGTCGGTAGTTGGAAACTGCAAATTCACACGTAACGTGTGAATGTGTCCCACACGTTACGTGTGGAGCCAATTCACACGTAACGTGTGAATTTGCATTTTTGTTCTGGCTTGTCTTTGTTTCCGGTGACATTCCGGCGACTCTCCGGCGTAGTATTTATCCAGAATACAGAATATATTATTTTGATTAAAATGTGTGGATATATAACCGCAGATGGAGCCTGGTGAAAGAACCGCACGTAGGAGGCGCCGCAACCTTGTCCGCGAACAGTCGTTTAGGACTGAAGAAGAGGTGAACAGGACGGAGAGAAGGCAACGGAGGGATGATGAGACTGGCGCCTATCAGACTGGAGCCGGTAGCAGTAGTGGGGTTGCGGGCATGATTTTCGCTCAGAGCTTAATGGCGGTGCCTTTGTTTCCTAGAGATATGGCAGATTCTGAGCCTCAGTTCTACCCGGACTACCGAGCGAGCCCACTGCGTGGTTATTCTGATACAATAGATCAGAATAACTACTACGGGCGGACTTTTAGTCTGCCGGTACTACCACCGCATGTGAGCCCTCATCAGAGCCCTTCGTATTATTATCAGGGGGCTGAGGATCAGCACGACCCTTGGGAGAACCCGACAGTGTACCCAAACGCTCCTTATCATCAGCCTATGGTAAGTACATTTAGTATAACATGAATTTGTTTAAAAATTGTAATTACTTCTGATTTATTTAATAAATGTAGGATCAGGCCAATACATGGGGGACTCAGGACCAGGCCAGCAATGCCTAGATGCCAAGAGATGACGCTCCGGACGTGGACGAGGAACCTCAGGAAGCCTCTTCTTCGCGGGCAAAACCGCCCCAATCAAAAAAGAAGGTGAGATATGACCCTGAATTGCGGGTGAGCCTTCCTAGAGGTCCGGAGAGCCCTGATCTCCTCAAGAGTTTTGTCAACCACGTGGCGTACCTCCTGTACCAACGCATTGTAAGTTACATGAAACTTTATTTCTTGTAATTCTTAATCTTATTACAAATAAGTCCAATGGATTGCTTAAATATGTTCATATACAGCCGGTGCCACCGTTGAGGTTCCAGCAGCGAGGCAAGCAGTTACGCTCATGACGTATCACACCAAATGCCGAGTGGGGTAACATGGCGTCTGCATCCGAGCTATGTCATCTATCGGACATCATGCACGAGCATGTGTGTGAGACGCTGATTGGTGCCTTCGTCGAGCGTTGGCAACCAGAGACCAACTCATTCCACATGCCATGGGGAGAGATGACTATAACTCTCCATGATGTGTGGATGATCCTTGCGCTGAACATACAAGGGCAAGACATGGGTCCCCCACAGAAATGGCACGACCAGCTGGGCCCCAATGATTTGAAGAAGGCGTTGGTGGAGCAGACGCAAGAGTTTTTTGAGCTGCAGGGTGGTGATGTCGTCGTCGGTACCGTGCATGCGAGAGATTTTAAGACTCATTGCCAGGATTTGACTGACGAGACGCATGCGACTGGGTTCTTGCTGTACTTGGTGGGGTCTTGTCTCTTTCCTGACAAGTCTCAGCATAAATTGCCCGTTTATTACACTCCATTCGTGGTTGATCCCTCGTCAACCAAGAACTATGCCTGGGGTACCGGTGTTCTTGCCCACGTGTACCACAGCTTGGGCGAGTGCACAAGGAAAGAGGCGCGGGTCATGTCCACATGTTTCACTCTGATCCAGGTATAAATTTTCCTGTATAAAAACATATGTAGTTTTGTTATAGATGTATATTTGTTATTTAGGGAATTGACTTACATGTAATTGTTTTGTAGGCATGGATATATCAATAATTCCCCATGTTTAGACCTGCACAAAGTGTATACTGGGACCCCCAACAGCCGATCCCATACGCCCGTCGATGGGACATGTCACAGGCACCCAATCAGAGCATAAATTATAGGGAGGAGCTGGATGGGATGCATGCTGAGAGTGTAAGTGTATATACGGTCCTTATCTAGTATGTTAAAATATGAAATTATAGGCATGATTAGTTGTTTTGAATTCAATTATGTTTAGGTTGAGTGGATGCCATACGACCCGATTGACTTCAACGACGGGATGTTTGCTTCATCGCGATTTCATGGAGTCATATCCTGTTTGTGGGTCACCGAGCCTTACATGCCGGATCGAGCAGCTAGGTAGTTTGGGCATGCACAACAGTGTCCAAGACCGCCGATTGTGCCAATTAGGGCATGGAGGGGCACAAAGATTAGCAGCTACACGGTGGAATACGATAGAGCTCAATTTGCATGGGATGTCCGCAATGAACATTCCATTAGCCTACAAGTTATGGGCCCTCCATTCGTTCAACCCCACCAGTGTAGCGGTGATTACATGCAGTGGTACCTCCAACATACACATCCATTCATCATCCCTCCAGAGGGTGATCACGCTCAACAGCAGGTAAGAAATTGAATAATTATATCTTGTTTAATTTTGTGTACAAACTATTTATTAATCGTATTCACTTATCTTGTGTGCAGTGCATCGAGGGTTGTTACGGACGTCTAAATCCATATCGCGATCACCAACATGAAGATCATCAACATGTCCAAAACAAAAAATGAGAACTTTAACTTAAAATAACGGAAATTACCTCATTCGGATGTGGATCCTCTTCGACATTGTTGTTCCAATAATCATTGTTGTTCATATTGTCCATTTTTTTTTACAAAAAATGAGACAAGACGGGTAATTCAATGCGTTTTACAACAGACGAAACCACACGTTACGTGTGGAATTCTTTCACACGTAACATGTTGCTTCTTTTCCCCTTAAGGGTTTAGGTTTAGGATTTAGGGTCGGAGTTTACTCTTTAGGGTTTTAGAATTTAGGATTTAGTATTTATGATTTAAGGTTTATGGTTGAGGGTTAGGGTTTAGGGTTAGGGTTTTGGATTTAGTATAAAAGACTCATGACTACAGCTGTATACAGCTATATACTATAGTTTGTTATTAGCTGTCAATCAGATTTCTTCTTTTTGAGGCTGGTTATTAGATGTCAAACATATTGCCTTTTCACTATATAAGAAGCATTAGGGTTATTTGTTCACTACAATAATTCCAACACAAGCGGCGTTTGAAGATACATTTTTGGGTAAGCATCTTCTTCCAATTTCTATCGATTTATTAACCCTAATTTTTTATATTAATGGATTCATGATATTTGTAGGAAACCAAACACTACAACAAATAATGGCATCTTCATCCAAATCATCAACAAACGCAGATAGGCTATGCTATTGTAATTTGAAAGTTGTTGTCCGAAGTTGGGATTTGCAGTGGAACTACGGAAGGAGGTATTGGGGATGCCCAGAACTGGGGTGTTATTTCAGGGAGTGGATTGATCCAATCTACGAGGACAGGGCACACGCAGTTATTCGACAACAATGGCAGGAAAAACAAGATCTTGTTAAGGAGAATCAAGATCTTGTAAAGCAAAATCAAGATCTTCTTAAAGATTTTGATAACATTCGTAGGTATAATCTAAAACTACTAAATGGTATACATCGTAGGTGATTAATGTCGTATCTTTTGTGTAATATTGTTCATGTACTATCAACCTTTGTAGGGAGCAAGCAAATTTAGCAAAGCAGAGATATCATATGAAGCGAACGTTTACCAGAGACTATCCTAATTTATTCAAATGCTAAAGCAACGAACCATATATGTTCTCTTATTTTTTCTAAGTTTATGATCAACTTGTATTCTTTCCTGTATTGTGTGCTCAATGTGGTTGTGTAGTCAACCAGCGTAATGAACAATTTATTTTATCTTCTAGGTTGATTATTTTGTATTGTTTTTTTATAAAGATTAGATAAAAGTTGGACAACAAAATGGGGGTAATCCTCCCCTAATGCCTATTTAGAACCAATAGTATGATTCATACACAACATTATAACATGATTCATACACAACTTTGAAACACAAATAATTACTAAAAATAAACAATAATATGATTCATACACAACATTCATACATAACATTATAATATACCAAAAACACCACACGTAACGTGTCAATTAGCTCCACACGTAACGTTCAGCGCATAACTACACGTAACGTGTGGATGCTAATCACACGTAACATGTGGAGCCTAACCACACGTAACGTGTGGAGCCTAACCACACATAACGTGTGGAGCCTATGCGCTGAAAGGCAATTTTCCCTATGCGCCGAAAAGTAACCGAGTATTTATATAATACATATGATTGTCAACACACAACACACATGATATAATCTATGATATCAAAATTTGAATCTAAAATGAATTGTTCATTCTCTCTACAAATTACGTACAACTGATTTTGACTACACCTTCGAGTATTTTAGAAACTCAAATTCACACCCTACACCCCTACTCTTTCTTTGGTGGACTATTTGAAATCACCGTAATACTCTTATCTTTAGATGTCAGAACAATACCACACATCCATGTCCATCACAACGAGCCTTCTACCATTTCCAAGACTGGATGACATTGACTTCTACTTCAAACAGGCCGCCCGTAAAGCGAAAGCGTCTACGCTCTACTAACCGTACCTAGAAGAAACCGTCATTTCAACGGACCAAATTGAAATTTGATGGATCCAAGAAAACTGATACAACTACTCAAATTAGTTATTTAATTCGTAACCATAATGGAGATGTTATTTCTTTCCATCGAGGAAATATACCGTCTACTTCTGTCTTGCGAAGTGAGGCCCTTGCAACATTTTATGGTATTCAACAAGCGGCCAGGATGCATTTAACTCACTTAGTTGTTGAGGGCGGCAATCTAGTTGTAATTAACTCTATCGGAGGAATTTGGAAAATTCTCTGGGAAATCCATTCGATTATTCAAGACTTTATTTCGCTTATATCGTCCTTTGTTGCTTTTCATGTACATCACTGCTTCCGCGAAGCCAATCGTGCATCTGATTTTCTTGCTTGCCACGCCATCCCACCTCCTCCTCTCTAAATTTTTCAGCGAATCATTACATCTTCTAACTCTACCAATACTTCTTCGAATTTGCTTACCACTAGATATGAGTTCATAAGTCTGAATTCTAATTTTGATAGTTTTGGTACAAAGTTTATCAAGATCATCCACTGGGATGATTTAGGATTGCCTTCCTTTTCGGATGGATCCTAGTATTTGCCTGTAATAAAAAAAAACACAACATACGATATCACGTGAATCGCTTCCAAAAATCATATAGTTAGGCCGATTCATTTTTTAATCAAAGGAGAGGCAGTAATTTTATAGGCTTTATTAATATAAAAAAATTTAAGATTTAATTATCCATGGAAAGACATTTATAATAGGTTCAACTAAAATATGAAAACCAACAGGAAAATCAAGAGCAATCGAGTCAAGATGAACGACAACGCGATTTGTCTCTCGGTAAACATGGTGTTGAATCGTAGTGTGATAGTCTAGGAACGATACAACTATTCCCTGGATAGCGGAAATATAAATTCGGATAAGTAACAATCACTTTGTTCCTTAGAGAGGAAAACTCAATCAATCAACTAGTTGTCTTTGAGAAAAATCTCTACCTCTAGGTTACTTTAGTAGAAGTTCAAATGTCTACTTAATAATATTGGGGTTTTTTGCGCCAAACACCCATTATTTATCACTTTTTGCACGAAACCATGTGTTATATCAATAACTATTCAAAACCACCCAACTATCCCTCTCCGCTAACACAAAGCCACCCAATACCCTCTTTCGTCTAGTTTGTCGTTTAGTTGTGTAAAATGACTCATTTTCCCTCGTTTTTTTTTAAATTTATGGGTCTTTACCAACAAATTCCAACCCGATGAAATTGTCGCGATATATCGATGAGATTTTCATTTCGGGATTAACCCTTCCATTACCAAAAAAAACCCCTTCCACTAAGAGAACTCGAAGGCGATTTCTGGCGAATTCAAGGGAGATTTCTGGGCAAATTCGATGTTCATTGCATTCGTCTCGAATGGAGCATCAATCCACTCAAAAAATCATAGCCTCTCGAGCCATTTGATGTATATGATGAGCAATTCAAAAACCTCATTCCATAGTTTCTTGCAGTATGAGCTGTATACATCCTTGGCCTGAAATTGCACTCAAAAACTATGTGATACGAATTCGATGGTTCGGATCTCGTCTGACGCCAGATCTAGGTAAGAAATAGTCTCGGATTCTTCTTTTGGTAACCGGATAAGTACGAACCACTGGGAAGGATGGTCCGTGGCTCTCTTATGCTCGCTTGGGCGAGGGTGGGGCAAGAGTAAAGGCTGTGTTTATGAACCGTGACGTATTTCAATCGGGTCTAACCAGTTTTGTGACGCTGAGGCCTAAGGGGAGGATTTCAACTCAACTACGAAGCTTAGGCATAAATTTCAACGTAACTAAAACGATTACAAGTGAATGCTATATATAGCCAAAATAGTGCACGACCTTATTTAACCTAATGGGCCGAGTCCATACGCAGATGGGCTCGCATACCAAAACAGGAAATAAGCTAAAACTAGCAACTACTAAAAATGGAAAGTACTGAAATACATAGAAAAGCTAATTAAATAGGCTTGTCGGATAAAACGGGGGATGCCACGGTCTTGGTCTTCGGCGGCTCGCCGAAGCCTAGTTCAGGACTAGCCAGGAGCGCATCATTCTCCCTCCCTTAGAATCAAAGCGTCCCCGCTTCGAGCTGGGTGGGGCCAGGGAGAACAGGAGCTCGGCAGCCAGCGAGAGTGCGGCGTCGTAGTAGGGTTCGGGTCCGGTTCTGGGCATCACAAATATCAGCAAGAATGGGTCGGATGCGGGAGTGGGCTTGGGTGCCTTGGTCATCATCATCGCACGAAAGCCCGGATCTGGAGTCGACAACCTCGGAAGGGCCGGTGTAGGCACATTGGGGACGTCGGGCTTGGAAGCGTCGGGCTCGGGAGCGGGCGCGCTGGGGCACAGACCCACTGTCATTGACAAGGGTGCTGCTGCGCTGGAAACCGTTGAAGCAGCGGTTGTTGTAGCCGCGGTCGCGGCTGTTGCGGCCGCGTTCGCGGCTAGTGCAGAAGTTATGGTTCTTGCTTCTGCGAGCTGGGCTTTGAGTTCCGCAATGCGCTTGGCGTATGCCTCGTTCGCGGCTAGTGCATAAGTTATGGTTCTTGCTTCTACGAGCTGGGCTTTGAGGTCCGCAATGCACTTGGCGTAAGCCTCGTCTTCTTGCTTCTGTGAGCTGGGGCACAGACCCACTGCCATTGACATATATTTTAACATAAAATAGTTTCAACAGATGTGATTGTATTAACGTACCGCAATGAAATGTTGCTCTTTCTCGACATGGCAAATGCATATCGTCTTCAGCTTCTCGCCAATAGTGTGGTTTGGCTTCGCCCTCATAGGCATGTATGTCGTTCCCACACCTTTTCCAACGGAGATGAACACACAGTTGAACGCAGTTGCCACCAAACATCCCATATCCGGGAGGTCCAACCACGTCTCCAATGGGGCAGGCCTGTTGGGTGAAGGAAACCATGCAAGCTTCTCCTCCATTGCTTCAAGTGTCATCGTAGACATCCAAATTGGCGCGAATAGCTCATACTCTTGTTTCAACGTAGTGATCATGGTACGTCGAACAAAAGCCCACCGCTCATGCCCTAAACCCAGACCATGCGCAATTGCTCTGTACCCGCAGTTTCCATCACCCACTATTTCCCACCATCCTCCCACGTGTGGTCTCATACACTTGGGAAGCTGGGTAATATATCGCTTGGGGTTCTTGATCAATGATGTGTGATCCGAAGGCATAGTCGAAGCCTTCTTCGGTGGTCTTCCTTTTTGCTTTTTCGGAGGTGTTCCCTCCATATGTTGGTCAGTGTACTCCCATGATGACGATTGTCTTTTGGTGGCAAAGTTTAGAGCTCCTTGAGGCCGACCCTTATGCCTAACTTTAGTTGGCTCTTGCAGAGTAATCCGCTCTGGATGTGCTATACTTGTTAGTGTTGAGACAACTCTTTGTTGATCCTGCACTGACAATGTGGGGAAGACGCTTGCAGCAAATTCTTCAAGCAACGACCTATTCACTCTGCGTTCTCTGGCTTCTTCTGTCCGCACTTCTGACAAGGTCAATTGCCTCCAGAACGGATGCAATGAGCTAGGTTCAATTGGTTCCTGGTTCATCACATTTCGCGCCATGTCATGCACGCAAGGCAAGCCATCTCTGACCCTCATCTGGCATCTGCATATAGTGTTCCACAATGGAGCTTCGCCTTTCCTATATTCCTCAATCAATCGAGCTAGTGCAATCGCAGAGACCTTGTAGTGCAGCTTGCAGAAAAGATGTGCGTTTGTTAGCAGCGTAAATCTCTTTCATATGCTCTCATTCAATGCCCCCCTTATCTCACCAATATGAGTGCGCAACCGTGTATGATATTGATCGAATACAGTGCAAAGGTTGTCATCATTGCTTGTGAAGAAGCTTTTCAGACTGGAATGGGCCCCTTCAACCCTGTATTACAATCAAGAATCTGAAATCAGTGTGTTGCTGTAAAAGTCTAAGTTCAAATAACCAGTTAAATTTAGAAACATAATACACAAACCTGTTAGTTGTGGTAGTTCCGAGCGTGAACACTGTATCTGTCCATACGGAGACGATTTTTTCCTTGTATGGGTCAAGCCAGTTTTTCTGTACGTACTGGAGACATTTTGGAGATTTCCTCTAATCATACTGAATCTTCTTCAGTGTTGCTTCATACCCTTGTATGGTCGTTTCCTTGAAGAGTTGCATGCAGTCGTTGGAAAACGCTGTGCCCCTAAACTTGTCCATGTCCTTCTTCCCAAAGTCTTCAATATTCTTCCTCACATGCCGCCTACATAGAAGGAATTTTGTATCTGGAAACTGCTTATCTAAGGCGTTCATCAACGCCTTCTCCCGATCAGTGACCAAACATGTGGGTGCTCGTTGCACCTTGACAAACATTTTTGCAAGTTGTTCTATGGCCCACTTGTAACTCTATTCGTCCTCATACTCTAGAAACGCCCCGGCAATATTATAGTTTTTCCAAATAGATGTGATGCCGACAATTTCAAGGAAAAGAAAATTATAACTGCACACATAATGAGTGCGTTATGGCATGCTAATAATGATCATATGAACAAGTGAAGAATATAATAGATTTTTGTTTTACTAACCAGTTAGTTGCGTATGTAGAGTCCAGTAACACAATGTACGGAAATGCCTTCAGCAGCGACAACTGGTTTGGGCTTGCGAAGAAGATATTTGTTATCTTGTTGGTCTCCTTATTGAATCTATGCTCCACAAAGTATCCCTTCTCATTGCACTCATAGAAGAACTGTTGCACAACTGTTCTTCCTTCCATGCCCTTCTTTCGTATCTCATGTATGATGTTGTACACTTGCTTCATCTTAGTCAAGTTTCCTGTAATATCCCTCAATTTTTAGTAAGGATATTTGGGTAATTTTTCCCAACCTTCGTTCAGTAATTATTTCGCTTTCAGTGGAGTTCGGATTTTTCGTAACTTCCATGATATCCGAAATAATTCCCTGAGTGGTATAAAATACATTCAATGTATTTTTCGGAGATTAGAATATTTATTTGGATACAAACATATAATTTCCGGGGTTTAAAACCCATACCAAATATTATCAAGTGGATAAAACTTGTCTTATCCGAATGTAAACTTAGCTTCCAAGTATGAATTTTATCCCGTGGCCAACTTGCTTCCCACTTGCCCATTTTGGTCGGGGGCCGATCGGAGCTCCGTCTCTCCCTCCTTGGGCTCCAAGGCTCCTTAGAGTATAAAGGATGGTGGTAGGGATGAAGGGTTGGAGGGCAGGGAATCACTCTCTCGATCTCGATCTCCCTCGCATCTTCTCTCTCGCGAGCTCTCCCGCTCCCTTCGTCTCCTCTGTTTCGAAGTCCCGCTGGCGACGAAGACGCAGCCCCTGCTCCGCCATCGTCGTCGCTCCGCTGCTGGTGTCGCTGCCCATCGAGAAGCCGGCGCCGAGAAGCCTGGCGTAGCAGCCCAGCCGGAGCAACAGTGCTAGTGGGGCCCCCTCTCTGTTTTATTGTTGTTGGGCCGTTTAAGCCCAATTCATTTCCAGTCCAGTTTTAACCCAAAATTATTTGAGCATTAGAACGTGAATTGTTGGATCGCGTGTGGACTCGTTTTCTGCTAGGAATATTATAAGGCTTGAGCCATATCCTCAGAAAGGATATCATTAGTAGTCGTCTCGTCCAGATTCATCACCGAATCTACTCCAGACAAGTGGCGGTTCGCTCTTGCTTAATCATTCCATGTTTAATTAATTATCAATTGTTTAATTGTTAATTAAATTGGAATGAACTGTTGTTTGGGAACTAATCTCATAAATAACGTAATTAAAAAGGTGATGTTATAATAAGTTGTATATCTGTTAGAACAACGTTATTATGTGTGTTAATTACCGTGATGGTATTGTTGTGAATTTAATGTTGACTTAATGCTAGAATAGCACGTGGATTTGCAGGAACGCTAAGTCCATGTAAGGATTTGTCGTTCTACTATATCTATGTTTAAGTTGTTTGCCAGGATGGCTTTGATGTGAATAATTACTGTGTTGAACTGTTAGTTAGCACGAGTATTCGTAGGGAAGCTAAGTCCAGATAAGGATTAGTCGTTTCTATTATATCTGTGTTTAAGTTGATTGCTTGGAAGGCTTTAATATGGAATATTACTGTGTGGAACTGTTAGTTAGCACGAGTATTAGTAGGAACGCCTGGACTCCGCGAGGTCCATTCGTTTCCTTATAACTTGGTGATAAGGGCGATCAAGACCCTACGGATGTAGAGGCTTGGACTCTGCGAGGTCCATTCCTTCGATATATATCCTGCTTAGGCTTGGACTCTGCGAGGTCCATTCCTTCGATATAGGTCCAGAGGCTTGGACTCTGCGAGGTTCATTCCTTCGATAGATATAGAGGCTTGGACTCTGCGAGGTTCATTCCTTCAATAGATATAGATGTTTGGACTCTGCGAGGTTCATTCCTTCAATAAATATATAGGCTTGGACTCTGCAAGGTTCATTCCTTCGATAGATATAGAGGCTTGGACTCTGCGAGGTTCATTCCTTCGATAGATATAGAGGCTTGGACTCTGCGAGGTTCATTCCTTCGATAGATATAGAGGCTTGGACTCTGCGAGGTTCATTCCTTCGATATATGTCCTGCTTGGCGAAACATATATTTAAAAGCTTATAATGTGTGTGTGTGTTGTAATTTAATAAGATAAGTGCGATTAAGCACATAATTAATAAGCTTTTGTAGTTGTATTGATTTGGGTGAACATAATTGTCACCCTAAGGTTTAAAGCTTTGTAGCTGCTCTTAATCATGTTGTAAACACTAGTGTGGATAAAGTATTGTGAAGGAATAATTGATTAAGGGGATAATTCTTCAGGATCTCGTTTTCCCTATTGTGGTCTTGAGTAAGACTGTGAAATCCGGAGTTAGAATGGTCAGGATCATACATAAAGTATGACCTATGTAGGACCAATGGTTAAAGCTTTTGGGAAAGCCAAGTGTACGAAATCATAGGTATCCTTTGGGGAGATCTAATTGAGATTCGTTTGAAATAATATAAGGAAATAATGCGATTAAGTCCTGGATGGATAGTCGATGGTGTACGGAATATAAGGATTTAAGATAGAAATAAGTCGTTTAAAGACAGTACGAGTCGTTGGACTCGATAAGTGGAATTTCCAGAGAATGAAGAGTTATGACTCTTAGGAACTGTTAAGGATGGACATCTTGTGAGTATGTCATCTATAAGGCTTAAGGTGCAACTCTTTGAAGAAGATTAAGTTGTAAATTTATTGTGTTAAGAGGTGACCACTTAAATAGAAAGGTCACGGTTTAAGGATAGGATATGTTGATGATCCTGATGTAATAATATTTCAGTAAGAATTATTACATGATGTGTAGTATGGAGATAAGGTTGTGAGATGATGAAGTGATTAAGGATAAATGTGTGTTCTCCTATTTTAAGTTAAGAGTGTTGTGTGTTGGTATTAATAAGTTAAGTGCGGTGATGCACATATTGTAGTATACTCTTGGGAAAGTATTACAGCTAAGAGTAGTGCAGTTAGGAGAACTCGTCTTGACTTGGGTCAGAGTAAAGTTCTCTTTCTAATCTGAATTCGCGTTAAGCGATGAGGTCGGTTATGAACCGAAACACCAACTTGTTTTTAATGTTTGTGTGTATTAATGTTCCCAAACATTCATCATAATTTTCCTATAAGGCTCATTTCAGTTGGAGTCTTCTTTTGGGATTTATTGTTGTAAGACTCGGTCTTTCAGAATCCCCTCTTGATCATGCCTTTTAATATATTCTAGTAATAGTATGGTGGTTGACTATCGTACTCGACTGTTATTCGAGACACGACGAGTCTAACCTAATACGACTACTTCGAACTTTCTGCTTTGTGCCCTTGCTAGTCTATTCATTTAGACTAACTAATTGTATTTGTTATCTGCATCGTCATGGTTGGTGTCGTCCGTCCGTTTCGACACATCAGTAGGTTGCAGGATCCATGAAGGCTAGACCGACTATGAAAATGAACGGTGTTTTGGCAAGTGATTTTGTTGCCTTGTTTAAAAGTATTCCGTTGTGTTAAAAAGGTGATTTTGTTGTAAGTCTTCCGCTGTAAAGATTCTGATGTTGTATTTTGTTATGTCTGGAATCATGTGTAATTCTGAGACTGTGGTTTAATAAAAGTTATGATATTTAGTATTGTAACTGTGGTTTGATAGTTATATCGTTTGGAAAAGTCTGGGGTGACTTCGGGGTTTTCGTCCGGGGTCATCGACAGTAATGCTTTCAAAGAGGTGAAATTTGGGGGTGTTACATTTCCTGGGGACGACCTGATTGTAGTATGAATCTTTTGAGGCTTGCAAT
This sequence comes from Rheum nobile, assembly GCA_027886185.1. NCBI lineage: Eukaryota > Viridiplantae > Streptophyta > Magnoliopsida > Caryophyllales > Polygonaceae > Rheum > Rheum nobile. The sequence goes on along the minus strand of WOAB01000669.1, from coordinate 1,062,541 downwards.
GATTGATTGTCATCACCCTAATAATCTCCTTCTCTTCAGCGTTTGGTCGCCCAGCTAATGCATGACCATACAAATTCTCATTTATCACATGATTGTGAGTTCCATGTTGTACACTGATCTTCCACGATCCCTCCGGCCCTTCTTTAAGCCTCAACATGAAGGGACACCCACACTTCTTCGACCTTGTGATGTCTCTCACTTGGTTAGCTTGTTTAGGCACATTTTGTCCATGCCTATCACACGGTAACCAAGTCCCCACAAGGGCCGAAGGGGTGGAAGGTTTATTCCTCCACTTTTTGATGCAAAAGTTGTGACACATAGCAATCTCCCGCGCCCACATAAATGCTTCTTCTCTAGACTCCCAGATTTGATCAGTTGTGAAGAACTTTGAATAATCAGCAGAGACGAAAACATCCTCTTCTGGTGGTACACTAAACTGAGGTTGTGTGTGTAGGGATGGAAAGCAAAATTGTGGGGTAGCATGAGATAAAGATGCTTCTGGAGGCGGAACACTATAGTCAAACGATCCAAGTGATAAGGATGGTATCTCAATAGCTGTTTTACACTCAGATGGTGTGTTCCATTCCGGCAGCGGTTGATGAGGTGTTTCCCAAACAGAAAATGTCTTCTGTGGGGTGCTTCAGTCATCGAGGGAAATATTGTTTAATCTCTCGTATAAATAGTAGTTCGTCTGCATACACATGGAATCATCTCATCAAGTAGTGAACTAATTATAAACTGTAAAACCATAATTCCCTTTAAGAAATAAGATTCTGCTAAATAGCACGGTTTGTGACAAACCGTGCCATTTTACAAAAGACCCTTAACAACCATATACTGGTTGTGGGTTCACACGTTACGTGTAAAACATCCCCACACGTTACGTGTTGAAGAGTCCCACACGTTATGTGTCAACATTCTTGTAACGAGCATCTCGCATTCTAAACCCTAAATCCTATAAATAAAATCTATTATCTAAAACTTTGTTTGTAATTCCTAAACAATAAAAGTCAAGTTCAAAACTTACAAAATCTAGCATGTGAAACTTGGTTAAACCCTAAACATAAAGCTAGTTTTCTAAACCCTAAACATAAAGCTAGTTTTCTAAACCCAAAACTTTAAAAATGTTCAAAACAAAAAAAAACGAGAATTTTAACTTTAAATAACAAAAAATACCTCATTCGAAAGTGGAATATTTTCGACATTGTTGTTCCAATACTCGTTGTTGTTCGTATTGTCCATTTTTTGCAAAAATTGAGAGTGTAAAAACAAATTTTGGAGTGTTTCAAATGAAGGTTTAGGCTCGAAATGGTGTGTTAGCCGGGGAAGATGAAGGGGACCATTAATTCAGTTAGGTGGGGACAAGACGGTTAATTCAATGCGTTTTACAACAGACCGAACCACACGTTACGTGTGAGCATCATCTACACGTAACGTGTGAACATCATCCACACGTAACGCGTGGGCATCATCCACACGTAACGTGTGGGCATCAGGGTTAGGGTTAGGGTTAGGGTTTAGAGTTAGGGTTAGGGTTTAGGGGTTTAAGGTTTATGGTTTACGGTTAGGGTTCGGGTTTAGGGTTAGGGTTTAGGGTTTAAGATAAAAGTTTCATGACTACAGCTGTATACAGCTATATACTACAGTTGGTTATTAGCTATCAATCAGATTTATTTATTTTGAGGCTGGTTATTAGCTGTCAAACACATTGTTTTTTCACTATATAAAAAGCATTAGGGTTATTTGTGATGCGGGAGCATCCGAGGCTTCACCCAAGTGGCACACAAAGAAATATGGTTCACTCACAAGGGTTCGAGCCAAGCCATTGAGGAAGGAGATGGTCCACTCACAAAGAGCTCGAGCCAAGCGTATGCACGAGGAACTCGAGAACTTGGCAAACCTTCGCGTCTCAAGGGAGCCCACCCTCGTCGAGTACTTCACGGAACCAATACCAAGGACCTTGGTGACATTCCGAGCCGAGCCAAGCGCGGGAGAATGGCAACCACAAGAGTTGAAGCCCAAGGTCCTGACTCGGCCCACCAAACTCGGCCGAGTTGTGCTTAGTGATGGCGACATCTCAGCAAAACTGTCATATCTTCTGATTCCCAACTCCGATCACGCTCAAATTTTGAGGAGTGAAACTAGACTTTAAGATCTATCTCTGGGAGTTGGAATCACTCCATTCCGATCAAGGACGAGAGAGAACGGACCTTCTGAAGTTAGGCCAGAAGTTGAGCCTCCTGACTCGGCCCACAACTCGGCCGGGTCCAGGACGAGTTGTTCTCAGTGAACCACGTCGAGCCAAACTCGGCCCACAACTCGGTCGGGTCTTGTACCGAGTTTCTCCCAGTTTAGCTCCTTTTGTCTCGTTTCTTGTTGGGCTTTTATGGGCCGACCCCTTTGGCTATTTAAGACCTTTGTGTTTCTTTGTAACTAAGTTTTTCCCCAGCCATGATATTTGCTTTAAGCATATGAAAGATGAGAGCTCCATGGGAGTGTTTCTCAAGGTGTTGATTTGAACTTGCTAGGTTGTTCTTGCGTTGTGTCAATTTCGTCTATGATCTTGGTGCTCCAAGGCTTCACTCGCCTCCTTCTCTTGCTCTTTGGACACGTCCATCGTTGTGGGAGATTGTAGAAGGAAAGGTCGTTTGTGCACATTGGGTTGGTTATTGGCGACATTGTTTGTCAAGGGTCTCTCCATTGCATCTTTCGGTTGTTCTTATATCCTTGTTTATTTCTTTGTTTCCTATCATTTGCTAACTTGTTCTCTTGTGTTTTCTCTTGTTTCCACCTCCATCTTCCATACGAGTCTCTTGGCGTCTAGATCGGGCCACTCGCGGCTAATCCCCGCATCAAATTGGTATCAGAGCCAGGTTGACGTCGAGCCACCACCACTCAACCGAGCCACCACCTTTGGTTAGCTCTTTTTGAGTCCTTCTTGCCATTTTTCTTCTTTGTGTTCTTCATGTTCTTCAAGTTCTTCATGTTCTTCATGCTTTGTTGTGTTTGGTTTGTTGTTGCTTATGCTTGTGTCTTGTGAATTTGTTGCCACCTCTTTGTTGCCACCAACAAACCACCACTACCACCACCCTTCAGCCACCACTCAACCACCACCAAACCCCCTCTAAAGCCACCGAAATTTCAGCCTCCAAAGACCATCATTTCAGCCCCCAAAAACCCTCACCAACTCCCTTACTTTATCCCTAAAAATCAGCTTGTACCATACCCCAAAATCCCACCTACCCTTGTACTATCCTAGGTACTATTAGTCCTATCATCTAAGTGGCTTTGAAAGTCAAAAGAAAGTGAAGACCAACACTATTTGTATCATCTATTTATGGTAGTGCACGTGTGACATCAAGGAAAGAAGCAAGAAAATTTGTGATTTGCTCCATATCATCTTTTTGCTTCAAAAGTCAAATAGGAAGCAAGTCATATTATATTTCTATTATACTAGTTTAGTTGTGCACGTTTTTCCATTAAAAAAAATAGAATATCAGAAAAATAAAAGAAAAGAAAAGAAAAACAAAAGCCAAAAAAAAAAAAAAAAAAGAGAAGGCTTGTTCTTGTTTTAGTTCTTGTTCATGCTTGAAGACATTGTTGTTCTTGATATTGTGTTGCTATCATCAAGTGATCTAAGCTCCATTGCAAGTGATTTGATCATCCGAAGTTTGCCTTGAACCTCAAAGCTTGATTGCCTTCCCATCTCACCATCCAATTTAATCCTTTGGCAACTTGTTTATGAGTTCATGAGCATTGGTAAAAACAAGTTAGGTGTGACATTGCATTGTTGAATTTCCTAAACACAATTCCTTGTGGAGTCTTTGTTGTGTCTTCCTTCTTGTTGTCTTGTTGTGTGTGTCTTCTTGAGCCTATCATTTTAAGTCCAAGAGCTTGTCTTTATTGGTTAAGTGTTGTCTAATATCACCAAGTCTTATATGAAGTTTTTGTCCTTCTCAAGGCAATTTTACATTCCAAAAGCTTGCATCGACATCAACAAGAGAGTGAGTGATCAAACACACGAGTGATCAAACACTTGTGAGCATTGTTTTGTTTTCACTAACCCTAAAATGTTTCTTGGAGTTTGTTGATCATGTATTATGTAGGAAGCCCATCACATGGAAGGCTCGGTGCCAAGCCACCCGAGCACGAGATGCACCGAGGAATCCCAAGGCGTTCCTATCATGAGGAGCCAAGGCGAGCATATGAAAATGAAGAATGGGAGCAAGTGCCACATCTAGGCTTCCAAAGAAGGAGAGCCCGAGAGCAAGAGCAAGATGGTATTTGCAATACCATGGTGAGAATCCCATCTTTTGGAGGCGAAAGTGAACCATATGTGTACATGGAATGGGAGATCAAGGTGGAACAAATATGGAGTTGTCACAACTTTTCCGAGCATAAAAATGTACAACTCGCCGCCCTTGAATTCCATGATTATGCACTAACATGGTGGAAAAATCTTGTGACACAAAGGAGAAGAGCCTTAGAAGCACCCTTGACAACTTGGGCTCAAATGAAGGCCTTGATGAGATATCGCTTTGTGCCTCAACATCTCATCCATGTTCTAGAGCAAAGGCAAGAGAAGTTGAGACAAAGATCAATGTGTGCCAAAGAGACTCACAATGCTAGGCAAGTTGCAAGAGTTAGAGCAAGTGTAATCCAAGATGAAGAGACAACCATGACTGGAAACCAAGGAGGAAGAGGTTATAGTGGCCAGCCAAGCTCTTGGAGAAGTGATAGCCAAACCCGAGGCTATCAACCATATGGCCATGACTCCCTACAAGGAAGGGACAAGAGAACCTTCTCAAGTCCTCATGTGGAGCCAATGAGTAGTGCTCAACCAAGCTACTCCACGTCAAGCCTAAGGCCCCTAACCGTTGTTCCTAATGCCCCACGGACACCATCGGAGGAACTATCGGACATGCTTAAGGAAATATCGGCCAACCTTGATCGCTTGGCCAAAAAGATGATGCCATTAGAGGCAAAAGTAACCGAGGAGGTTCTTGCTATTGAACCAATGGCCAAAGGAGAGGAGATTGAGCCAAAGGAAAAACAAGAGGACGTTGTAGAAACATATCCTTCACCTACAAGGGTCAAGCATCGATTGCCCATCATTGTGCGTAGCTCATTCAAATCCTTGGCTACTCCATGGATGGACCGGACTCACATGGTTCCTTCAAGCTTACCTTTCCTACCCCATGAAGAGGTTGAAGCCAAGAAATCAATTCTCAAACAAGAGAAAAAGGATGTGCCAATGGAGACTAATGCAAGGGAAGTACCTCTTATCTCCACCTTTCCAATTCCATCTCTTGAGTTTGCAAATGAGCATGTCATTCCATATAGGACAATACACATGGAAAAATCAGTCCTTGCATGTAGAACTAGGTACTCAAGCATACATCAATTTTCTTTAGCACAATACATGTTTTGTGGAATGCATCTTGTTCATAATATGATCCTTATGTCCATACATGTGTGTTATATTGATCCTTGCATCACTAAACATGTACATAGGTCTAGGAAGAAGAGTGGAATAATGTGTGCATGTTTGTTTGGATATCATATAGTCATTGGAAGATTTGTGCTTACATTATTACAATTGTGTGAACATGATAGAGGACCTCATTTTGCCAATGTTGATATGACCAAGTCCTCTAAGAAAGATGAATTCATTGCATGTCCTAAACTCCATAATGCATCTTATGTGACTAACCCTTGTATTGACCAAGTTGTGGAGTTGCATGGAGTTTCTAGTGCTTTGATTTCAGGACAAGAAGTGAAGTGTGTGCTCTACTCAAAGTTGGAGTCCGGAGAAGTGCCCTTTGAACCAGGAGATCAAGACGTCTCACATGTGGCTGATTTGGTTCATTCCTTGGTAGAGTGCATTCGGGAATTGCATGAGCGCACAAGGAACAAACTTCATGCCAAGGCGGAGCACAATGCAGTCAAGGCCAACAAAGAGCGCCGCCGCTTGGTGTTTCACCCCGGAGAGGAGATGTGCCTTCCAAGAGGCGTCAATCCAAGTTTTCCCAAAAGGCGAAGTACAAGGCATACAAGCTTAGATTCGAGGTCGAATCTTTTCCAAGAAGGGGAGAATGATGCGGGAGCATCCGAGGCTTCACCCAAGTGGCACACAAAGAAATATGGTTCACTCACAAGGGTTCGAGCCAAGCCATTGAGGAAGGAGATGGTCCACTCACAAAGGGCTCGAGCCAAGCGTATGCACGAGGAACTCGAGAACTTGGCAAACCTTCGCGTCTCAAGGGAGCCCACCCTCGTCGAGTACTTCACGGAACCAATACCAAGGACCTTGGTGACATTCCGAGCCGAGCCAAGCGCGGGAGAATGGCAACCACAAGAGTTGAAGCCCAAGGTCCTGACTCGGCCCACCAAACTCGGCCGAGTTGTGCTTAGTGATGGCGACCTCTCAGCAAAACTGTCATATCTTTTGATTCCCAACTCCGATCACGCTCAAATTTTGAGGAGTGAAACTAGACTTCAAGATCTATCTCTGGGAGTTGGAATCACTCCATTCCGATCAAGGACGAGAGAGAACAGACCTTATGAAGTTAGGCCAGAAGTTGAGCCTCCTGACTCGGCCCACAACTCGGCCGGATCCAGGCCGAGTTGTTCTCAGTGAACCACGTCGAGCCAAACTCGGCCCACAACTCGGTCGGGTCTTGTATCGAGTTTCTCCCAGTTTAGCTCCTTTTGTCTCGTTTCTTGTTGGGCTTTTATGGGCCGACCCCTTTGGCTATTTAAGACCTTTGTGTTTCTTTATAACTAAGTTTTTCCCCAGCCATGATATTTGCTTTAAGCATATGAAAGATGAGAGCTCCATGGGAGTGTTTCTCAAGGTGTTGATTCGAACTTGCTAGGTTGCTCTTGCGTTGTGTCAATTTCGTCTATGATCTTGGTGCTCCAAGGCTTCACTCGCCTCCTTCTCTTGCTCTTTGGACACGTCCATCGTTGTGGGAGATTGTAGAAGGAAAGGTCGTTTGTGCACATTGGGTTGGTTATTGGTGACATTGTTTGCCAAGGGTCTCTCCATTGCATCTTTCGGTTGTTCCTATATCCTTGTTTATTTATTTGTTTCCTATCATTTGCTAACTTGTTCTCTTGTGTTTTCTCTTGTTTCCACCTCCATCTTCCATACGAGTCTCTTGGCGTCTAGATCGGGCCACTCGCGGCTAATCCCCGCATCAATTTGTTCACTACAACAAGTCGTTGCGACGCTCGAAGATACATTTTTTGGTAAGCTTCTTCTTTCAGTTTCTTTCGATTTATTAACCCTAATTTTTTATATTAATGGATTCATGATATTTATAGCAAACCAAACACTACAACAAATAATGACATCTTCACCCAAACCATCAACATACGCATCATGCTATTGTAATTTGAAAGCCGTTGTCCGAAGTTGGGATTTGCAGTGGAACTACGAAAGGAGGTATTGGGGATGCCCGGAACTGGGGTGTTGTTTCAGGGAGTGGATTGATCCAATGTACGAGGACAAGGCACACACGGTTATTCGACAACAATGGCAGGAAAAACAAGATCTTGTTAAGGAGAATCAAGATCTTGTAAAGTAAAATCAAGATCTTCTTAAAGATTTTGATAACATTCGTAGGTATAACCTCAAACTACTAAATGATATACATCGTAGGTGATTAATGTCGTATCTTTTGTGTAATGTTGTTCATGTACTATCAACCTTTGTAGGGAGCAAGCAAATTTAGCAAAGCAGAGATATCATATGAAGAGAACGTTTACCAGAGACTATCCTAATTTATTCAAATGCTAAAGCAATGTCATATATTTTCTCTTATTTTTTCTAAGTTTATGAACAACTTGTGTTCTTTCCTGTATTGTGTGCTAAATGTGGTTGTAGTCAACCAGCGTAATGAACAATTTGTTTTTGTCTTCTAGGTTCTTTCTTGTATTGTATTGTTATTAATATTAGATAAAAGTTGCGCAATACAATGGGGGTAACCCTCCCCTAATGCATATTTATAAATCATACACAACATTGATACACAACATTATAATATGATTCATATAAAACATTATAATATGATTCGTACACAACATTGAAACACAAATAAATACTAAAAATAAACAATAATATGATTCAACATCCATAACATTATAATATATTAAAATAACCACACGTAACGTGTGGATATGCTCCATATCTGGCTTTTGATTACAATATTATAATATGATTCATACAAAACATTATAATACCATCAACGCCAATAGAATATTATAATATATTAAAATATCTACACGTAACGTGTGGAGCATATCAACACGTTACGTGTGGATATGCTCCACACGTTACGTGTGGATAGGTTTCACACGTAACGTGTGGTGAGGCTCCACACGTTACGTGTGGAGCCTATGCGCTGAAAGGCAATTTTGCCTATGCGCCGAAAAGTAATCGTGTAAATATATCAATCACCATTTTAATTCACTTCCCGCAAATAAAGTTCTTCTTTCATCCATAGTAAAATGTGTTTATTCCTAAGAATATATATAAATATAAATATTTTACTAAACACCAAAAATTATATTGAAAAATTGAATTCGGAGGAATTTGGAAAAATAACTTCTATTTTGGAAAATTCATGTTGGTGCTCCTGAATTTATAGTTATTTTTATTGGTGTTTCACGACTAAGTTTTTTTTGATTGGTGCCCCTAAGGTTTGAGTATGTTTGCTTCGTAACCAAACTTTTTCATATTCTCATCATTCCGGTTCAAATTGATTTATTCCAAGTCCACCATTGTTTTTCTCACCCTCAAATTAATAAGATTTGACTCCTAAAATTAACAAGTTTATGTCTGAACCATGTCGATTTGAATTCCAAAGCGACAACCTATTTCTGACCTTAAGAATTTAAATCGGAATGGTTCGGATATGGATTTGATTGTTTTAGGAGTTAAATCTTACTAAGTTGATGGCAATAAACATAATGATGAGCTTGAGTTTGATCAATTCGAGCGAAATGATACAGATATGAAAAAGTTCGGTTACGAAGCTAACAAATCAAAACCTTAGAAGTATCAACCAGAAAAAACTTAATTGTAGGACACCAACAAGAATAACCCTAAACTTAGGGACAACAATAAGAATTTTCCTTATTTTTATTAATTTTATATAAATTATTGTTTTTTATATATATATAACAAGTTAGCGGAGAATCAAAGAAGGTATAGTGGCTCACTAGTTTATCTCGTCAGTAAAGATATTCATAATCAACTAGAGTTTAAATTTTACATTTTCATTATAATGTCTAAGAGCATGTTTATTGGGGGGCTTTTGAATTTGTTTTTATTAAAAATATGTCAAAAATTTCGCCTGATACCCTTCAATTTTGGTCTTTTTCACGAAATTCCCACAGATTTTGACATTTTCACCCGATAACCCTCAGTTTTTGAATCTTTTCGTCAAATAGACCTCCGTCCACCTTCCGTTAAAAAATGTGTTAAATTTAATTAAAAAATAAAAAGGGTTAAAAAAACCATTTTTTTTCTTTCATCTTCCTTGGCCAAACCCGACCATTGCTGTTGGGCATATTCCTCTTCAAGCTTGGACGACATCGCAAGCGGCAAGCACGGACGACGCCGGCAACCGTCGTCATGGTGGCGACCAAGAAGTCGGCGACCACAAAGTTGGGCGGCTGCGTCTTCTCCCTGGCTGGACGACGGCGCGAAGGCGGTGGAAGCTTGGACGACGACCGGCAGAGGGGCTTCGAGGTACGAATCTCATTACTCCACTTCTGAAATTTGGTGTTTAATTGCACAAATTTTAGGATTCAAATGCTTAGGGTTTCGATTTGGGGTTTTAGAAATTTAGGGATTTCACTCAAAATTAGGATTTATGGGATTTGGATTTAGGGCTAGTTGAATTAGTTAGATTATGAACGAATTAGGCTTATTGTAAAATTTCTTATGTGAGCAATCTCAATGAAGTTCAAATGTGGGTTATCCACCAACTTGATTGTTTTGTTAAGGAAATCTCATTCCCATTGCTGAATTAGTGCTACTGGGTTCTTAGTAAAGAATATGCAAAGATTTTAGCAGGAAAGAACAAAAAAAAGGGAGAGCTAACAATGAAATGTGGATCAGTACGCTATGACAATTTCAACCAAAGCTTAATATATGCTTTGTCATTTGATTACCCATTGTTGAATTATTATTCTCTGCTTTTATTACCATTGCAGAATTATCATTCCCATTGCTGAATTATTATCCTCTGCTTTTATTTCCCATATTTTCCTAACTGCCTTTGTCATTTGATTTCTCTTAAATTCTAGTATTAGTGTATTACAACAAATTCTTATGGCACTTGTTTGCTAAATATGTATTAATATTTACAAAAATCGAAATGATATTGGACCCCATAAAATAGAGTCATTTTAATTTTTCATATATATATATATGGTCTAAAGAAACTTATGCAAGCTCTATATGATGTGAGGGTGTTTTGGGTTGGAGAGAAACCTATGCAAGCTCTATATGATGTGAATGATGCTATTGATACTTAAAATCTGGGAAAAATAAGTAACTGACTGGTTGAAGGCTTAAACTTCTTGATTTCTGGCCACTCTTTGGTGCTACATGATATTGGACCCCATAAAATAGTCATTGTATATCATAGTGTTATATTGTTGTTGGTGGGGTTTTTGGTCATATATGCAGTAAACAAAATAGATCAAGTAATGTATTGTAATATTACAGCTTTGTTCTTATTTCCTTGCACATTGACAATTTAGATAGAAATGCTTGGATTGTAAATTTTTAGATGGCCAAGGTGGTCATGCATTGCCTGAAGTATATTATGATGTATTTATAATGAGGCATGAAACTACCTTATGTTATGAATTTGGATGGAAACTTATTTTAAAGCCTATTAGCTCAAATGGTAGAGCATGTACTTATGTACAAAATGTGGGTTCGACTCCCGCATAGGCTACTACAAATATGTATTTGTTAATAGAAGCATGCTTGTCATGGTTTGGACTTGACTTATATGCATGAAGTATGGTAATGAAAGAGATCAACTAGCATAAGACTGTGAAACAACTAGAATCAAAGTAGTGTGACTTAGTGTCGAAATATAGATTAGCCTATGTGGGACTCGAACCCACATCCACGTACTTAAAGCACGTTGCTCTACCATTGAGCTAATAGGCTTAAATGTAACTACTATAGAATATTTACAATTGCATGCAAGCTATTGTATATTAGCCTATGTTGTATTGGAATTATAGGAATTGCCCTACAGATTTTCTCAAGCTCTAGAGATTTCATTTCCTTGCATCCTGCTAAACTAACTAGCTCATTACTTGAATCTCCACATCATGTTGTGTACTGGTACTATTCACTGATGGTGTTTGCTAGCTGGTTTCAGATGATGCCTCTTGTCTTAGCTCCCTCAAGTATCCAAGCAGTGTTTCAGCCTGTAAAAAATTTCACAGATTGTTTAGCACATACAGTTTCACTAATGATATGCTGTCAATTTCAAGTTCCGAATAAGAAAAACAAGTGTAAAATTCCCTATCAAGTTTGAGCATAATTTGATGATCTAAATTTCATAGTCTTATCCAGTTATAACCATTAGGTTTCTGGGATTTAAAGGATGATAAACTTCAACATAAGACAGATTGCAAAAAACACCAACCTTGTGCTTAGCACGAGGAGTTCCAGTTTGAGAGAGAGCCACCAATGGCGGAATTCCACCTTCTCTAACCAGCAGCCCTCTGTTCTTCAGACTGTCGGCGCAAAGCAGCAAAAGCGTCAACACCGCAAACTCCTTTCCCTTGTCGGAACTATCCTCCACCGCTTCCACCAGCGCCGGTATCCCGCCTTCCTCCACAATCGCCTCTTTCCCTTCCTCGATGGCCGCCAGGCTACTCACAACAAGAATGACCAATACCAAATACCAACCACCTCTGGAGTGCAGATAAAGGAATAACTACTTGCAATATTGAATAATAGCTAATTTAAAAAACTTTAAGACAGTTTCAGTTTTCTGGACAACATATAACAGAGGAATATCATCTTGCTCAATACAACAATATCAAAGAAACATGAAAATGAGATCACTTGAGTCATACCTGCTGCAATTGAGTCCTTGCAACAATATCAAAGAAACTTGAAATTTAAGCTTCCAATGGAAGCTATTGACATCATACATGCTGCAATTGAGTCCTTCCATTGAGTCAAATCCCTGATTCGAATTTAAGCTTCCAATGAAAATGAGATCACTGATTCAAAATTTAGAATCAGTGATCTCATTTGAATTTAAGCTTCCAATGGAAGGACTCAATTGCAGAAAAAATGCACAAACTCAGACCAAAAAAATGCAGAAACTCAGACCAGGTAATTCCCAAATGCAGACTCTTCCACATCAGGAGCGAGAGTTCGAGAGTTCAAGAGCATCATTGAGCGAGAGTTCAAATCCCTAAAACCTAAATTGAGTCAAATCCCTAAAACCTAAATTTCTAAAATCCCAAATCTAAACGAAATTTCATAAGTGCAGACATACCTCGAAGCTTCAAACCGCCGGTGGCCGTCGCTTGGCGCCGTCGTCCAGGCCCCTTCGCGTCGGTGCCAACCCCTTCGCGCAGCCCAGCCCTCGCGCCGCCCAGCCCTTCGCGCCGTCGTCTAGCCCGCGCGTCGTCCAGCCCCGCCTGCGTCGTATGTTCTCGCGAAACTGAGGAAGAAGCAGCCTTGGGATGATTCGGCGGAGGACGAAGAGGAGCTCCGCTGAAGACGATGAGGGAGTTTATGTTTTTTCCCTTTTCCCTTTTACGTTTTTTGGTTGTTTTTTTTATTTAAATTTAACAGATTTATGACATATTGATAACGGAAGGGTATATGATGAAATGGGTCAAAAATTAAGGATTATCGGATGAAAATGTCAAAATCTGTGAAAATTTCGCGAAAAAGACCAAAACTGAAGCATATGAGGCGAAATTTCCGAAAATATGTATATGGCGTAAGTCCATGGGGCTTTTCAAAAGCCAAAATTTTAAAAACGCTCCCAATGAAAATTTGAAACCCCAGGTTCCGCCATCCTTGACCACTTTTCCCAAAATCAGAACTAGTCTTCACCATAACCCACATCCACACCAACGCACCCACCTCGAACCCACATCAAGTACCCCTCAAGACCATGCCCTCCCCACCACGCTCAGACCCACGGCCCACCGTCGAACCGAACCACATCTCCCACACCCACTAGAGCAGGGAGAAACCGCCTCAAGCTCCCATCAATGGCGACCTTCAGTGAAGCGCCCTCCGATGTCTTCAAATCTGGAGAGAAGATGCTCTGAACGAGCCCACTCTGCACCGACCCCCCGATTCAACCGAGCTCCGCACCGTGCTCCCGCTCCGACCGAGCCCCCGCTCTGCACCTAGCCCTCGCTCCCTCGAGAACACACCAGTGTGCCACCTGCACCGCTGCGCTGTTGCTTTTTTGTTATTTTGTTGTTTGTACCTGTTTGGTTGTGTTTATGTTTTGCAATCTTGAGTGTTAGTAGTTCTTTGTTTTTGTTGAGTTGATTTAGATGGAGACTGATTTGTTCCGGTTGTGGTCGTGACTGTGTTTGAGGCTCCTGAAGATCCATTGACGTGTGAACATATTTGTTGATTTGTGTTTGACTCACCTCTCTCCCTAGTTCGTTTGACTCACTTTTGCTTGTTGTATTTTCTTTTGTTTCCTTTGTTGTTCTTAACCGGTTTTTCGATTGTCGATTTATCGGCCTATCGAGTTTTCTGTCGTTGTTGTTGGTACTCGAATTTTTACCTTATAAAAAAAAAACCAAAATTTTAAGTCCCAACTAGAGGGGCTTATAATAAATTAGACTAAAGGCCATCCTTTATTTTTTAAACAAAATTGTTTAATTTGTAAATGTTAAAATTTTAAAAATAACATTATAATTATAGTTTTATTTTTCTCTATCCGTAGACACTCATTTTGGATATATTTAATATATTTTAATTTTTTTTTATTGTATAGCAATAATTAAAAATAAATTATTTTAATATTATTTATGATGATTTAAAATATAAATATATACTAATTTAATTTATTTATATTAAAATGACATTGGGAAATTTTTTTATAATTGTAATTTAATATAAATGTTTAGTGGGTTGAAAAGCCCTCCAATAAAATGATAAAAATGAGATGGACTTTTCAGAGAAAAAATAAAAATAAAAAGTCGTTTGAAAATCCCCCATTAAGACCCCGAATAAACATGCTTTAAATGTTAATATTGTAACAAACATTTTGTTTCAATGGAGACATTATTGTGATTTTTATTTTATAAATTTGTAGAGATAATTTTTACCCCTATTTTTTTCTTACAAGAATATCGTATCATTGAAACTTTAACAAACATATTAGTGCAAATACATTGAACATCTACACTTCATTAGTGCAATTTTTAATCAAACAAAGAGTATTTGCGAACATTTCTATTCATATCACCTCTCAAATACAAACTTTTCTCATTTTTCAGATTGAAAGGAACGATATTTGTTTTTTCAAGTGCACATTTGCACCAAATATGAATACGATAATTACTTTAAAAACAATATCAAAAAACATTGAAACTTTAACATATAGATTCTTCAAATGTTAGCCATCCCCCCCACATATTGAATCATTTTTTAGCGCTTTAAAAATAATCCAAGAGTCAGCATAAGCTCATACTCTTTTCAACGTCTGCAAGTATATACATGGTATTGTGCCCTTGAATATATTATAGTTCACACAACCTGGCTCCCTAACAAATCCAAGGTTCATTTTATGATCATCTAACATGAACAAAAAAAGCATCATAGTGTTGATTTGAACTCAAGTACCTTTAAACCATATATGACTTTTGCTGCTGCTTCATCACAGATTGAGAAAACCAATTGAAAAAATACAACTTCATATACAGATACAAGGTACAGATCCTCAAAAAACCACATTCAGAAGCTCCCAGTAGACGAGTGATAGAGCAGCTTCATTGTAGAGCTCCCATGTGTGTAGCACTGTCAAAAGGGGCTTTTCCTGTAGATGAACTAGGAGTGATTACAAGATATATTGCAATATGTAATTGGTTTCAGAATCACCACAAAATATTTTTCAACTTACCAATGAATGATGGAAAAATGACCTGAGTGAGCCTCCAAAAAGGAGTAAGCCAATCTCTGAAAGTATGACCCCATGCATGTTCTTCAACCATCAAAGAGTAAGCAAACAAATTGCTGTCTACACACTCACTCTGGTCTCTGCAAAGGAAGGAAATGAACTTAATATATTCTCAGGGACACAACAGACATTTTTAACATAAAGGTCATCCCCCTATCTCCATGAAAGAGAGGAAATAACATAACACAAGAAGGTACCTCTTAAGCTTCAGATTTACAAGGGCCCATACTCTTAGAGGCTGGAGCATCTCATTTCCATCTTGGGCCATCTTCACCGCAGTTCATGGAAGACGACTTTCAAATGACTCACTGCAGTTGAAAAGCTAAACTGATCCATAAAAAGACAAGTGAGCAAGCGTATGTTATGAATCAACAGCCATTCCACTTCTTGGGTGACATATTCTCCAATGAGAAAACATTAAATGCCTTTTGAGCTGGTTGACTGCAGCAACTCAGGAGAATTTGCTCCTTTTGGTAGGTCATGGCCAACCGTTAGATCAGTTAGTTTTGTGGAGCTAGAAATCCATCCACATTTTACCATACATTGGAGAAACTCATTCGCCTTTTCAGCATCTCCAGCATGAAAAACCCCTCGAACCAGATAGCTGCATGTTTCGGCACTAAGCATGAGTCCATCCTCCCTCATATCATTGAGCAGTTGTAATACTTCCAAAGATTCTTCCTTCTTGCATAGAGCCAATATGAGTGCACTGTCTGTAACAGTTTTCATTGTTAAGCCCTTGATTGACATTTCTTCCAATAATTTAAATGTTTTCATCCATTTTCCTGCCTCGCTGTAAGCTCCCAGCATCATATCGTAAATTGCTTCATCAGGCTCAATTCCATTTGCTAACAACTCTTCAAAAAGAGAGAACATCTTGAATATGTTCCCTATGCTTTTGAAGCCATGCAAAAGAGAAGCATATGTCACGGCAGTTGGCTTTAAGTTCCTTTCTTTCATTTCCAGGAACAGACTATCAGCTTTCTCCATCATTCCTATCTTGCAGTGATAATCGATAAAAATTGTGAAGGTGACATGATTGGGAGCTACATTCTTATCAATCATGTCCTGTAGCAATTTTTTGGCTTCAGTCAAATTATGTGATTTACAAAGCCAATCAATCAATATATTGTAAGTATGTGTAGAGGCAAAGCCCTTCTGCATCATCTCGGAAAATAACTCAAATGCCTTCTTTGCATTTCCATCTTTAAGGCAGCCCATAAGAAGGGAATTATAGACGAAACCATCAACGAGCAGCCCTTCTGATGTCATCCTATCAAACAATCCAAATGCCTCAACCATGTTCCCGCATTTGCAATATCCACCTATGATAGTAGTAAATGTAACACTATTGGGAACAAGACCCTTTCCTTTGATTTCTTCAAACAATTGTCTAGCCCTCTCAGCATCCCCAGACTGGAAAAGCCCATTGATTAAGGTGTTGTAAGTAACAATATTAGGTGCAACACCTTTCTGTTCCATTTCGTTGTACATCTTAAAAGCCTTTATCATGTCACCCTGCTTACAGTAACCAGAAATGAGGGAGCTATATGTATAAACATCAGGCACGAGACCATTATCCTGTAGTTCTACAAAAACTTGCATAGCTTCTAACATTTTTCCATTTCTACAGAGGCCATGAATGAGGACGCTGTAGATTTGCAGATCAGGAACCACGCTATGGCCCAGCATATGCTTAAAAGTCGATAAGGCATTTTCAGTATTCCCATCTCTGCAGTGCCCATCAATCATAGCTGAATAAATGAATTTATTTGGAGCTACGCCACAACCCACCATCTCATTAAAAAGACCACTGGCAGTTTCCATTTCCCCTCTCTTGCTATGTGCAAGGATGAAAGCACCATAAATATAAGCATCAGGTTTTAGACCCCGAGCTACCATTTCATTCAAATAAGTTCTTGCTTCATCCATCCTCTGGGCCTTGCAAAGGCCAATTATAAGTGAACTATAAGAAAAAACATCAGGTGAGATCCCTTTCACAGTCATTTCTTTGAAAAGTTTTGCAGCCACTTCAAAGTTGAGTTCCTTGACATAACCGTTGATCACAGTGGTGTAGATAACAACATTTGGTTTCAAGCCCCAAGCAAGCATTCCTTCCAGCATATTATTGGCAGATTGAAGATCTCCCCTGCTGCAAAGTTTATTGATTATTGCATTGAAAGTAAACGCTGTAGGCAGCAAGTTCTTGCTCGTCATATCCACAAGCAGCTCATGAACCTTGTCCATCTGATTTTGCATGCAGTAACCTTCGATCAAATTACTATAGATCCGGGTGTCAGGATTCATACCCAATCCAATCATCTCATTCACAAGATCCACCGCCTTATTCATTTCACCAACCCTGCAAACCCCATTAACAAGGGCAGCATAGGCAACCACATTCAACTTAATTCCAACAGCTGCCATTTTATCCTTGATCCTGAAAGCCTCTTTCAAATCACCCTGCTTCATGAACCCGTCTATCAAGGCAGTATAGGCAATGTTGTTCGGATTTAAACCCACCCTAAGCATCTCTTCCAACAGCGCTTCTGCCTCTCTGATTCTGTTAAACTTACAAAACCCGTCCACTAGTGTAGCATAGGTATATCCATCAGGAAGCACCCCTTTCTCAGACATAGACCGCTTAATCTCCAAAGCATCATCAAGAGCCCTAATTCGACACAAACCCTTCAAAACAACATTGTAAGTAATGGCATTGGGCATACACCCTTTGCCCTCCATCTCAAGAAGCACCCTTTTCCCCTCTTCCACCTTACCAACCTTAATGAGAGCATTAATGAGACTGGTGTAAGTATAGACATCAGGACCCAAATTAAACTGGAGCATCGTATCATAAACCTTCAAAAACAAATCCATCTTATTCGACTTGAGTAGGTCATTCAATAAGGAATTACAACAGACCAAACTAGGCAAGAAGGTACCGTCTTTGTTAGCGGACAACAAGAGGGATGCAGCATCGACCAATAGCCCCTTCTTCTTGTAAGCAGAAATCAACATATCAAAAACCTCCAAACTGGAGCTCGACTTCGAAGTCGAATCAGCGCAGCCATCGAAGCAATCCTTGACAGCAGATGAAAATGATTCGAGGAGCACCGAGGGAGGAGAGAAGATGCTGACCAGACGATCGATAACCCCGGCGGCGTGTGGAAAGGAGTTGGATTTACAAAGAAGGACAGCCAGCATAGAAAGGGAGCCTAAGTAATGATGGTAATGGAGATGGATTTTCAGTTGAGCATCGGCCCAGTGGAAGAAGTTGAGGAGGAGAGCGGGATCTGAGAAGCGGTTCTGGTGGATCACGGATTTGACCATATCGGGGGTGAGCTTGCTGGCTAAATTGGGAGAAGATTCGAGAAGATACTTCCAATTGCTGTCTTTGAGAAGGTGAGAGATTGCCCGAACAGCGGTGGCGGATTCGTTCTCATCGGCGTTCTGATTGGTGGTGGTGGTGGTGGTGAAGGCGGCCGATGATTGAGAAATGGAGATTGAACTTCTCCTTCTGACATGATACCTAGATGTCGCGAAGAGGAGGTAAAACTGTCTATTTCCATGAGATACCATTTACAGAAGGTGTAAGAGAGGGAGATTTGCAGCCTCCAATGGCGTTTTCCGCCGGAGAATTGGGGAGGAAGTTGGGAAGAGGGAGGCGCAGAGGAAGCCTTGAGGAGATAGAGAGCAAAGAGTAAGGGACTGAAAAGCCCAATCCAAAGCATGAAGGCTCATAAAAGTATAATGGGCCGAAAAGCCCATTATCCGTTGCCCAATTATAATTTTTGCTTTTGTTACTAAAAACACTATAGTTTTTCAATTTATAACTTTTAATTTTCATTTTAGTTTGGTAAACAAAACTGTTAAATTACTGATAACGGGGATTTTATTTCTTTTAATAAAAACTAATTAAAATCTTATGCACATTTCTTTAGTCCACATGAGGCATTTAGGGCTTACAACAAGGAGAGAGAATCGAGATCATGTGGTGTCACGTTTACTTCACCAAATTTATGTATTAGGCATATATGTATACACGAACTGATATATCCTCCCATTTGTTTATAACCAAACTTTAATATGTTATCAGAACAGGTTTCGATTTGATTTGTTTTCTAGTTCGTTTGAACTTAGCCCGTCATAAGGACGTAATATGGAATAATTCGTATGGTTTATCTGCCTCAAGACTCTATTTGGAATAAGATAAATCTTTTTTTCTTAATTGGTCATATGTAAAAAATCCATTTTAACAAAAGATTCTGCTATTTCCTTTATTTATGATTTTTAAGAAAGATTATGAAGTTTATTTCTTTTAGTTTAAGACAATAGTTTCTAAATCATAATTCTTAATCAATATATTATATATATATTTCGAACGTACACATATGATAAATTAAGAAAATGCAGTTTTCGTAATCACCAAACGACCAATTGTAAACTGTGGCAGGGTGTTGTACATCTTGGGGCATATGGTTTTCATTGCGACCAAAAAATTGCATGCAGATATATAAGTAAATATTTAAATAGAATCAGAATTGTTATATATTTACTGTATATATGCTACGAAACAGCAAGAGAGAAGTCAAATACGGAGTAATATATAAGTAAATATTAATATATGATCAGAATTGTTAATATTATCCATATGAAAACCCTATATCAAAAATGTTATTGGCTTATTGCTATTAATTATTTTACTACCATGATGTACGTAGCCGCCTAATCCCCCAATTTCCTAGTAGCTACCAGCTGCTGTACACGTACAATAATATAGTATATATATGTAGTTTTTTTTAACCAAACAGGGTGTTTAATAATGGGCCTATCCATATACGATTATACGGAATATGATTTGGAGTGATTCACGAAATTATAATCCCAAAATGACTGTGATTTGCAATGGATTAGAATGTGGCTAGGTTAAATTAGTCTAAACTGATCAACCATAAAAGTTTTACACGGTTTTCCCTTGAATTAAAATCAGCTCATTTTAGTTATAGCTGATAATAATTAATTTAAAAAGAACCGTGCATAAATTTCAAAATGAGAGAAACATTCCAACACATGATATATTACACTAGGAACCTAATTAATGATTCCTTATTCAAATATAGAATATAATTATGCTATCTCAGTTGTATTTTTTTCATCATTTTCAACCAAACGAACAAAACTGAATTATTTGAGATGCAACTTGTAATAAATCAAGCCAAATTAAAACACTATTGCATGTATATACAACTGTAATCATATAGCAGAAGAAAACTCCATGGAAGGAGAAAGAGAAAGCTCAGAGAGAAGAAACAGAGAAGAGGAGGGAAAGTTTGTTACGGCTTTCATTAATTGGTTGCAGAGAGAGAAGCTGAGCTTTATAAGCTAGCTAATGGTGAACACGTGACATCCACATGTGTACAAGTGCACAAACATATCTATATACCCCCCCCCCCCCCCTCAAGATGGAGCTTTATAAGATGGAGAGTCATCTT
This sequence comes from Rheum nobile, assembly GCA_027886185.1. Classification (NCBI taxonomy): domain Eukaryota; kingdom Viridiplantae; phylum Streptophyta; class Magnoliopsida; order Caryophyllales; family Polygonaceae; genus Rheum; species Rheum nobile. The sequence continues at coordinate 1,041,834 of WOAB01000669.1, read as the reverse complement.
TATCGGTCTTGGCTCTCCCAAGTCAAGCTTCTTGCATATAGAGAGCGGAATAATACTCACACTAGCCCTTAAATCACACAAGGCGTGGTAGGTGCACTTCCCAATCACCATAGGAACACTGAAACTCCCATGATCTTCAAGCTTATGAGGCAATTTATTTTGAATGAGAGCGCTGCACTCTTGGCTCAAAGAAACGGATTGGTACTCATCTAGCTTCCTCTTGTTGGAGAGGATCTCCTTCAAGAACTTCACATATGTTGGCATTTGCTTTAGAGCATCGGTGAAGGGAATGTTGATGTAGAGCTTTTTCAACACCTCCACAAATCTACCAAATTGTTGATCTAACTGAGCTTGAGCCCTCCTTTATGGGAACGGAAGAGGAGGCTTGAAAGGCGGTGGTGGCACATATTTGGGCACTTCCTCTTGCTCCTTCTCTTGGATCACTACTTCTTCGGGCTCTTCAACAGCCTTGCCCTTTTGCTTAAGATCCACAACCTTAGGATCTTCAAGTTGTCTCCCACTCCTCAAGGACACAACATTGATTTGCCCTTTTGGATTTGCCTCAGTTTGACCTGGAAGCTGACCTTGGGGTCTAGGAGCATTCAAAGCATATTGAGCATGCAAGCTATCATGATTCTTCAATATCTTGCTCATGGTCTGAAGCTCTTTCATTATCATGTCAAGCTTGGAATCCTCGGACGGTTGGGCACGTTCTTGATTTTGAGGTGGAGGAGCTCTTTGTTGGAACCCAGGAGGTTGTCTTTGAACAGCTTGGTTGTTCCCATATGAGAAATTGGGATGATTCCTCCATCTGGGGTTGTATGTGTTGGAATATGATCATTTCTAGGACCCCGATTGAAGTTGTTAATGTAGTTTGCCTCTCCTTGGGTGTCACCTTGAGCAGCAAAAAGTTGACATGATGAAATAGTATGGTCACCCTCTCCACAAAACTGACAAGCTACACCAGATGCAGCCTGAGTGGATGACCCTGCACCCTGCCCTTGAGACTTCTGAACCAACAAATTCAGCCTCTTGATCTCTTGTGACAAAGCATCCATTTGAGCTTGTTGGTGCGTTTCAGAATGTACCTCATACATCCCTGTTGGTTTCTTTGAAGTTGAGCGAGCATACTGTAATAATGAGAGTGATGAGCAGTGTTCTCAATCAAAACCCAAGCTTCATCAACCGCCATTGCCATAACTCTACCACCAGCTGAAGCATCAATAATTAGTCGAGTTAAACTATCAACAGCGTTGTAGAAGACATGTAGCAAGGTCTATTTCTCTTGCCCGTGATGAGGGCACAACATCAATAACTCTTTAAATCTCTCCCAACCTTCATAAAGAGACTCATCATCTTTCATCTTGAAAGCAAGAATTTGATTTCTCATCTCAGCTGTCTTCTTAGGTGGGAAGTATTTGTTGAGAAATGCCTTGGCTAACTCATACCAAGTGGTAATAGAGCCTTGAGGTAAGGCCTTGAACCAAGCCTTGGCCCTATCTCGTAGAGAGAACGAAAATGCTCGCAAGAAGAGCGCATCTTGGCTCACTTCATGGATCTTCACAGTGTCCATCAGCTCAATGAAAATGGCCAGATGTAGGTGCGGGTTCTCAGAAGGCAAACCTCCAAACTGATTCTGTTGAAACATGTTGATCAAAGACGGTTTGAGCTCGAAGTTACGAGCTTGCACTGGAGGTCGAACCACACCAGAAACTTGACCTCGGTGATCGGGCATCACATAATCACCAAAAATCATATGTGGCTGATCTCCATTACCCAACAAGCCATCGTTCCCATTACCATCCATCTCTTGCACTCTAATTTCATGTTATTGCCTTCTTCTTAAGCGAAAAGTACGCTCAGGTTCGGGATCAAAGCCGTTGAGATTATTAGCGCTCAGGACTCTCCGCATCAGAAGAAAACAAACCTGAAAACCAAAGTCAAAAGGAAAAGGATCAAAACACACAAAAGACTTAGTCGAACCAGTTGTAGGGAATACAACCGATACTAGCAAAATGTCTTCGGCAACGGCGCCAAAAACTTGATGTGGCGAAAACCTACCCACAAGTGTATGGGGTCAATTGTAGCTGTTCAAGTGTCGTTCCCACGAGGACAATGTAGTACCTTTTGTAACTAAACTGGTAAGCTAAGCCGTAAGAAAGATTTGTTTGATTAAACTAAGAAATAAGTATTGCAAATATAAGTAAATTCAAAGGATGGAAAATATCTAGGATTAAGGATCCCCACAACAATGCCTTGGTAAACTTATGTGTGTTTATCTTAGAATAGCGTGAACTCGTTTGACGGTAAGTTATCAAATACCTCTACTAACTCCTTTCAGACAATAGTAGATGTATCTAAACTCCAACTAACAATCGCTGTCGCGCAAAGCTAATCAAATTTAGACCCCTTGAGCACTTAGAATCTAGGATAAAATCGGGTTAACATTTACTTTCGTGCTCCGCTAATTCCAGACTAACCTAGGGTTTCTATGATAACTTAGAACTCCGCAAGAACAAACTAGTTTATTCAGGTTCAATTCTTAGTAATTCCAACAATAGTAATCTCCTTTCAGACTCATACCTTGTCTAATTCATTCATTAGGTTTATCCTTTCAGACTCAACCTAATAGAATTCTAATTGATGATATACCAATAGCAATATGAACCCTAGAATTGAATCAAATAAGAACTCATGCTACCAATTCAGACAAATACAATTTGCAAGTCTACCAATTCATTCTTGGGATCACCCCAACCCTAGATAAAAGGGGTTTAGCCTAGCATGCTTGGAGAATTCATCAAAAACATTATATGAATCAGAGAAATCATTCAAATAGATAAAAAGAAGAGAAATACTTGTTTGAATCCAAGAACAATCTCCAATCTTCAACAATCTTCAAGAAAACTCCACCAAAACACCACTAGGTTTTTTTTTAGAAAATGTCTACGTTCAGAGAGTAACGATCTGAACCCCCCCCCCCCCCCCCCCCCTCCCCCCTCTCCTAAATGATAGATAAGGAGCTAAAGGCGTTTCAGCAGAGGAAAAACCGTTACGGGTGCTGACTCGGTCCGAAACTCGGTCGAGTTCTAGACCGAGTTTCAGTCTACCGCGAGAACTAAGTCCACAACTCGGTCGAGTTGTGGCCCGGGTTCTGATCTGTTCCGCTGACTCGGTCTCTAGCGCAACCGAGTTTTCATCTCGAACTCTCCTCGATTGGTCTCTCAGTCAAGCCTTCTCCTTGTCACTTGTATTTCGACCTTGGCACCATCCCTTCGAGCCATCTACTCGAACATCTTCACATTATAGCTCGTAATCTTCAAAACCGCCTCCAAACGATCCTGAAATCAGAAAAACACAAGAGTAGATTCCGAACACTACGAATTCTATGAAAACCAAATAAAACTAAAATAAAAAAAAAGCAAAACAAACCTATTTAGGAGAAATAAACATGATCTAAACTAGCCTAAATGCATGCTATCAATGTTCTCTCTACTTCTCCTCTTGAAGCAAAAGAGAATAAGCTTGATTGACGCTAGGCAATGGCTTCATCATAAGGATTGTACCACGAATTGTGGTGTAGACATCATTCAAGTTCACTAAGAAGTGAACTAGTCTTTCATCATTATCGCACTTGATAAATTCTTGAATAACTCCACACATACAGCGAGGAAGACGTCTCAGACTCCCAAGTTCATCCCAAAGAGCCTTCATCTTGGTAAAGTATTCAACTCATCCCAAATTCCACTCGCTGTCTTAGTATATATAACACTTCGACGGATTTCAGCACTAAGCGCGTTAGTCAACCAGGATTTGACCATATCGTTGCACCGATTCCATCGATTGTGTGTCGGATCATCTGCTCTTGGACGAGCTAGGGTTCCATTGATAAAATCGAGTTTGTTCTTGGTAGACAGGGCTGTTCGCATGGAAATTCTCCATTCTCCAAAATTCTGGACATCGAAAGTTTGCGAGACTAGAGAAAGTCTTGGATGATCACTCGGATGAAGGAAAAGAGGATCATTGTTGTCAATTACACGATTGTGATTATCATCATCCATGGTTGTTAAGAAAAGAGGGAAAAACTAAAAACTCTTCGATCAAAAGCTAGATCTGCAATTTGATCAACGAAACGAGCTAGGATCTGATCTCCTGAGGCTCTGATACCATGTAATCATATAGCGGAAGAAGAAAACTCCAATGGAAGGAGAAAAAGAAAGCTCATAGAGAAGAAACAGAGAAGAGGAGAGAAAGTTTGTTACAACTTTCAGTAATTGGTTACAGAGAGAGAAGCTGAGCTTTATAAGCTAGCTAATGGTGAACATGTGACATCCACGTGTTTAGAAGTGCACAAACATATCTATATACTCTATCAACAACTACCATTTTTCGAAAACAAGTTGAATTGTTATTGATACAACATATTTTGGGTGCTACTAATATATATCAGAAGAATATATCAGTTCATGATTAATCAAATAAACATAGCTACACATGCCATGTCAGTTCGCATTGGCTGGTTTTGATTTTACACTATGTAACATTGTAAAGTATATAAACCTAAGTACTATGAAAAAAAGCAAGGGTAAATAACGATATCACTATAAATATACGTAAATCCTATATACACACGTTTTTTCGTCTAAATGCACACGAAATTATGAGCTTATTGTAAGCGTACAGGTTCTGTGCGCTTACAATAAGCGCATAAGGGCATAATCGGCAATAAAATAAAAAAGGAACATCAGATCTATGCGCTTAAAATAAGCGCATAGGAGCTGTGCGCTTACACTAAGCGCACATATGTGATGGGCAGAGGGGGTGAATTTTGCATTAAGCTGTGCGCTTAACTTAAGCGCACATAAGATTTTTTTTTGCGTTAACATTATGTAACACCCCCAAATTTTAACCCATTTGGAAAGGTATTACCGCCAGTGACCTCGGTTTTCACATCGAAGCCACCCCAGGCTTTACCATTGAAACACAATTCATAAGAACAATTATAATACAAAATTACCATAACTTTCATTTAAAACATAGTCGCGGAATTTCAACACAATTCCAAATGCGACAAAATACAGAGTTATTACAATACAGCGGAAGACTTAAAATAATTTACAAGAGTATTGACTTCAGTAGTCAACGCCCAAAGATCGTAGCCTGATTAAAATATTTTCAAATACCGTTCATGTTCATAGTCATTCTAGCCTTCATGGATCCTGCAACCTATCTGATGTGTCGAAATGGACGGACGACACCAACCATGACGATGCAGATAACAAAAATACCGTGGGTTAGTCTACTGAATAGACTAGCAAGTGACCAAAGCAGAAGGTTCGAAGTAGCCGTGCTAGGTTTAAACTCATCATCCCTCGAATAATGACCGAGTATGATAGTTAACCTTCACACTCCTACTGAAATACAACAAGAGATATGCAGAAGAGACGACTCTGGAAGACTGAATCTCCACAGAGACCGACCCGAAAGAGACTCCAAGAGATTGAGTCTTAAGGAAATATGACAAGTCTGGAACATTTAAAGAATCAAACAACAGCGATTAAAAGCTGACTGAGATGCTTCGGCTCACAACCAACCTCACCGCTTACAGCGAATCCAGATCGGAAGGAGAACGTACTACATTCAAGTCTGGATCTTATAGAACCACATAACGATGATTTAAAAACTGACTAAGATGTTTCGGTTCACGACCAACCTCATCGCTTACAGCGAATCCAGATTGGAAAGAGAACGTACTCTGATCAAAAGTCAAGACGAGCTTTCCTAGCTGTACTATTTACTTAGTTGCACTACTCGCCAAAGGTATATTAATTAAGTGCTCTCGGGCACCTTATCTTATTTAATTCCAAAACGATTAACACATTAAAAGCTTTTAATATATGTCCCTGTCACGCAGGACCCATATCTAAGGAATGAACCTCACCGAGTCCAAACTTCTGAATCTATATCGAAAGAATGAACCTCACAGAGTCCAAACTTCTACTATCGCAGGGTCTTGCTCGCCCTTTAAAAGAATGAACCTCACTGAGTTCAAACTTCAACAATCGTTGGGTCTTCATTGCCCTTACAGTTATAAAGGAACGCGCATGGAACTCTCAGGATCCAGGCGTTCCTACAAATACTCGTGCTAACTTACAGTTACAACACAACCACATTACAGGATAAATCCACATAAATGTCCGGAAGGCGATCACAGATAATAGCGTTGTTCTAACAGATATACAACCTATTATATGATTTTCCAAAACAGTTTATAAAACCTTTTCCAGACATGAACAATAATCAGTCCAAATTAATTAACAATTAAGCAATTGATAATTAATGGAAATATGGAATGATAAGCAAGAGCGAACCGCCACTTGCCTTAGATCTGACGAAGCCTGACGAACTCTAAAGACGATGGTCCCGGGGTCTGATCAGGGACAGATCTCGGATCTCAAATCCTTCCAAATCGATCCCTTAGGCTTCGATTCGTTCTTGGTTGAGTCTCCCACCTTCTTAAGCTTCAAACCACCTCTAGGAATCACCTTTCGGCTGATCGAAACGAGGCTCGAAGTTGCTCTCAAACCGAGCTCAAAACCAGTCCAACAATGGAGTTTTGATAGAGGAAGAAGATGGTGAAGAAGCTGTCTTTGAGCTCAATTTTCGTCCACCTCTCCTATATATAAAGCTCCTCCAAGGCTTCTACCTTCTTAAGCTACAAACCAACTCCAAGGATCCACTTCAACAACTCAGAACGAAGCTTGAATCTGCTCACGAACAGAGCTTGAAGTTCAGCAAAAACCAGGATTTATGACAGAAGGGAGGAAGAAGATGGTGATGAGGCTTACTTCTGGCCTCTCCTCAGCCTCTCTCTCTCCTTATATAGGCCAACCAAGACGTCTACAAGAAAGCCACGCATGCATAGAGGTGGCACAACCAGAAGAAGAACCGTGGGGATCAAGGATCGGCCAAGCATGACACGGACAAAACCTTATCGCGATGACGACGTGGCGACCATCAGGAAACTGTCCTGACTTCGACGGGGCCGTTCTCTCAGCTCCGAACTCCAAATGAGGTGATTCCAAATCGAGGAGTTAGATATAGAAGTCTATTTTAATACTTCCAAATTTCACATTATATGGATTATGGAATCAAGAGTTATGACGATTGTGCTAAAAGGTCGCATTTGTATGACCGAGGAAAGTATGGGTATGGGTTCTTTTAACCCCGGGTTAAATATATTCGTACCCGAATATCCTTTTAGCCCGAAAATACTTTAAATGTATTTTATATTGCTCAGAAAAATATTGCAGAGATCAAACATTATACAGAATGTCCGTACTTCCCTGTATTTAATCTGACTCGCAACATGGGCTTAAGAAAGTTCAAAATTTACCCGTATAAAAATGAGGGATATTACACATTAACAGTACAACTATATGATATAATCAAATTGGATATAACTAAAAGGATATAACCAATTAGGTTATATCTTATGGTTATATTCTATAGTTATATCATATATATATATATATATTTTTTATAGTTATATCCTATAGTTATATTCTTTAGTTATATACTATGGTTATATCATATCGTTATATCCCATAGTTGTATACTATGGTTATATCCTATATTATATTATATAGTTATATAATATGGTTATATCTTATAGTATATATATTATGGTTATATCATATAGTTATACTATGGATAACCATAGTATAACTATATGATATAACCATAATATATAACTATAGGATGTAACATAGGATATAACTATATGATATAACCATAGTATATAACTATATATACTATGATTATATCTTATAGTTATATCCAATTTGGTTATATCTTATGGTTACATGCTATAGTTATATACTATGGTTATATCATATAGTTATATACTATGGTTATAACCATAGTATATAACTATAAATTATAATATATGACATAATCAAATTGGATATAACTATAAGGATATATATAACCAAATTGGATATAACTATAAGATATAATCATAATATATAACTATATGATATAACTATAGTATATAACTATAGGATGTAACCATAAGATATAACCAAATTGGATATAATTATAAGATATAACTATAACTATATGATGTAACCATAAGATATAACCAAATTGGATATAACTATAAGATATAACTATAAGATATATATATATCTTATAGTTATATCCAATTTGGTTATATCTTATGGTTACATCCTATAGTTATATACTATGATTATATCATATAGTTATATACTATGGTTATATCCTATATTACATCATATAGTTATATACTATGGTTATATCATATAGTTATATATTATGATTATATCTTATAGTTATATCCAATTTGGTTATATATATCCTTATAGTTATATCTAATTTGGTTATATCATATATTATAATTTATAGTTATATACTATAGTTATAATATAACCATAGTATATATACTATAAGATATAACCATAGTATATAACTATAGGATGTAATATAGGATATAATCATAGTATACAACTATAGGATATAATGATATGATATAACCTTATAGAATATAACTATAGGATATAACAATAGTATATAACTATAAAATATAATATATGATATAACTATAGTATATAACTATAAAATATAACCATAAGATATAACCAAATTGGATATAACTATAAGATATAATCATAGTATATAACTATATGATATAACCATAGTATATAACTATAGGATATAATATAGGATATAACCATGATTATATCTTATAGTTATATCATAGTATATACTATGATTATATCTTATAGTTATATCCACTTTATTTATATTTTATAGTTATATACTATGGTCATATCATATATCTTAGAGTTATATAACTATATGATATAACCAAATTGGATATAACTATAAGATATAATCATAGTATATAACTATATGATATAACCATAGTATAATTTTATAGTTATATACTATGGTTATAATTTTATAGTTATAATTGTTATATCCTATAGTTATATACTATGGTTATATCAGATAGTTATATTATGATTATATCTTATAGTTATATCGAATTTGGTTATATCATATCATTATATCCTATAATTATATACTATGGTTATATCATATATTATATTCTATAGTTATATACTATGGTTATATCCAATTTGATTATATCATATCGTTATATCCTATAGTTGTATACTATGGTTATATCATATATGGTTATATCCTATATGATATAACCATAGTATATAACTATATGATATAACCATAGTATAGTATATATACTATATTATATAACTATAGAATATAGAGGGGGGCTCTTATGGGTAATCCTCTTAAGATAAACATAAAGTACAATTATCTACCATATGATAGATAATATGGACGGTCTAGATAAAACAATATATGGAGGGAAAAAATAAGCCAGCACGCTATATAATAAAAAACGGTGGCAATTTTGAAATTTAAAAATAAAATAAAACATAAAGACGTTTATACCCCCTATAATTAAAACACCCAAAAACAATCAAACCCTAGAGCGACTCTCATTCATCGTTCTTCTCTCTTGTGGAGCCATCCATGGCAAACACACCCCGCTGCCGAGAAGCTCCTGCTACCCTTTGTTTCTCTTTCTCGTTGTACATCACTTTTTTCTTCTTCTCCATATCACACCTTAGAAAATCATCACTACGTCGAAGGTTCGACGACACTCCTAGGCCTCACCAATTTCAACGACTTTGCTTGCGGTGGACAGCAGTGACGACAATAATGTTCAGCGACCTCTGCCGCAGCCGGAATGTGTCACCGTCGTGCTACCTCCGGCACCAGATCCGACGGTTTGAGAGAATAAGACGAAGAACACCACGACTACTTCTGGTTAGACCTAATTCCTCTCCATTTTGTCTCCGCATATTCATTTTTGTGCTCCTTCTCCATCGATTTTGAGTTCATTTGTGCTAATTTTCTATTTTTACAGGTTGTTTTTTAGCTTAAGCTCGTCCTCTTGATTGTCACCGCTATTGTGCGTTGTGTTTTGGCTTATGACAGATCATTTCAATCTGTGAACTTTGAACTTAGGTTTGTTCGGGATGGTTTAATGATTCGATTTTGGATCTCTTGAATTTCCTGGTGCTTGTTTGCTTGTTAATTATGGATGTACATGCCAAAACTGTTTGTAGTTGCGAAATAGGTATTAATCGATTGTTGGATGATGCTTTAAGAAGATCATTAAAGTTGATGTTTGATTTAATAGCCTTTAGTATGAATTATGATGTTGTTGTTTGGTTTAATAGTCTTGTAGTAGCGAAATAGCTATTAACATGTTCATCTCTTTTGGTCTTTATTTTAATAGCCTTTAGTATGAATTGTGATGTTGATGTTTGATTTTGTTGCAGGACTAGATTGAGGTGTTGGAGTTGGACGTGTTGTCCCTCATTTTTATCTTACTTGTTGACGACTTGTATATCCATAACCGATATCAATTTTGTTGATCTTTAGAATTGATTTGGTGATTTAAAAGGTTAGAAAATCATATTTTATGATACCTTTGCGGAATTAGTGTTCTTATGCAATGTGTTTCTTATTGTTTGCTAGGTTCTGAGCATTTTCTATGCACCGTTTTTTTACTATTCTTTATGTGTAGATTTTGAAGGACAAAAAGGCCAAAATTATGTATTATTTGTCTTAGCCTATTAGCTCAAATGGTAGAGCAATGTGTTTGTTCACATGGAAGTGGGTTCAAATCCTTCATAGACTACATTTTAGATGTTGATGAACTCCACAAGAGAGGCCCATGTGAAAAACCTTGCATGTTCATGAGTTAATTTATAGGTTCATGCGTTTTAAGTTGTAGGTTCATGCGTTTTAACTTGCAGGTTCATGAGTTTTGTCTTACATGTTCATGAGATTTTTCCCACAAGGTCATGAGTTTTAAGTTGTAGGTTCACGAGTTTGTATTTACAAGTTCATCTGTTTTCACTTATAGGTTCATGAATTTTACCTTGTAGGTTCACGAGTTTGTATATACAGGTTCATCTGTTTTCACTTGTAGGTTCATGAGTTTTAACTTGGAGGTTCATGAGTTTGCACTTCTAGGTTCATGAGTTGTCTTACAAGTTCATGAGATTTTTCTTACATGTTAATGAATTTTCATTTGAAGGTTCATGAGTTTCACTTGAAGGTTCATGATTGTAGGTTCACGAGTTTGTAGGTTCATGCGTTTTAAGTTGCAGGTTCATGTGTTTTAAGTTACAGGTTCATGCGTTTTAAGTTGCAGGTTCATGCGTTTTAACTTGCAAGTTCATGAGTTTTGTCTTACATGTTCATGAGATTTTTCCCACAAGGTCATGAATTTTAACTTGTAGGTTCACGAGTTTGTATTTACAGGTTCAACTGTTTTCACTTGTAGGTTCATGAATTTTAACTTGTAGGTTCACGAGTTTGCACTTGTAGGTTCATGAGTTGTCTTACAAGTTCATGAGATTTTTCTTACAGGTTCATGACTTTTCATTTGTAGGTTCATGAGCTTTCACTTGAAGGTTCATGATTGTAGGTTCACGAGTTTGTAGGTTCATGTGTTTTAAGTTGCAGGTTCATGTGTTTTAACTTGCAGGTTCATGAGTTTTGCCTTACATTTTCTTGAGATTTTTCCCACAAGGTCATGAGATTTTTCCCACAAGGTCATGAATTTTAACTTGTAGGTTCACGAGTTTGTATTTGTAGGTTCATCTGTTTTCACTTGTAGGTTTATGAATTTTAACTTGTAGGTTCACGAGTTTGTATTTGTAGGTTCATCTGCTTTCACTTGTAGGTTCATGAGTTTTAACTTGTAGGTTCACGAGTTTGTATTTGCAGGTTCATGAGTTGTCTTACAAGTTCATTGATTTTTCTTACAGGTTCATGAGTTTTCATTTGTAGGTTCATGAGTTTTCACTTGAAGGTTCATGATTGTAGGTTCACGAGTTTGCAGGTTCATGCGTTTTAAGTTGCAGGTTCATGTGTTTTAACTTGCAGGTTCATGAGTTTTGTTTTACATGTTCATGAGATTTTTCCCACAAGGTCATGAGATTTTTCCCACAAGGTCATGAATTTTAACTTGTAGGTTAACGAGTTTGTATTTGCAGGTTCATTTGTTTTCATTTATAGGTTCATAAATTTTAACTTGTAGGTTCACGAGTTTCTATTTGCAGGTTCGTCTGTTTTCACTTGTAGGTTCATGAATTTTAACTTGTAGGTTCACGAGTTTGTATTTGCAGGTTCATGAGTTTTAACTTAGAGGTTCATGAGTTTGTACTTGTAGGTTCATGAGTTTGCACTTGTAGGTGCCCGAGTTGTCTTACAAGTTCATGAGATTTTTCTTATAGATTCATGAGTTTTCTTTTGTAGGTTCATGAGTTTTCACTTGAAGGTTCATGATTGTAGGTTCACGAGTTTGTAGGTTCATGCGTTTTAAGTCGCAGACTCATGCGTTTTAAGCCACAGGTTCATGCGTTTTAACTTGGGCTTGACTCCGAAAATAAACGACCTCAACGGAACCTGATTCTTCCCCACTGAATCACTGCTCGATTGCCCACCATCCGACGATCGATCACTACTGAAAATCTCCAGTTCTTGATTCAGCTTCTTCACAGTCTTGTCCACCTCAATATAGAGCCCCGTCACGTTATCCAAGCTCGCCTGCAACTCATCCCCAACCTTGTTATTCTCCTGCTGCATATTCAACACCTCTCCCTGGAACTTTACGGCTTGGTAGCTTGTAAACTGCATCTCATCGTGCATCGCCACGTCGTTCAACGCCTCTGTTATTTGCTTCTGGATGCAGCAGAGCTGCGAGAATCTGCACTGCAGCTCGGTTTTCAGGGTCATGCTCTGCTCCATCCACACCGTTAGATCAGTCTGAATCTCCTTCAGATGCTTGTAGATCGCTCATGAATCAGACTTCAAAGAACTTCTCTGCTCATAATGTACATCCAAATAAAAAGATACTTTTCTGTCAGAGAACAAATTTGCCCAACAAGCATGAGAACATCACAGCAAAACATAATAAACTGTATATAACATGCACAAATTCTACTGACCAAAAGTAGAGGGAACTTGGACGTCAAGCTCAGACACAACACACCCAAGAAGCACCCAAAATTCAGCACACAATCAACCATTTACACAACTACTGACACCCAAAGCCATTGCAAAAGCAGAAAATTCAGCAACCAAAAATCCAGCTTTTAAAAAAAAAATCAGCAAGTATACATCATTCAACAAATCCAGCTTTTCAATTATGAATAAACACCTTAAAAATCATTCTCCCACCAGGATTATAGACATCAGACTCTGCAATCCACAATATTCTGCTACATCAACTCCAAAATCTAGCATGAGAAAATGTTGAACAAGAAGTAGACAAGTCAACACACATTATGCAACAAGCATCCAAAAATATTTTTAAAGGATTGAAGAAGCAGATAACGCAAAATAAAACTCCATTGCCATTCAAGACTGCAACTTGGAACAAGCATTGTTTGTCTGTCAGTCATAACGCCAACGCCCATTGAACCAGGGGCCAAAATAGAGCATCTAGTCTAGTTACAAAATGAGAGACAAAAATAAAATTAAAAAGCATAGGTACTATAATAGTAAGAGTGGAGTCAACAGAGTTACTCTTCAAGCAAAAATCACTTAGTCGACCTCTTTCATCTTGCTGCCATGCATCAGCGTCAACATCAGCTTCCTCGAGCGGGGGCATGTCAATGTCGTCAGCAGCATCCTCAACAATGATGAGGCCGAGCTTCAACATCATGTGGATCCTATTTCCAAAGGTGTTGGGTTTGTCCAGGCTAAAACCCGAGGTCAGAAGTGAGGTCTCGAATATGAGGAGAATCAAGTCCTTAACCGACTTGTCGTTCTTGTCAGCATCGGATCTCTTCCTGAGCTCCTCCATAATGGAGTTATCAGGGTTTATCTACATCGTCTTCTTGCTCGACATGTATCCTCCCATGCTCGAGTCTCTCAGGGCCTGAGCCTTCATGATACGCTCCATGTTGGCAGACCATCCGTACTCGCCTGTGACAAGACAGCAAAGGGAATCCACAACACGGTCAGAGACGATCACCTTCTCTACCTTGTTGCCCAGGACCTCCTTTATAACTTTGCAGAGTGGCCACATTTCGCTCAGGCATTTCGTCGAACACCTTGCGGGCGCCCTCCAAGTCTCCGTTTAGGATGTAGCCATTGATCAAAATGTTACACGACATTACATTTCTTTTGGTCATTACACCAAACAGCTTCAGGGCGATGTCCATGGAGCCCATTTTCACATACATGTTCAGCAGATGATTGTTGAGAAACTTGTCTGAATAGCACCCAGATGTACTGATCAAACCGTGAAGTTGTTTGCCCAGAGAGATTGATTTTGTGAATATCGATCCCTGGAGGAGATGGGAAAACAGATTTGGGCACAACCATATTTCGAATCTGAAGTTCTCAAATGCTTCATGTAAATGCCCTCTTGAGCAAAGTGTGGTAAAATGCTCTGGTACTGCAAATAAGGGTTTTGAGATAGTAGTACAGAGTGAACTACAAGTTCTTGTAGGGATCCTGAGGATCAAAGGAGAGGAGAAAAGGAATCTCATGAAGAATTTTAGATATCACATCCATTGGCGAAAATCTCAAAAATTGAGTCCAAAATATGTAATTAGACACTTGAAAGTGAGAGAAGCCAAATACCTTGGACTCAGCGGCAGCAATGGCGGAGGGTTGGCGAAGCGAAGAAAGAGAGGGAGCGAATTCTTCTCTCTCGCCGGTCGGTGCCGCACAGAGACAAACGAGGGGGATAACATAACAAATGAGGATCGAATGACGAAAATGCCCCTCCGTGTTGTTAATGATGCAACAATGCCAGCCATTGAAGGGTGACACGTGGACGGCTATAATAGATGCTCAATGCTTACCTTAACACCTATGCTCATTTGATCATTCCTCATAGAATATAATATAGGATATAATCATAGTATACAACTATAGGATATAACGATATGATATAACCAAATTGGATATAACCATAGTATATAACTATAGGATATAACAATAGTATATAACTATAAAATATAATATATGATATAATGAGATTCTTCTATTTGTAGTGAAACAGGTAAATGGGTAGATAAGAGTATTTTAGTCTAATTTAATAAAGGATGGATTATATAAGAACAATTATGTATAAAATAAATAAGAACCATTTTGGACGGTTAGATTTGAGAGAAAGAAATGTCCATATTAGACTTTCATATATGGTTTATTTGGACCTAATTATATCAAAATTCACACAAAATGTATAAAGTTTCTCCCTAATGACAATTTAATATACAGAAATTAAATTAGTACATATTTATAATTGAAACTACCATAAATAATAATATGGCTTATTTTGGATTTAATAATATACAAAATAAAAAAAAATTAAAATCTATCAAATATACCAAAAATTGGTGTTTATGGATAGAGTTTCACTTTAATTCATTCATATGTATATGGCTAATTAAATCTAAAGTTATCTTCAAATAGAAATTGTCATTATTTCTAGCAAAGTATACAACTATAGGATATAATGATATGATATAACCAAATTGGATATAACCATAGTATTAACTATAGAATATAACTTAAGGATATAACAATAGTATATAACTATAAAATATAATATATGATATAACCATAGTATATAACTATAGAATATAACCATAAGATATAACCTAATTAATTATATCCTTATAGTTATATCCAATTTGATTATATCATATAATTGTACTGCTAATGTTAACGCAATTATTTTTAATTTGTGCGCTTAAGTTAAGCACACAGCTTAACGTTTTTTTTTTTCTTGTACGCTTACACTAAGCGCACAAGCACAAAACTTATACGCTTACATTAAGCGTACAGGTTTTGGGGCTATGCCCTCATGATAATTTATTAATACCATTTTTGCCCCTATGCGCTTAATATAAACGCACAGAACCTGTACGCTTATATTAAGCACACACTTTCGTGTGTAAATAGGCCATAAAACGTGTGCATATAGATGGACCCTAAATATAGATCGGTGCGTATTACAGTACTATATATTTACGCTGACATTATTGTATTAATTTTCTAAATCCAAAACAAGAAACGTGGGCAAAAACGCAACCTTAACATATCAATTCTTAACTTTGTGTACACAGATAGATAGAACGTACATGAGAAAAGCATGTCGATCATAATAAACTAATAAAGTTATGTCAAACAAGCAAATTAAAGTGTCTCTTTCGTGGGTTTGTAGTTGGGGTAATTGATAAATGAATATTGAATAAAATCAATAAATAAAAGTCCTTGTTCACATGCTCTTGTTTCACAAATTCTTCTTCCACTTCCCTTCTTTGGCCATGCGTCATGTGCGACACGAAATGGCACTGTTAAGCATAATTAAAGGAATCAAATTACATTGCAGAGAATATACTAAATTACGGGTAAATTAGGTAGTAGGTATTTAAGTTGTTCAACTTTTCCTTATATATGAATCCGTAAAATGTAAATCATTTTGATTAACCTCCTAATCTGTTAAAATAATTGTCATTTCTACAAAAAAGAAGTGTTAAAAGTCTCAATGACGAGAATAATTAATTAATTGAGCTACAATAAAAGAAGATGGAAATAGGATAAACGAACGAATTAAGTGAAGAAAATGAATATAATATTGTTGGAATTAACACTTGCCAAAAGTTCCAATTTAGGGACTTTAATAGAATAATTTAAATTGTTAAGGAAAGAGGACTATAAAGTCTATGAATTCATTTGGAACTGAGCTCCCGAAAACGCTCCCAAAGATGAGAAAAAACCCTAGAAACCCCTCCACGCTGCCACCCTCCCTCACCCTAGAAATCGCCCCTCTATTCCAAATCTTCAATTGAAAACTTCTAATCCTTTTCTTTTACCCCCTCTCCATCTTGATTCATCTTGGTCATACTAAGTATGGTTAGAAACCGCATCACATCCGAGCCCAATCTTCTAATCCACCAAGCTACGCCGATCATACTCATTCGATCAGCCAAAAAATCTTGATTCTCGCTCAAATCTTCTCCCTGGAGCATGCATCTCGCTTATCTACTCAGATCCAGCCCCAAACTACGCTCCCGACTCTTGACTCTCGATCCACTGATCTCAAACGGTACAAAAATGGGGATTTGTGCTCCTCTTCCTTTCAGTTCTGGTGGGAAAAAGGTTTCAGAGTGCCGAGGATATCCCCCAATCACCACCTCTCCAGCCCGTTGTGATTGCTCATGGTTGAGTTTTTGGTAATTTGGCGCTCCTTCAAGCTCCCCCGTCTCACCGGAAAATCAGGTTGTGTTCCTCTGATCTCTATACTTTTGAACAGCCTCATTGCTTCTGTTAACACAACTATGACCCCTGACTAGTTATTCTCCAGCCTGGGCAGTTTTTGGGTTGAAATTGCTCAATCCCAGAATCTTTTCTATGCTCTTTTGCTTTGATAATCGATATTGTTGTCTGCCTGCTTGTGTTTTTTCTGAGCTTAGATCTTGATCTCTTATGAAATTTTTGTCCTTGGAAACTAAACCTGAAAACTGAAATTATGATATTTTATGCTCTGCATCTGATTTGTACTCTGATATGTAAATTAGAGACTAGAATTCCCTAACTTGAACCATCTTCTCGTTCCATTTTTTTTCTTTTTCAAGTTATTTTTATGCTTGCTATTGTATTCCTTTTGTTTTGATTCCTTTCTGTTGGAACTTTCTTTGTTCTGTTTCTTGACTAACCACTGTGATCGTGAACATGACATATTTCAGGAACAATGCTTCAGATCATGCTAAACTTGCACTCCCTTGATGCCACAAGGAACCACTCTATCTCTCTGAACAATACATGCATGGTTGCATTAATATACAACTTGTACCACAATGAACAAATGTCCCCTTTTTACTTTGTTTTGATCTTTGTCTTTGAACTGTATGGTATCATAATGAACAAATGTCCTTTTTTGGACTTGAGCAATCGTCCCTGTAAGTACCAATGTTGCATGTTGATACTTCGATCGAAAACCCCTTTGATTTTGAACAATTATAATGTATGGTCAAATTTTAATGATCATCAGACTCATCAAGCCTATATCACTTTCCATAAGAACAAGCATTCTTGCTTACAACATGAGATTTTATTGTACTATGAACAAACTTTAACATCTATCGAAATGATATGCCTAAGTCCTATCTTTCTCAAACCTCAAAACCACTACAAAATACAGCAAGTAATAGATGACCCATTCATCCCAAAGCATCAATACTATGAAGATTTCAATTATTATCTTTAGTTGAAACACGAACAGACAAACGCATTTGTACTTTGTGCAAAGACATACATACCGACCATCGATTAGATATACCTACCGACCATCTAAATAGATTCAGATTCATTACTCTGAGATACACACACAAACAAGAAACTCTTGATTTTAAAACCTTTTTGTTGATCCTTTGAATCAAGCTTGAATGTCAATACATATGTGCAATTGTAGAGCCAATCTATCACGGAGATCGAGTTTTTCGGGCGTGGTTGTGGTTGAGTGCGAGGCTCTTGAAGATCCCCAAAGAGGGCAACATCAAGGTGGTCGTGACTCTTGAAGATCCCCCATTTAAGTGAGGGCAACGTCATGGTGGTCCATTCTGCACTAATCAGTCTAACCTGTGTTTTCCGGTGGCACTTTCATAGTGTTTTTCTCTTTCTTTCCCTAGGTTACTTAGGTTCTTTGATTCGTTTGGTGTATTTTTCTTGTTTGTTTCTGTTTGTTCTCTCATGCAGTTTGTCCGGTTGCCGATTTATCGGCCTGTCGATTTACCCAACATTGATATGTGGGGTAAATCGAATTCTTACCTTATATAAAAAAAAAGTCTACGAATTGAATATATTATTGTTTGTGAGATTTGCGCAGATATTTTGATTCGTTGAATTAGTAGATCAAGAATAATTGTAATTTTAAAGTCAATTAAAAATATTTTTAAGTTATAAATTAAATAATTTTTTTTGGTTGATATTTCGATTAATTCAATGATGTTTATTCGTCTCTTTGTAGGGACGTGGTAACTGATTCTCCTTTGTACAAATATTTTATTAGGTGTCATTTTATCGTTAAATTAGCCGAAATTTTAATAAAAAATTATTTATATTATTTTTGGTTCATAAAATGAAAATTGAGATTATTTTTAATAAACTTAAAAGTTAAACATTGTTAGTCTCTTAATAAAAATTGGATTATTTTTGATGATTTTTACTTTGTAAAACTAAAGACTCTAATAGGTTTTTTCCCTATTTAAAAGCTACATTCTCTATTGGTTAAATAGTCGGTATCTCAACCTTTTCTCAAGCATATAATCATTTTACCTATATTATTTAGGGGAAAATTGAAATTATGGCCAAAGTGAGTAGTATGACTTGAATAAGGACTTGATTTATTTGTCCACATATTTATAAAGATTTTATTATTTATAAATAATCATTTTATATTACATTTATCCATATTACTAAAAAATTTAAAGTTTAAAACTAATTTTCACTAAATATATCTTATAACAAAAAACTTTTATAATTACTTCTGCCAAATAAACACCAAAAATATTAGGTGATTGTATTGCTTGAAAAAGCCAAACATTTACCCTCTCTTTGGCTAAAGGATTATTAAAGGGAGGAAAGGATAGTAAAAGAGGATAGAAAAATGATAGTAAAAGAAAAGACATAATTTTAAATAAATGTTGTTTGGTTAGAAACTTAGAATGGAAGAAAAGGGTATGATTTAAAAAATGTTGTTTGGCTATTTAAGAAAAAAGTGGGGGAAGTAGGTAAAAGAAAAAATGATTAATTAAGTAAATTGGTGTAAATCTAAAATAACAAGATTACAATTATAGTCATTAATAATTTTTTGATATATTTGTTTTAAAAAAATTCTAACTATATTGGAAATATATTCTATTATCTTTAATTTTTTATTTGTTAATATAAAATAATTGATTTTTGTACGATGTAAGCTAGCAATAGAAGAGTATAAATCCAATATATTAAAGCTCAAATTTTGTAAACATATTATTTATTGTTCACGATCAAAATGGAAAATAATAATTGACAATAAAAGTACGTAGTGCTATGATTTTATTAAAAAATTAAAATACTATTACCAAATTAGATAATAAAATCTAACACAAAGCAATGTTTGCATAGCAAACCTTAATTATTAGACCTAAATTATTTATGCGAAAAATAATAAAGATGGACTTAATAATAGATCAAAGTTATTTTGCGTGGACCATGGATCAAATCTTCTTGAAGAGCCATGCTTTTCTCATGTGCATCGGAAGTCCAAACATGTTTCGAGCACGAACTAGATCAGCAGTCAAAAATTCATACGCCTCAAGCTTACTAACATCATCGAGGTCCATGCGCTCTAACTCAGCAAACACCTCGTCATCGGAATAAACATGAGGCCTAGACCTCTCCAAAATAGTATTTCCAGTTGCAAGAACATCAACCACACGACCCGTCACAATATTCAACCCACTTATCTCTATTGCTAGCTTCTCTTCTGGTTTGGTTTCCTAGATGAACTTCCAGAAGCTTTTGATGTACTTCCATTTTGATTCATATCAGGAATTGAAGTATCAAAAGGAACATACATACCACTTGATTCCGCTCTTTGTGCATGTCGTTGACTTGTATTAAATATTTGACTATCAAAAGTCTCCAAATTAGCAGTTTGATCTTTGACCATGTGATCAACACTATCAATAGTTAATATCATCTTCGGTGTTCTCATCCATAGACCATCTACGTAACCTCTCCCTCGATGTTGTTCCAAATTCACCTGTAGCTCTATCTTTTCCCCAAAGCTCTCTCAATTTGTCATATTGAGAGATATGTCTTGTTTTCCATTCAACAACATTAGGCTTTGACTAACCAAAAAAATTAAAGATTATGTTTAATTACACACATATAATAATAATAATAATAAATGGAAGACATTAACTACATGATAATGTTTAGTGTGTTACCTGAATCAACGCTTCCCACACTTCCTCATCAGCTTCAAATAGTTTTGTTATCAAATTCCAGCCGAACCCGCTTAGACCCTTAAATGCATCATATGCTTCTCTGAATACTCTTTTCAATGTTTTGATACGGTTTTTTATTTTGTCCTTGTCAATTGAGTTGATTTGTGTCTTCGTACATACTTCCTCTATTACTTCATTAAAAGCGGTACTTGTAAATTGTCCATTCACCCTATTACATTTGATCACTTGTTCTATAAGTGCATCAAGAAGAATCTGGTCCATTGAGTATGTCCATTGCAAGGATGAACGTCTTCCTTCAGATGTTGATCTTGGAGGCATGTTATCACTACATAAGTAAAAAAGTAGATTGATCTATTGCAATTAACAGAATCAATACATAATAATTAGGTAAAAGTGCCCAATATTACATCAATGCAACAAAATTTGAAGAAAACAAAGCAATTGTATTATGCAATCAATATACTTGAAAGATGCTGATTGCAATCAATAGTACTTGAAAGAAGCCAATTGTATTTATTTGTAAATATAATCATTCTAGCATGAAAAGAGTAGATAAAACTTTAATTGAAAAACAAAGAAACAAAAAAATACAATCTTTGTGAATAATCATTTCACATTCTAGCGGCAATATTATCACGTATTTGACGGCCTAATACAGACTCTTCCTCTCTTGATGTAGAACTTTGTGTAGCATTATTCTGATTCTCATCTTTCGCATTTCTAATTCCCTATCAACTTCGGATATAAGTTCATCATCGGGATCAAATGCCATTAAATAGTTATGTAAAATACAACAAGCAAGAACAATATCACATTGTGTTGTAAACGGATATGTCTTCTCATTGTAACTTCCTACGATTGGAAATCTCTTTTTCAAAATCCCAAACGATCGTTCAATTGCATTACGCAATGAAGCGTGACGGAGGTTGAATAGCTCTGCAGGCTTCTCGGGTGCACGAGTTGAGTACTCTTTCAAGTGATAACGTTCTCCTCTATATGGTGTAATGAGTCCCGATTTCAGCATGAAACCCGCATCGACAAGATAATATTTACCTATAAATTATCAATCATTAACAAAAAATTGCTATCGGCTTAGTTTATATTAGAAATCTAGTTTACTAACCTCTTGGAATTATTAATCTATCTTCTCTTGTCACGCATCTTTTATGATTTTTGAGTCGGATGCCGAACCTTCGCATACAGGCAAAACATATGTAAACTTCAAATCAAACAGCATGTCGCTAAGACATTTTGTGTAGGTATGTCTTTTCTACCCCGAAATCTCTGTTCGATTTTCTTAGGCATATGAGCACGAACATGTGTCCCATCAATTGCACCAATACAATCCTACATTAAGTTAGAGCTAAATCGGTCAATCTTACTCCTTGTTATGAATTAAATAATTATGAACATATTTTAGTTCCAGTCAATATTTACCTCAAAATAAGGATAGAATCGGAAATCATTGAATATTTCTGGTGGGACTTGGGCACCATTAGGTTGCACAAGGAATTCAGCTTCAAAATGTATTATTGCACTTAATACGTTGTGGAAGTGACGACTAGTTGTTTCACTTGACCGACGAAAGAAGAAAGAGACATTGCGATTCCCTTCTTGGTGTGACGGGATAAACAAAAACTTAGCAGCTTGTTCCTCTATAGAAGCTTCATGTGATGGTTTAAGGAACTCAGTGTTTTTTTAATATTGTTGGAAAATAAGAATCCCTCCAAATTCCATCCAAATGAAAGGGATTGATTTACCCCCAAATCCTCAACTTATTTTCTATTCTTCTCTCCCATTTTACTCTCAAATATCTCCTAATAATTCAGTTAAACACATTTGTTAATTTCCCTTCTTTTCTCATCCTCCATTTCCCCTTCAAATACTTGTTTCCAAGCAGAGGGTTAGGGACGCGTGTCCTAGTCGTATCGGCCGAATTTGTAATTTGTCTGTTTTTTGCCGTAAGTGGGTATTAGAACTTAAAATTATCAGATTTCTTAAACTTTATTCCATCAAAATGTATATTAAGTAGTCTTCAATAACTTTTATACTAACTATTTGAAAGAAAAAGAATGAAAACTTTTAGTTGGTTTCTCTGAATTTAAGAATATTTCGGTTGATGTCTCAAAATTATTAATTTTTTCCTCGAATGGTACGTAATTTTAAATTTGTGTGTTTCATAACCGAGCTTCTCCATATTGGTATTATTCCGATTCAAATTGATCAAACCCAAGTAAATTATTGTGTTCTTTACCCTCAAATTAGAAGGAATTGACTCCTAAACACCCACAATCATACTCGAACATCCCAACTTTGTTTCTGAAGTCGAAAATGGGTTATTATTTCATAATTCAAATTGAAATGGTTCGAGTATGGATGTGACTCTTTTAGGAGTCGAAACTATTAATTTGATCGAGAGCCAAAATTACGAAACAAAATAACCGAATAAAAGTTAAATCTTAAAACATCAACTAAAATACTCTCAAGTTTAGACGGTGAAACCGCGCTTACTAAACTAGGTAATAATACTTTGGATCAATATTGATTTTCTTACAATACTAGGCGGTATAACCATTATTTCCATCCAAATACTTATTTATGTACAATAAAAATTAAATATTATTTGTAGCTAATTAAAAGACAAGATAGCTTGAATTTGAGTGTTCTGTTGTTTTGTTGAATCAACCATATTTTATGAATTATAAATAGTCATATTAAGCAAAAAATGTAAATCAGCCATATTTTATGAATTAAAAAATACAGAAATCGTAACCGGGCCGGCCCGCCGGGTAATCGGGTTTGGATGACCGAACGGGCTTGGACAGAAATTCCAGCTCGTTTGGACCGGACGGGTTTGGCCCGACCTAGTCAACCAGGCAAAAAACTGCCAAAAACCCGGCCCGGACTCGGCCCGGGCCCGTACTTGTACAAGGGTTTTAAACCAAAATTCTAAAAAAATGATAAGAGGTGGTTGAATTTTTTGTTGAATGAAACTTCATTCAACCTACTTCTCATATACATGGAGATGTGCAAACTAGATGGATTTCAGGAACTTATAAAACTAGAAAGATTATTACACTAGATCTAGCTTGGCTAAAATGATTCTACTACTTAATTTGCATATCAAGTATTAATTTATAGGATAAGCGTCACATAAGAATAATATATTAGGAGAGAACTAAGAAATAACCTGGACCGTTGATTAGCAACCGATCGGACGGTTGGGATAAAATCGCTTACCACGCTTCTTCTGAATTCCCCTTCAGAATTCTCCCCCCAAATTTGCAGACTCTGCTCTCTCTCTCTCTCTCTCTCTCTCTCTCTCTCTCTCTCTCTCTCTCTCTCTCTCTCTCTCTCTCTCTCTCTCTCTCTCTCTCTCTCTCTCTCTCTCTCTCTCTCTCTCTCTCTCTCTCTCTCTCTCTCTCTCTCATCAGTCATCTGTGAAGTAGTTGCAGAGAGTAGTAGCTGGAGAGGGGGGAAGAGGGGGAAGGATTTAGGTCTCAAATGTGATGGGAAGCGGTTTCTCTCACCTGATTCCATGCTTCAAGCCGGAGCACGCCGTGGCTACGGCGGCGAATGACCCGGAGGTCCTTTTCACGGCGGAGCAGCCTCTTGACGAAACCCTAGGTCACTCCTTCTGCTACGTTCGCTCTTCCGGTCGCTTCCTTTCCCCCATGCCTTCCGATCGCTTCGTCTCTCCCTCCCAATCCCTCTGCTTTCCCCTTCCCACAAGAGATCCGACCCGAAGCCGCCTAAATACGGGCTCCCGCCCCACGAAACCAGGTTTCACACTATCTCTGGCGCGTCTGTTAGCGCATACACTGCCACTCCCAGAACTATCCTCCAACTTGACGGTATTTACAATGATGCCACTGACATCCCCTCCACTGGTGGTTGTGGGAGCATCGTTAATGGCTTCGAGAGCACTATATTGTTGGCACTAATAAACAGATTGGGTTGCCTTTCCATGAACTGTCATTTAAGTATCCTTGAACATTTATACTGATGTCATTGAACATGGATGTAAAAGGCTGAAAATAGTTGAGAGAAAAAGTTCATGAACTGTCATTTAAGTATCCTTGAACGTTCGTACTGATGTCCTTGAACATGAATGTAAAAGGCTGAAAACAGTTGAGAGAAAAAGTCCATGAACTGTCATTTAAGTATCCTTGAACGTTTGTACTGATGTCCTTGAACATGGATGTAAAAGGCTGGAAACAGATGAGAGAAAAAGTCCATGAACTGTCATTTAAATATCCTTGAATGTTTATATTGATGTCCTT
Source organism: Rheum nobile (assembly GCA_027886185.1). NCBI lineage: Eukaryota > Viridiplantae > Streptophyta > Magnoliopsida > Caryophyllales > Polygonaceae > Rheum > Rheum nobile. Next base: position 1,016,444 of record WOAB01000669.1, on the reverse strand, counting down.
GAACATGGATGTAAAAGGCTGGAAACAGATGAGAGAAAAAGTCCATGAACTGTCATTTAAGTATCCTTGAATGTTTGTACTGATGTCCTTGAACATGGATGTAAAAGGCTGGAAACAGTTGAGAGAAAAAATCCCTGAACTGTCATTTAAGTATCCTTGAACGTTTGTACTGATGTCCTTGAACATAGATGTAAAAGACTGAAAACAGTTGAGAGAAAAAGTCTATGAACTGTCATTTAAGTATCATTGAACGTTTGTATTGATGTCCCCGAACATGAATATAAAAGGCTGAAAACAATTGAGAGAAAAAGTCCATGAACTGTCATTTAAGTATCCTTGAACGTTTGTACTGATGTCCTCCGTACAAACACGCGTTGGCTTTTTTTTTTTTACTTTACACGCGCGTATATCAGCCTCTACCAGCTAGATTACGTGGATGACTGTGATTTGTTCTTAGTTCTCTCTTAGGGAATGGTTCTCACAAGAACCGCACCCTTAATTTATAACCCTAAATTTCGATTTTCGCAAACTCTAATTCAATCTTGTTATATATAATCAACATCCACATTACAACATCAACTCTAAATCAAGTTCAAATAATCCTAAATCAATTTGAATTATAACTCTAAAATAAGACGCTCACAATTAGAAAATTCATCCCAAAATTCAATTTCAATTCAAATTATAGCCCTAAATTAGAATTATAACCCTAAATCAGTTTGATTTTGTTAACAATTATAACCCTAAATCATATTGTTTTCCAAAATTTCATCCCAAAATCCAATTGCAATACAAACCCTAAGATTGAAAACCCAATTTAGGAAATATACGAAACGTACCTGAATGCAGCATCACCGGCTACCAACCCCATTGCCGTCGCCACCAGCACCATCTTCGCAAACTCTTCCAGCTCGTCGTCTGGTTTGACATCTCCTTGGTCCAGCATCAGGTCACTTTCTCCACCACACGGCCCCCGTTTGGTCATGGTCGGGTCGCTTCTTTCGCCCATCCACTGTCTGGTCGAGTCTTCTCCATACTATTGAGACCTCCACTCTCCTCTCCGACGTGTTTTTTTTCTTATTCTTCTAACGTTTAACGATTCATTAACAGTATATTGGACGGCTGGGCATATATTTGTCAAAATATGATGAAAGTTAGAGGGTACCGCACAAAATATATCATACCTCTGGGCATCTCGCGAAATTTGCTTAACCATGAGGGTACCACACGGAATTTCCGTTTTAAATTTGTGTGTTTCACAACTAAGCTTCTCCATATTGGTATTATTCAGATTCAAATTGATCAAACCCAAGTAAACTATTGTGTTCTTCCCCTCAAATTAGAAGGAATCGACTCCTAAAACACCCAGATTCATACCCGAACATCCCAACTTGAATTCTAAAGTCGAAAATGGATTATTATTTCATAATTCAAATTGAAATAGTTCGAGTATGGATGTGACTGTTTTAAGAGTCGAATCTATTAATTTGATCGAGAGCCATAGTTACAAACAAAATAACTGAATAAAAGTTAAATCTTAAAACATCAACTAAAATACTCTCAAGTTTAGACAGAGAAACCGCACTTACTAAACTAGGTACTAATACTTTGGATCAATATTGATTTTCTTACAATACTAGGCAGTATAATCATTATTTCCATCCAAATACTTATTTATGTACAATAAAAATTAAATATTATTTGTAGCTAATTAAAAGACAAGATAGCGTGAGCTTAGGCAGGCAGCGGGATAGACAAAAAAAATAAAACAGGTTTTTGATGTGTCCTGGCTTGGTGGTGTTGCTAATCACCCAGCAATCCAAGTTTGCCTTGCCATCAAAAAGCACAACCTTAATTAATAATTATGGTTGTTTTTATACGATTAAGTCCTAATCCCATCAACTACTTTGCCAATCTTTATTTTGGTGTGCCTGAATATTCTAGGATTATCTACAAAGCACGTAATCATTCAATTCCCAACTAAATTAAACGTTATCTCCAAATAGCTAATTGACTAGCTAATTAATTTAAATAATAGAATTAATCCAATTTCCACAGACCCATGATAACAGATGAATGGGCGGCGGGCGCCACCACAGGATGGTGAGATCATCCGCGTAGCAGGCGAGCAGCTCACCAGCCCCAGCCCCTCACGCAACCGTCGTGATCGGATGTAATGGTGTGTATGGACGTGTACACCAATATTTATCCAAATTCGGTCATTATAATATTATTTTTAGCATTAATTTTGAGATAATATAAAGTGACTTTACACTCATCATAATGTCAATAGTTAATTAACTAATGTTAATGATGTAAAGACAATACATTTAGTATACTTAGGGCCTGTTTGGTACGATTCCGATGGAAATGAGGAATCGGAATCGTTTATTCTGACATTTTTGTTTGATTAGGTAAAAATGAGGAATGAATTTCATTATCCGGAATGAGTCATTTCAAATTTTGTGAAAAACTTGATTTCTCTACAAAACCTAAGGAATCACCCATTCCAAAATAATAAAAAAATTGTTCTTCTTCCTCACCTCCTCCAACCCAAGTTGCAGCCCATCTTCATCCTCCTTCCTCACCTCCTCCACGGTGGCGGCTGGGCACGACGCCGGCAAGCTGGCGGCTCCAAGGTGGCGCGACAAGGTGGGGGCGGCATGAATCTCCTCTTCCTTCCGTCCTCTCCTCTTCTCGGCCTTCCTCTCGTGTGGGCGCAGCTCTCCTCCTCCCACCTCAGTCGTCGGACTCCGGCCACTCCCCAAAGTAGTCCGGCACCGGAGAAGCTCCCTTTAGCTTCCATTGAACTCCTTGCACCTCCATCTCCCCCAATTTGTGTTGGTAAGATTTTTTCCCCAATTTCTTAAACCCTAACTTGGTAGATTTTAGGTGTTTATGTTCGATTGAGAAAAATTCCCTTTAGCCTTCATTGTTCATTTCGACAGTATACCAAACAATAAATTTAAGAAATGATTCATTCCGACAGCATACCAAACACCCAGCTACAAGAATGATTTATTTTGATTCCTGATTCCATTCTGATTTCTCATTCCATTCCGATTCCAGACATCATACCAAACGGGCCCTTAGAGTAGCTTTACGTACGTACATTGGTAATCAATCATCATTATTATTTTTATCCCCGATTTTCATCCTAATTACTAATTATATATAGGGGTTATCTAATGTATAAGGTAGGAATAATATAGTTTAATGAAGCTATTTTTCTATAAATAGATAAGAGAATTTGCTAAAAGAAACATTTTTTTATACTTTTATGGTTACAATAATATTTCCATTTTATTGTTTTTCCATTTCTTATAATCATTAGAAAATATAGAAAATGGGAAACTTGTATTCAAATTAGGCTTTTACGTATATAGTATAAAGATATAAAATGGATGTTAATAATTAATCTTCTAAAATTACACGAAGTATATATGTGTTATCTCCTTCTTTTCTTCTTCTCTAATTTTCCAAATGGCACCTTAGTGGCCTTATTTATGAAATACATACATTGTCTTTTTTAGGTACTTTTAAGAAGAAAATAAAAGATCTTCATTTTATTTAATTTTATATAATGTTAACATCCTTGTTCACTATCTCCCAATTTTCCAAAGTTCGTCTTATTATGCGAGTAGACCCGTCAACATGGTCGGGCGGGTCAAGCTCGAGTCATGTTGGATTCGGGTCTATCCGATCTTTAAAAAAATTGGGATGGTCGGGTTGGATCATAACGGGTTTGGCTCGGGTCTGGATTGGCCCAACGGTTGAAGGTGCTCGTTTTGTATGATTATTATAATTTTTTTATTTTGATAATTATTATTATATAATTATTTAATAAATAATATTACAACATTCCGTATAAATGAGATAATATATACTATGAAATAACGAGCCAGGTCGGGTTTGAGTCTGTTGATTTTGGATTTGGGTCGGGTTCGGATCCGTCGTATTTGAGTCCTTTTTGACTCAGTGATTTTCGGATCGAATTTCGCTCCAAAAAAAATCAAACCGGATCGATTTTTTCATAGGTCCATCCGACTGCTAAATAGTTTAAAAGCTAAGCCAATGATCTATTCCCTCAGAATTATGTTTTTGTGTCTTTGCATTGTATGTTTAAACTAAATAATATCAAGTGGGTGATTTGGAATTAATTTGGCAAATTATAGAGGGATTTGCAGAAAACTATCCGTTAAATAGGCCACTTTACCTACAATCACCCGTTATACAAGTAATTACTTGTGACCACCTCTTAAATCTATTTCGTTAGCAAAGAGCCACCCATCAGCTCATTCCGTCCATTTTCACCGTTAACCCTTGCGAAATTATAAATATGCCCCTTATTTTAATTTTTTCCCAATTGTTTTTTATTTTGAATGGTCAGGTACGGGTTCGGGTCGACCCAGTGGTTCGAGAACGCCATTTCAAAATTTTATAAAATAATTATTAAAATAATATTTTAATTAAAACAAAAAAAATAATTTATTATATTATTTTAATAACAAAATATATTATAATATTTAATATATAAAATAAAAACACATTTGTAATGACCCAACGGGTCAATTGACCCAACCTAGAAATTTTTGGGTCGAACGGTCGAGTAACTTTTGACCCAATATTTTTTGGGTCGGGTCTCGACCCAGAAAACACGGGTCGGGTCGGATTTGCAGGTCAGTTAAAAAATTGACAGCTCTAAATCAGACCAAACCGGTTTTAATATTTTGAATGGTCATGTACGGGTTCGGGTCGACCCAGCGGGTCGAGAGCGCCATTTCAAAATTTTATAAACTAATTATTAAAATAATATTTTAATCTAAACAAAGAAATAATAAATCAAAAACAATTATTATATAATATTTTAATAACAAAATATATTATAGTATTTAATATATAAAATAAAAACACATTTGTAATGACCCAACGGGTCAATGACCCAACCCATAAATTTTCGGGTCGAATGGGTTGGGTCACTTTTGATCCAATATTTTTCGGGTCGGGTCTCGACCCAGAAAATGCGGGTCGGGTTAAAAATTGACAGCTCTAACCGGACCAAACCGGTTTTAATATTTTAAAAACCAAACCAGTGGAAAATTAAAAGAACCGGGCAAACCGAAAAAAAATGAGGGGCATATGGGTAATTTTATAGGGCTTAACGGTGGAAATGGATGGAATGGGATGATGGGTGGCTCTTTGCTAACAAAATGGATTTAATGGTGGTCACAAGTAATTACTTGTATAACGGATGGTTGTAGGCAAATTGGCCTATTTAACGGGTGATTTTCTGCAAATCCCTCCAAATTATATGTATAAACTCAATCAGGGACGGACTTATGTGGGATACATTCTTCACTAGATTTTTTTAAAATTTTAACATTTTAATTTACTTTTCAATTTTTCTTCTTATTTTTTTTTTAAACTTTTTCAAAATTACTTATGTATTTTATATTTTTTTAATTAATAATTTATTAATTAGGAATTTGTTATGCATAATTCTAAAAAAAACATAACTTCTCACAAATTTGCACACAAGTCCTTTAATAGAAAATCCACTATCTCCTCTATATCCTTATTTGTATTAGAATTTTTAAAATTTAGGATTTATGGATTTAAAAAAAATTAAATCAATTTTTTTATACAAACTTGTTGAAATTACAAAGAGAAAGTAGTAAGTAATGATGAAAGTTATTTAAATTGTGTAAATTTTAAATTAATTTTGAGCAAAATTTCATTTAGGGTTCGAATATAGGGTTTGTTAATTGTATAAAGTATACGGCAGACTTAGTGTAAACATCAACTTTTTAACATGGATTACACTATCCTATTTATAAGAAATCTATAAAATTGATGTGATGTCTTATTTACATTATCTAAATTTAGTATGGTACAGATTTTTTCCGTTGGAGTTGGGTGGGATAATATATTTTTTTCATTATCGCTTTAGGACTTTTACATTTAGCTCAATAATATCAAATAAATAAAATAAATTTAATTAAAAGTATTTAATAAGCATTTATATTTTACTTTTTACAATTTTAACCCTCGTTAAAATAAAATTTTGCATTGTCCCTTTAACGCAATTACCATTTTCTGGCTTGGTCAGTGGTCACCAGCCGGTCACTGCACATGATTTAGAGAATAGAAAAAACATCACTTGTGTTACGTGGAATGAATTATATCTTATGAATATAACTTATAAGTAAAATGAATATTATTTGCTAATTCAACTCAACACTCAACAGTCTTAGCAAATAAAAGTCCACTTTTGTTGAGGGAAATCTAGAGAATTGAATATCACCAGTTCACCACAAGTTAATGTGACACCTTCGTAGAAACTATACAATACGGAGTAATAATTTATGATTAATTTGATTTCGAGAGTATTAGAAGATAATGATAGTTGACTTTTCCCTTAGCTTCCATTAAAACAAGATTTATCATGTAAGTAAAAGTACAACATCATGTTGACATTCGTATACATTTGAACTTGTATTCCTTGTTCGATTATATATACAAATACTGAAATACAAGATGTCTGGTAGATTAATTTCAATAATTTATATTGTTATAATGTGATTTATATGATTATTTAACTTTTTCACGACGAGGATTTCCCACTTGCACGTTTTGATTAGTTGACAATGACATTAGGTCCCCTCTCCTTTGCAGTCCCCCACCCCTCTTTGAGCTACACGTGCCTTGCTTTCCTCTAATTGTAGTTTACTAGCATACTATAGCTTTATTGTATATAAAAGGTTTGGATAAAATTTTATATTGATATTTTTTAAATTATTAAAAATATATTTATTTTATATTTAGTAATATTATTTTTTGTAAAAATATATTTAATTACTGATAATATATTTAAAAATTAAAATAAGTACGATAATATAAAAAAATATCTACTAATAATCAAATAATAAAGGTTAGAGTAATTTCAAACATACGTAATATATAGAATTATGTCTCATACCTAGAAATAAATATTAATAGAAATTTAAAAAATGTGACTAATTAAATGGAAAAAAAAATTAAAAGAGAATATTCAAAAAATACTTAATATATTCGATCTAATATGAAAATCATGATCAAATGTGAATAAATTATATATTGGAAAATAAATTAGGATCATATGTAAAATATTATATATAATAATAGGGAAAAATATAATTTAGTAATGTGACACGATATGGAGTAGACATGTAACATAAAATGACGTAGCGGAATATCAAAACGGCAAGTGGTCTTAACTAGGTTTTACTTTATTATTATATAATTAAAAATCAAAACTTCAAACCAATCATATAAAAGGGTAGCCTTGTAAAATTTAGAAATATAAGGGTTAAAAAAATAGTTAAAAGATATAATAATACGTAATTCATGAACACTTTTATATTGATTTTGAAATAATGTTGTTCCACGAACAATAAACATCTACTTTAATTTTTTGAGATATTTGGATATTATTAATTAAAGAAACATTTAAATTATCCTAGTATATATAATAAAAATCATTTAGATGATATAGTTATGATTAGTTTGAATTTTAAATCTAGAAAAAAATAACAAAAACAAATTTTGACTTGGTTATTGTGCTGACAAATAAATATTTGTTTTTGACACTATTTACAGTTGAAGAGAATCTTTAAGATTTCTTCCAATATATAAGAAAAAATATAGTCACGTGAAATCTTGTTTGATTCGTCTCAATGAGTACTTTGACAATATCAAAAAATGTATAATTTTTATTTATATATAATTAGAGATATTAACGATATAAAACATATATCGATAAATGTGCAAAAAGAAACAGGACTCAAATAATGGGACGGAGGGAGTATAATATAACTACGTTTGTACTTTGTACCCCCATAAATCAAATAGGTACATACAAAAAACGTGTCTAATAGAGTGCATATTTTTTATAACAATAATAATACATTTTGCCTTATAAACTTGGAATCTCATTAGAATCTTTCATCCAAAATAAAGGTCAACCCTTTTGACCAGATCGATACATTAATGATTTTGTTCCAAATATTGCTTAATTTACTCCATATATATCAAACTCGAACCTAAATACGTTATATGACGCATCTCATTAAAATTATCATATTTAAAAAAAAAATCATAATTATATTAAAGTTTTTCTTCCTAACTCTAACACTGATATTTTCCTAATTTAAATACAAATCAATGACAAGAAATACAAATCAATTACAAATATTACAAATCAATCACAAAATATTACAAATCAAGACTTTCACAACACTAATCAACTCGGATTTGGATTGATCTCCTCTCGCCAAAAAAAAGAATTGGATTGATCTCCATTTGAGTCTTCTTCAAAAGGACTATCTAGAACGGACTCGACACTGCCAACCATGCCTTCGCTTTATTCAAAGCTCAAGCTCAGTTGCTATCGCCGATGAGCGTTAATCTTTTTTCCCTCCATGCCCGATATCCATTTATCGTCATCGCCACACCATCATCGATGAGCGACAATCTGCACATCACATGCCACGTCACCATCTTGAAATCCCTAGGTTGTTCGGGCGTTTGTCTTTGTAGAGGCTTTGGACCTTTTAATTGACAAAAAAAATCCTTAAAGCTGCAGTATCAATCATTAGTCGGAATCCAACATTTCAAGTACTTGTACATTTTGAGAAAGTGAGACTAATGGAAGATCATATACTAGAAAATCTTAACAACAAAGACTAATGGTCAATGAAAATTAAATAGCAGTTATAGAAAATCGAGGTAAGCATCGAAGATTATGAGTTTTGGTTATAACTATTTTTTTAGAAGAATAATTAAAACATATTTGATATGAGATTGAAAATACAATACCTAAAACTAATTTAAGATTGATTTTTACTTTCAATTTCATAATTCTCCATTTTAGCTTATTGTTCTTAATTAACCCGAATAAATTTTTATATTACTAACTTATTTTTTCATGAAAACCTAATTGGTTTGATATTACATCAAAAAAAAAAAAGATTTGGTTATAACGACTTTCTGTAATAAAAGAGTAAATAATGAATATTTGATAAAATCAAAAATTAAGAAACATGATATATTTTTTTTACACCGAATACTTCCCAAATAAACTAAAACTCATATCAAAATTCATGCTTTTTAAAAAAAAAAAATTTGCCAGCACAATAACCAAATCAATTTTTTTTTGTTATTTTGATTTTTTTTCTATATTTAAAATTCAATCTGATCATAACTATCTCATCTAAATGATATATTACATATACTAGGATAGTTTACATGTTGCTTTAACTAATAGTATTCAAATATTTCAAAAACTTTAAGTACATATTTATTGTTTCTGGAACAACATTGTTTTAAAATTAATTTAAATAGTTTTAAGGAACTACATATTATCATATATTTTAACTAATTTGTCACACCTTTATATTTCTAAATTTATAAGGTTATCCATTTATATGATTGGTTTGAAGCATTGATGTTTAAATTACTATATAATAATAAAGTAAAACCTAGCTAAGACCACATGTGATTTTGATATTGCGACATCATTTATTGTCACATGTTTATTTTACATGCCGCATCACTAAATTATCTTTGTTATTCTATTATTATTATTATATAATATATATTTTAGATATGATCTTGATTTCCTTTTCGATATTAGATTATTCACATTTGATCATGATTTCCATATTAGATAGAATATATTAGGTATTTTTAGAATATTCTCTTTTAATTTTTCCGTTTCATTAGTAACATTTTATTTAAATTTCCTTTTAATTCATTTATTTCTAGGTATAGGGACCCGATTTAACATATTTTGTATATATGAAATCATATTGATTTTTGTTAATTAATTATTAGTATAGAATTCTTTATATAATCATAATTATCTTAATTTCATTTATATTTTCACTAATTTAATATTTTTTTATTTGTTTAATATTTTTAAATGTGAAATCAATATATTTTTAATAATTAAAAAATTTTAATATATAATTTAACCCAAGCCCGTATACGACATTAGAACTAAGCTAGTTTGCAACTACACTACTTTCATAAGCGTAAAAGAAAAACTTATAATTAAGGCGCGAAAAGTAGAAGTTCTGGTATGAACGGATATTAAGTTAAAAACTCATATGTCAATATATAATATTGGGTGTTTTGTAGATTTTTGAATAAAATTAAAGTTGTATTTTTTATCTAAAATGTGCTTTGCTCTAGTCTTGGAATAAAGGCATTTTAATTTTATGAGAAATAACTACTATGTGAAATAATGTCCTTTTTTCTTGGTAATCCTTTTTTCTTTATTGAAACTTGAGTTTAAGACATGTAAAAAAATAAATACCCATCAAATACGAGATATACTTGATGATTCCCAAATTCTCTAAGTAAATAAAGTGTGAAGCTTACAGAACAAACCTGATCCTTAAATGAACGCGATAAATGAGTTAATGGTACAGGCATATGAACTCGAACGGGGAACGCGATATATTGATAATGATGAACACAAAGCTCTACGCTCTCTTTACAACTATCTGAGAATCACCACAGATCTTGAGAAGGCTAAAAAAAGCTTATAGTGCAGTTTTTCTATTGTTCTCTCGACCCCTTTTTATGAAGGGGTCTTGGGCTATTTATAGGCGAGGGGTCTTGCTTGGAGTCAGTCGGCACACAGAGATACGTGTCGTCTCATGATTCGTCTGGTGACAGACGTCGACGAGCAGGTGTAGGGCTGAGGTTGAATCAACAAGATGGGAGGACATGTGTCAAGCTGGGAAGATGCATGGTTGGCATGCCCAGATTGGCCTGATGGGCTTGTGCCGTGTCAGATTGCCGTGTCAAACTCTTTGGATTGTCGCGTCTGCTTCTTGCCACAAACCTTTTGGATTGCCGCGTCAGATTAACCTGATGGGTTTATGGCGGTTGTGGCAGTGCTGAATAGGTTCTACGCGGTCCTGTCAAATGAACGCGTTTTGGGGGCCCCTTGTTTTGGCGAGTCACGCGTCAGATTAATCAGAACGCGTGAAAGTCATTGTGAAGAAATGGCGTACTATCACAGCCCCTTGTTTTGGCGAGTCATCCCTGGCTTAGTCAAAATAATAAAATAGTAAATGAGTTTTCCAAGAAATGAACGCGTTCTGTTGATACCTTGGTGGGCCTTCGTATGATTTCTTTTTTGGTGGGCCGACCATCCCTGGTTATTAGGCTTGGTAAGTGGGGGCCCATTTGTCTTGTCATAAATAGGATTGGTCAGCAGGTGGGCGGGAAGTTACTCCACCTTCCACACTCTTCTTCTCTCTCATCTCTCCAGGCGATTGCGATTCCGAGCGGTTTCTCGGCCTTTTCGTCTTCTTTGCCGATTCTCCTTGCCTATCTGCCAGGTAAACGTTTATTTCTTATTCTCTTGATCGTCATTGTTGTTGTTAAGTTGTTGGGTGCGAGAAATTTCTGGATTGGGAGTGGGGTCGGGGTTTTCTCTTTTCCGGTGAGGTTTGTCGTGACTACGAGGGCACGACTTTGCTCGCCGGAACAACCTTGTATAGGGGTCAGTATGGGGGTGGCTGGGGTGGTTCGGTCGGCGAGGGACAGGTTTCCGACTGTTTTAAGAGATCGCTTCGAGACTGGGGGATTCTTGCGAACCTAGGGAGGTGAATAGTGCACTGGTGGCTGACGAAAAAGAGGAGCGGGGGAAATATTTTTGGGTTCGACCCCGAGTCAGCTCCTAACCCGGTTTACTTTCTTTTTTCTTTTCTTTCTTGGTCCACTCAGCCTTATACTCCTGAGAATCTGGTCCCAATCTTTTTCGGTGTTTCGGGTGTAGGGCTCTTCCTTTTAAATCTTTTTCTTCCTTTGTTTGATCGCGCGGTGATCAATGCTTCTCTTTTTTGTATCTTCTCCCTTGGGCGGCTTCATATTTTCTTTCACCGTGCTAAGCCTTCTTTTGTTTTATTTTGTTTCCAGAGAGTTTGAGAGATCGCGTGACAAGTTCAAATTGCTACTTAAGATTTCTAACAGTGAGACGGATTCAGGGAGCATGGATCCATTAGGCCGCTCTAGGGAAGCAACATATCTGGAGGATGATCCAGGGACAAGTCCAAAGGCATCGTCCACATCATCATCTTCTCCCATTTCTGGATCTCCGCGGCCATCTAAGGTTGGTAGGAGCGCGATGGTCTATGGGGGTGTTGAGACCATCGCTCTGGATTCTGAAGAGACGTTAGACGCCACATCACTCCCTAGGGCCAGAGTAGAGGCCGCGACAAATTTATCGGAAGAAGGTGCTGGGGCGCGATCTCCTATGATGCCTCCAGAGACCACGTCTTCTCGCAGGGAAGGACGTGTGGACAGTTAGGCTGACTTTCCCAGCCACATGCTGGGTGAAGAGCCTCCGCCACCTGCTAAGGTGGATCCAAAAAAGGTTCCTATGACGCCGCTCTCAGGGGATGAAGACATGCGTGGGATGGGTACATATACTACGGTTTCTCTTCAAACACTGGAACGATTGGCAAAGGAGATCCCTTGGCCCAGGGGTGTGGAGTTATGCCTTCCTGAGCGCTTGGGTTCCTCGCTGGCGCGATATGAAAATTGCTTAGTGGTTAATCTGTTTAGCTTGGAAGGGGGACTTCGCTTGCCATTGGCAGACCATTACCGCGAGTTTTTAGCAATGTCTAACTTAAGTCCTGCACAGTTGTATCCTAATGCTTGGAGATATTTCAGTGGTTACACCATGCGATGTTATAAAGAAGGAATAACACCCGACGCGCAACATATGCATTGTCTTTTTACTATGAAGTATGAGAAGGGGATGTGCAACTTCAGTCTTCTCACTCTGAAGGTCATTAGCAAGCCTTCCAATGTGGGCAAATGGAAGGATAGGTGGTTCCTAGTTCGGGGTTCTTCAGAGGATTCCTTTAACTGTAAAATATACCCCTCGCTGTTTAAGAGACCCAAGAAACCTTCACAGAGAGAAATTGATGCGTGCAAGGCTAGATTCTGCAATGACTCGAACATTCCAGACTTTAAAAGGTTAATCACCCAAGAGAATTTGGAGAAGGCAGGGTGGCCCTCCGCGAGTCAACACACAACAAATCAGCTTCCACGAATCCTTTCCTGTATAACCTTTCTCCTCTGATACAGTATCTCACGGCCTTTGTTTTAAGCTTCCTTGCTTCAAGGGCATTGTCCGGGAGATCGCCATATCTGATGTACCGCGAGATAGGATCAACCCAGCTTTCTTTGGGTTGAATACTCATTACCTGGCCAGCTACTCCCTTGGTCATTTTCCTTTCCACCAGCACCCTGTTTCCTGCTTCCAGCGGTAAGCTTGAGCCCAGTTTTGAAAGAGCGTCTGCTCTAGTGTTTGAGGTACGGGGTATGGACTCTACACAGAACGCATCTAAACAAGATGCCATGATTTTGACCTTTGAACAGTAATCGGGGATAGATCCGGTCTTCGCCTCATACTGTCCCATGACTTGTCGTGCCACTACTTCTGAATCAGTGAAGGCTTGGACTCTTCACACGCCATTCAGAAGGGCCATCTCTAAGCCGGCAATCAGAGCTTCATATTCTACTTCGTTATTGGTGACGGGGAACGCAAAATTAAGAGCATACTAAGCTTTGAAAGACGCGGGGCCTTCCAAGACTATACCCGCCCCACCTCCTGCGTCGCATTTGGACCCATCAACAAAAACACTCCACCCTTCGAGGTTTGGTTCTTCCGAGATAGCAAAACTTCCTTCCACGATGAAGTCGGCCAGGGTTTGTGCTTTGATGGCCGTGCGTGGCAAGTAGGAGATGTCAAATTCTGATAGCTCAACAACCCACTTGGTCATACGGCCAGATAACGCGGGTTGGTGCAGAATTTGTCTCAGGGGAAAATCAGATAGGACCTGGATGGAATGTGCTTGGAAATAAGGCCTCAAGCGCCGGGCTGCCGACACCACCGCCAATGCTACTTTCTCCGCGGGAGAGTATCTTTGTTCGACGGGTTGGAGGATTCTGCTTACAAAGTATACCGGGTAATTGTTCTCCCTTGATAATACCGCGCTCACTGTAGTAGGACTAACCACGAGGTAGAGTTGGAGATCTTCACCGCGGAGTGGTGGAGAGAGAGTGGGCAACTGGTTGAGGTAGATTTTGAGATTCTGAAAAGATTGCTCCAACTCTTCGGTCCATACAAACTTCTCATTTTTCTTCAGTGTAGTGAAAAAAGGGAGAGCTCTGTCGGCCAACCGCGAGCAGAAGCGGCTTAAATAGTTAATCGCGCCATTTAGCTTTTGAATCTCATTTCTGGACCTTGGAGATCTCATCGCGGTAACACCAGCAACCTTTTCGGGGTTGACATCAATTCCTCGGGCGCTGATCATGAAGCCCAGAAATTTGCCCGAGTTTACCCCGAACACGCATTTTTCAGGATTCAGACTTAATCGGAACCTCCTCAACGTCTTGAATACCTCCTGTAAATCTGTCAGATGCTGTTCATTTGTGGCACTTTTAACCACGATGTCGTCCACATAAGCTGAAACACTGTTCCCCATCTGACCCTTGAATACGCGGTCTATTAACCATTGGAATGTAGCCCCAACGTTCTTTAAGCCGAAAGGCATAACTTTGTAACAGTAAGTGCCATGGCTGGTGATGAAGGCCGTGCTATCTTCATCGCGTGGATCCATCTGGATTTGGTTGTACCATGAATAAGCATCCAGGAAGCTCAGTGCCATATTTCCCGTGGTGGAGTCGACCAGGTCATCAATGTACGGTAGAGGGTAACTGTCCTTTGGGCAGGCTTTGTTTACATCTTTGAAATCTACGCACATCCTCCATTTTCCACTTGCTTTCTTTACTAGCACTACATTGGACAGCCATTTGGGATATAGTACCTCGCGGATAAATCCTGCTTGAAGCAGCCTATCAATCTTGGTACTAACAGCTTTAGCGCGCTCTTCATTCATCTTCCTCTTTCTTTGAACCACAGGTCGAGCGGCCTGATCAATGTTGAGGGAATGGGTGATTACTGATGCGGGCACACCCTTTAAGTCCTCAATGCTCCGGGCGAATACATCCCGCGAGGAAACAAGCAGACCTTCCAATTTATGTGTGAGGCTTCCGGTCATGCATCCTCCGATGAACAATTGCTCCTTTTTATTTGCATAGGACGTGATCGTGATCTTTCCGAACTTCTAGGTAGTATCAGATGGGGGGCGCCACTCCTGCCTTCGCATCATGCCCTGCAATCATGTACACGGGGTTCTGCGGTTTTGGCTTAAGGGAAGTCAGATAACAACTCCGCGCTTCTTCCTGGTGGCCTCTAGACTCTCCAACCTTATCACCCACAGGGAATTTCAACTTCAGGTGGTAGATGGAGAGAGTTGCTTGGAATTTCATGAGGGAGACACGACCCATTATCGCGTTATACGATGCTGGAAGTCGCACTACGGTGAACTCAATATCCTCCACGCGCCGGATGAGACTGGTTCCCAACGTCATCTTTAACTCAATGGTGCCTGCGACATCAATTTCCTCCCTAGAGAAGGTAATCAGCTTCCCTACACAGGGTTTAAGGGCACCGGAGGATATCCCTAGTTGTTCAAACGCGTCAAAGTATAGGATATCCACTGACGCGCCAGTATCCACCAAGATGCGCCTCACCATCTTGGTCCCCAGCTGGGCGTGTATCACAAGGGGATCTGTGTGAGGCATGTGCAATCCTTCCGCGTCGTCTTTCGTGAATGCTAAGCCTGGGTGAGGTCGAGAAGATTGAGCAATACTGAACACTGATGGAGAATGGTGACTTTCTCGCGCATATCTCTTCCTCTCCTGATTACTAGATCCCGCGAGGGAATGCCCCCCCGCGATTGTGTTGATATAGCCATCCGGACGCGGCATCAGATCAGTATGATCGCGTCGTCCTCCCTGGGCGGGCCTTCTCGCCGGAGAGGGCCTGCCTCCGTGTGGACCCTTGCCATATGTACTTGACTCTTGACGACCGTTCCTGTGGTCACAATAATACTCACGCGGATTATCATGCTGGTACACCCTTTATCACGCGCTTGATGTCTGTGCCTCGCGAGATGATTTATGCGCTCCGACCGGCCAATTTCATAGGTGTCCCTGACCGGGGGACGGCTTACACCTCGTGCTTTACCCTTGTCCGGCAACGGAGGCTTGGCTTCATGCTTGTCTTTTTCCTTAGACATGTGAGCGCGGTCCCACTTGATCTGCTGGGACTTTCCTCCCTTCCCCCGCACAGCCTCTTCTGCATAAACCTGCCGCGAAATGTAATTTCTCAACGCGTCATAAGTGATCGGTTGTTCACGATATGTGGACAACTTGAATTGTCCATCCGCCAAATTATTCATCAGAATTTCATGCGCTATGACGGGCTCCAGATTGGTGATTTGAGAGGCAATGTTGGTGAAGCGCGTAAAGAAATCCCCGAGCGACTCTTCAGCTCCTTGCCCTACCGGGAACAAATCTTGGATCGTTTTCTTTCTTTTCTTGGCATTGCTGAAGTGAGTCTTGAAGGCCTGAATCATCTTAGAGAAAGAGCAGATGCTTTCTGGTTGTTGGTTCATCATCCAGGAGAGTGCGACTCCCTTCAGGGTGGAAGGAAAGGAGCGGCAAAACATCGCGTTGTTGAAATCGTTGATCTCCATTTGGCTCAGAAATGCTTAAACATGTTCATCAGGGTCAGATGTTCCATCATAAGGCTCCATGGTGGGTTGGCGGAACCTCTTCAGCACGGGGGAACGTCTTACTGCTTCTGAAAAGATGGAGAGATTTTGCAACTCCCCATCTAAGGCCTCCTCATGTCCGGTGATCATCTCGTCATACCTGTGCGAATGTGACGAACTTCCCTGGGACACTGACATTGACATCCCGGGGATTTCTGTCTGTCCGCGGTTGTTGTAAAGGTGAGAGGGGGTTGCAGACCGGTGTGATGGGTGATGCGCGTCATACCCCGCCATGGGTCCCTGATGACCCATGGCAAAGACAAATCCTGGAGGAACTTGACCGACAGTGAAGTCTGGTTGGGGCATGAATTGATGGAAAACCGGCGCGGGGGCCATATATGGCGCGCTGGCCCAAGGCTGGTATCCTAGGACGGTGGCTGAGTAGTGGGGCCACCAAGCTTCAGTATGGGGTTGGGATTGCCAACCAGGAATCGGGGCATCCGTCTCGTACCCTGTTCAGTTGAAATCTTGACTTGACATCTTTTGTCGCGTTCACAGAGAGGACCAAGGTGCCCTAGTGTGAGGAAGTCCCCATGAACGACGCCAGTGATGATTCCCAAATTCTCTAAGTAAATAAAGTGTGAAGTTTACAGAACAAACCTGATCCTTAAATGAACGCGATAAATGAGTTAATGGTACAAGCGTATGAACTCGAACAGGGAATGCGATATATTGATAATGATGAACACAAAGCTCTACGCTCTCTTTACAACTATCTGATAATCACCACAGATCTTGAGAAGGCTAAAAAAAGCTTGTAGTGCAGTTTTTCTATTGTTCTCTCGGCCCCTTTTTATGAAGGGGTCTTGGGCTATTTATAGGCGATGGGTCTTGCTTGGAGTCGGTCGGCATACAGAGATACGTGTCGTCTCATGATTCGTCTGGTGACAGACGTCAGCGAGCATGTGTAGGGCTGAGATTGAATCAACAAGATGGGAGGACATGTGTCAAGCTGGGAAGATGCATGGTTGGCATGCCCGGATTGGCCTGATGGGCTTGTGCCGTGTCAGATTGCCGCGTCAAACTCTTTGGATTACCGCGTCTGCTTCTTGCCACAAACCTTTTGGATTGCCGCGTTAGATTAACCTGATGGGTTTATGGCGGTTGTTGCAGTGCTGAATAGGTTCTACGCGGTCCTGTCAAATGAACGCGTTTTGGGGGCCCCGCGTTTTGGGGGCCCATTATAATGGTCGAATACCTCTTATAAGAAAAATGGTTTTATGCTTAAACTCTTGCCAGATTAGATGTGGTATTATATAAACGGTTTTTCTAACCTATGCCCTAAGGGCATAGGTTAAGATCCCATATGTACAAACTTTTGATTAAATGTTAACTTTTTAGGATATTTTAAATTTTATTAAATGGGTTCACCTTTTCTTCTTTAGGGTTTATATTCCTTAATAAGAATTCTTAACCTATGCCCTAAGGGCATAGGTTAGAAAAACCGTTATATAAAATATACACATTAGATGAGAATCATGAGATATTTCCAAAGATACAACGCGTACTAACTAGGACATTAGTAGATAACAATCCCGGGCGGTCC
The DNA here is from genome assembly GCA_027886185.1 of Rheum nobile. NCBI lineage: Eukaryota > Viridiplantae > Streptophyta > Magnoliopsida > Caryophyllales > Polygonaceae > Rheum > Rheum nobile. Next base: position 998,150 of record WOAB01000669.1, on the reverse strand, counting down.
AGGCACACTAGTACCTAGGTTTACCGTCTTAAAATTCCTATATAATTAAATGATGCGGATCCGGTGAGAAAGAGTGCTTAGGTGAGAATATGCACACATAAAAATTCATGCATATCACACGATGTACATAAAATTTTATATGTATGTGCATGAGTTTTCACTTATACATAGTCACATATATAGTAAAAAAATATATGTACATACAGACAAAAATTCATGCACATCTTATGTGCATGAGTTTTAACTTACACGTACATATTCACACAAAGTAAAAAACTAGTAGATTGACCCGTGCCTTGCACGGGTTCTTGGAATAAAAAACATATATAATAATATTAAATAAATAATGATAATTTATTATTTTAAAAGGAAATCAATAAAACTTAACACCAATAATGTTATATAATAATAACGATGAATAACAAATAAATCCATCAAAATATGAAAATTGTATGATAATAATGTTGATAAAAAAACATGTGAATAAGATACATAACCTTATAGATCAAATCTTCGTAAAATATTGAAGATAGGGTTACACAGGTAATTAAGTCTTCCTTCTTAAAGTTGTAACTATGTCCGACCTTTTTTTGCATAAGAGTGAAAAGGTAAGAGAATGAAAAAGATGGGTCATACTACCTAGTTTAACTCATATATAAATAAGGGTTTGTTTGACTTTGTATTTATAAGGTCTTTATTTATAAAAAGTACTTTTTTCCCTCCCTTCATATTTCCCTATACCACCCAAAATTTAAATTTCAAAACCTACTTTTCTAAAATAAAAGAATTTATAAACAAAATAGTCTTTATAAATACATATACCAAACAAACCCTAAACTATAAGGATTAATCAGGTAAAAAAATTACCCATAGATATTTCCTAATACTAAATGAAGTTGGAGATATATAATGGACATGCCATATTTGTAACACCCCCAATTTCCTCTTGAAAGTATTACTGCTAGTGACCTCGGATTCCACATCCCGAAGTCACTCCAGGCTTTTCCAGTTGATATAAACCATCAACCCATAGTTATAATACCAAATATCATAACTTTTATTAAAACCAAAGTCTTGGAATTACAACATAATTCCAAATACATCAAAATACATAATCAGAATTATTACAGCGGAAGTCTTAAAACAAAATCATAGTTAACATAACGGAAGTCTTTTAAATATCAATAAGAGGGTCTTGATCGTGAAGATCACCCGCCAAGGATTTCAAAATAACTTGTCAAAACACCGTTCATCTTCATAGTCGATCTAGCCTTCTTGGATCCGTAATTTATCTGATGTGTCGAATCGAACGGATGACACCAGCCAACCATGCAGAGAACAATTGCGGTTGGTTAGTCTAATGAAAGACTACGCAAGGGTACAAAGCATAGTGGTTCGAAGTAGTCGTATTAGGTTAGACTCATCGCTTCTCGAATAACAACCGATCACGATAGTCAACCACCATACTCCTACTAGAATATATGAAAGGCATGATCAAGAGATGATTCTGGAAGACCGAGTCTTATAGCAATCAATCCCAAAAGAAGACTCCAATGAATTAAGTCTTATCGGAAATATGACAAATGTTGGGAAACATTAATAATATCATACGAGCGTTCAAAAATGACTTGATGTTTCGGCTCACGACCAACCTCACCGCCCAAGGTGAATCCAGATTGGAAAGAGAACTTTACTCTGATCAAAGTCAAGACGAGCTTTCCTAGCTGCACTACTCGTCGGAGGGTATATTAATTATGTGCGACAACGGCACTTATCTCATTTAATTCCAAAACACGCATCACGTTATAAGCTTTTATAATATCTCCTTACAAGAGATAACCACTCCTCACGAGAGATGTAGAAAGGATGAACCTCACGAGATGACATCTCCTCTCAAGAGATGCAGAAGGGATGAACCCTAAGAAGTGACATCTCCTCTCAAGAGATGCAGAAGGGATGAACCCTAAGAAGTGACATCTCCTCTCAAGAGATGCAGAAGGGATGAACCCTGAGAGATGACATCTCCTCTCAAGAGATGCAGAAGGGATGAACCCTGAGAGATGACATGGCACCAGAGAAGAATGGTAGGAACAGAATCCTAACCACTACGTTATAAAGAAACGACTAGCACTCGTAACGAGATACACAGTAGCGTTCCTACGAATACTCGTGCTAACTAAACAGTTCAACACAGTAATAATTCACATCAAAGCCACCGGGGCCAACTACAGATAAAATAGTGTTGTTCTAACAAATATAACCTATCATAATATTCGTATTTAATCATATATATATATATAATAGCGTTGTTCTAGCAGATATACAACATATTATAATATCTTATTTTAATCATATTATTTAACAAAACTGTTCCCAACATAAACAGTAAATCATTCCAAATTAATTAACAACTAAACAATTGATAATTAATGGAAGTATGGAATGATGAGCAAGAGCGAACCGCCACTTGCCTTAGATTTGACGAGAGCTTCACAAGCTTAAGAACGAACGTTTCCGAGTCTGAAACTGGGACAGATCCTGGATAATAAATCCATATGGAATGACCCATAACGAGACCCTAAGTTAGATTCAATATCCACATATATGAATCTAAAAGAATACAAAAGGAATCGAAGGAACCAAGCATCGCCCGAAGCCAAACACCCAAGAACACACAACCCGGGTAAGCTCGCCGCGGGTGCGGTTGGGCTCGTGCCGCGGGGTGCGGTGAAGGCAGCAGGCGAGAGCTTTCAACAGCTTTAATGGCGAAACTCACTTGGTTTGGTTCGTTGGCTTCCGATTCGATTGTGGCTCCACTTCTAACCTTCTTAGGCTTTAGAATACCACTTAGTAACACCTTTCTAAACGCTCAAAGGGGTTCGATCACCTCTCAAACAAAGCTCAAAAGCTTGGGCTTTAATGGAGATTTTCTGAGGAGGAAGATGGAGTTGCAGCTGATGTTAGGGCCTTCTCCTCCATGATTCTCCTCTTTTTATAGCTCAAACAAGGAGCTCATGAGCTGGAGACAACTACCATGAGGTGTCCCGACCAGTAGGCGTAGCCCCAACGACTCACGAAGCCTACCTTCTGCAGCTAGCCAAGTTGCACTGCAACTTCTCGAGTGACAGCGGCTCACCGCGGGGTGCGGTGGCGTGGCCGCGGGGTGCGGTGGCCGACTCTGTTACCGCCTCCAAATTTGGCCTTCGCCGCGGGTGCGGTCAATGCCATTTTGCCCCCCTTTCGACCGTTTTGTCCTTTTTACCAAGTGGTTAAATATTTTTAACCACGGGTTAAATATATTCGTACACGAACGACCTTTTAACCCAAAAATACATTAACTGTATTTTATATTGCTCAGAAAAATATTAGAGAGACCAAACATCTTATAAAATGTCCGTACTTCTCTGAATTTAATCTGACTTGTAATATGGGTATTAGAAAATTCGAAAATTCCCCTTACAAAAATGAGGGATATTACAATATTTGAGTCATATATAATTGTCAGGTGTTTTCATATGCTAATTAACGGGTTTTAATGTTGTATACACTTACATTACGTCACCGTTGAAATCAATGGACAAATTTGCTGACTTTATTATACAAATGATTTTAGTTTGAATATTTTATGATTATAGTTTGGAACATATATTACCCTAATTTACATGTAAAAAATACGATATGAAAATATATCAATAACATAAGGGTTTAGTTTTTTTTAGGTAATCATTAGGCTAATTTCAAGTGTGATTTGAAGTCCAATCTAGATTTTTTTTAAAGGAAGGCAACCACAATACTAATAATTGAGTGACATGTGAATTAAGACCAAACATAAAAGAATGAAGAAATCATTATATACGGTTAAGTTTTTTTTTAAAGGTAATCATTAGATTAATTTCAAGTGCAATTTGATGTCCAATCTAGAATTTTTTTATGGACGGCAATTACAAATACAATAATTAAGTTAACATATGAATTAATACCAAACAAAAAAGAAGGAAAAAATCATTATATATTTTATCCTAATTGAATACATGAATAATTTTTTTTAATTTTATATTATGTCGAAGGTTTGTTATATATATCTATAATTTATAATCCACAAAAATCACACTAATATGTGAAGTACATATATTATAAAATTGAACATAAGCTAACCAAAACTAAATTCTTTACTGAAAGACTGATAAGGTAATAACAATGGAAAATAACATGTGTATCTATATCAATATAAAAGAAATTAAATTAGGCATATATACATACACATACTTAATTTTGGTATTTAATTATATAATAATTTAATATTAGTATTAAAAATACCAAATTCACATCGTACGTTGACCATGTATCACATTCACCATGCTTGGTAGGGGTGAGCATGGGCCAGAGCCCGACCCGACCCGAACCCGAAAAGCCCAAAAACATGGGACCGAAGACCGAACCCGAACACTTCGGTTCGGTTCGGGTTCGGGTCGGGTTCGGGCTAAACAACGTCCGAAGGGGAAAAAAGGCAAAAAATGCACTAAAACCCGAAATCCGAACCGAACCCGACCCGAACCGACCCGAAACCCAAAATGTTAAAAAGTGTGGCCCGAAACCCGAACCGAAGGAGTATGGGTTCGGGTTCGGTTCGGGTTTTTCGGGCCGGGTTCGGTTCGGGCTTCGGTTTCGTCGGCCCGTGCTCACCCCTAATGCTTGGAAAGTGTATATATAAAGAGGTAAATCATATGTGTAAAATATATAGAGATAATATAGATTTCCTTATTCATATACAATAATATCACCTAGATATATTATATAAACTAATACTCATCAATATGGTAAGAAAGATATAGCTTTGCTGGGTTGATAATTGGGCTTTAATTTGTAGAAAAATGAAAGGATAAATAAGTAAATAAGCAAATTAATTTGATGACGTGACATACCTAAATGGTTGACACATAGGAGAGATACTAATGACTTTAGTAATAGTATATAGCTAGATAGATAGATATACGCACATTCAGGCACAAATTCATGCACATATTGTGAAGTGCATGAATTTTTGTTTGTATGTGCATGAGTTTTCACTAACACATAGTCACCATATAGTCACAAATTTTTGCATATACATGCAAAAATTCATGCACATCTTGAGGTGTGCATAAATTTTTACTTGTATGTGCATGAGTTTCAACCTACCAAAATCATGTACATCTAGTCATACATTCATGCACCGAGATTCCCACATTCTCACATAAGCGCTCATTCTCACATGAACCTTTTCCATAATTAAATTAATATTTCGAAACAACATTATTAGATTAAAAAATTAAAAAATATATAAATTCTAAAATATTAGGGTGCATTTTTATTACCGCCCATAATATATTATAAATTTATAATGTAATTCGTATAAAATTATATTACTTTATATTAAATGATTTAATTCAAAATAGTGCATTATGTTTGCAATTCAAATTCATTCTTAGAAATCAACACTTATCTAAGAAACAAAAAATGAGAAAAGAGAAAAGCTCAAAAAGCTCCCTAGCACTATGAGCCTCAGCCAACCCTAAAAAACCCAGCTCCATCGAGCCTCCACCATGGTTGACCGCCGCTATCCCTCGTCGCTTCTCCGTTCGACCGAGCCTCCCAGGGGCCGGTGTGACCCGTCGTCGTCGTCGGAACCTCCACCACTCCTTTGGGCTGCTCCGACCCCAACCGAATCTGCACCTCTGACCGAGCCCTCGCTCCGACTGAGTCCCCGCTCCGCACCGAGCCCCCGCTCCGATCGAACCCCCGCCGACGTCGAGGAACACTACACAACCATTCTCTGCGCACCGGCGCCGTACAACCACTCTCTCATCACCGTCGCCGGCATCGACCTCAACCATGGAGACTTCGCCGGTTCCTGTCGGCCTCCTCGTCGAGCTTGGGTTTGTTCTCTCGCGTTCATACTTGTTTTTCTAGATCTCAGACTCAACGATTTGTTGTTATTGTTCTTGTTCTTGTGTGTTTCTGGTTTGCAAGTTTGGGTATTGTACTTCTTTGCTTTGTTGAGTTGAGCTAGGTGGAGTCCGAGTTGTTCCGGTTGTGGTCGTGGCTGTGTCTGAGGCTCCTGAAGATCCATATAGGCAACGTCAGGGTGGTCAAGACTCCTGAAGATCCCTCATCTAGGTGAGGACAACGTCATGATAGTCCATTCAGCACCTGCCCAAGAGTCTTCCTGTTTGACCCTTGTTCTAGTGGCACTTGATTTGTGCTTTACTCACTTCTCTCCCTAGCTTTTTTGGCTCGATTTTGCTTGTTGTATTTTCCTTTATTTGCTTTATTGTTCTTATCGGTTTTCCGATTGCCGATTTATCGGCCTCTCGAGTTTTTCGACGTTGTTGTTGATTCTCAAATTTTTACCTAATAAAATAAAAATAAAAATTCATTCTTAGAAGTTAGATCCGGTGAATATTACATTTTCCTTTTTTAAATTATATCTATTTAAAAAATATTTTAGTGTATATTTTACAGTTAGATACTCCGCATGACTGTTCATGGAATCCTTGTTAGATATCAAAAATTAAACTCGTCGACTACTTTAATATTAAATATTTTTTTTAGTGTGTGCTCATGACACACTCTAACAAGTTAAAGTAGAAAATTATCTATAAAATATTTTCTAATAGAGAATAGATAAATCCTTAAAAAAAAATTAGACTCATGATTAAAAAAAATATTACTAAAAATAGGTTTGTTAGAGTGTACTCATGTACACAGAAAAACCAATATTAAATAATTAATTAATAAAATTAGTACGATTTTGTATGGAATATTAAATAGTACACAGTACTAGCACAGTAACTCACCTCACATCCACTCAAACCTGCCCGTTAATTGCACTCAAACTTGACCCCATTTTATTACTATTGTACCCATTTGTCTAAAATTAAAAAAACAGGGAGAGAAAAATAATAGAAAAAGCAAAGGAAAAATAAAAAATAAAAAAAATTCATCCCCTCTCCTTTTCTTCTTCTTCCCCATACCTGGTTAAGGACAAACCTCCTCCTCCTCCTCCTCCTCCTCCTCTCTCTCTTCACCCATTCCTTCAAAGCTGTGTTCTTGTCCAACCTCCGTTTCTTCTTCAACTTTCGCACTAATACAGGGAAGCGAAAGCGACAGCGACGCCAAGCGTTGTGGGAGGATGATCATATGGTGGAAAGTGGGGTTAGGAGGTAAGAGGAAGAAATTCGCTCTTGATTTGATTGTGTGAGAAAGCGATTCGCTTCAATTTCTTCTATTCTTTTTAGGTTTTTGAGGTTATCGTTTTTTCTCTGTGTGGTATTTTGCTGCCTCTTTTGCAGATAATTGCAGTGTTCCCCACCTCACGCTCCCTCTTTAAGCTAGCTACATCCTTCTTTTCGTTGGTCGTGGGAAAAAGCTAGGGTTTCGATCGAACTTTTTTCTTCTTCTTCTTCTTCTAGTTCGCGGTTGTAATTCGCTTTTTCGTCTCGAGTTGTGCTGTCGGGGATGCAGAAGTGAGATCTGTGGTCAAAAGGAGTTTTTAGAAAAGAAGGGAGAAGAAGAAGAAGCTGAGTTTCGGAATGACTTCATCGGAGATGTCGATCAAAGGCAGCATCGCTAATGGAAGGGGAGATACTTTCTCTTCTCCGGCTTACAACACCGACCATCCCGATTCGGGTTGTTTCACCAAACCCCCTGATCCACCGAAGCCACCGGCTTCCGTTGCCGAAAAAGGTATAGTCCTCAACTAATTATCTTTCCGCCGATCTGTTTGAAACTTGTACTAGACTACTAGCTGAATTCATAATTTTCCTTGGGGGTTCGTTTTGGCTTTGCAGTAGATCCCGAGCTCGCGCTGTATAAGGAGCTATGGCATGCTTGTGCTGGTCCTTTGGTAACAGTTCCCCGTAAAGGCGAGCTCGTATTCTATTTTCCACAAGGCCATATCGAGCAGGTTTCCTCTCTCTTTCTACAAATTATTCATTTCCCCAATTTCTATGATTTATAATACAATATTGAGGGCTGTCAAATTGCAATTCCTTTTAGATTTTCTATCACTTGTGCATACACCTCATCCGTGTCCGGTTCAGCCTATCATTAAATAACATCAAAAACCATTTGGCTTAATTTGGGTGTTTTTTTATTTTATTTCATTTGGCTTAATTGTCTTGGAAATTGGTATTGTCTTGTGTTTTACCAGGTGGAGGCGTCCACCAATCAATTTTCTGATCAGCAGATGCCAAATTATAATCTTCCATGGAAGATACTGTGTCGTGTTGCCAATGTGGATCTGAAGGTATTGTGTGCTTGCCTTTGTCAAATTTCTCATGCTGCCGTCCTATTTTTCTTGTTTGCTCAATTGGTTTTTGATGTTATTTAATGATAGGCTGAACCGGACACGGATGAGGTGTATGCACAAGTGACTTTGCTGCCTATAGACAATGTGAGTTGTCCTTAGCATCTTTTCTAAATTGTTCTTTATCTTGATCAAAATTGAGGTCTATGCATACTGAAAACTTGTTCATGCTCACGTTGATGTTGATCCCAGCAAGATGAGCATTCCTTTCAGAAGGAGCCTCCTCTCCCATCTTCTCAGCGCTTCCATGTACACTCATTTTGTAAAACATTAACGGCCTCGGACACTAGCACTCATGGTGGGTTCTCTGTTTTAAGGCGACATGCGGATGAATGCCTTCCTCCCCTGGTGAGTTTACGTGATCACTCTTTTTAATGATGATATAGACTAAATTCTCGGGCCAGGGTATTGAGGTTTGAGATATATTTTTCTTGTTTGCAGGACATGTCTCGTCAGCCTCCTACACAGGAATTGGTGGCCAAGGATTTACATGGAAATGAGTGGCGTTTCCGCCATATCTTTCGGGGTAATGTATTCTCATTTGTATTGATTTGATATTCACCTGATTATCTAAATGGTTTGATACACTTGCTATCAGGCAACACAACAGTAATGTATTTGAGTTTGTTATACTACACTGAAACTTGATCTGTTATACTTTATTGTTTGTGATAATCGGATATGGAATTACAAAATTTTACTCATGACTATAATGGACAATTGCAATTGGTTCAGAGATACAATCTTATCCAGTCAACATAATTTGGTTTCATTGTTGTTATAACAGGTCAACCTAGAAGGCACTTGCTCCAAAGTGGGTGGAGTGTGTTTGTAAGTTCTAAAAGACTCGTGGCTGGCGATGCCTTCATATTTCTGAGGTATGCTCTGCTGTTCTAGTTGAAACCAATAATATATATTAATTGCTAGAAGCCTAGAATTAATAAGTTGCTGTTTTGGTTGTTTGTTTTCAATCCTCAAGAGGTGAAAATGGAGAACTTCGTGTTGGAGTAAGACGCGCGATGAGGCAGCAGGGTATAGTTCCATCATCAGTCATATCTAGTCACAGCATGCATCTTGGTGTCCTTGCAACCGCGTGGCATGCAATCTCAACCAAGACTATGTTCACTGTCTACTATAAACCAAGGTATGGCATTTGTACTTTCTGTGTTGTGCTATGGTTTATGCTGCTTAACCTTCATACTTGAATCTGTTAATCTTATTTCATCTAATTGCAGGACAAGCCCTGCTGAGTTTATTGTTCCGTTTGATCAGTACATGGAGTCAATGAAGAACAACTATTCCATAGGAATGAGGTTTAAAATGAGATTTGAAGGTGAAGAGGCTCCAGAACAGAGGTTTGTCCTCTGCATATTGAAATTTGACTTCTGCTTTCTTGTTCAATGATGTTTTGATCAAAACCGATCATTTTGGCCTATTTATTTTTTGAACTTCAAGTAATAGTAATTTGTTGAAATGACCTGTAGGTTTACCGGGACCATTGTTGGTACTGAAGAAACTGATAAAAGATGGAACGTTTCACAATGGAGGTCTCTGAAGGTATATCTTAATTTTAGTAAGATTTTTGGACTTTTGATTGAACAAACACGCCCTTTCTTCATGGGTGATGATGATCGTTGTGTGCCTAGGTTCGTTGGGATGAAACATCAATGATTCCTCGTCCTGAGAGAGTTTCTCCTTGGCAAATTGAACCTGCTGTCTCACCTCTGACAATGAATCCCCTACCTGTGCCAAGAATGAAAAGACCTCGTCCAAGCATGGGTGCTCCTTCTCAAGACTCATCTGTCCTTACAAAAGAAGGTATTTATTTTGTCCCGCGTCCTTTAAATGAAAGAGTTGCATCCAAGGAAACTGAGCACAGCGTTTATCTTTTGAACAGGTTCTTCTAAGATGACCGTGGATCCTGCGCCCACAAGTGGGATATCAAGGGTCTTGCAAGGTCAAGAACTGTCAACTTTGAGAGCTAGCCTTGCAGATAGCAACGGGGCGGATTCTATTGAAAAGCCAGTTGGTTGGTCTTCCTTTGACGAGGAGAAGACTGATCAAGCTTCTGCTTCAAGGAGATTTGGATCAGACAGTTGGTCACCCTCTGTGAGGCCAGAGCCAACTTTCTCTGATTTGCTATCTGGTTTTGGGATCCAAAAAGATCCAAATTCTGGTTTCCCCACGCCTCTATCTGATCAACCATTAGTTTTTCCGAGAAAAAACTTGCTGGATCATCAAGATGGAAAGTTCAACATGCTCCCAGGCACATGGTCAATGATGCCAGCTGGTCTCTCCCTGAACTTCTCTGAAGCAGGTGCCAAAATTCCTCATCAAGGTGGGGACATGTCTTTCAATGTGCGTGGGGATCACAGGTATGGCGGTTTCAGCGGGATCCCTATGTTCCATAATAATAATGGAGCAGGGCGTCAAGGTGGCAGCTGGTTCTCCCACTCTACTCCATCTCCTTTCCAGGTACCACCTAGTTATTCGAGGGAAACTGTGTCCAAGTATCCATCAGTGCAACCTGAAGCTGTCAAGTCTAAAGATGATAAATACAAACTATTTGGAATTCCGCTAAACAGCAATCCTATTGCGTCCGAGGTTGTTGCTTCTGACAAATCAACTGCAGAGGAGCCAAATAAAAATCCTTTTGTGCTGCAACAGACTCATTCATTCGGTCCTGATAACAAATATGAAGAATCCAAGGGTGATAAAGCAATGGAGAGTTTGCCTGCTGGAAATGATGTAGAAAAGCAATCAACATGGTCGTCTGTTCCCAAGGAAGTTCAACGGAAATCTCAAGGCAGTTCCACCAGAAGTTGCACTAAGGTGCTGTTTGGGACCGTCTCTTTGTTAAATGTAAATCACTGCCGTTTTGTGACTATTTGAGCTTATTGAATTTCCCATTGACAGGTGCACAAGCAGGGAATTGCTCTAGGCAGGTCTGTGGACCTTTCAAAGCTCAACAGCTATGACGAGCTGCTTGCTGAGTTGGACCGTTTGTTCGACTTTAATGGTGAACTCCTGTCTTCCAACAAGAACTGGCTGGTAGTTTATACAGACGACGAAGGTGACATGATGCTTGTCGGAGATGATCCATGGCAGTACGGCCTCTTCCATTTACATTTCTTCCTACTGTTTTTTTTTTGGCATTTTACAAGTGACCTTTAAATTGGACACATTTTACATGCAGGGAGTTTTGCAACATGGTTAAGAAAATTTTCGTCTACACTAAGGAGGAAGTTCAGAAGATGAGTCCCAGGATGTTAAATTCCAGGAGTGAAGACGACCAACCAGCTGCTGATGACTCAACTGCACCACCTGCAGCATCTACTGCTGCTGAATAGATGTAGGTGCGCATTCCTCTACAAACAAACCATTATTAAACTACTCGTATCGCCTTCTGAAAAATACTTTTGCTCGTCTTTTCAGGCTGCCAACAGTAGTGAAGTTCAGCTCCTGCATACTGCACAGCTGAAGAAAATTCTCAGGCGATCATGTTTTTGAACAAGGGTTATAATTTTGGGGCGTCCGGCGATATAAAACATAGTAGCAGTAGTAGCTATAGAAGGTTTGTATAAGTGGGTAGGAATTGGGTATACCTGTATTAGTTAGAGGCATTTAAATAGCAGCCTCGGAACATGGAATCAATCAGCATGTATATAGCTTTCTTTTCAAAATGATTTCTTTTAGATCTTTTTTGGCCTTTAGTCTATACAGCCAACATTGATCTTAATGTAATGAGAGCTATACTCTAATATGGTGACTAGATAGAAGTCTTGGTGTTATTGTCCTTGCTGGATGAATAATCTTAACCTATTTTGATCTGTTGGTCTGTACTCCAAATTAAGAGAGGTTTGCCTTGGAATTTGGTTTCCATTATGCATTACTCTAATAATATTGTGCCAGGCAAACGTTGGAATAAGACCTTTTGAAAACTATAAATTTCTATAGTCTCGGATATTGATTTTACTGTCTGAACTGCAGAGAACTATGAACTATTACATTCCTTATAGAAGAGTCTTATAACAACTAAAAGATGCAAGAGACACCTGATTTGAGAGTAAATGTCTTTTCTATTTTCTTTTCCACATGACTAACAAATGGCAGCAGCAGAGTTTATCTTTGGACTTGTCCAGTTCCCACACTTGCATTCAGCAGTTCCCTGATGGAGCATCCGTGGAGTTAGCCAAGCCAGCTGATTCCAGAAGCAGGGCTTTTATGTGCTCCGGGTGCAAATCCTGCCCTTCCTTGTACTGCTGTAGAAACACAAAACGCCGCCACAACAGAAAAATTAAGGTATATAATCTACATCTTGACCCCCCCCCCCGACCCTGCTTGTGCGGGACTACACATGTGATGAACTGATGATAATGTTTATTGATGAGAAAAGGGAAGAGGGAGTTTGTAGAGCACAGACCTCAGCGCGGTATATATCCATGGAAAACCCATTGAAACAATTGATGACTGCTTGCTGGACGTCTAAACCGACATTATCTAGAGCTCTCATAGCAGACAACAACAGACCTGGTTTCTTACCACAGAACATGTGGATATTCATGCTTCTTCCTTCCCTCAGCCTTACTTCAATCTGCACATATTTTCTTGCACAATTGAGAGATTGGGATTGCAAAGAAGCTAAGAAAGTACTGATTATGTAGCTAAAGAACTCTTGACATATTCTAGTATGAACCAAAGAATGACTTACCCTAGCAGGTTCACCATTGGGGCTGGGCAATGAGCACGGGCGAAGCTCCTCCTTGATTTGGGAGGGCAGGTTTGGCAGGGTAGGAGTCAAAGGGTGCAGGCTCTTAGCCTGTGGCATTGATGAAGTTGACTCTAATTCATTCTGGACATCATTGATCTTCTGCATCAGCTCCTTCAAGTACTCAATAGCATCCCCGAGAATTGAAGCCCTATCCATCTGCCATAGATCAATATTTGTTAGTCAGGCTTGTATGGGAATTTGGTATGAAGGATATTTACTATGTGCAAATCCCTTCCACTTTAGAACTAAAAAACATATTGCTGAGTGAATAAGCAGTCTTTTGCTCATTGACATAGCATGTATACAGAATTATGGTTGAATCAAACTTAGTTGAGCCTTTAGGTGTGCATACAATTAACATTTGTTTCCTCTGCCTATGTATCTCATTATCCAATAGAGTAAAGATGAATGGAGTTAGAACAAACATGTAAGATTCTTTTCCTTTAAGATATTGCTGAACTTATCAGAGCATCATGAAGGACAGCCAAAGAATCAGAACAAAACATCAAATGGGTATTCATAAATCTATCACATATCACAATCTAAGGCGCACTTATTACTAGTGACGTACTATATTATAGCTACCCATCCACTTCATGTGACTACCTTTAATGCTGAACTCCCTAGATATAAAAGCCCTTTTCTGGGAGCATGTAACTAATGATGATGATGACACCCTAGCACAGAACAAGCAAATCCAAATCTGTGCTTGATGTTTACTATCTGCAAGATGCTATAACAATCCATTGCTAAGACATAAACACATAATTCTACAAGATTTAAGGCAACAAAATTCTTAGAAGATCTTCACCTTGCTAATCTTGGGGACAATAGACCTCAGCATGTACAGCCTATCATTAAGCTTCTGCCTTCTACGTCTCTCCGCCATTAAATTCTTAGAAGGCATCCCTTTCTTCTTTCCCTTTGGATCAACCCCACTGATTATTGGTCTATTTCCACCATTTTTGGCGCTTTCCTCCATCTTGATACTCTCGGATAAGTCATCCGAATCATAATTCAAAGATGACCCATCAATAGTAACATTGTCATCCCCATTGCCATCCACTCCACCGGAAACCGGACCGGATTCGGGTATAACCCGAAAACTGCCCAATCCATTACTATCCAAATTCTTCTTGAGAGCAGCTCTCTTCTGGAAGAGAGTGGGCTGCTCTCCAATTGAAGGGCTATTATCAAGAGGCTTCAACAATTTATACCTATTTGTTGTAAGCATGGAATTCCCCAAACCCTCATCAAACCCACCAAACTCACCTCCAGCAGCCACAGAATTGACATTGTCAAGAGGTGGGACAAAATGGGCAGGCGAGAATTGAGGAATTGAGCTCAAACTAGGACCACCCATTTGGTGAATTGACCCGAATTCACCAAACCCACTTCCATTGAAGAAGCCCTTTCCATGGTTGAGGCCAAAGCCAGTGTCATAAGGGTTGCTTTGGGGCATGAAATTGAGAACAGAATTCATGGCTTCTGTGGGAGGATTTGAGGGTAGCAAGTATTGGTGATGCTCTAGAGTGTTGAGCACATAAGGGGAAGCTGACGAAGAAGAAGAAGCATAAGAAGAGGGACCAATTAATTGCTGTTGCTGTTGTTGTTGCAAGAGCAGAATTTCAGGTTTTGGAAGGCTAGAGGAGAAGCTAAACTCTCTGGGATCAGACCAATGTTGACTCTGAATAATGCTATTGTTGTTGTTGTACCACTCATTCTCAATTTCAAGAACAGGCCTGAAATTGGATAATAAGGCACCGGAATCAGCGCCGCCTTCAGCAGCGCCGCCGTGGATTGTGCTCCTGGAGAGAGAAGGGTCTTCTTCATCATCCTTTGTGTCTCCCATCCAACCAAAGTTGTTAGGGCTTGGAAGCATCTTGGGGTGGAGAAGAAGAGAAAAAGAGAGGAATTGAGAGAGAAGGTGGAAGATTGTACAAACAAAATGAGGAGGCAACTGAGCTGTGGAGGTATCTTGGGCTAATATTTGAAACCGTTTGGGAAGAAGAAGTGAGGTGGGACCCGAATAAGAACATACTAATATAAGCCAACTTTATAAAACATGATGATTATAGTTATTATTTATTGATTGCTGACAAAATTCTACTAGATGGTCTTGTTAAGGATAATTTATCATTTCATCAAGGAGGGAGTGGATAGCTAGAATATTTTTTACAATAATAACTCTACTAGATTTGAATAATTTTCAATAAATAGTTATATAAGTTAACCCTTTATATATATATATATATATATATATATATATATATATATATATATATATATATATAAATGATTTGGGTCATAGAATTTGACTCTGGTGAAACAGCCTCTTAGAGTAAAACTATAGTAGTAATTCTTTCAAATCCCATGATATTAGGGATTTCTTTTACCCATATTATTCATTTTCCAAATTTCTCTTCTCCATGTACGTTACTCTCTCCAAAATTTAGATTGACTATCCACAAGGGTGTTAGGTGCATATCCCTCTATCAATCCATCCCCATCTTCACATCCTTCATCCATAAACTCATCTCGTTGAATTCCTTCCCGAAAATCTCAGCGACCTCTCAGTTAAAACGCCATATCTTTTGATTCACAACTCAGAAAATTCTCATATTTTGAGGGACGAAATTAGACTTCCAGATCTAACTCTGGGAGTTGGAATCATCCAATTATGAGTCCAGACGAAAGAGAACGAGCCAGTTGAAGTCACGCTGGATTTCTGGAAAGTTGTTGTCAATTCTTGCAGAAGTTGAAGAGCAATTCCTTGCACCGAGAGCCCCTCGATCCTTGATCATATCGCGTGTTCTCGGTGCTCGTGGCCGCCGAAAGGTCAAACCCGCCCCGATCTACCCGATCGAACCCAGATCTGAGCCTAGCCGAACTCTTTCCCGCCCTGATCTACGACGTTTCAGACTCCCCGGCTTGGCCTCCAAGCCCCTCCACGTCTACAGCCGTTTCCGCTCATATCTGCATTGTTATTCATGTTAACAGTATTGTTATTTACAGCGTTACAATTTATTTGTTTTGATATTGTATATATGATATTCAGTTTATGTGTGGTGTTATTCATTATAATAATGTGATATTCACGTGGATTCAGATTCTACTTGTTAATGGTGTTGTATGAGTTATTTATCATTGATATTCATGTTAACATTGTTGTTATTCACATTGTTATAATTTATGTGTTTTGATATTTATGATTTATGATTTAGATATTGTATGTATGATATTCAGTTTCTCTGTGGTGTTATTCATTATAGTAATGTTGATATTCACGTGGATTCAGATTCTGCTTGTTGATGGTGTTGTATGAGTTATTTATCGTTGATATTCACATTTTTATATGTGATATTCAAATTATTTATTGTGATATTCATACACATTCTTTTGATATTCATGTTGGATTTAAGTGTCATGCGTTGAGTAGTTGATATTCAAATTGTATGATGTGATATTCACTATAATGTTGTTCATATTCATGTTGGATGTATGTTTCATGCGTTGAGTAGTCGATATTCAAAATTGGATTTGCGATATTCACCAGATACAAACACAAAATTTCGAAGATCATGAATCGTTTCCAAAAGCTTGAAATTAACACACGAATATCAGTACAATTTGTATGAATATCGCCTAATTCATATAACCGATAATCATCATATGCGGATTAAAATCTGAATATCGAAACTATTTTCATGAATATCGAATATTGCTTATATGAATATCGATTTCAAAATTACATGAAATCAAAACATTGTGAATGAATATCGATTACTGACTGTATGAATATCTATAAAATTGCGAAGGAATGAGTGTACGTTGAAAAATATCATCAATGGAGGAAGGAATGGATGTACGTTGAAGACGATTAGGAAAGAGAATAATCTTCTCTTTCTCTCTCCTATAACAACCCATTTTTTTTTTGTTAATTAAAATTTGATTAATTGTCATATTAGGTTAGATTTGGTAGTTACACTCCTATCATATCTATTATATAACCTATTAATCCAATCATCCATCATCATCAATCCAACACTCCAGATTAGTACTTCTGTTTTACTATAACTCTCGTTTTACCATGGCGTTTCTCTTGGTCATAAATGTGGAGTAGGACTGTGGGAGGAAGAGTGATTTGGGTGGACACGGCAAAGCTCTAATTTGCAACGGATGAAGAGGAATCATTGAGGATTTTTTTGGGGCTAAGAAAAGGGCTTCATTCTTGCAAATAATTGAGATTGATTGGTTGGTTTGTTTTCTATAAAGATATTGGTAATGTGAGCATTTATTAGTTGAATTAACATGTACTCCCTCCGTCCCATAATATAAGCCCCATTTGAAAACGCGTCACTGTTCACCGTTGAAGCTTCGGTTTAAGATTTCTTTCAATATATAAGAAAAAATATAGTCATGTGGGGTCTTGTTTGATTCGTCTCAACGAGTACTTTAATAATATCAAAAAATTATAATTTTTAGGATTATATAATTAGAGATATTAACGATACAAAACTCGTCTCGGCGGATGTGCCCAAGTCAAATGGGGCTTATATTTTGGGACAGAGGGAGTAGCATTTTATGATTTAGGATTAGAAATTGTACTTGTTCTTCTTAATAATGTATGTAAGGTAAAGTTTTCTTTTAGAAATGATGACTTTAAAAGACGACATTGAAGTTTACACATTTGATTTTAAGTTAGTAAAGTAGATCTTTTTCAAATCTAGGTATCATATTTCATAAATGGATTTTCGTTATATACAGTTTAAAGACGTTATAAAAAATCGGTAACGAATTTTTTAATGTTATTAGGCATTGGGTTTATACATTGATTTTCAGTTAGTAAAGTAGTTTTCAATCAATGCTCATCTTCTTTCAACCAATAAAAAAAATCAATGCACTTTTTCTAAAATCTAGGCGTTCTTTCAATGTTAGCAGTGTTATAAAATAACACTACATCCTATCTAAAATAAGTGTTGTTTTAACACTTCAATTTTAATTAAGTTTATATATCGTTTTAGAATTATTAGGTAATTAATTAAGAGAGAGTTATGAGAATTTTTGTTGGAAATAGTTTTTGATGACTTTCTTTCTTCTAAACTTTTCATTTATTGATTCAAAAGGATTATCATAAAATGTAAGATTCTATATTTAATATGTTTGTAAAATATTGTGTCTAAAATTAGAACGACATTTAGGAAATTACTAAAAGTTGTTTTTAACATGAACATGGTTATCTCAATTCTTTCTAATTTAGCTGTAAAATATGACACTCCGTTATAATGGCTTAAATGTCTTCTATAAACCCAAAAAAAACATGAACATGACTATAATTCTATAAATAAAAGATCAATTGTGTATTCATAAAATAGTGCTTAGTGTGAAACTTCAACGTATGAAAAACTTACGTTATCGATTGGGTTTGGCTTATTGGCTTATTGGAAGCTGATTACTTGTGGCACTTTCTCTTCTAGAACATTTCTTTTTTCTCTATCACCAGTTCACCACACTAAGATGTACTAAAAATTATATATTAAATCACCTTTTTCTAAACATTTTTATGCAACAAACTATAATTATCACTTTATCAGAAATTTTATTATTTCATGATTAACAATTCTAATTTATTCAATATAATTATGGTAAGCTTTGTGCTATATGTTAAACTACTATATATAGAAACTATTTACGATTACGATATTCAATTGGAGGAGTTGTATGGAAAATATTTGGATCAGTTTTAAGAAATATCAACATTTACATTAACAGATAATACTTGAATCATTTTATCAGAAAAATGAATGAGAAAGAAACACCACATACAAAAAAAAGAGAGTTATATCAATATTGTCCCGAAACATTATATATATAAATGCCAAAAATATCATTGTCTAATGTCTACATATAGTATAAATATTCTCCATTATAACAAAACTTAGAAAAAAGTTGAGCCAGGTACCATGAGATATTTATAATTTTATATCATATAGTATCAATGCCATACCGATAATTTAATAATATACAGGGAGATCCTATTTGTCAAACAGTACTTTGGTTGTGTCTACTGACTCTACTCTTAAGTGTTGGATATTACAAAGTCAAATGCGTATTGTCACGCACGAGTATAAATTGATAATTTAATTAAAAAATATATGATTTAAGTTTGTTCGATTAACAGGTAAATATAAAAGGTTATTAAATTTTATTTAAAATATATATAACAAATGAGATATGAATACTTTTAATAAGTTTAGTTCTTTAAAAATTAACTTCATATATTTATATATACTTTTCATATATTTATAAGTTAATATATACATATCAATTAGAAATAAAAACCTTATTTTAGTGTACTAATTTCAGTTATATACGGAGTATAAAATAATTATGATCTAAAATAGTTTAATTTATTTATCTTTTAATTTTACATGTTACATCAAGGTTACTTTTTGATTGTGTCCCCCTCCACCAAATGTCATATTATTTTACAGTCATGTTAATGTATCTCTATTGCTGCTATAGAGTCCTTTGACGACTCATTTTGAGAGTATTATCATTTGTGTAAACTATGTAAAAAGTAGGTTTGACTTGAACGGGGTCAATTTTATTTCACCAAATGTGAAACCATAGTCAAATATGTCACTCCTAGTTATTTATGTAAAATTACAATTATATTAAGACCAAGTAATTGTATTATTCTTCTAAAAAATAATTACATTTTCATACATGTTTAAGGTTACAGTGACATTCAAAAATATTCTAGCACAACATATTTTCTTATATTTTATAGATATGTCAAAAAATCTATCAATATCTAATAAAAAATTAGCATTCTGATATAATCAATGTTCACTTTTAAGACCCTGAAATGATAAAATGGTAACCAGTTTATTTGTTTAATGGGCCATGCCCAACAAATTACACATACCGTGAACAATTTATTGAGCCTTGAATGGAAAAATTGTAGCCAGATTTAAAATACATGGGCCAAACAATTGAGGCCCATCAGGTAACCCCTCAGCTACAATACCGTTTTGGCATGACCTTACAGCTGCAATTACAACAGTAAATTAGGCTAACCGTTGGCCTACCCAAACTGATGCAATTACAACAGCCAATTGGGTTTCCACGTCTGCAATTAAGAGGCCGCCTGATGAGGCGTTGTCGTGACACCTAAACAAAATAATCCTAACAAACCTAAACAAGTAGTCTGGGCAAGTAAGGGTCGAATCCACAGGGAGGAAGTGATATTTCTAAGTGTTTATAAGCATGCAAAGTAACAAAGGGGTTTTTTGGTTATCAAACATAGAGTAACAAAGATGCAAGCTTTAGAAGAAAAATAAATATGATGGGTGTAAATATTCCACTAGACAAATATCTACACTGCAAAGGAAACAGGTTGATCACTGATAACTATTTTTCCAAGTTCTTTTCACAATCTTATAGTTGTTCCCACCCTGATCTTAAGTACTATCGATTCTCACAGTTGTCGATAGACTTATTACTATGCCAATGATAAAGTATCACCGATTCTCACAGTTGTCGGTATACTTTACCACCAACAAAGCAATAGCAATGCACACAAGGATATATGATACATGCAAATAGAAGGACACCCTACTACTTAGCATGCAAATAATTCTCACTCACGATTGCACGCTCGGAACCCCTATACGCAACAATCGTGTTTGTCACTAGATATGCACTCGGAACCCCTATATGCAAATCCTAGCAATTGATAGATGTCGAAAAACCTAGTTAGCTACGCTAGAAGAATCAACATAAACCAATAGACAATATGCTCAAGATAATTAAACCAACTTTATAAGATATAGAACAAGGAATAGAAATCTCACAACCAATCCATTGCAATGCTTCAATCGTCTAGTAGAACAAAGGTGTTTAGTTCTCCATGGGTTGAAAACCCTGGAGGCAGAATGAAAACTAGTCTCTCGATGTGAATGGTGGCAACTAGGTTAACTAAAGGGT
This sequence comes from Rheum nobile, assembly GCA_027886185.1. NCBI lineage: Eukaryota > Viridiplantae > Streptophyta > Magnoliopsida > Caryophyllales > Polygonaceae > Rheum > Rheum nobile. The sequence goes on along the minus strand of WOAB01000669.1, from coordinate 977,040 downwards.
TTTTAACCTAATTCTAAAAGTGATAAAAATAAAATAATAAAATAACAATAATAAAATAAATACCAAAAATAACAAACGAATTTCTCGGCCTTGAATTCTCGTTCAGCAGCTTCAACACGGCCCAATGTCGGCCCATTCTCTCGCAGCTCAGCACGGCCCACCACACGCCTGCATCAGCGCCGACGTCATGCCCCGCTTCAATTCCGCTTCAGCTTCACGCGGCATTTTCACGCGGTAAGTTCTTCACGTGGGCCTTTCTTCCAATTGTTTGGGCCTAATTTCCTTCAATTTCCAGCATCACGTGGCTTCTTTTAATTTCGTTGGCTTCGCCCAGATGGCCGCGGGGTGTCGCTTCCACCGCGAGGCGTCGCTTCCACCGCGGGGCGGTGACTTTCTCTGAGACCCACCGCCGGGTCGCGGTGGCTCTGGCGCGGGGCGGTGGAAATTCACCCACTTCTTTCTCTTCTTCTCTTCATTACTACCAAGTGTTGGTAGTCTTCTCCAATTAATTTCCAGCAGATCCTCATCCATCTTCATCTTCTCCAAATAAGCTGTAAATCCATGGATATCTTCAATTCTCTCCACATCTTCTGGATTACAGACTTAACCTCAAATCTAGTCATAAACTCCTCTAAATAATGTTAATAATTGCCAGTTAAGGTGCATGAAATGACACCTATCAAATTCCCCCATGCTTAGACCTTTACTCGTCCCGAGTAAGCTAAAGATAAACCTACTCTCTCAATCAAACACCAAGGTCTTAGGAAGTACAAGAAAAAATGACACCAGCAATTACAACATCTCAACAATCAGCTCCAGACAACCAAAACAATATGCACAGCACAACAACACAGTGCAACACAACACCATAGAGTGACACCACTAATCCTAGCCTCCATCTATCTTCTTATCTCTCCAGAGTGACATACCCGAATCCTCCTTATAACTCCTCTTCTTATGACGCCTCGCCAAGAATAATGAGAAATCCTAAAATCACTCTTCTTCTTTTTCGCTCATTTTGCCAAGGCGCCCTTTCGGGTTTTCACCAAGCCACTCATTTCATTTTACAATAGATGTACTCACATAAGCTCACGTCACTCTTGACCACATATTACCCCAGCCTAATGCTGGTCCAAGCCACCTGCTTATTACCTAGGCCGCCCTTTCGGGTTTTCGACCTATCCCAAGATTTTTAATGTATGTCTTTTTTCAATTTTTGGCTCTTTTCATTTTATATTCATTTTTCTCCTCAACAACGTAGCAAGTATAGAACTCTCCCCCATGCTTAAACATTGCATTATCCTCAATGTAATGAAAGACAAAAGAATAAGAGCATAGGGAAAAGCAAAAAATAACTCACAAACGTCGCCAAGCTGCTTGGACACTGAAGGTGTCACTGGCGGTCTTCTTCAATAAATGCCCAGGTCTCTGGTGTTAGGCGGGTGTCTTCATCAACTCTATAAGCTTCTCCTACCGTGCAATCGAAAGAAAACCACTTTGGTGAATAGTGGTATAGCAAAGATGTCGGGGTTGCACGACCTTCTAGGAACACATGATGGAGCCCAGATGTAATCATGGTGGGGGCTCTAGTGTTCCTCCTCTCCAGCTGCCTATTGTAGGGCCATCATCATTGTCAAATAATGTGTAGGGTAAGTGTATCCTCCTTGACAACATGATGCGCACCATCTCCATGAGAATTCCGGACAGCTGGCCTTGGTAGAACTTTTTTTTTATTTTTTTTACCCCCCGTTTAAGGTTTTTTCGGGGGTGACTTAGTGCAGGGAAGGAAGAGACTTACATTGGTGGTAAACACCTTCTTCAATAGGCATGGGTCTCTTTCCTGCAGGTTAGTCGGAGACAAAAACAAGAACAAAAACAAAGCAAAAACACACAAAACTATTGCAAGAAATAAAGAAAGAAAAACATACATCGGGTTGCCTCCCGGACAGCGCCTTAGTTATTGTCATGGCTTGACATACTACTCCATTTTCCTCAACTCGGGTTGCTCATAGCAACTGAGCACCTGGGATCTGGATCTGGGGGGTGCCTCTTTGGGTGCTCCATGTTGAGCGTGACCCCCAATCTTGTGCAATTGTTGATGGCTGAATCACTCGTCGTATCCATGAATGCACTTGCCATCTTTAAAAACTGTCTACCCAGCATCTCAGGGGCTGCATGTACGTCCTGCCCCGTATCCAGCATATAAAAATCAGCCACTTGTATCAAGGCTTCCTTCTTGTGCTTCCCCTTCGGTTTCTTTTTTATCAAGCCCAACACCTTTAACAGTTCCTTGCAGCAAGGGGTGCTGTCTGCCAGATGGACCAAAGGGGTGGTTGCCTTGCAACTACTGAAGGTGTCAAATAAGCCTTTGTCGTTCCCCATCTTTTGGGTGTCCTTCAGAGCCTCAGGGGAGGGTGTAACGGGTTTCAGCGCGACGAGCGGGAAGGAGTTGAGACGCACAAACTCATCATAGGCAGCCTCCAGAGGATCGGGGACTGTCGGGGCATTTTTGAGAGAAACGGGTGTCTCAGGAGTATTTCCATGATCGCGGTACTCCTCCTCATCGTCGCTCCACTCCTCCTCAAATCTCAAAAAATATTCCTCCTCAGTCAGCACCTTGCGATCCAAAATATCATCTGGAAGTCCTAACTCCTCATCAGTACCAACGCAGACCTCATCAGCAGAATAGGAATTTTGGACGTCGGGTTGCGCTGATCTCACCGCGGGTCGCGGCGAAATCTCACTAGGAGGCACTCCATCCACCGCGGGGCGGTGAGATAACTGGGACTTCACGCCGGGTCGCGGTAAGAGGTGACGCGGGGCGGTCGGCGATTTTCTCCATCTCATATTCGTCCTCCTCTTCAGCACTAGGAGGAACGTTTTCCCTCGGGTTTACTACCGTTTGAGATGGTAGATTTCCCTCAATCCTTGCATCGATCCGTATAATTGATTCCACCATCTGGTCCACCTGCCTTTTCATATTCTTGATGCTTGACTCAGTAGTATGCACATGAGTGGTGAAATGTTGAGTCAAGGTCCTGAGCATCTCTTCAGTTGACATAGCGGAACTTGGATTGGATACTGGTGGGCTATGCTCATAGGCAGGATTGTACTGTTGCGGAGCACCCTGCTGATAGAATGACTGTGGCTCTGGGTAGAACTCCTGGTGGTCATAACCATATGGATGGTATTGATGGTACCCATAACTCAAATTGGGGTGATCTCTCCACCCTGGAGTGTATGCGTAGGAGTATGGGTCATATATCGGCTCTCCCCAGAAATCCATATCTGTAACAAGAATCAAAAAGGAAAAACAAAAGTCAGTAGCACGGGTGTGGACCGTAAGATAGGTCCACACCAAGGTAACACGCACACAAACAAACACATGGAAAAGTCAAAACTTGCCTCCCCGGCAACGGCGCCAATTTGATGAGGCATTGTCGTGACACCTAAACAAAATAATCCTATAAAACCTAAAAGTAGTCTGGGCAAGTAAGGGTCGAATCCATAGGGAGGAAGTGATCTTTCTAAGTGTTTATAAGCATGCAAAGTAACAAGGGGGGTTTTTGGTTATCAAACACAGAGTAACAAGGATGCAAGCTTTAGAAGGAAAATAAATATGATGGGTGGAAATATTCCACTAGACAAATATCCACACTGCAAAGGAAACAGGTTGATCACTGATAACTATTTTTCCAAGTTCTTTTCACAATCTTATAGTTGTTCCCACCCTGATCTTAAGTACTATCGATTCTCACAGTTGTCGATAGACTTATTAATATGCCAATGATAAAGTACCACCGATTCTCACAGTTGTCGGTATACTTTACCACCAACAAAGCAATAGCAATGCACACAAGGATATAAGATACATGCAAATAGAAGGACACCCTACTACTTAGCATGCAAATAATTCTCACTCACGATTGCACGCTCGGAACCCCTATACGCAACAATCGTGTTTGCCACTAGATATGCACTCGGAACCCCTATATGCAAATCCTAGCAATTGATAGATGTCGAAAAACCTAGTTAGCTACGCTAGAAGAATCAACATAAACCAATAGACAATATGCTCAAGAGAATTAAACCAACTTTATAAGATATAGAACAAGGAATAGAAATCTCACAACCAATCCATTGCAATGCTTCAATCGTCTAGTAGAACAAAGATGTTTAGTTCTCCATGGGTTGAAAACCCTGGAGGCAGAATGAAAACTAGTCTCTCGATGTGAATGGTGGCAACTAGGTTAACTAAAGGGTTTTTAACCTAATTCTAAAAGTGATAAAAATAAAATAATAAAATAACAATAATAAAATAAATACCAAAAATAACAAACGAATTTCTCGGCCTTGAATTCTCGTTCAGCAGCTTCAACACGACCCAATGTCGGCCCATTCTCTCGCAGCTCAGCACGGCCCACCACACGCCTGCATCAGTGCCGACGTCATGCCCCGCTTCAATTCCGCTTCAGCTTCACGCGACATTTCACGCGGTAAGTTCTTCACGTGGGCCTTTCTTCCAATTGTTTGGGCCTAATTTCCTTCAATTTCCAGCATCACGTGGCTTCTTTTAATTTCGCTGGCTTCGCCCAGATGGCCGTGGGGCGTCGCTTCCACCGCGGGGCGGTGCTTCTCACCGCGGGGGGTGTTTTTCTCTGAGACCCACCGCCGGGTCGCGGTGGCTCTGGCGCGGGGCGGTGGAAATTCACCCACTCATTTCTCTTCTGCTCTTCATTACTACCAAGTGTTGGTAGTCTTCTCCAATTAATTTCCAGCAGATCCTCATGGACCTCATCCATCTTCATCTTCTCCAAATAAGCTGTAAATCCCTGGATATCTTCAATTCTCTCCACATCTTCTGGATTACAGACTTAACCTCAAATCTAGTCATAAACTCATCTAAATAATGTTAATAATTGCCAGTTAAGGTGCATGAAATGATACCTATCACCGCCCTTTCGCCTGCACAAGCTGCAAACAGTCCGGAATGCTTTCTCTTAAATATGGTCCGAATAACCTCAAACACGTTCACAACCATTACCTGCCCTGTCACACATCATGGCCTCTAAAGATTTTCTGAGCAGTTCAGTAGTTGTTGATCCTTGCCCTGCGTCAATGAAAGGGAAAGCGGCGAGCATTGTTACTGGTCCCAAAACGCCACCCAACAAGGAGCCTGCACAGCCTGTTGACTCATACGTTTCCCTTGGCAACCTACGCTTTGGAACTGCCTGCACATTACGAGTGATGGTCTGTCGTAAGTGGGAGTCCACAGATTTGAAAGGCAAACCTATAAGCACCGACTACATCATATCAGATGAGAATGTATTGCACTCTTCATTTTTGATGTATCTTTCTTGGTACCCCATTATTTCTATCCACGTATTACTGATTTTGGTCTTTAAAATTTAGGGAGGGGCTATTCATTGTATTGCGTTGAGTGGAGTTGCACACCGTTTTAGCACAAGCTTAGAAAAAGGTAAATGCTGCAGTATTAAAGGGTTTACCGTGAAACCAAACAAAGAAAGATTCCGTCTGCGGAACGACGACAAGCATTGTATCCACCTCGAAGGCTCGACCCAGGTGAAGAACCTTGACTGTGATGCTTCCCCCTTCCAGCGGTATCCATTTCAGCTAACACCCCTTGAAGATATTGTGTTGAACGGGTCCAGGTTCCTTGTCGGTATGGCTGTATTCATTGACCTGGATGTTTGAGGCAGGACAAATGCACACATTAACACTAATCCTTCCTTTAATAATGCACAGATGTGATAGGAGCTGTGACCCGCATTGGGCAGATCAACCCCACTAGAAATAATTCACAGCTGCTTGATATCCATATTCAAAACTAAAGGTACCTTTTCATTCTTAGAATTCGGCTGTTGCACCCTTTACAATTGCCTCCTCAGATGATCCAACAGCCCCACCCTAACAAGAAACACACAACATAATATTATTCAGCAGCCCCCAATGCATTCTCTCATGCTATATTACTACTTTGGGTATTCAAATTAGCAGTCTAAGTTGATTTCTTGCCTCCTACGCTTTCCAGGGGCCGACAGATCCGGGTGACGCTCTGGGGCAGGATTTGCGATGATTTTGTTACAAGATATGCTGCAGTGATGGGCACCTACGTTCTCATCCTGCCCAGTACACATGTGAAAGAGTGGAAAGGTACACATTATACTACTTTCAACTGATTTTACAAGTGAGTAGCACCATTAACTAAGTGCATACTTAGGACTGAATACAATCTATTTAAAAACTGTGAGAACCCATCGACAAAATTTTCCTTAAAATAAAAAAAGACTCCAGAAATACAGCAAAGACCAAGCAAGTACCCAGTATGGTCTTCACTTATAATGCCATGCTACATTTGATTGACACACACCGTTGTCGGGAAACACTGCCCATCACCCTGACCCGGTGCTACAACCTGCCAGCTAAAACAGAAAGAGGCATACCATTTTTCAGGATATTTTAAATTTTGCATCCATAGATGTTGAACATTATTCACTGACCATTTCACGTGGCCATTTGCGGCTGCTCCATATACAGCCTTAATATTATCATGTTTACTTCCTAACTGTTAATATATCAGACTGGAAGTATGATCCAACTCAGGCATGTGATCTCCAGCAATCAAGTCTACAATTCCAGCCTGTGGCAGCATGATAGGGCCTCCTTGGGGTGCATACATGTTTTTTTGCAGCAAAAGAAACGTGCATGCTGTGAATCCATGCATCTCCACCTAAAGCATCGAACGCTTAATTAGCCTAATACAATTGACGCCCAATATCACTTCAGTATATACAAATAGGATCACATAACGAACCTTGATTCACGGACTGCACTGCATCCACAGGGGAAAACATATGCCCATTTTTAATTCAGAACAAATCAATAATCCCTAATTTCCATCAGCATAAATGTATGGCCCAATTAGAAGAATCACATGAAACCCTCCACCTGCTCAACAATGGATAATTACAACAAACTAGAAAAAGGGACACAAATCAAAGTACCAATTGCAGTCCCTTTACGCTCACCTGTTCTCGGACGGATGACAAGCAGCTGCCTGATGTTGGGGAAAACCCCCGAGAAAGAGGCCGTTGAAGCCCAGTCGAGGGAAATCGGCGCCGGAACCGGCGACTAACCAAGCGCGGGCTACTAGAAACAACGCAACACCTGCTCAGCTCTGGTCCATAAGAAGAACAGAGGTGGGGCATGGAGGGTGCTCTGGAGCTTTAGCTGCCTTAGCTAAGGTACAACTCACACCGAACACTCCAGCTGAGAAAAGGGGAGAAAAGGTAGCCTAATTTTGGACATCGGTTTTGGGCAAGTTAATTGCAGCCCACCAAAGCTAGATGGCTAACTATTACTTCTTTAATTGATTTTATTCCTCAAGTACACCTTACGGCATGCATATGTACACAAATGGTTGATTCCGTCCAAAATACGAATAAAGAACCTGTTTTTGTACCGTCTTAACTATACATTTTCATTAGCCTTTTAAAAAAAAATGGAATACACGTCCTACATCATTTACGCTACGTAATGGCCTAATTTTAATTGTCATCAACAACAATGTTTAACAATGTTTTTCATTGTATTTCTTTTAACATTATTCAATACAATATTGACCATTTCGCAATAATCATGAAAAAGATTATACGTCATATTCTAATTAATGAGTAGAGATAATACCCATAATTCCACTTTGTAATACACTTAGAAATTTATAGAGTATGAAATTACAACACTAAAACTACGAACCCGTAGCTTTTCAAACGCCAATGCAATAAAAGAACTGGAATGGCAAAACCTTTTCGGAATACGCTCAAACAACAACGGAATCCATACTTCACCAAATGTCTTCTTCTTGAAGGGGGAAATTATACCATTATAGCATCCGGGCATAAGCAAAGCGAACAAGTGAAACTATTACTTCGCCCAAACGTGAATAACAGTTTCATCATCCGAAGCATCAGGAATTATTAAACCCAGCTATAATTATCTCCAGCACATAGAAACCCGACCATACAAAACTTCACCTAACAGGATGAACCCAAAAAAAACCCACAGGCATAGCTTAAACCCCCATAATTTACTTACAAAATTGGCTAGACAAAATGGCCTTACAAATATAACAAACACAAGCGGCAATAACACCCCAGTGCAACACTATATGTAGCTGGCAACCAACATACCCTTCAGCCGTTCAGCGTCCGCAATGAGCCGCTTCATATGTATCAGGTTCACGTCGACACACAATTTAAGCTGAATAAGGAAACGTAAATGAACACCATATTACGCATACTATAAAATAACCAAATAAACCAAGGTTACCACTAAAAGTTCAATGTCCTTCCGCTCCAGCTCAGTCAAACTGTCACCGGGAGATGCCTTGATTGCTTGAAATTGTTGGTCAAAACTACTCCCCGCAGCGCCCAAATCCGACAACTCCTGATCTCCATCAACTATATGCTTCATGAAATGTGCCCACAAAACATCACTCAACTTCTTCCCTACAACCAAAAGCAACCAGATTACATAGAGGCACATAAATGAAAACAATCGACTACACATTCCAGGAAAAAGGCTGCCTAACCTCCCCATGGATGCACAGCCTGTTTGGCTATTTTAAGTAGATCGTAGACTTCACCGTAGTGGTCCGTTTTGGGCTCATACTCCACTGCCATGCCTTAAAGCTTATTAAACAAAAACACAATCAGAAATGGGCGATACAGATCTAATAAGGGATGTAAAAATACCATGGATAAACATCAATGCATTCACCAATATATAGACACAGTTTACTACTCTCAGCATACAACCCATATAAGTCAATGTATACCAAAGCAATACAAACACTCAGTTTCTACACCGTCTTTAAACAAACATTCAAACATGAGGCTCCAAAACATGAGGAAACATACACCAAAATTATTGCTACCAATAATGATAAATACAGACAGCCAAAATAACCTCCGCACAGATAGCCCACACAAACAATCAAGCATTTGTTCAACAGGTAGATACAAACTCCACCTTAGTATAGATGAAATATGCCGTTACAACTCAACAACCACTACAGTCCCCCACGTCACTGCAGCAATCGCGTAAACATGGTACCTTTAATATTATACCAAGGTAGAACTAGGAAAAAAACATAATTCAGAACAAATCCGCTGCAAAATACCATACAAATTCATAACCTTTATAAAACTGAACAGATGATCCAACAAGAGGTTTTACAAATATGAAGACGAGGAAAACCTACAACCCAACCAGGACAAAATACATGGATGCTACACTTTTGTTACATGATGTGGTTCCTTCATCATATGCATGCTACAGTATTGGTCACACATAATAGTATCGACCAACAAATACACTTCTTACTAATAACACATGACACAATAAAGCTTGCACTACCGCTTATTAGTAATACAAACCGTATACCCAAATAAAGCAAAAAAAAACCACATGCCTGTGCGAAGCACGGGCTTACAATACTAGTAAACATATAAAGTAAACCTTTTGTACAATTAATGCTCATTCAATTTATAAATTCATTTGAAAAATCATGCTTATTTTTTTGTTTGCATTTCACTATAAGTAAAAGATGTTACTATAACTCAATAGTTTAGATTGTGTCTAATAAAGCAAAGGTTAAAGGTTCAATCCTTCTTACAAGCATTTTCGTTGAATTTATTTTTACAAACCTAAACACGTAATTTATTTTATTTTTAATTTTTTTTTAATCACTCAAAGTTTTTCAAATAATTAGTTCTTGTAAGGGTCTACAAATCTATAAAATAGAGTCTTAAACAACTAATAACCAACTACATTATTATTATTCTTTGTGAAAACGGCCATTCAATAATTATATTTACATATGGCCATATTCACGATCATTATATTCTACGTACAAATTTACATATTTCTATGAAAAAAGGTAACTATAAATCATTCCTAAACCAAACATGAAACAACTCATTCATTAGCTGAATTTACATATAGCCATCATTATATGTTTCATATACAAATTTATATTATTCTGTGATAATTTATAAATATGAAAAGCTACGAATTCAATATATACACACACATTTTCTATGAACATGAACAACCCCTTAATTAATTGAATTTACATATAGCCAAATCCATAACCATTATATTTTATGTACAAATTTATATCTTTCTATGAAAAATATATAAAATCAAAAAGTACTAAAATAACTGTGATAATTTACATATGAAAAGATCAATACAAGTTGAATATATATACAATTTTCTATGAACATTAAATTATATAAATATAATTTGAGAGATTATAGTATTACAAAATTGATCTCCAATGATTTTGTGAAATTAATTTACTATTACATGTCAAAAAAACCTTTCATTTTTCATTTGTTGCCGTTACTTATGAATTACTAATTCTTTGATCTGATTACTATTCAATTACAATCTCATTTACTAAGGTTTTTAATATTATTTTTAAAACAAATATAATGTCGTATATACTTAATAACCATATAACAACTAAGCATCCTTATCTAAATGACAATCAAATTTACTTTCAATCAAAACAAACTTTTCGTTTGTCAATCGATTGTTGTTACGTTTGAATTAAAAATTCGATGAAATGCATGGTGCAATATAATGTCAATTACTACCCTTAATTACTCTCATTAATTATTAATTTTACCCAAATAACACATATATTGCGTATATATATATATATATGTTTCAAGTTTTGCCAATCTTCCCATTGCTAAGAGTTCGATATTTGCTAACCACACTATTCTAATACTAATTATTTTTTGTTCTCTTTTATCATCCTTTTTTTAAAGTTAAGGCTATTATCAATCTCAATATTATAGAACATTGAACAACATGTCATAAAGTTAATTTACTATAATTATAATGTGAAAATTATATCCATAGACATTTCTAAATCACCCTTAAAATATAATATAACGAAATTATAACAGTCAAGATAAATAATATTTAATAACAATCACTATTACTTTCAAGATTATATATATATAAATGTGCTAACGTACACATTAAATGACATACATAAAGACTAAACGTCTCATTACATGATAAACAAAACTGAATTTTTTTTAATGCCAATTATGTGTACCTAAGCAAGTAAACAATCCTCATGGTCCATTTCATTTCCAAACTCCTATATATACCAACATGGAATGAAATTACTGCATTTTTTGGGTTTTAAAGAATCAAGAAGATTGATAGAGAAAAAGCCAAAACAAGGTTCGGAGAAGGAAAAAGAGTAGCAATCATCTGAGATTTTTTTTATCAAGTTCAAGGATGGTATACGGTATACCCTATCCTTGTTGCCTCTTTAAATTAATTTATATGCTTATTATATATTTGTCCTAAACTGGAATGGTTAATCCAGGGTTGGTAATAATCGAATGTTTTGCGATATGGTTGCATGGAGATCGAAATTTACATTTTAGTTGAATTCTTTTTTACACACTGAGACGAAATAAGTCTCACAATCTAATCAGGTTTGTTTTTATATCGAATTCGATCAATATTTTTGACGTTTCAATTTAATGAAAATCTTGCACATGTTGAAACTCTAACTACATTATATTGATCAAGTTGAACCCGATTTGAACTCTCTTTTGGCTATTGTGGAAGGTTCATTTGTCGGTCAAGTTGAAGCTTTACTGCATATACTGATAAGGTTGAAATTGATTTTTCCATACTCTTTGGTTAAAGGTGTTGTAATTAATTTTTAGGTTTTTACAAAGAGAAATTTTAGATATCCATTATGTTTTTAATGTTTGAACAAATTAGGGAACTGTTATGTGTTTTGTATGAAGTCACAAAATTAGTACGGAGTACATTATGTTGCCATTCTATTTTTATGTGTACGATGTCTTTACTTTCGTTAAAACCCATATAATTAATAGTAATAAACATTATAAAATATATACTACAAAAATTAACATTAGTCCTACATTTGTCATGATTCTCTTATAAAAATAAATAAATTTATTTCCATGCATATATCTTCTATTTACATTCAGATAAATGAATGACAAGGTGTACCTTCAGAATTTAAAATTATGGTTATCCTCTTACACGCCAAGAAAAGTAACATCATATACCAAAGTAAATAAATAAATATACCTTATTTATATTACAAAATAGTTATGCTACACTATGATAAACTATTGCACATGCCAATCAAATTAGCTCCAATCACTTTCATTGATTTCAAAACCTTGATTCGACACAAGTATTTATACTAAACGAGCATTACGTCATATGTATTTTCTTTATTAATAATTATTTTAAGTTAATCATATACACTTAATATAATTATAAACATTGATAATATGATATATAATTTTATGGCATAATCATATCTCCGATAATATAACTTTTATTATTTTTTTCCAACCATGTATGATATACTATTAAAATAATATAAGTTATGAAGACATATTTTAAAAAATGAAATACCCAAAAGATAGTATAAACTATAAAAGAATTGTATATAAAAATAATATATTTATTATATTGTAAAAATATTTTAGATGAGTGTGCGACAAATTGTAGAAACAAAACATATCATAATTGTTTTGACTTAATGATGAGAGTATGTAGCTTAGTAACTATTTAAATATTATAATAATGATATGAATTTTAAATATTGTAATATAAATATAAATATATTTATATTTCATTAAATAAAAATAACTTATTAAAAGCAAAGCTACACTAAAAAGATTGATATAAATTATTAACGGAAAATAATATCATATGATTCATATATATACACTAACAAAGAAAATAAAATTATCAGAATCATAATATGACATGGGTGATGAAATTGGAAGATAAATCATTGTTGAAAAAAAAGAAGATATGAATTTATTTTAAAAATAATATAAATTACATATTAATGTAAGGTGATGACATATAACAAATATATAACGCGACTTTAGAAATGCTCCTCATAGATATGTGACGTTAGAGATGTTCCGCTTTCATATTGTATAGTAGATATAAGCTTTACATGTAAGATATTAATTCATCAACTTTCCTTTTTTAATGAGAAGGAAAGTGTTAGATTCTCCCTAGATTTACAAGTATTTCATGCTTTTATGTCATACTGTAAATAAACTTACACTTTATGATTAAAAATCATTGCACAACATCCTTTCAATCATATTAGTTTGCAATCAATAATATAAAACATCCAATTTTAAACTTACAATTACGGGGGAAAACATTGCACTGACATTATTCACCAAAAACAACTTCTTAGTATTTAATTAAAATTATAGACATTAATATACAACATGCTTAATAATAATAATAATAAAAACACCCACAAAAAAAACCATATCCCGCGTAGAGCGCGTGCATGACAAAGAAAAACTATTGTATCGACTCCTTCATATGAAATTAATTTAAAAAGTATAAGCATAATAACATCTCAATTATTTCATCCTATATCATTCAATAATTCATAATGTCTATATTAAAACTTAACAAATACAAAATAAACTTAATATAAAAAAGACCAATCCCGTGCATAGCACGGGCATACTTACTAGTTGAATAATAAATTTGTAATCAAAACGATGAAATCTGCAATTAAGGTAAAAAATATATAGAGTAGGGTTGAATTCCATAATAATCTTAGGAGTATAAAGCGAGGAGTAGTTAGTAAGGATGGACAAAAACAGACCGGTTTCGGTCCACGGTTCGGATATTTTACAATTCCGGTTTACGGTCTAGACCGGCCGGACCTTAAAAAAAAAAACTCCAGACCGGCAAGGCGGCAACCCTAATTCATTACGCGTAATCCTCTTCCTCTCGGCCTCCATGGTTCCTCTCGCAGTGACGCAGTCTCCCTCACGCGACTCTCGTCTCCTCCGGCGGTCCGGCCTCCCTCTCGCTGCTCACGGCCTCACGAGTCACGACTGCTCACGGCCGTCCACTGCTCGTCTCCAGTCCGGCAGTCCCTCCACCGCTCCACCCACTGCTCGTCTCCTCTGGCGGTACTCCAGTCGTCTCCCTCTCTCCTCCACGGCCTCACGCCTCCACCCACCCACCCACCCACGGCCACGGTTAGTATGAAACTTGCAACTGAATATTAGTTAGTGGTGTGCGCAGCCAGCGGTAAAAAGAAACACATGACTAATCGAATATTAGTTAGTCTGTTGCAACTTGCAATTGCAACTTTGAAGAGTGAAATGAACTGTAAATGTAAATCTGTTGCAACTTTGAAGAGTGTAGTTGATTACTTGATTTAGTGTTTTTACTTTGTATGTGGTTAATGGTTTGAACTTTGAAGAGTGAAATCACTGAAATGAAATCCTGCATATAATTGTGTATTTGTGTGGACCGGTGTGGTACTGTGGTTAATCTCTGTAAATGTAAATCATGAAAGTTGAGTTTGAACGGGTGTGGTTAATCTTTGAAGAGTGAAATGAACTTCTGCATATAATAGCATATCCAGAAAGTGAGTTTGATGTTTCCAGAGAGGCATAGAGTGGGTTCAATCCAAGGATGTTGAAGAGTTGTAGACTCTAACCAAACAACTAAAAAGGCAAAATATATAAAATCCGGTCTTTCCGTCCAGACCGTAAAGGACCGACGGTCCGGTCCACAGTCCGCATTTCAAAAACTTTACCGTACATTATTTTTTTGAGATAATTTTAGGGTATAAAGTGAGGAGTAGTTAGAACCATAAGGGTTCTGTTCGGTAAAACAGTGTTGATGTTGTTACTTACACTGATGCTTATGCTTATAATGTAATCTGTGTATACAAATCATGCTTGTGATCTGAACTTGTTGCTAACAGAGCTTCACTATTCTCTTGATCCTTCGCCTAATCCTTCTCCTATTGTTTGTCTTGTGTATACAAATCCTTCGCCTATTGTTTGTCTGTGTATACAAATCATGCTTGTGATCTGAACTTGTTGCTAACAGAGCCGGGTAATTGTTTGTCTGTGAATCTCTTAGCTAAGCCACAATTTTGTTGTATTTTTCAATTGTAATACTGCATAGCCAGGAAACTAATCGAAGAAAACTAATATGTAGCTATAATTAATTAAATAGCTAGCTAGTTGCTTACTTATGCCTACTGTTATTCTAATTAATTAAATAGCTAGCTAGTACTGATGCCTACTTGCTTATGAAGATAATGGGCTAATCACTATCCGGATCATGATAAAATTTAATCGCTAGCTAGTACTGATGCCTAGTGCTACTATCCGGATCATGATTAAATAGCTAGCTAGACTAATTGTGTACTGAAAATTCAAATGTTCAGAACACCCTATTGCAGCCAGAATTAGAAGAGAATACACAAGAGAAACTCATATGTGCTCTCTCTAAGGATAACAAATGGGTGTATGAGTTCTCTGTATACTGATTTCTGAGTAATTGTAGGAAATCAAAGAGGAAGCCTTGTCTTTGATTCACTGGAGAAGAAGTACAACAAACAACCATCCTGGCTAAAATCATAGAGGAGACTCTTATTTGATCGCATAACGTGCGCTTTATCTGATATTCTTCATCCCAACACAGGTATAAACACACGACGAATAGGCTTTTCTTTCACTGCAACCACTAACCAGGACATAATCAGGGAAGAGCTACTGTCTCTGTTGGTTAGCCAGGAAAAGAATGCTAAGAGAGTGCCGTTTGAGAAGGTGTTTGGAATAGATTGCGATTGGTTAGAGTTAGAAGAAGACATGCAGATAGTCATCAAGGAAATAGAGGAGGTTCTAACCAATGACCTCGTGGAGGAGATAGTAAGCATGGAGTTATTCATCTAAATATTGTCCTGTTCATTTCATGCATGTAGGTATTCTTTGTATGTTGATCATTTTTATATGAAAGTATGAAGAGAGTCGGCAGTCTTTCCTTTTTCTTTTCTTTTTTGGTCATGAAAGAGGGCAAAGCCCTTGCGAGGATATATTAAATTTAAGCAGAGTTCGCCTCAAAAGAGGCTACAAAATCATGAGCTAAGGAACTCGAAATACAAGCAGGAGGAGAATGAAAAATTGATAAGTTTGAACCAAGGGAAATAGCATATTTAGCTAAAGAATCCGCAACCGAGTTGGCCGAGCGGCTAATATGGGAGATCTGCACAGACCAACTGGCGGAGTGGATGATATCGGAGCATTGAGACACAAGGTAGTAGTTAATATGGGAGATCTGCACAGACCAACTGGCGGAGTGGATGATATCGGAGCATTGAGACACAAGGTAGTAGTCAGGATGAGTCGGTGGACAGGAATCCTTCAGCAGCTTGCAAGCAAGAAGAGAATCGGTCTCTAGAACAAGGCAAGGAATACCAATGGTGGCAACAAGCTGTAACCCATGTAGAATTGCCCAAAGCTCGGCGGTGAGAGCCACACAGGAAGGAGAAGGCGCGCACGAAATTACCCGAATCATCACGTAGGACACCCCCACCTCCAGCAGGCCCAGGATTCCCCTTGGAAAAGGCATAAGTATTTAGTTTAAACCATGATGGGGGAGGCAACGTCCAAGTGGGCGAGCGAGCGAGCGACAACCGCATTAGAAATGGGCACAACAGCAATAGGAGGAATCTGGAGCTGAGTAGTCCAAAAGGAGAGAGCGAGGGAGGAAACCATGGTCGAAAGGCGAGAGCTGTCATCAATGCGGGAGAAAACCAAATTGTTCCTGCACTTCCAAGAGAGCCAACACATATACCCAAAAACCGTACTCCACCGATCACTGTCCTTCACATTGTTGTGGATCCATTGCTTAATATTAGAGCTGGAGAAATAAATTAGGCAGCAACTTATTACCACTAAGAGCCAACCACACATCCCGAATCACATGACAATCACGCAGGACATGGATGCAGGACTCCGGAAGAGAACAGCGTGGGCAAGAAGGGGAAGCGGCCATGTGCCGGTCGACACGAACTTGGTTGCAGAGAAAGGAGCCATGGGCCGCCAAGAAGAGGAAGTGGCGAACCCGCTGCTGCGCCGGAAGCTTCCAAATGCACGGCCAGAGTGGGTCCGGGACAGCAGCCGTCTCCTCCCGTAGAAGGCGAAGAGCAGACTGCGTAGTGAAGTCCCCATCAGAGGTGCAACGCCAAGAAATCCTATCAGGAGCATTGGGATCATCAAGCAGCCGGACCGACATCAATCGATTGCAAATATCCGAAGGCAGGAAATCCGAGAACATTAGCCAATCCCATCCGACTTCAGTCCACATATCTGCAACCGTCGCGCCCAGAAGAGGTTCCAGCACCGGCTGAGATGCTAAATTAATTAGGGGCACATCAATAAGCCAAGGATGGTCCCAAAAGAGTGTCGTGCGCCCGTTGCCCACCGTAAGCTTGATCTTGATCCCTTTCGCCAGAACCCCAGCCCCATGAGTGATACCCTTCCAAAGATGTGATGCGCGAGGGTTGCGAGTGAACATGTCAATATCAAGACGTCCGTGGCAATACTTGCCCCGTAGAACCCGTCCCCATAGAGCTTCAAGTTCATGAAGAAGGCGCCAACTCAGCTTTGCAAGCGACACCGCATTCGATTGTCGCATTGAACGAACACCTAGCCCACCCATGCGACGTGGCTGAGTAATTTGCTCCCAAGAGAGGAGGTGTACCTTCCTATGTTCAGAAGTCGTGCCCCAAATGAAGCCCCTGACTTGCTTATCCAGAGCATCGCAAACCGTTCTGGGCACCAAAGTGGACAATCTTTCCTTTTTTACGAGTACAACATTCAGCACCTAGATAGCACAGTTTTGGTGGGTTCACAATTCTCTTAGCTTTGTTTCAAGAGGAAGGTGGAATTTTTATGTATTGCCTTTTGCATTTGTATGATGTATACATACTCATATACATAAGAGTCTTCACAGGATTTAAGTTATCCTATTTTGCATCAAAAGGTTGTCATATATTTTTGTCATTTAGAACTTGTATGCATTTTCGGCTATTCGCAAGGTGAACCCATGAATAAAACTATCATGCATCAAAAGATAGCAGCTTTTACTGAAAAGATTGGTCTACGCTGCAAAATTGTGAATCACTCCTAATCCCTTTTTTCCTGTAAAGGAAAAGGTTAGAAACAACAGACGTACAACCAATGATCAGGTAATTATTTCCAAAACAAACCTAAACCAATCATCCACAAAGGGCAGAAGCTGTTAAATGCTGGAGACGAAACAAAGTGACACATAACATGATCGTGTGAAGAAGGTAGAACCGAGAGTACAACCAATAGTCACTCAAATCCATACAATATTCTGTAAATAATGATTAAATTTGTTGAACATGTAGCTGTGCCCATATAGTGCAACAAAAATAGCTCTGTTGGCCTAATTTTCCTAGCACAATTGTTTCACTTGTTGGTGCATTAGCATTCAAAACAAACTATATCAAACTATTATCATATGAATTGACTGCAATAAAACAAGATGCAAAATACCAAGTAGTCCAATGATAGAAGAAAGAAGAGTCGGGTTTTCAAGGAGCTTTTTGAGATTCTTCATCCAGGAGCTCCAATGGCGGCATCCAGAGCAGTTTCAGTTTCACAAAATGAAAACGTATTGCTACTACGTCATCTTCAGTGCAAGGAAGGCTTCTCCAAGCTACGCTTCACAAGCTTTTTGAGATTCTTCATCCAGTGTCTTGAGGAACGTCTTGGCCATCTCATGGCTTGATACAATTTGGAGGATTTTGTTGCAGAATTTACGCACTGCAGCTCGCTTGGCTTGCTTCTCTGGCATATTTTTCACTAAAATCTTTACCAGATCCGAGATTTGTGCCAGATGGGTTTTCAAGATTTTCTTTTGAGTCGTCATCAGCCTAATGTTCTTTTCCAACAGAGATACCAAGGTAGCCA
Organism: Rheum nobile; assembly: GCA_027886185.1. Taxonomy (NCBI): domain Eukaryota; kingdom Viridiplantae; phylum Streptophyta; class Magnoliopsida; order Caryophyllales; family Polygonaceae; genus Rheum; species Rheum nobile. The sequence goes on along the minus strand of WOAB01000669.1, from coordinate 958,144 downwards.
GTTGGATGTCCAATTTTGGGTACCTCTTTGACTTGAGTACCTTCTGCAAAATTCCCCATATCTGTTGTCCGAGCTGTTTATTAGCAATGGCCTGCATCCGCGCAGCCCACGCGCTTCCTGGGGATTCACTGAGCAATGCAAGTTCCTCCTTAAATTCGTCCTCATATGCTTGTATTTAAGAATACATTAGTGCTTTAGGCAATACAACTTATACCAAACAATTTATCTCTCTGTTTATCTTTGTATTCTGAACTCATAAGATTGCATCTTATAGAATCAACTAATCCAACTGACTTCCAAAATTTTATTCATCACATAGTGAAATGATCAATGAGTTAAAACTGAGAATTCGAGTACATAAAAACAATGATGATGATACTACATAGTGAAATGTATAAGCTCTTATTTTATTAGAATAGACAATAACAAACATGACCAATTTTTTTCATCACATATTAAATACTAATGGCCCCTAAAGTGCATCCTTAAAAATCTATGATGGTGTGTAAGAAATCAATTCATTGTGGTTTGTAGGAAAGTAGAAATGGTGTTTTCAACTTATAGTCTTTCTTTACAACAAAAGCAGCTGGAAAACTTATTGGTTGCTTGCATATTTCAAACCACTCACTTGATACTGATGTCGAACAAATCGACCACAGGCTGGACTGGCATTCTTCTCCCCATTTTCCTGGATTCCTTTTAGATCTCCTACTTTGATGAAAATCTAACTTAAAAGAGCAACTCGAAAACCCACAGTTGATGAAAATAAACTATAAGAAATCAAACTTTATACTAAGAATCTGAGACTGATATTCGTTTCCAGCAATTGGTACAGAAATGTCTTTCTTAGGTTCAGCTGTGCAATTTTATTCCTACACTATACATCACCAATTACACCTTATTTTTCTTGAAAGTACAGAGTAATCGTTCTGAGAAGTATACTTGTAATGGAAATATTGAAAACTCTGACATTGGAAACAAACAAAAAGCCACATGGCATATGCAAATTTTCCAAATCAAGACAAAGGACTACACGATACCTGGTTAGTATGTGCTCTATTTCATTTCTTGTAACTGTGTTTTATGATTACTGGCAATTTGAACTTTGAAAACCTAAAAGCCCTAAAATCAACAAGCCATACTCGATTTAGGCATAAAAATTTCATAAAGCAACAGAATCCATGAGACCTAACCCTAAATCAAAAGCCCTAAAGTCATCAATAACCCTAAAAATCTAATCCAGTATCCATGAGACTCATGAAAGCCTAAAATCAAAGGCCCTAAAAGTCCGAAATCGAGGAAGAAGGATAACGGAGAAAGGAAGTGGCGATGGAAGAAAAATCGCGACTCTCATGCTTCGAGAGATGTCGGTCGTCAAGATGGAAGAGCGAGAGGAGGAGAGGAAGATGAGAAGAGCGAGGGGAGAGAAGAGGCATACCTGCAACACGTCGAGCTTCAACTTCCAAAGCAGCTAGGAAGACAAATCGCGAGCCCTGTTCGAGAGTCGAAGAGGAGAAGAAAGAGAGATGTCGGGGGACAAATGTTGGAAACTATCATCCAGAAGTTGTAGATAAGTATCAAAAGTAGGGTGTCAATTCTTTTTTTTCCAGCCATTTTTAAGCATGTATAAGTAAGGAAGAGGAGTTTGAAGCATTTAGGAGAGGAACAGCCGAACATGCCATTGAGCGTGCTTTTCTGGGGGAAAAATCACAAGAAGCATAAATAAGTGCTTTTTCGGGACCAGCCGAACGAAGCCAAGATCTAAGAATGGATGGATAAGATTGAAGTGATAAAATTGTAATTATTATTTTTTTTATAATATTGTTTTGATTTTTTAAAAAAATAGTTTTTTTTTCCGTATTTATTGCAAAAAATATTTTATTATTGTATATTAAATGCATAAATAAACACTAAAAATGCATCTATAATGAATTCAAAGTGCATATAAGCATATTTTTAATGCTCACTAGAGTGCATCTTTAATATGATAAAGTAAGGATGGACAAAAGTAGATCGGACCAGACCGTAAATTTATGAAATCCGGTCTTTCCGGTCCGGACCATGGACCGGACCGGTCCGATCCACTGTCCATACTTTAAAATGTTTACGGTCCACCGGTCCGGATGCCCATCCTTATGATAAAGTGCATGCTGTAATATGTAAATGTGCATTACCAATTTGCTTCAACTAGTTGAAGCTTTTATGGGCAAATTTAGATTTCAACTGGTTGAAATCTTTTACTACCGAACGAGCCCTTAATATGCTAAAAAGTGCACATGTAATTATGTTAAAGTGTATTTTTAATATTCTAATATATTAAAGTGTATGTATAGTGTTTTAAAATTAAGTACATATGTAAATATATTAAAGTACATGAGTAATATGCTAAAATGCATTTTACTAATTTTTTCTAGGAAAATAATCATGAAAAAATGTCTAAATATTATTGGGGAATTTTTTTTTTCAAAAAAGGGGAAAAATAATTTCGGAAATTAAAAAAATATTTTTGAAAAGTAAATATAAAATTAAAAAAAGTCAGTTATATTTACAATTTTACCACTCCATGTATTTTAATCCTAACTCTCAATTCTTACAATCTAGTGGTTAAGATTAATCATAATTTTACACCCTAAATACTCTTCTTATATGATCCTCACTCATATATTATATATGTAATATAATTTGGTATATAATCTACTTTTGTACATAAAACTATACTATATCTTTTACTTAATATTGATCTTAGAGCACCCCTTACGGGGGCTCATTCATGGACTTATAGAATATTTTTTATTAAAATATTCTATAAGTTCCATAAGCCTCCCCCTTAGGGCTCAAATAAAGGGTAAAATTTAAGCCTCGTTTGGTTGAGGCTAAAAAAACTTGCTCCCATGCCATTAAAACGCAGTGTTTTGGTCCAAAAAGGACCAAAACGCCGCGTCTTTAGTAAGCAGCCAAACGGTTGCTTACTAAAGCGAGCGCCACGCGTCGCTCGTTAGTTGAGCGACACGTGGCGCTCCAGCGGACGACCAAGATTTATTTCTAGCCGTCCGCTATTTTTTTTTTTAAATGCTTTCTTTTAAAAATGAAACATCAAAATAAAAAATAAAAACACCATAATTCTCGTTTCATTTTTCTCTATCCATAGACACCCATTTTGAATATATTTGGTATATTTTAATTTTTTTACTGTATATTGTATATCATTAATTGAAATAAATCATTTTAATATTATCTATGGTAGTTTAAAATATAAATATATACTATTTTCATTTCTTTACATTAAAATGACATTGTGGATTTTTTTTTATAAATTTTATGTATGAATTTAGGGTAGTTATATATTTTATGTATGAATTTAGGGTAGTTATATATTTTATGTATGAATTTAGGGTAGTTAATTAGGATCCTTCTCGTGTTTTGTGTTTTTAGTTATTGAGTCATGCATTGTCTAATGATGTTTTTCGTTAAATTCGGTAATTTGCTTCAGTTGATGTTGTTTTATTGTAATGTTTTTTCTTCAATTTATGTATCCATCGCTGTTGTTTGTAATATATATGTTTGTCGTTAATTTCCTCTAAGCCTTAATATTTGTTTTATTAATTTTCAATTAATACTATAATTAAACACTTGAATTAAATTTTATTTAATAAATTTTAATAAAATCAATATTTTTATAATTTAATAAAAATGGTATATTAGTAATTTAATATAAAAGACATTTTGGTAATTTAATATAAATGTAAATTAGGACAAAAAACCCCTCCATTAAAGCTTTTATGGGCAAATTTAGATTTTAACTGGTTAAAATCTTTTACTACCGAACGAGCCCTTAATATGCTAAAAAGTGCACATGTAATTATGTTAAAGTGGATTTTTAATATTCTAATATATTAAAGTGTATGTATAGTGTTCTAAAATTAAGTACATATGTAAATATATTAAAGTGCATGAGTAGTATGCTAAAATGCATTTTACTAATTTTTTCTAGGAAAATAATCATGAAAAAATGTCTAAATATTATTGGGGATTTTTTTTTCAAAAAAGGGGAAAAATAATTTCGGAAATAAAAAAAATATTTTTGAAAAGTAAATATAAAATTAAAAAAAGCCAGTTATATTTACAATTTGACCACTCCATGTATTTTAATCCTAACTCTCAATTCTTACAATCTAGTGGTTAAGATTAATCATAATTTTACACCCTAAATACTCTTCTTATATGATCCTCGCTCATATATTATATATGTAATATAATTTGGTATATAATCTACTTTTGTACATAAAACTATACTATATCTTTTACTTAATATTGATCTTAGAGCACCCCTTAAGGGGGGCTCATTCATGGGCTTATAGAATATTTTTTATTAAAATATTCTATAAGTTCCATAAGCCTCCTCCTTAGGGCTCAAATAAGGGGTAAAATTTAAGCCTCGTTTGGTTGAGGCTAAAAAAACTTGCCCCCATGTCATTAAAATGCAGTGTTTTGGTCTAAAAAGGACCAAAACGCCACGTCTTTAGTAAGCAGCCAAACGGCTGCTTACTAAAGCGAGCGCCACGCGTCGCTCCGTTACTGGAGCCGCGTCGCTCGTTAGTTGAGCGATGTGTGGCGCTCCAGCGGACGATCAAGATTTATTTCTAGCCGTCCGCTATTTTTTTTTTTAAATGCTTTCTTTTAAAAATGAAACATCAAAATAAAAACACCATAATTCTCGTTTCATTTTTCTCTATCCATAGACACCCATTTTGAATATATTTGGTATATTTTAATTTTTTTTACCGTATATTGTATATCATTAATTGAAATAAATCATTTTAATATTATCTATGGTGGTTTAAAATATAAATATATACTATTTTCATTTCTTTACATTAAAATGACATTGTGGAATTTTTTTTATAAATTTTATGTATGAATTTATGGTAGTTATATATTTTATGTATGAATTTAGGGTAGTTAATTAGGATCCTTCCCGTGTTTTGTGTTTTTAGTTATTGAGTCATGCATTGTCTAATGATGTTTTTCGTTAAATTCGGTAATTTGTTTCAGTTTATGTTGTTTCATTGTAATGTTTTTTCTTCAATTTATGTATCCATCGCTGTTGTTTGTAATATATATGTTTGTCGTTAATTTCCTCTAAGCCTTAATATTTGTTTTATTAATTTTCAATTAATACTATAATTAAACACTTGAATTAAAATTTATTTAATAAATTTTAATAAAATCAATATTTTTATAATTTAATAAAAATGGTATATTAGTAATTTAATATAAAAGACATTTTGATAATTTAATATAATGGTATAATTATAATTTAATATAAATGTAAATTATGACCAAAAACCCCTCCATTAAAATGCTATTTTGAATTGGAACTTAAATGAAGACTTAAATTCAAAAAGTCCTCATTTAAGCCCCTCTTTAAACCCCCATAAGGGGTGCTCTTATATTATGACATTATTTAACTTGATTAGATTTGTATATTTACTTGTCACTCATTCTGAGTGGTCCGAGTAGCTTCAGCTGAAACGCTTTCATTGTTCGGATATTTTGAGTGTACCGTGTTGAATTTGAATTTGAACTTGAACTTGGAATTCAGTGGGCCGCACGTTTCCTATTGAAGTATGAGTAATTAACCATAGAATAGAATAGAATAGAACAACTAAATAGCAGAGCAGAGCAGAGCAGAGCAGAGCAGTGCAGTGCAGTGCAGTCGGATCAGGCGTGGAGTACCTGCAAAGTGCTTTCAAGTTTCAAAGGTGTCATTGAGAAGCTCCCAATACAATAGAGCTTGAATTTTGAAACAAATATTCACATCTGTGACTTCAACATAGATGCATAGCTTCTTAATCAATTAAGAATCATGAAAATCAGATATTACATAGTACTAGTACCACTCCAATAAAAAGAAGTCTAAACTTGCATGATTCCTTCCCCACAAGAACAAAGCAAAACCCACCTTACAACATACCCATATTCTCTTCATGACATGGTGTTGTTCTACCAAAAAACTTGACCATAAGAGCTTGAAAAGAAGTCACAAAAGAACCCAAAACTTGATCACAAAAATCAAACCACAAACTATAAAACCTCTTCCGAATCACATAGCCTGAGACTCTGAATCATCTCGTCTTCAGGCAAAACCGACCAATTGGGCGACGGCACAGCTCTCAACCACTTGAAGTCATCCACATTGGCCCAGTTTCCAGTCTCCTCATCAAGATCCGACTCTTTCAGATCCGACTCAATCCCCTCGTACTCGAACGCGTACGGGGCGAATCTCACGCCACTGCAATCCTCAATTATCGGACGGCTACGCACCCTCAGGTAGAAATCACAATTCTTTGCATTATGAACCCTAATTTGATGCGAAGCCAGCACGAAAACACAGCCCTCAGCACCATCAATCAAGATTGATCCCAGCACAGGCCCAGCATAAACCCTAGAATCCCTCAATTTGTGGATGAAGATCGTTCTTGCCCTACCAATCAGCCTAACATCACACGAGTTTAGATCCGAAACAGTAAATTCCCCCGCTTCCTTGCCCTTGAATCTATCCACCAGAACCTCGCCTTCCTTATTCCTCAACCCAGGCGAATCAGAAACCCTAACCGAAGAACCTGTTCTCTCTCCCGACTCCGACCCGGATTTTCCGCTCTTCTCGGCTGTGCTAGGGAGGTTCTGCTTCGTAGGTCGATTCTTGAACGCGAATTTCTTCCTCGGAAAGAGATGTGTCGAGAGCCGGTCGAGCGAATCCTTCAAATCCGACACCGTTTTCAGGGAAGCACGGACCTCGTAGGAGGGCAGGTAATACGAGTTTTCTGCTAGGAGCTTTTCGAGGTCGGCGATGGAGGAACCAATGGAGTCGAGATCGGTCTTGGAGAAGGATTCAGGGGACTGTTGAATGAGAGAGATTCTGGAGGAGATGGACGCTTTAAGGTTGGAGAATCGGGACAAGAAAGAGCTGGTGGATTCCAGGGAGGAGCCTACGGAATCGGGATCCTGCTGGCGGGCTTGGTGGCGGTTGGCGAGGCGTTCAAGCATGGCTTGGTGTTTCCTGTGGATTGAAGACTCGCTGCTTGACTCTTCCATAATGTTTGTGCCTGGATTGGACTGAAAGTAGGTCAATTTCATATTAGTGTCACTTTTATACTTTCTCATCCAGCATAAAAAAACATTCAACACAAAATTCCAGCAATGCCGTTATATCCAAAACAGAATGCATTAATCAAACATCAGAGCAATAATCGGAGCACATTTCAGTAAGTTCTGGCAATAGCCATGAATGAGTTACTCTGTTGCACTAGCCATGAATGAGTGTTGTGTGAATCCAAAACTGTGCAGTAACTTACTAAAACTTCTTTGTATTCTATTTTCTAGTATATAAACCCTAACAATAACAATTCACAGCAAAATCACAGTGAAGAGCAATAGACTGGAAGCCGCTGCAAACTTAGTAGTAGCGTAGTCAAACACATAAACATTAGCTGCCTAATCAACAACAGAGAGAAAGCAGATCCAAGAAAAAGTCTATTCCTTCCTGAATTTAGATCAATCAACAACTGAGAGAAAGCTAACTTTTTATAATTTGAATCAATCAACATATACAAAGCTGATAACTGTGCGAGATGCAGAAAAAAGAAGAAAGAGGGAGAAAATGTACCTCTTAATCGGAGAGGGTTTTGCAATGCATCAAGTGTGCGATCTGTTCGTCGAGGTTGAGATGGGAGTTCGAAGGCACCGGATCGAAGCTCATGCTTGACCTCTTGGAAAAACCTAGATCTGTCAAATCCAATCTTCTCCTTCTCCAAATTTGCCGTCTGGTTGCACACGAGATGGAGAGAGAAATGGAGGAGAGAAACTCGGAGGAGATGATGAATTGGGAAGAGAGAGGGCAGCGGAATTGTGAACTTCAGAGAGAGGGCAACGGAATTGTGAACTTCATGTAAATCTCAGCCCAAATAACCCCAAAATTGTTCCATTCACACGAATAACAACGAAATCAAATTAAAACCCTAAAATTGAAGCAGAAATGGAAACGGTTGAAATGGAAACGGTTAGAGAGACAGAGGAACCTTCTCGGTGAGCTTGGATTCCAGAATTTATCAAACACAGAGAATCAATGGAGGAGTGAAGCTTGATTTGGATAATAAATTAACAATTTTTCGGTATATATGTCAATAATTTTTTTTTATCAAGAGTAATTTATACTCCCTCCCTTCCCCTTCCGTATAGAAAAGATGGTAAAGGCATTTTCTATTCGCGTTATAATTTTTACATTTTCGTACTATAAAAAGATATGTCAAATATTGGCATACGCCAAATACGTACGAAGAAGGCTAAAAAAGAGGGAATACGTATAAATTTTTTTTAAAAAAGGAATAAAGGAGATACGCCAGATTCTGGCGTAGATGCTTTGTAGGTACTTGGGCTCGTTTTGGAAATTGGGCTTCTGCGCCAGAATCTGGCGTACGTAAGATTCTGGCGCAGTAAAAAAAACAAAAAAAAAAATTTGTCTCATAATCATGTAGAAAATTTCAATACGAGTCCGTAGATATAAAATCCGTCCAAAACGGACATCGTTTGCCCCTCCAAAAGCCCAAAATACGATGGTTGTCCCCATGGTCCCATTTGGGCCTATTTTGGCTCAATTTCTCGTATTTCAGGTTTTCACCCGTTTTTTCTATAATCCTTCATATTGAGCATATTGGAAGGATTATAGAAGAAATGGGTGAAAAACTGAAATACGAGAAATTGGGCCCAAATACACCCAGTAGTAATGATTGTAGAAAAAACGGATGAAAAACTGAAAAAACTTCTTATTGGGCCCAAATAGGCCCAATAGGAAGGATTATAGAAGAAATGAGTGAAAAACTAAAATACGAGAAATTGGACCCAAATAGGCCCAGTAGAAAGGATTGTAAAAGAAACGGATGAAAAACTGAAGAAAAAAAAATGAAATTTTGGGCCCAAATAGGCCCAATAAGAAGGATTATTGAAGAAACGGGTGAAATACGAGAAATTGGGCTCAAATATGCCCTGTTTATAATTATATTTCATATAGTTATACTTATATGCTATAGTATTTCATTATATTTCATATAGTTACACTTATATACGATGGTATTTTATTAAATTTCATATAGTTACACTTATGTACTATAATATTTCATTATATTTCATATAGTTACACTTATATAATATAGTATTTCATTAAATCTATTATACTTAGACTTATATCCCATAGTATTTCATTAAATTTCATATAGTTATACTTATGTACTATAGTATTTCATTAAATCTAGTACACTTAGACTTATATACTATAGTATTTTATTAAATTTCATATAGTTACACTTATATACTATAGTATTTCATTAAATCAAGTATACTTAGACTTATATACCAATAGTATATCATATAATTTCATATAGTTACACTTATGTACTATAGTATTTCATTAAATCTAGTATACTTAGACTTATATAATATGGTATTCTATTAAATTTCATATAGTTACACTTATGTACTATAGTATTTCATTAAATCTAGTATACTTAGACTTATATACTATAGTATTCTATTAAATTTCATATAGTTATACTTATATACTATAATATTTCATTAAATCTAGTATACTTAGACTTATACCCCATAGTATTTCATTAAATCTCATATAGTTATACTTATATACTATAGTATTTCATTAAATCTAGTATACTTAGACTTATATACTATAGTATTCTATTAAATCTCATATAGTTACACTTATATACTATAGTATTTCATTAAATCAAGTATACTTAGACTTATATACCATAGTATATCATTAAATTTCATATAGTTACACTTATGTACTATAGTATTTCATTAAATCTAGTATACTTAGACTTATATAATATGGTATTCTATTAAATTTCATATAGTTACACTTATGTACTATAGTATTTCATTAAATCTAGTATACTTAGACTTATATACTATAGTATTCTATTAAATCTCATATAATTACACTTATATACTATAGTTTTTCATTAAATCTAGTATACTTAGACTTATATACTATAGTATTCTATTAAATTTCATATAATTACACTTATATACTATAGTATTTCATTAAATCTAGTATACTTAGACTTATATCCCATAGTATTATATTATATTTCATATAGTTACACTTATATACTATAGTATTTCATTAAATCTAGTATACTTAGACTTATACACCATAGTATTTTATTAAATTTCATATAGTTACACGTATATATACTATAGTATTTTATTAAATCTAGTATACTTAGACTTATATACTATAGTATTCTATTAAATTTCATATAGTTACACTTATGTACTATAGTATTTCATTAAATCTAGTATACTTAGACTTATATACTATAGTATTCTATTAAATCTCATATAGTTACACTTATATATTATAGTATTTCATTAAATCTAGTATACTTAGACTTATATACTATAGTATTCTATTAAATCTCATATAGTTACACTTATATACTATAATATTTCATTAAATCTAGTATACTTAGACTTATACCCCATAGTATTTTATTAAATTTCATATAGTTACACTTATGTACTATAGTATTCTATTAAATCTCATATAGTTACACTTATATACTATAGTATTTCATTAAATCTAGATTTAATGAAATACTATAGTACATAAGTGTAACTATATAAAATTTAATAGAATACTATAGTATATAAGTCTAAGGGTTTGTTTGGATCCCGCAAATAATGCATTATCTTGCATTAAATTGATGATTTAATGCAATTTAATGTAAGATAATGCATTTTAATGCATTCTGGTGAGGAATCCAAACAGACCCTAAGTATACTAGATTTAATGAAATACTATAGTACATAAGTGTAACTATATGAAATTTAATGAAATACTATAGTATATAAGCGTAACTATATGAAATACTAAAGCATATAAGTGTAACTATATGAAATATAATTAAAAACTAGGCATATTTGAGCCCAATTTTTCGTATTTCACCCGTTTCTTCAATAATCCTTCTTATTGGGCCTATTTGGGCCCAATTTTTCGTTTTTTTTCCAGTTTTTTATCCGTTTATTCTACAACCCTTCCTACTGGGCCTATTTGGGCCCAATTTCTCATATTTTAGTTGTTCACCCGTTTCTTCTATAATCCTTCCTACTGGGCCTATTTGGGCCCAATTTTTCGTTTTTTCAGTTTTTCACATGTTTCTTCTACAATCATTACTACTGGGCCTATTTGGGCCCAATTTCTCGTATTTCAGTTTTTCACCCATTTCTTCTATAATCATTCCAATATGCTCAATATGAAGGATTATAGAAAAAATTGGTGAAAACCTGAAATACGAGAAATTAGGCCAAAATAGGCCCAAATAGGACCATGGGGGCAGCCATTGTATTTTGGGCTTTTGGAGAGGCAAACGATGTCCGTTTTGGACGAATTTTATATGTACGGACTCGTATTGAAATTCTCTACACGATTATGGGGCAAACAAATTTTTTTTTTGCTGCGCCAGAATCTTGCGTACGCCAGATTCTGGCGCAGAAGCCCAATTTCCAAAACGAGCCCAAGTCCCTACAAAGCATCTACGCCAAATTATGGCGTACGCCAAAATCTGGCGTAGCTCCTTTATTCCTTTTTTTTTTAAATTTATACGTATATCTACGTTTTTGGCCTTCTTCGCACGTATTTGGCGTACGCCAACATTTGGCGTAGCCTTTTGTAGTGCGAAAAGGCCAAAATGTAGTGCGAATAGTCGGCTCGTTATTTTAGCATAAATTTTTTGTAAGGAAAAGATTGTTAATTTAGGTATTTATGTAATAATTTATTAGTGAATTACGAGGTTTGACATCAGAAATTGTATTTTTTGATTTTTTTAATACAATTTTTTTATATTTATTGACTACAATTGAGATGAGTTATTAAATAATTGTAAATTTAAAAAAAAAACTTATGAGAATATAGGATAATTATTGTATTTTCTATAAGTGTGTCAAACTCTAAAATGATAAATTTTTTATACAGGGAGAGGGAGTATTATTTTTCGGTATATATGTCAATAATTTGGATAATAATTATCAATTTTTGAAGATTAAATTATTTTTGCTTCGTGGTCGATGGTTAAAATTATTTAATGTAAATTTTCCTGAAAACTATTATGATATATCGACACTTAATAACATTTTCACCCAAAATACTTAGATCACAGACACATAGACACTGCAGAAAATAACATGTACAAAAGTAGGCTAGTTGTTTCTACAAAAAAAAAAGAAAAAAGACTTCTCCTGCATTGGATGGGAATTAACTGCTTTGTGTTTCAGAAAATTACATTTCCACTCCACCTTTGTGTCTTTATTAATCCAGTTAGGTGGATATACTTAGTTTTAGGCTAAGTTGAATTTACACAATAGGTGCATAAAAGTAGCGATTTCTTCTTCTTCTTCATCACTTTCATTAGAACAAAAATGTAGGGTGAATGTGATTTGTGAATGCACAAAACCAATTGTTTATTTCATTTTTTTTACAGAACTCTGCAACCAAAAGAATCAAATCAAATCAAGACATTACATTCAACAACACACTCTCAACCAACATGTACAAAAGATGCTCTTTCAAGATCAAAAGGCCCATAAATTTGTTGTTGCATAGCTACTCCTTCATTGTTTGTTCATACTTATATACATTCATTGAAACAACTGTGGCAGAGGTTTACCCTCCAAGAAGGACTTAAACAACACAAGCGACCGCTCTGGCTGCGAAAATGGAGCTTCATGTGAAGCCCCTCTTATGGTTGCAAATGATAGTATGTTTCCATACACTTCAGTCCATCCTCCAACCTACAAAGCCAACATGATAAGTTCTTGTAAGTACACTTACTACCTCACAAAAACTCAATAGTTTCTTAGATTGTTTTTTGGGACTAATGTATTCAAAAGGAGTAATAAAACTAGAAGTAGCTAGTTGGGCTTGTGAAAGTCCTAGGCCCGTACATAAGTCCAGTGCCTAACTTTAGATGTGGGATGTTATATTCTAACATAACTAGTTGGAGTTTCACTTTTAGTCGTGTGTTAGGTATCTGTCTTTTTTGGGTTGAACAAAGCACTTATTCCGCCAGAAGTAACACTAACGATTTAACATTAAGTTATACCTGTTGCCCTGCAAACCAAGCGCGGTAGGGGCTTGTGGTCTTGAAACCGAGCCTCTTTGCCAGCCGGTGCACAAGGGTCCGGCTTCCGGTTAATGGAATTACAGAATCTTGATCCCCACTGTAAAGAAAACATCTTGGTTTATCTGTCTCAATCTTACACCAAAAATACCAACTTCAAAAGGTTTTTTACCTGTAAACCATAACTGGAATTCCTCTCTTTACAAGTGAACCCACAATTTGGATTGTGGGTATCTCCACATCCAGAAGCTGGTAGTCCAAAGTGCTGGCACTAACTTACACAATGTTAGTAAAAAAGAAAGCTGTAACAAACTCTACTCCTCAACAAGTTAACTTAGCTAGTAAAAACTTTGTGTTATGTGTTTTTTTTTTTACCTGCTGCATACTTCCCATTTGCGAACATTAACAAGCTTAGCATGAAGAGCCTTCTTAACATCTTGCCGGTTCAAGTATTTTACAGTCTCATCCTCAACACAAACATCAATCTTCTCACTTTTAGACTCCTGCTTACATGATAAAATTACCATATACTTACTGACTTAGGAGAGTTATGATATAGTAACATCTTTTTTGTTGTTGTTGTGAAGAGTTTATACCTGGGGATTGATGATCTTGGACTGTGAAAGAATGGAAGCAACGCAGACGTCAAGAGTGACATCATAATTGTCCACAAATCTGCTGGTTTCTCTGCTGACTTGGCTCATCACCTTGGTACAAATGGGTGAAACACTGCCTCTGTAATACTCACCAACATACCTAGAATAATTGCACATGGAAGTGAACATCTTGTATGTTGTATCTGATATCAACCCATGAGACCAAAAATACTCTGCCCTTGAATTGAAATCTGTTGCAAACTCCAGAACTGGATTTCCTAGCTGTCAATTTTTCAATTTTTTTACCCACATTAGTCAGTAAAGTTTTTTTTTTACTATTGAAAGATATTTTCTTTACTTACAGCAATTCCTTTCAAATTGAATAACTTCTTCCTTTGGTTGAACTCCACCATCAACTTTGCTAGTTGAGGAATGTAGTGCCCTGCACATGATCAAATCAATTCATCAAAGAAATGTTAAACCCATTTTTGGGAAGCTATAAATGGTGAAAATATGAAGTGTACCAGCATAACTCTCTCCAGTGATGAAGAGATCTCTGTGCTTGTACTCTGGGAACTTGTCAAACCACCTTTGCAAGAAAATCAAGTTGTCCCTTGCTTTCAAATATCAACAAAAGAAGAGAAAAAATATGATGTCAAATTCTGTAGATATAAATAGCAAAAAGACTCAAAACAAAGTGCTCTGATGTTCATTATGTTTTCTATCTTTTTGTCAAAAGAATCATAGGAGTTAACATTTGAGGTTCTACTGATCAAACCCATTATAGAAAAGAATTCAAACTGAATTAAAAAAAAAACATACCAGTGACAAGATCACTCACTCCATCATAGGAAGAGGTATCATTAGCATATGAGAAGCCAACTCCAACAGGTGTCTCCAGATAAAGCATATTTGCTTCTGCAATTTATCATTAATTTACCAACAATTAGTGTGGCTTTTTGAGAATAATCAAGGAATGAAATGGAAGTTAGAATTGTACCTGTATTCCAGCTGTATTCATTTCTCACCAAGAAATGGCCTTTTGGTCTGAAAGGCCCATTTTCAGAGAATGCACCAACTCCAAGAGAAGAACACCCAGGTCCTACTCCAAAGCAAACATGAATTTAAAGCTTAAACAGCCACCTAAAAGTAATTAAAAATTTGATCATAATTGCTATGGAAAAAAACAAACAAGAATTGCCCACATTGGGAAACCACTAAAAGTTTCAAACTTTCTTGTATAGTTGAGATTCTTTCAGTTTTTTAGGTGAAAATTAACTTAAAATGACAAAGGAAAAAAGGAAGTGTTTTGCAGACCTCCATTGAGCCAGAGCACCAAAGGCTTAGTAGCAGGATCAACTTGAGCTTCTACAAAGTAGTAAAACAAGGCCTTTTGTTTTCTGTGATCCACATTAACATAGCCTGAGAACTGCTGAAACCCAACTGGGGATTGCCCTGGCAACTGAGAGATTTTGTCAGGTAGAGATGGTGATGAGGCTCCAAACCCAATTAGGAACAAGATTTGGATCCAAAATGCAATGCCTAATAATACCCATGTAGAAGAAGAAGAAGAAGAACAAGACATTGTAGACTTTGTTCTACAACAATTTCCACTTGTGGGTTTTGAAAGGAAGGAGAAATAGAAGGAGAAAAAGATGCAGCTAGCAGTTGTTGCAAGTGAGTACTTGGGGTTGGAAATTGTGGGGAGGGTGTGGAGTAATAAATGGGTTGCTCTTGTTTTTTATTATGATTACTTGTAGCCCTATCCTTCCTTTTTTTATGTTTAGGTTTTAAAAGATGACAACTTTTGAAACCTGCACTGTAAATGGAGCTCAAATATGAGAGAGAGAGAGAGAGAGAGAGAGAGAGAGAGAGAGAGAGAGAGAGAGAGAGAGAGAGAGAGAGAGAGAGAGAGAGAGAGAGAGAGAGAGAGAGAGAGAGAGGAGAGAGAGAGAGAGAGAGAGAGAGAGAGAGAGAGAGAGAGAGAGGAGAGAGAGAGAGAGAGAGAGAGAGAGAGAGAGAGAGAGAGAGAGAGAGAGAGAGAGAGAGAGAGAGAGAGAGAGAGAGAGAGAGAGAGAGAGAGAGAGAGAGAGAGAGAGAGAGAGAGAGAGAGAGAGAGAGAGAGAGAGAGAGAGAGAGAGAGAGAGAGAGAGAGAGAGAGAGAGAGAGAGAGAGAGAGAGAGAGAGAGAGAGAGAGAGAGAGAGAGAGAGAGAGAGAGAGAGAGAGAGAGAGAGAGAGAGAGAGAGAGAGAGAGGAATGGGCTGAAGCTTGTAGTGTATTACTATTATTTTTGACAAATTTTATTAGTTAAACTGGGTTTTGGTTGCTTCTGTTTTCACTATTTTCTTGGAATATACTAGTTTGGCATGTCTCAAATCAAGACTCATGTCTTGTTAGTTTCTGGGTCATGCCTATAGGAGTCTAAGCCAAAGGTTAGTTAACTTGTCTCTTCCTTTGTCTTACATATATGAGACCTCCCTAATTTCAGGAAAGCTTCTAATCTGAAAACATGAGTGCGGTTCCGGTGCGGAACACTCTTCCCGTGCGGACATGTACTATAAGACCTTATTTGTGCACTTTTGTAAAATTTTTAAAAAATGCTTGGAAAAAAATTTGAAAAAGATTTTTTTTTTTTTTTGAAAAAGTGTACAAATAAGACGTTAAAGTGCACAAATAAGACCCAAAAGTGCATGCTCCGCACGTCCGCACGGGAAGAGTGCTCCGCATATGATCCAAACTCCTGAAAACATTACTCTTTTTTTTTTTAGATTGTTTCTTAAGGAAAAATAATTTTCCAAACCAAGCTAAATTATATCTAAGAATTCGCAGGCCTTGTAGAGTTGTAGATGAGGTGTAACATAATACAAAGGCCTCATCTTTTAAGTGGATACCAGCACAGGAAGAGTATAATACTATACAGACTGGCTTAAATTCATCTTTATGTACTTATGTGGATTGAAATTTGTTCTCTTTGACATTTTTTATAAAAAGGCTAAAGTCCCTCTTTTTTTCTCATTAAAATATATTGTATTTTCCATTTGTCTGGTGGGTTTTTTTTGCCTTTACATACCCACACTAACACACCTTCATCATTACCTTCCATGAATACTTTCTTTGAATATGGTCCCTCTAAGCCCCAAAGGCTCAACCTTTTCCCCTTTTTTATACATTTTTCTCTGTAAAATTATTATTAGTCTTGTTCAGGGAAAATGTTGGGAAAAAAGTTGGAATTCTTTTTCATTGTTTTTTAGCTCTACACACCCACCAGGGCACCACTTGGAATTACCTGCCAAGAGAAAAGTACAGATTAAATTTTGGTAGTAGTATAATTTTATTTTTATTTTATTTTTGAACTCAAGGATTCCATCTCCCAAGGAAGAGGATGAAGATTAAAGAGAAATAAGACAGTGTCAGTGGGCAGCCTCTTCTTAACAACTGAGAAGGGAATAAGAATTTTTTTATCAGATTGACACATCCATTTCATCACTTTGGTTGCATCACAAAAACAAGATAGTACTAGTACTGTTTTGTACACAGCTTGGTTATGGTCAATAATTTTTCACTAGAGGGTGAAAAACTTTTGGATAGTACTCCCTCCGTTCCATAATATTTGTCCTGTTTTGACTGGGCACATTTGCTGAGACGAGTTTTGTATCGTTAATATCTATAATTACATATTAATAAAAATTATAATTTTTTAATATTATCATAGTACTCGTTGAGACGAATTAAACAAGACCCCACATGACTATGTTTTTTCTTATATATTGGAAGAAATCTTAAAAATTCTCTTCAACTATGAATAGTGTATAAAAACGAAACAAGACAAACATTATGGGACGGATGGAATATCATATAAGGACAATTTTGTTTTATTTTAATATATCTTCCAACCCTTGTAAATTTATTTGACAAGCTCCCACAAGTGTAATGAGTTGATTACTCATGTGAATCTCCTCATAGATACACAGTAACAACTTTGCTATGATGATGCTCATTTAATAATTAAGTCATTCAATTTCTGAGTAGTGAGTAGTTGATTGATAGCAAGGAATTCAGAAAAAATCTTTGCATGGATTAATTTCATGATTACCTCACAAGTTTGCTTGGATTTCATCATTTTGCAGTACAACAAGTCTCTTGATTTCAGGAGACCACTTGCACTTAATTGCAAGTTTGACCCTTGATTTTTTTTTCTTTACTTTTCTTTTGAATCTTGACCCAATTAATGTGAATTCGAAAGGGTGACATGTTGATGATTCATCATTTTTACCCCTTAAATTAACCCTTGGCGTGAGGAACACTTTGGTGTGGAATGAATGAGATTTTTTTTTAAAAAGGGGGCACCAACTCAAATTGTGCTCTATAATAAAAAGGAGAAATGGGGATTAAGAAGCAATTTTGGTTTTGGAAAATGTGTGGTTTTTTAGAAAGAGGGAAAAGCCCTTTTTGCACTCTTGCACTCCAAGTAAAACCCTTAAAACTTTTTCCTCTTCCTTTTCACTCATGCTGCTAGCTTTTGGCTTAACCCAATTCTTCAAGATGATCAAAAAAGCCCAACAAACTTTTCACTCCATTGCATCTATACTATAATTTTTTACTGCCTTTCCCTAAACTTTTGGGCATGTAATTTCTTAGATCATTATAATACCTATACAATGGGCTAGCTATGTAATGTAAGTTCTTGTGTTTGTCCAAATTTACATCTTGTTTGAGTTGTACTTTCACTAAATAATATATCTATACATTTTTTATTTGAAATTGTAAGAAATTAAAATTATTTAGAGAATTTGAATATGGGGGTGATGGGAGAAGAATATTAGCAGGGGAATGAAGGAGAAAAGACATGCAGAAGGACAAAATGTCAATTTGTAGGCTGGTTTTGATGAGAAGACTTCACAATGTAAAAGGTGGGACGCTATTACGTTTACACTTAGTGTAAACAATAGTAGTTTTACACATTTTTTGTCCTATTCTATTCTTAGAAAGGGATACAATTAAATCGCTTAATTGCTTCTTTTTCAAGCCTTTGTAAAAATTCTCGAAGGTAATCAGCTTCTTCATATTCTATTAATTCTTTAACAGGAGGGATCCAAAGATCCTTTTCAATTTGTTTTTTCTAAATTTTACAGAATTTTTTCATTTATTAAAATCTTAATTAATAACATGGCTCTGATACCAAATTGTTCGATGCTAGGATTTCGGCGGAAGATAATCAAATATTGTAAATTAAACACCTAGGGTGTGCACGGATCTTTAAAAACTTGGTCTTTTTATGTGAAAATTTCCCTTTGAAATTACTATATATTAATAACATGTCATTTAGTGGGTAAAGGTCCACCAGCCTTCCGCATAGTTAAGCCTAATATCCTTTTTATCAAGATTATTAATTCCTTGGGGCTAGCCTTTTCTCTATTTTACAGTTAAGAAGAAAATTATACCTCCTTTGATGGGGGATCTTCAACTTTTCTGGGTTGAGCACTTCTGCGCCTCCTCGCGACTTACTTGGCTGTTCCAGATACGCCTTATCTTCCTCCAGAGGATGAACTCCTTCTTAACCAACCCCGTGAGGTTTAGAGATCACTGCTGCCTTAATGAACTAATAATACTTAATAAGGATCGGGCTTAATAACAGAAAGTTTTACAAAATAAAACTTGGCATATTATTTATAGTAATCTCTCTGGGAAAAGAGAGAGTTTAAGCTGCCATTACAAAGGATTCTTTGAGAGGTTTTTCTAGATATGATTTGTTGTTTTTCTCTCTTCTCGCTTCTATCTCCTTAAATAGAAGGAATTACATGATTGATGCTCCTATTGAGCTTTACATGTGTAACGTTTTACATCGTTAAATAAAAGCAGAAAAGAGCTTTTGTCTTTTTCTTCATTTTAGTCTTCATTTGTGGGCTCCTTGTCTGCCACCTGATTCTTCAATAATGTATTCCACTTGTTTGCCTTGCCGACATCTATGGGCTTGCCGACATCTTTAATGGGCCTAAAATGGGCCTGCTTGTCTTTATGGGCCTTCATTAATTCCAAAAGGGTCAGCTTCCCTTGTTGGGTCTTTACAGCTTTCTTCAAGACAGTCTTGAAGTCGCGCTAGTACTTTGGTGCAGTCTTCATGTTTCATCATTTTGCACAGCCGGTGAGCTGTCTCTATACTTCCAATGAACTCATGGTTCACCATCTGGGTTGCAATTTTTTCAAGATCTTTTTCAGCGTTTCTAATGCCTTCAGTTCGACCGATAATGGCGAATTCTGGCTTTAACTTTAGAACATAGTGGCTTTTCAGATAATTTTTAATAATAGAAGACACGGTTTTAAAACCAAGGGCTCTTCTATAAATGGTAAAATCTTTATTAACATTTGGAGTCTTTTTCCAAGGTTGATTTAACTCATAATTAAAGTTAAAATTTTTGGATAAAAATCCAATTTCAATCAAAGAGTAAGTTTCAAAAATTCCAAATCCCTTCTGATATTCAGGGCTTACTTGGAAGAACTTTAAGAAAATATTACTTCTTTTCATTTGCTTTAAATCTTTAAAAAGATCTGGAATAAGACTTAATTCACTGAGATCCGGTGACGGATAAACGGTTCCTAAGAAACCCATATCATAAATGTCCTTAAAAAGTTTTGGATTAGTTCCAGGTAAAAGATTAATTCTCGGATAAATTCCAGTATGATCTGGAAAACAAAAGTCGTCTGATTTAAGTTCATAAATCATTCTAATTTTTTCAAAAATATATCTTTCAAGTTTGGAAACTTCCACAATCGGGATACTCTTTGAAGAAGGGTTTAAAATAATTTTTTGGGTTGTAGTTTTCTCTAAAACTTTTTGGTCTTTTAAAATGGTGCTAGGCACCGATGTTTGGACCTGTACACATGTTACAGGCTGTTGAAATGAGGAACTTGAAGCCTCATTGCTTTTATTCAGAGACGGTTTTTTTCATTGTTGGAAGGATCCACGTCTAAATCCATGTCAGCCATTGAGACTTCAAGGCTGATGATTTCACTTAACTGGTCGTTTAAACAACCAATCATATCTGAGATTTCATCATGTTGAGTAAAACTCTTCATGAGCTCTCGGAGTTCTGATTCTCCTTTTTCAATTAGAGATTTCCCTTCTCTACAGAGGTTGTCGCCTTCCTGACGGAGGCTCTCGCTTTTGGTGAATAAGGACCTTCCCTTAGCGATGTTTTCAATTGAGATTTTGAGCCTCTCACAGTGCTTATATAATCCAGAAGTTTGAAACTCCAGGTTTTCAATGATGTTATCAATCTGTTCTGCAACAGATTTGTTCTCCATACCTGTTAATTAAGCATTAGGACGAGATAATAAATTGGCAAGAAAATTATCCTTACTTTTGATGCTTTCAATGGCAAAGTTAAATTCTGAAAAGAATACTTGCCATCTATGAATCTTTTTATCTTGGGGACCAACCCCTTGTTTACCAAAGATTAATGCTCTAACCTGAGTATTATCGGTTTGTACAATAAACTTTTTTGAGTAAAGGAAAAGTTGAAATTTCTTAATTCCTTTTAATATTGCTAAGCATTCCTTTTGATTTATGCAATATCTTGTTTCAGTATCAGAAAAAGTTCCAGAATAATATCTACAAATTTGACCAAGGTCATTTTTAAGGATGCAACCAAAACATTGCTCACTTGCATCAGTTTGTAGGATAAGATTATCTTTTTCATCAGGGAGTCTTAATTTTGGAAGACTCTTAGCTTCTTCTTTTAATTTTTTAACACAATTAGTGTGTTCTTCATTCCATCCTATTTTATTGTTTTTTCTAATAAGTTTTTGGATGGGTAATTTCTTTTTTGCAAGATCGGGAATAAAATCCTGAACATAATTAAGGATTCCAAGGAATCTTTGAATTTCTTTTTTAGTTTTTAATTCATTAGGTAATTCAAGGAGTTTTTTACCTAGATGGTCTTGCATTTCTATACCGTTTTTTGATATGTTAACTCCTAGAAATTCTATTTTACTTTTACATATTATAGTCTTGGACTGACTAAGGACAATTCCTTCATTTTCACATCTTTGAGCAAACGTTTTAAGATGGTCTTTATGTTTCTCAAAAGTTTTAGAACAGATTAATATATCATCTATATAGATAATTAAAAAGCTTCTCATATCATGAAAAGCATTATCCATTCTTCTTTGAAATATATTAGGAGCATTTTTTAATCCAAAAGGCATTACCAGCCATTCGTAATGGCCATTTGGGGTACTAAAAACCGTATATTCAACCGATGAGGGTTCCATTTTAATTTGCCAATATCCAGATTTACAGTCAAACTTAGAATAGAATTCTTTTCCCTTTGCAAGGTTAAGAAGTAAATCTTTATTTGGAAGGAAATATCCATCAAAAATAGTTTGAGAGTTAAGTTGTTTATAGTTAATAACCATTCTAGCTTTTCCACGTTTTATTTCACTGTGATTTCGGACCATAAAGGCAGGAGACGAGTGTCTACTGACCGAAGGTCTAATAATATTCATTTTAATTAGCTGTTTAAGCTGATGATCGAATTCCTCACGATCCTTTTCACTATATAACATAGGTTTTACTCTGATTATGACATCAGGGTTTTTTAACTCTATTTTTGCTTTAACAGTTGTTTCTTTCCAGAAAGCTAAAGGGTTTTCAGCAAAATTTTTTGCTAGAAAATCAAGAATCTCGGTTTGGTCTCTTTCATCAATGAAGTTTATAACTGGTTTTTCACCAAACTTCGCTGGCACTCTGATAGTTTTTTGGACAGTATAAGGATTATGATTTCTAGGGATGACTAGAAGTTCTTCACAAGGGGTTTTAAACCTTATAGTGTTTAAAGATTGTTTATAATAGCTAAATTGTTGAATGAAATCGTTACCAAGAACGATGTCACACTTTATTTTGTCAAAAATGAGGCTGTATCGTAGCTTTACGATTTTACTGCCCATTATTAAGTGAATATCTTTAACATATTCATTTATCAGATTTTCATTATTATCGAAACCATAACCTAATATAGGTTTATCAAATCTGTTTATTTTCTTGAGTAAAAAGCTTTTCATAATGCTAGTCATTGCTCCAGTGTCAATCAGAGCACAAGTTGTTATCATGGTTTCATGTATAGTAGTTTCAATGTAAACAGAGCTTGAAGTCATTTTTGTTGACATATCTCTATATTTTCTCCAATGATAAACTTGATTTGGTTATTTGTTATTTCATACTTGGTGTCATTTAAGAATTCCATTCCTAGAATTAGGTCGATTATTGTCATAGACTCATCTATGACACATTTTACAACCGAATTTATTTTTCCTATTTTAACAGGGATGTTAACATATTCAAATAATTCTCTATCTCCATTGTTAAAGCTTCCGATTATAATTTTTTCTCCTTGTTTAATAGTTAGGCCATTAACTGATTTAATGAAGTTTCTAGATGCTCCAGTATCAATAAGGACATTGTCCTTCCATTCAGTACCATCAAAGTATCGGATATTATCAACCATTAAGTTATTATAGACTTGTTTTCTTGGGTATAGATCTAAAATATTTTTGTTATATTTTTTCGATTTTGCTCTACCTAATTTATCAAAAATTAAAGGTTTCTCATCTCTGCTAGATGATTCACCTATTTCAGGAATGTTTTGATTTACATCGATATCAATTTCATCACTTATTGAAAACCTTTCTTTTATAGGGTTGATAGACCTTAGAACTTCAGAGAATTCATTTTCAATTTCAATATAAGGTTTCTCATCATACATTTTAATATAATTACTATTTGTAAAAGCATAAAGTCCTCTATAATGGATCGTAATAGGACTTTTTCCTTTAACCATAAGATTAGGGTTACCTAATTTATAAAATAACATGATATTGTCATCAATTTTTTCATCTGTAAGACTTAAACTGAATTTAGGATAACTTGTGAACTTTATAGTTTGGTAACAAATGTTACCATTAACTATTCCAAGGCTCCCTTGTTGATAATCAGTTAATCTACTATCTTGCAAAGCAAGGGTTATAGGACAATCAATTCCTTTTTCATAGATTAATTCATTTTCATTTTCCATATCTTGATTGCTTATCTCTGAACTCATTCTGAGTTACTATATTCTGTGTACTCTTCATCTTCTGTATTAATATTGTTATTACTATCTGTTTCGTAGTAATAAATATCAGAATAATCCGATTCTTCACTGTCTAATCCTCGAGTGTCTTTTTAAAAATTTTCAAAGTTAAATTCTCTGATGAACTTTTCCTTTTTCTTAGGGCATTCATTTGCAAAATGTCATGGTTGCTGGCAGATCCAACATTTACATTCTGATTTTGGCTTAGTAGGATTTCTCCTAAATCTTCTAGGCTTTTTCTGGTATTTGTTTGAAGTGTTTTTATTGAATTTTTTATAATACTTCACCTTATATTTTTTGGAATTTCTTGGATTTTGTTTTTGCCTTTTGTTACTTGTTTCACAACCCCACGCATTGGGTCCTTCCCAAGTGTATGGTGGACAGTATAATTTATCAGTTCCTACTCTCTTAACACTTTTTTGAATTTTTATTTCTCGACAAAGTTTTCCTATTTCATTTTTTATGAAAGTTTCACGGGCTCCAAAGTTGTCTACTAGTTTTGGATTTTGTTTACTGTATTCTTTGTATTTTTCAGAGAAATATTTTGCCCATCTATAGGGAAGTTTATTAAAAAGTTTATCAAGTAAATTTTTTATTTTGTTGCTATCTAGTTCTTCATAGATCGCATAATAATAATGAGCGAATTCACAGATATATTCTCTAATATATTTCATGTTACATATTGACAAATTTTCAAGTTTATAAACTGCTTCTTCAACTTCTTTATTTCTCATCTGATTAGAATTGTCATTCCAAGTCTCACCAAAACTTTCTTGCCATATTAAATTAGCAATAACATCAACCTTTTTGCTAATCGTTATTTGATTCTCAAAGTTAATTCTGCTTAACTGCCTAGTTCCAATGTTTAAGCCGTTCCACCATTTTTTAATATTTCCTTCTAGAGTGTTTATAGTATAATCAAACATTTTATTATAATCTTCTTCTTCAAGAAGAGTATTGAAAACTATTTTAAGTGCATCAGACCATTTTTGAATAGCTGCATCTTTATCTAGAATACAGTCTAGATTAAGTTTGATTCCCATAGGGGTTACAGGAATTTCTTCACTCATTTTAGGAGTGAATCTTGTATATGTTTTATAATCTTTAAAGTTGTAATATGGGATCATAGATTTTTTTGCGGGTTTACCGCTATAAAACGTTTCATTTGCTGGTCTTTTTGATCCGTTAGTTCCTTCACTTTTAACATGAGGGGTAGCATTATTATCACTAGTATTTGTATTTATTGTTAGTCCATTTAATTTTTTATTGATTTCTTCAATCTCAGAGTCTGAGTAATCAGATAAAACACTTTCTCTTTTTATCATTCTTCAACTGCTATTTCATCTGTGTCCTTAATCACAGGGATGGATATTCTTTCTTTCATAGCTTTTTTCATTTCTTCGAATTGTTTTTTAAAATCTGGTAGTACATAATTATTTCTTATGGATGGCATAATTATCCTTTCATTATCGTCCAGAGCATATTTTTTAACTTTTATTTTAGATTTCTTAATATCTATTTTACTCATGAAATCTACTATGGTCTCCATACTTTTTTCTATGGTATCCAATTTTTCTATTTCTTTTTCCATCTTTTCTATTCTTCTTTCAGTTTTCTTAACGTCTTCTAGTATGTTAGTTAATATTTTGAGTAAATCGTTTATATTATTCATTCAAGAGTTCTTTTAAGTGCTTCAAACATTATTATCTTGAAATCAATGTCCCTGGAGGACTGATTTTTCTAAACATTATATTTCTATCACCTCTTAATTCTTCGAGTTTCGTATCTATTGAATTTTTAAATCTTATTTTTTGGTATGTGTTTTCTAATCTTAAATCACATAATAGACTTAAGGTTTGTCTAAACCTATTAAATTCTTGTTCAAAATGATAAGAACTTTCATTATTATCCGTTTTCATTCTTTTAACAGGTTTTTGACTTATTTAATATATTCGTCCAAAAGATGAGAAGATGACAAAAATGTAAAAAAATTCTTTTTTACACTTAGTGTAAATGGACATTTGTCCTAAAAGGTGTGCATCTGGTGAATGAAATCTCTTTTACTGTGGCCAGGGTTTATTTTTCTCTCTTTTTTGGCCTCAAGTTTTGTAATTACCACACACGTACAAATTGGAATATGCAGTATTGGATTATACAAAAGTCACAAAACCCATCATTTTGGAATTTTTTTTTTCCCTTTTCAAAATCTTGTTGGTGTATTTTGGCTTTTAATACAATTTTTTTTTCCTGCAACTAGAAATTAAAGAGAGTAATAAAATAAAAACGTTACTATGTTGGTAGATGATATATGGTCAAAGTGTCACTTCATGAAATTGCTATTTGATGACGGGATATTCGAGTCTTGAAGATGATAAGAAACAAACCCATTGCACTCAATTATCTCTGGACTTTCCGGAAAAATATCTTTTTTGGGATAAGGTAAGTTATTAGGAAGTAGAACTTATGAAAGAGAAAATTTGAAAAGAGTGTGATACATAATTCAAAGTGCGGTTTCTGTACGGACATCTTCTACTGTGTAAAGTGAGAAATTTTCGTGGTCGTTGGATGCAGAGCATGGAAGGCTTGGATGGAGCCACATCAGCCAGCTGAAACAAGAGGCAAATAAAGCAAGCGCTTCATTTAGAGTGGCAATAATATAAATATACCAAAAATCATACATTCATACCCCTGCACAAATTACCCTTACCAAAATTCTGTATAGGAACCGCACTCCTCCTAAACAAGTCTTCTCTTGCACTCCTTCTGAAACACTTCCAAAAAACTTCGACAACGCAATCCCTTCAAATCTTCGACAACGATTATACTCAAATCTTCGACAACGCAGATCCTTCCAAATCTTCGACAACGAGTATACCAAAAATCTTCGACAAAGACCTTCGAAGAACATGGCCAAAGGAAAAGGAAAATCATCCAAAGGTTAGCGTCTTGGGCTCGATCATCCTAATTTTCAGGTTTAGGGTTTTTTTTCCGCTCGGATTTGTCATTAGGTTGGGATTTTGTGCATCTGTGTAGCCTTTTGTGCATCTGTTTAGCGTTTTTCGCTCGGATTTGTCATTTAGGTTAGGGTTTTGTGCATCTGTGTAGCCTTTTATGCATCCTGTCTAGAGTTTTGTGCTCGAATTTATCCTTTAGGTTAAGGTTTTGTGCTCGATTGTAGCCTTTTGTGCATCTGTATAGCGTTTTGCCTTTCTTATATAGCATTTTGCACTCCTTCTGTATAGCGTTTTGCACATTCCACACGTTTGACAAATTCAGTTCCATTCTGTTTCGATATGAATAAGCGGTCCTTGATTTGTTTTGTTGATCCTGTCTGATTTGATCATTCATCTGTGATTCATTGGAGAAGTCCTCATCTCTTATGCCACAACCTCCTTGTATGTTGTTGAATATTGTGTTTAATTTCCTTGATTTTGTTGTCAATTTGTTGTTTTCTGTGTGGTCATTTTCGTGTTGTCGGTATTATCTCTGCTGAGGTTTATTTTGGGGGAAGGCACACAAAACTGCAGTTTTTTTTGTTCTTTTATTTGTGTTGAATTGGAACATTTTATTGATGCAAAATTTAACAAATTTAGTTTTGTTCAACGAGTGAACATAGAAGTAAACATATGATTCAACGACAGAGAATTGAAAATTATTCTATCAGGGAAGCATGGGAAATAAAGTTTTAATCCGGTTATGTGATTGTTGAACGAGACAGTATTTCAAAGCAGATACATTAAAGATTGTAGCAATAGTAGTTGCATAATGAGGCTAATTGCTTACTGATTAGTTAGATATTAGGAGATAAATCATTACTATTGGTAGCATTGAAAATATAGCTTTATGTGCATGAATAATAGCTTTTTGTGCATGAATAAGAGCATTATGTGCTTGAATAATAGCATGTTTGAAGGTACAAGCTATAGCATTGATTGGTAAGTTTTTTGTGCATGATTGGTAAGTTTTTTTTTCCCTTTCTTATATCAGTCATTATCCATGCCATTGAACCCTGGTATTGAAATCTGTAAATTAGAGCTTTCTATGCATGAATAAGAGCTTTGTGTGCATGAATTATGTAAATTAGTGCATGAATAAAAGATTATGTGCATGAATTATTCTGCTGCCATTTTGATGATTGGTAAACAAATTAGAAAATATAGCTTTATGTGCATGAATAAGAGCATTTTGTGCTTGAATAATAGCATGTTTGAATAACAAATGTACCAACCAAGTACATTATAACACATGATTTTTTGAACAACTGATCTATTAACCAAGACTATACTCTGTAAATTGAATTATACCCAACTTTTTTATACTAGAAAATTAACTAAGGGATTTTCAGTTATGATCTTGACTATATTTGATTTTCATGATTGTTCTTAGCTCTATCATACACAAAATGTATGTATTAATTTCAGTTCCCTATTGGTAGCTTCCACTATTTCAATAGTGGGACATTGATTGATGATATTACATTTCATAGTAGCTAAGTTGTAAATAGCGGTATGCTGGTGTTTTCTTGTTGTTAGTACTTATGTTAGATTCATTACATGCCTTATTGTCTTGCTTATAATTTTATTCTTTCCAGCTATATCATTTGGACTAAGTATTTAAGTTTTTATGTTCATAGAGTGAAAATGGCTTCAGGCTAATTCTCTAGTACCACCAATTTATTTTCTGCTTTGCAAAACATATTACATGTATAGAATTCTTGTTTAAATGATTTTGCATGCTGAAAGAAACTCGTGAGTTGTAGCTTCATACTTGTATACTTATTTTTATTCATCATTAAAGCATTATGCAAGTATAAGGTACTTGTACATGATTCAACTTGTGTAGCTCCATGTTGTATACTTATTTTGGGTATAGTTTTTCTTTTGATGTTCAAATTATAGCTTTCTATGCATAAATAAGAGCTTTGTGTGCATGAATTATGTAAATTAGTGCATGAACAAGAGATTATGTGCATGATATATTCTACTGCCATTTTGATGATTGGTAAACAAATTAGAAAATATAGCCTTTTGTGCATGAATAAGAGCTTTATGTGCATGAATAAGAGCATTTTGTGCTTGAATAATAGCATGTTTGAATAACAAATGTACCAACCAAGTACATT
Organism: Rheum nobile; assembly: GCA_027886185.1. Taxonomy (NCBI): domain Eukaryota; kingdom Viridiplantae; phylum Streptophyta; class Magnoliopsida; order Caryophyllales; family Polygonaceae; genus Rheum; species Rheum nobile. The sequence continues at coordinate 929,102 of WOAB01000669.1, read as the reverse complement.
ATAACAGATGATTTTTTGAACAACTGATCTCTTAACCAAGACTATACTCTGTAAATTGAATTATACCCAACTTTTTTATACTAGAAAATTAACTAAGGGATTTTCAGTTATGATCTTGACTATGATTTGATTTTCATGTGTAACACCCCCAAATCTTAACCCATTTGGAAAGGTATTACTGCCAGTGACCTCGAGTTCACACCGAAGCCACCCCAGGCTTTTCCATAACACACAATTCATAACACGATAATCAAGGTGCAACACACCAAAATGTTTAATCCCACATAGGACAAAACATAAAGTAGTCCGATCAAACGAAATATAGTACAATCAGAGTAAACATAGTTCAGCGGAAGTCTTTTAAAATAAATACAAGTCTTGATCACATCGATCAACGCCAAGGATCTCAACCTGAACAAACTTATTAAAACACCATTTACATCCATAGTCGCTCTAGCCTTCACAGAGTGATAACTTATCTGATGTGCCGAATCGAACGGATGACACCAGCCAACCATGCAGAGAACAATTTGGGTTGGTTAGTCTAATGAAAGACTATGCAAGGGTACAAACAGAGTGGTTCGAAGTAGTCGTATTAGGTTTAGGCTCATCGCTTCTCGAATAACAACCGATAACGATAGTCAACTTTCATACTTCTACTGAATATATATATATCAAAAGACATGATCAAAAGAAGACTCCAACGGAAGTGAACCTTATAGGAATTATCCAAGAGAAGACTCCAAGAACTTGAGTCTTATTAGAAACATGACAAATGTCTAGAACATAAACATCTCATACAAGCGTTCAAAACGACAAGATGTTTCGGTTCACGACCAACCTCACCGTAATAATGCGAATCCAGATTGGAAAGAGAACGTACTCTGATCAAGTCAAGACGAGCTTTCCAAGCTACACTATTACCTAGCTGCACTACTCGCCACATGTGTATTAATCATATGCGACTCGGCGCTTATCTTATTTAATTCCAAAACGCACAATCACGTTATAAGCTTTTATAATTATCTCGTCCGAGACAAGAGATCTTTTGGGAGCAACTCCCGAGATTTGTGACACTGGCTAAGTGCACCACCTCTACACTAAACGTATAGAGTCCGGTCATGACCAACAGAATGATGTTAGGGGTTTTGCCGCCCTACACACCATTTAATATATTATAAAGAAACGACTGGACGTCGAAGAGTCCAACGTTCCTAACTACTCGTGCTAACTAAACAGTTCAACACAGTAATAATCATATCAAAGCCCTCAAGGCCATCATCATAGATATATCTCAACCTATCAATATATATATAATAGCGTTGATTCTAACAGAATATACAACCTATTATAATGTTATCTTTTAATCTTCCAAAACAGTTTATCAAAACTGATCTCAGACAGAAACAATATTCATTCCAAATTAATTAACAATTAAACAATTGATAATCAATGTAAATATGGAATGATGAGCAAGAGCGAACCGCCACTTGCCTTAGATTTGACGAAAGCTTAACGGGCTTAAAGATAACAGTTTCCGGGTCTGAACTGGGACAGATCTTGGATATTAAATCCTTCTGGAACGACCCATAACAAGACTCTAAGTTAGATTCAATATCTACATATATGAATCTAAAAGAATAAGGAAAGAACCAAAGGAATGAAGTCTTGCCCAAGACCACAACACCCGAGAGACACAACACGAACCCGGCTTGCCGCGGGTACGGTCGGCCCTCACCGCGGGGCGCGGTGGGTCGCAGTCAAGGCAGCAGGCGGGGTTTCGACAGAAATTTCCGAGAAGAATAACTCACCAAATCAATTCGTTTCGACTTCGATTTGATCTTGGTTTGATTTCCCAACACTTAGACCTTTGATAAACACTTAAGAGCACCTCTTTCAACACTCAAAGGGATCCAAATCGTTCTTGAATGAAGCTCAAGAACTTGTGTTTTAATGGAGTTTTCAGAGAGAAGTTCAGAGGATGAAGATGGAGCTTGTCCCAGATTTCTCCTCCTCCATTTATACTCCAAGCTCATAGATTACCATGCCATGACGCCAAGGAGGAGGTGGCCCGACCGGAATGATGGCCTACGAGCCAACTAAGGCGAGCTACACCTGCAAACTTCAGAGCTGACGACACAGCTGACGACGACCGCGGGGCGCGGCAGGGTGCGGTGGCCAACTTGTTACCGCCTCTGGCATTGGCCTTCGCCGCGGGTGCGGCAGGGTGCGGCCAGGGTGCGATCAAGGCCAAATTTACCCCTTTTCGCCCGTTTTGTCTTTTCTTACCGAATGGTTAAATTTTCTTAACCCCGGGTTAAATATATATTCATACACGAACGATCCCTCAAACCAAAAATACCTTAACTGTATTTTATATTACTCAGAAAAATATTACAGAGATCAAACATTTCACAGAATGTTCGTACTTCCCTGCATATAATATGACTTGTAATATGGGCATAAGAAAATTCAAAATCACCCTTACAAAATGTGGGATATTACATCATGATTGTTCTTAGCTCTATCTTATATGCCTTATTGTCTTGCTTATAGTTTTATTCTTAATTTAACACTAAACACTTGATTACATATTACCAATAATCCCATTTCGTTAAGAATGTATACTGAGACTTCAAGTCATAAATTGGTCATGATCTGTGCACTCATTTTTTCGTGTGATTGTTTTTTATGCCACAGTTGCCCTTGCTACCGATTTGGAAAGAACATGAAACGGGTTGGCCTTGGCTCTTCCTTGCTTCAGGTATTTATTTCATATGTTTTTCATTACATTTTTTGTGTTAGATAATTAGCTTACTATTCTTCTAAGAACATTGTTCCCTTAAACTTCCATAGGAAATTAAATTTGATATTGATTAGTCTGCTCCTTTATTCACGTGTCGCATTTTGTGCCAAGTATCCTTCTCTAGTTCATTGAAATGTGAATAACTCTTCCAATACTGCAGGGAGCTGTGTATCTGATGTTCATTTTGTTGGCGTATTTCAACTATGTCACCTTTGTAGTAACTAGAAGAAAGTGTTATCTATACCTTGCGCTCTCTTTGACTATTTGTCTTGGAGCATATTCAGGATTTCTCCGCACACGAATGAGAAAGAAGTTAACCATTAGGGTAAGTTATGACCTGTTTGGTTAGTGGCACGCAATAAATGGAAAACATGCTAAAAAACACTTGTACCTTTATGTATTGTCTGATAAATGCATGTGTTTGGTTGTAGGGTAACGATAGCTACTTGGACGATTGTGTGTACCATCTAGCTTGCCCCTGTTGCTCCATCTCCCAGGTCCGTTCCTCTTTACCATGATCAATGGCTACCTCGTTTCTTGAGACAACGGTCTGATTTCGGTTTCAGTTGATCTTAATTTGTTAGGAGGCAAGAACTCTGTAGATGAACAATGTTCAAGATGGAACTTGGCGTGGCAGAGGTGACACAATATGCGTAGGAAATTTCAGCCCTCGTAGCAAAGCCTTGTTTGAATTGCACCCTCCATTTCCTATGTCTTTAAAGTCCGATCCTTCGTGAGTCAACAAAGGTTGTAGCTTGATTTGAGCCTTTAGAATCTTTGTTGGAAATGTATAGAATAAAAAAATTGTACTCTTCTCTTGGAATGATGTCAATTTTTAGTGTCTTATTGCTCTTCTGATCAAGTTTCAACAACACCAATCTTTAAGTTACAAGAGTCTGTTGATTCAATTACAAAATACAAGCTTGATTATTCATCTTTCACCTCCTTTTAGAGAAGACAACTGCATATTACAAAATACGGCCAAATCACAATATGTGGGAGCCACCAACACTGGGTTTCATTTTCCGGATGAGAAAGAGGCCCACCCCCAATTGCATTTTGGATAAGCTTCGATATGATTATGTTAATGGGTTTCAGCTACATTACATAAATGCTAATCAAACATTTTGAAAGCTTGTCAATTTGAGTTCTCAACTATTTGATGCTTTTAAATGTTACAAGTAACATTGTGAAAGAGAATATATAACGTACTGTGCAATAGCTATGTTGTTAAACCATGTTTTAATTTGATGCCAACGAAGGGAGAATAAAAAGTACCATGAATAAGATGAATTGGTGCATAAATAACAAATGTTCAAGGAATGCACATATATAACAGAGGAAAATATATAGAATGTATGAAAGTGCATGAATAAGATGAATTCGTGCAAGAATTAGAAATGTTCAAGGAATGCACATATATAACAGAGGAAAATATATAGAATGTATGAAAGTGCATGAATAAGATGAATTGGTGCAAGAAATACAAGTGTTCAAGGAATGCACATATATAACAGAAGAAAACGAAGTTCCAACAAAAAATACGTACACAAAGTGAAAGTGCACAGATAAGGACTAATTGTTTAAAGAAGACCAAAACGAATGCAAAACAATAAAATCTCATACGAGACAACAAAACAGACGAAGGTCGACAATGGTGAATTCACGAATTTCACTGGAATTCAGGAAATAGGGAGAGGAAGAGGTCGAAAGGTGGACAAGTGTTCAACAAAATGAAAGTAAGTACAAGAATTGCAGTGGAAGAAAGAGGCAATCTCAAATCCAGTTATTCACGAATTTCACAAATAAAAAATTATGACCTAATTCCGCCGAATCACAAAGAAGAGGTAACAAATTTCATATACAAATCAAAACAGAAGAACTACCGTCATCCATCACGCCAAGAGCAAATTCTCGAAGTAAGCAAGCGAAACACAATCGACAATGGTGGACGAGGCTATGCGTAGATTACCGGATGGAGAAGAAAGGGTAGAGTTGGAACGAAAAATAAAAAGTGGCATATATTACAAGTATGCCACCGCCTCTTGTAATCTATCTATATCTATTTAAAAGTTGGCTTTTTTCCCTCATTAATGATCTACTTGAATTCTCTTCAATTGTTTTTCTTCACAATAGAGTTGAACAATATGTTTTGCCCTCAAATATTGAGCGACTGAATAGTCTGAATGATATGAAAAGACAAAAAAAATGTAATCAGATATTGGGCTATTAAAAATTGGGTCACACATGCATGGACGGCCCTACTACATCCCAAATGGAATAGACATCAACTGCTAAGCCTTTCATCTCTCACAATTAACACATTTAAGTATATGAAGGTGAAATAACAGCAAAAAAAAGCTTAAGTCAAACGGATTTTTAACCGAAAAAAAGGAAAAGAAAGAGAGTCAAGTCAAACAGTTGTACCACATTACAACTATATTTAAATCACAAGAAGTTCAAAGGTTGTACACCATAAAATGGCAAACAACAAGCTTTTTAACACACAAAAAAACAATTGAAACGGTTGTACCACATCATAGCTATATTTAAATCAGACGTTCAAATCCTATTTTCATAATCGTTATACTATTGGCGTCCCCTGGTGATCCAGCCTTAGTGACGACCCCAACAATTTAATCCTTGGCATTCCAATAGCTACATATTTAAATCAAAGTTTGTACATCACAAAATAAAAAAATTAAAGCAGAAGTTAGAATCATATCCCACAAGTGAAACAGTTCTACCACATTATAGCTATATTTAATATATAAATTACATTAGCATTACACTTACCTCATCTCTTCCTATATATATATATATATATATATGATACTTGACCACCCCACTACTCTTCGCTTCGCTGCTCCATCCTTCACACACAAATAACAATCATGAAAGAAATTATATACCACTAAACCAATTAACCGAAGGGTGTAACTCCGACATGTTTGTCGCAAGTGGGATGCCTTCGACAGGATCAATTACATACATCATCACATGCTTCATTCTATCCGATAACATGGTACGTAACACAAAGCAATGATATATTTGGTTTAATTGTCTCTCTAATTCAATAAATAACTGAAAGTTACAGACAACTTTATGTTTCCATCTCTAAAGTGACAGATCCACAAGGTTTCAAAATATTTTGGCTGAAGGGGATCAAAATTACTTTAAACACACAAGAAAATTTGTGTTTAAGGAAGCTTTTAACAAGCTCACCACGCAAAATAAGGTAATAAATTTCTCTGTATTTAGATCAACTCATTATTTGTATTTAGATCAACTCATTATAATTGTTAATATAAATGTTTTTTGTTTGAAGGGGATCAAAATTGCTTTAAGGAATATTCTGTTTAAGGAAGCTTTCAATAAGCTCACCACGCAAAATAAGGTAACAAATTTATCTGTATTTAGATCAACACATTATAATTGTTAATATAAATTGATGAAAATTATATCCTTTACTTATACAGGGGCTGCACGAAATAAAGCAAGTTGACGCAATGCATAAAGCATTAAATCATGTATAATAACGTAAAATTTTCTATGTAATTCAGTTATATTATGTTTATTTTTATATTTTGCTTTCAACATGGAGTAGTGTTTAATAATCTCATACTCACTATCTTGCTAACATTATGAGGACATGCAAATGTGTTATACTCAACATATAGAATCATTTGGACAAGTATATTACTGACTGATAGGGAAATAATTTAAACTCATCTTTTTAGATACACTTTCTTCTTCCAAAATAATAAGGCAGCCTCTACACATACAATTGTGACTCTTTTAGTAGATACTTGATCTTGTACTTTGGATTGTTTGACTTATACTGGCATCTTCGATCACTCTGACTATGGGACTGCAAAACTGGGGAAAAAGAGGTTAATGTACACATTTAAAATTAAAAAAATTCAGAGTTTAAGCATAAAAGTCATTGTAAAATTCAACTTAAAATGCATGCTACCTTAAGATTCTCTGGCTTGATTTTTCACTTAAGGAATTGATTACATTTCAAAGCATACAACAAATCCTTGAAATCAAACGATGCCTCAAGATTCGCAACATCCTAGAAAATACAAGAGATGCTTTAAATGATCAAACAATATTACAAGAGTCAACTAACATTCAAGTATATCAATCATCTAAAACTCTTAACATAATACTATGAACAAAACACAACTATAAACCTGTATGCATCAATCTCACTTAACACTAACTCATAATAACAACTACCTGTAATAGCCAACTAACCACCAAACCATCAAAGTTGGAATTGGTATAAACATAGATTTTACAATATATACTAATTATTTGAGTGCTATTAATCTATTTATAGATGATATCACAAGTTGCAAGTTAGTTGAACAAATTAGATATTGTGTAATATACATACACTTTAAAGTATGCATGTCATAGAAATAAAGGGAAAAACAACTTCAACAAATATAGGAAGCAGCCTGCAAGCAGAGCATGCATATATTTTCAATTCTATATATATATATATATATTACTTTGATAACTAACATGCTAAAGTGTTTTTATCAGTTTACGAAGCTTCATTATAGGCACACTATTGTTAACTATATCTTCTACTCACTAGCTAGAAACAATGCAATCAAATCTTTTCTTGACCACAAAAAAAAAATTATAAACACCACAACATCATCCTAAAATACAAGTAGTAAACATGCAAGACAAAGTTTTCTTACCTATAGCTCACTACCTAGAACAAACATATCTTCAATCTGATATATAATATATACTAATTATTTGAGTGTTGAATTGTCTAATTATCCACAATTGATTGTATGTAATTATATTGGAAATGCCTATTTCACCAGCTGAACAAGCATAGCACAGTGCACATGTTTCTCAAATAGCTTTTACGAGTCATTAGTGGGAATAGTTTGTAGAATGACAAATCAAATTCACAATCTATCGACGAAAATAAACACAAGTAGCAACAAATTCAATAATTAACTCTTGCATCTCAAAAGTGGAGATGTCGATGTATTTCAAGAGAGAAATCTACTGTGCTTTCTTCGAATCTTGGCAAGTTCAGGTTACTACGTTCTGATGCTTTGATGCACTATAAAACTACACAAATACCAGCTAAATTCATCTATACACCACTCAACAAAGACAAATACAAACAATAACATTTAAGAATCCAAGTCAATACACCCAACAATGACACAATAAAGTTATATAAAAGATACTTCACGCATCAGAATTGACAATCTCATAATATTTTGCACCCTATAATACTCATATCTGTATATGATATCACAAGCATTTGGGAGATAATAAGAGGAATGGCAAAACCCTAAATTTCACTACATGAATTATGGATCAAACGCGTTATATAACCTAATAACTACACTACTGAACAAGTATTTGAGACCACACATGACCAAGGATCTATATTTAGTTATATTTTGGAAAGCATATTCCAATTCAAATGCATCAGAATACTTAACAATAAAGTTGAATCAAGACATAAAGAACCTACCTCGATCACGGAGAAGCCTTTGCGTCTTCTTGGAGGTAGATTGATGTTGGCCATGGAAGAGATTGAAATATCAAACGATGAAAACCATCGCCATAACCCGATCGAAGACGCGAAGTAGCCATGAAAGACACATAAGCACATCTCACTCCCCAAACAGCGTCGACGCCCCCATCATCACCTCTGTCCCCAATTTCAAAATTAAATGCAGATTCCTCTTCAGTTCGTTGGATTCGGACCAAGACTCCATATCGAGAGCCACTTGAGTAATATTCTAGATCTAGGTCTGGTAGCCTTGCCTTGGACTTGAAGGCAGTGGCGAATCTAGAACTTAATCGAAGGAGGGGCGAATTTCATATATTTTTTACTTTATAAATCGACATTTATATTAATATTTTAAAACTACAAAAAATATGAGATTCATCTATTGAAATTTGATTAATTCATGCAATATATACTCTATTTTTTAGCGTTTTGAAAAATATATTTAAATAATGTAAGATTTTTAAAGAAGGGTTTGTGAATGGATTGAAGATTGAACCCATGACTTTTAATACCAATAGGCCAATGCATTTTTCTTGTCATTTGCTTATCATTTTATATATACATAATGAAAATTAAAAATTTAAAAGGGGGCTTAACCAGAAATTTGACATATTATAAGCGATTTGTCGGGGGGAAGTGGGGGTTGCCGCCCCCTAGCCCCCCCTAGATCTGCCCTTGCTTGCAGGTCTTGACGTTTTGTAGGGTTCGGGTTCGTGGGTGGAGTTTGAGTCACTCACAAAGGCGGTGAAAAAGAAGGGATTTGGTTGAGGATCGGAGGATGGAGACGGGGAATTGGGACATTTGCAGGCTGGAGGAAGGTGAGGGATAGTGTAGACATTAGTAGGCTATCATTGAAAATGGAAAGAGCACATTTATATCTTTAAGTTTTTATCGGGGTTAAAAAACAATTTTTTAGTGGAAGTAGATTACATAATTTCCCCAAAAAAGATATATCATTGATTCATTATTCTCTTCGTTATAATTTTTATTTTCTTAAACTTGTATATTTAAAAGTTAGCATTCTAGGTCATTAAATGCCAACTTTTAAAGACAAAATAAAAGGCTTAAATGGGCTCAAAAGTATAATTTGCATGTAGTGTTAGTTTATCACCCTTAGTATATAAAATGTATATAATATATTAGCTTATCCGATCTTTTTTTACTATAGAGTTTATAAAACAATATAAAATACATAAGTATAATTATAGGCTACTTTGTAATTTAAGTAATTAATTTTTCTTTGTTTATTTTAATATACCTTAGCATAATTATGTGTATATATATAAAAATGAGCACTATTTGTAAGTAATTATTCCCTCCCCACACACACTTTTTCCAGTTAAATCTTGCCTCTAAAAACGGACTACTCTTTAGGTTAAGACTCATTTTTTTACCCAAATCTCAATTAGTGATGATTACTACATAGTGTATATGTTTTATTTTGCTCTCATTTACTCTTATTTTGATATTATCCAATTACTATACGTAACTCCCATATTTAATACACAGTGAATGGTTGGAAAAAAAAGTATAGTCAAGATGTCTAAACAGTTATATGTCAAAATAACTTCACTTTACAAGTAACATTTTCATCTATAAAAGGGCGAAAACGGTGGTATTTCGTTCATTTGCTCTAGGCATCCATCATCTCATTCTTCTACATGGAAATTAGCTTTAGAAAGTCATATAATGAAGCTTGGGAGATAGTAGGCAACACCTTAAAAAGACATGATCGTTGAAGTAAGCATAATTATTAAGTTAAAGATGTGAATGAGAATTCCCGATTGTCGAGGATGCAAGTATATATCCACCTCATGGTAAACTATCCTTGATTATATGTATTTGGATCTCTTTTGTAGTCTACACATGCATGCACTAAATACTTACATCTATCGGTTTAAATTTAAAAATATAATTGTCTTTTGATTGAGATAGGTTAATTTTATGTAAAGATGTCAGAGAATTGGATAATCTAATAGCACTATTGAGGCATCGATTGTTTACATCATGCACGGGTAGCTTTCACTAGAAAAAGGACAAATACAATTGATTTAGGACAATTGATTGTTAGTAATGAATAAAACAAACTATTTTATGGACGATGTAAATCCTTCAACTTTTGGTAGCATAAATTCAACTAGGTTCGTATTTTTAGTTCTTTTTTTGTACTAAATCGATTTAGGTAGGTGTGTTGTTATTTTGGTTAAGGATGGTTTTTGTTGTTTTATTTTATACATATTCATTTTACACTCATCATGTATATATACTAAATTTGGCCTCATTTTTCTTGGTCTAGAGAAATTAATCAAGGATGAAAGTCGAAATAATTGACATATACTCACTCTCACATATGAAATGTACAAGGAAAAAGTTATGAATTATAATTTCGCTAAGAAGAGTAAGCATGTATCGATAAAATAACTAATGTACTTTTATATAACATGTAACAAGGTTTAAAAATATGTAGAGTCACCAATTATTTCTATTACTTATAAGAATAGAAAGTAATGACTAATATATTTTAATTAAAATGATATGTGTCTAGGAATATGTAAAGTCAATGTGACAAATAATACGATATATATTTCAGACCAAAAAAATAAAACAATATATTAATGAATATTAATAACTAAAGCATAACAAAAAACATTATTAAAAGGCAATAAATTTGCACCGCGGCTAAATACATTTTCTATTTATACAATTTTAGCATGTGCACGTAATACATGTACGTGGCTGGCATGTGCACGTAATACATGTACGTGGCTGACATGTGCACGTAATACATGTACGTGCCAAATTGCACAGATTTTTTGGCACATGCACGTGCATGTGTAGCAATTACGTGCCTAAATATATATACTAGGCATGGACGTGCACGTGTTGCTTGTACGTGCCTTAATACATGGCATGCACGTGCACATGCCCCAGTCGTGCCCCAGCCTGTCCAGCACGCCCCACCCCAGCCTGCCCCGCCCCAGCCGTGCCCAGTCCAACAGCGCCCCGGCCCGCCGCGACACCGCCCGGGCTGCCCTCGCCGCCCACGTTCACGCCTTGCATGCCCGTCACGCCGCTTCCGTCTCCCTCGCGCTTGACATGCGTGCCCACACCGCCCTCCCGCTGTGATTGACCGCCGCCGTCTCCAACGGGGCTTGCCTGCCGCCGTGCCGCTTCCGTCTCCCTCGCGCTCGGCATGGAGGATGGAAGGAGGTGTTTGAACAGAGAAAGAGAAGGGAGATGGAGGCGGGAGATGTGTTTGAACAGAGAATGGAGGCGGGAGAATAAGGGTAGAAGAGAAAGGCTGCTAGGTTAAAAAAAATTAACCTAGTAGCTGTAAAAAAAAAGGCAAGGTACGTGCCTTTGCTCATATTTTTCAAACAACAATTTTTTTTTTAGTTTATGGCATGGCACTTTTTTTTTAAAGAGTCCGAATCTAGTGTGAATGAATTATTGGGTGAGAATGAGCGCGGACCGCCCAAACTAAACAATCCAAGGGATATTACAGAATAAAGCCCACCGGACCAAACGCGAAAAAATCCCGCTCACGCGTTGTACGCGGTTGCCGGCACGCGCTGAAATAAAATTTCAAAAACAGAAAAGGAGACAATGAAGCGTCATTCAACTCTGCAACACAAACATCTCCGATTTCTGAAAAAAGAAGAACGAGAGAGATAACCTGCAAATCTATAAACCCTAGATCCTTTCACCGGAGAAAATCAAGCACAATCATCTCCAGTCGTTCGAGATCGATCGCAAATAAGAAGCAATGACGAACTGCGACATCAACACACGAGAAAAAACCGATAAAAATCTACTTCACTTGCTTGTTCTTGGCGAAATTCCGTTTTATTGTGTTCGATTTTGCAACTTTTAGTTCGTATATGAAATTAAGGTGAACATTACATGCTTGTTGTGTTCGAGTTTGTAACTTTTAGTTCGTATATGAAATCAAGGTGAACATTACATGCTTATTGTGTTGGATTTTGCAACTTTTAGTTCGTTTATGAAATCAAAGTGAACATTACATGCTCATTGTGATCGATTTTGCAAGTTTTATTTCGTATATGAAATCAAGTTAACAATATTCTTAAGATTTGAGAACATCTAGCAAGAGTATCAGACAATATCCTTACGATTTTGAAATATTTTATGTGTGTGCATCATAAAAATGAAACATGTGCATCTGAACTAAACTTTATGTGCATGGTTTCGCAAATACATGTGAGTGCATGAAGATAAGTTATGTGTGCATGTTAATTTTACTATGTGTGCATAGAAATAAATAGTGTGCATACTTTGTGAAATATATGTGCGCATACTAGTTTTTCCTAAACATGTTTACATTGTTATTTGCTCTTGTAATAGATAAAGGTTTATCAAAACATAGAAAAGTAGCAACTGCAAATAAACAGAAAAAACAGCAACAAAACATTAGCACACCTATAGTAACCTATTTCAGAGACGCCACAATGACAATTGGGGAACCAATTTTTCGTAGAGGTGTGGTGTACATAAAAACTGAATTGTTCTCTTTATTACTCATGTTGATATAACATCTAAAGTAATTGATTTTTTTTACTCAAACACAGATATAAGGACCAAACGCCTTCATGATAAGAATGCAGCTGCCAAAACAACTACAAGTGACAATACAGGAACAAGTAAGACTATTGGGGACAAATCAACATCCATCACTCAAGCTGAAAACAACTCAATGACCACTACAAATGAAGGAACACGTAATATTTTATTCAGTGTATTATATGTGCATGAAATACATAGTAGCTTGTGCTATTATAAATACTTGTGTGTGCATCTATTTCAATTAAAAATATTTGTGTTGAATGCATGGTTCAATTAGTTTTCAGTGTTCGTGTATTTATTCTTATATGTGCATGAATGGTTGCAGTGTTCATGGATTCAACACTGTATGTGCATGTATTTGTTCTTATATGTGCATGTATGTTGATAGAAACTATGACCATACCACTAAATCATAAGGATGAAGAAAGTCAAAACAGAAAAGTGAAGACAATCCAATATCTATCACTCAGTTGAAAGACAACACCACAACAAGTCTTAAAATCCAAGAATCATGTAAAATACAATAAAACAACTGTATGTTCTTTGATTTAAATCAGTCTGCAAATGTAATTTATTATAGACTATCTCATATGTGCATCAAATGAATACTACCATGTGCTTAAGAAAATATTTGTATGTGCATCTATTTAAAAAATTGCATGTGTTATATGCATGGTTAAATTAAAGTTTTCATAATGTGAATCAATCCATGTGTGTTCATCAATTTACTAAAAATGTTCATGTCTTTATTCCAATATGTTAATTCATATTCACAAATGGAATCCCCAAAAGACGAAAGACAACTGTAAGGAAAAACATAACGCCAGGATCAAAGCCTATTGTTATAAGAGAGCCACGTAGAACGAGTCCTAGATTTCAACAAAAACAAACAGAAAAAATTGCCAATATGTCAAAGAGAAAGGGGAAGGAACCAATGATTGACGAAGAGGATGAGCCACTGACCGAGGAAGAAGACGAAGACAAGGAGGACGAGTCACCTGTGGAAAAGATTCTATCTAAGCTTAAAAGGCCAAGGAGCTTACAGATAAAAAAGCTTGAATCAGAGTCACAAGCAAACAAGGGAAAAGCAGTAGCTACTACAAAGTGTAGGAAAAAAATGAAGGTAGGCATCAAAGAGCTTAAAACAAAGTATGAGATGTTGAAGTCAAGAAGTACACCTAAATTGTTAGTTGAGACAGTTGGTAAGATGAGTACATTACAAAAGCAAGCTCTTACAGAGATGAGTTTCGAAAGTCTGATACACTGGAAAGTTGAAGAAATTCCTGGTCGTATTAGCTACTGGATTATTGAACATTTTGACTCTGTTTCTTGCACAATAAAGATTGGTGATACTGGAAATGTGATTAGGATAACAGCTGAGGATGTTCAAAAATACCTTGGATTACCTCATGGGGGAAAGAAGATTGAGGTTTCAAAGAACCCAACTGATTTTGAGCTTCTAGAAGAGTTTAAGCAACAGTTTAAAAATATACAAGATGTAGAAACTGGTATGCTGAAGCTGAGGGACCTGAGGATGACTAAACCTTCTGATGTGAGCCACAAGTTGCTCAGTTGCCACACTCCAAATGACTGGTTTAAGAGGAACTTTCTCATCCTATTCAACTCACTTGTTCTGGAAAGTCACCAAAATGGGAATATAAATGTGAAAGTGCTTGATATGCTCAAAGACACTATGAAAATTGCTGAATTTGATTGGTGTGAATACGTTTTGAGAATGTTAGTTGAACAGGCAGAGGCTTGGGCTGAGACTGACAATGGGTATTTTAGAGGTCCCATTCTATTACCACTGGTATGAAAATTACTAAAATTTTGTTTTCAAATTAGTTTATGTGCATGATTCTTATATTGTGTGTTTATGTTTTTATATATATATATGTGCTTCTTCTTAACATTATTTAATACTATGTGTGCATAACTTTCGGTATGTGTATGATTCTTATACTGTGTATGCATGTGTTTAGATATATATGTGCTTCTTTTTATCATATATAAATACTATTTGTGAATGAGGTTAGATATGTGCATAATTCTTATACCGTGTGTTCATGTGTTTAGATATATATGTGCCTCTATTTATCATTATTTAACACACATCTTCTCCACTCTTATCAATATATACATATGTATGTGCTTCTGTTTATGCTTATTTATTCATGTGTTTTGCTTTTGTTTTTCAGATAATATATGTTGACCGCATGACAATCAGAAACGAAAAAACACCTAGGGGGTTTCCTATTATCAAAGAATGGAGCACACCATTGCTCAGGAAAAGAGAGAAAGATGAAATAAGGATTGGAGGGTTTGGGTTGGGATATCTCCGAGAAAGACCGAAAGTGGTAGATCAACAACCAAAGCCTGCTGTTGTTGACAAAGATAAGAACACATCAACTCCAGAGAAGCATGCAGAAAAGACAAGCGTCGACACATAAGAGGGTTTACTGGTATGTAATAAATTTTACAATTGATATTTCATTGATTACATATGTATGGAATAAGAAAATTAATAAAAATAAATAATGTGTGCAGGCTTTTCTAGTGGAACACATAGAAGAGGGTAAAGAACTTGCACAATTCATAAGAAGGTTCCTACTCAGAATACAACAAGCTCCAACACAATTAGCCAACAACAGCTTGTTCAACAAAGTAAATGAAGGTCTTGAGAAGATGTTGAATCTCAAGGTGAGTTCCCTATCTCAGAAACAACCACAAAATGAGGACGATACATTGTCACAACAACAGTTTTGGGCACAAGCTGAGAAGTGCCTAGAAGAAATTGAAAAGACAATAAAGGCAAAAGAGTCTTATGATGGACCAAATTATAATTTGGGTATTCCTGAATTGACTCCATATGGGCCAGAAGTAGAGCCATTTTCTAGTGTTGTGCACATAGCAAAGCAGTATCAAAGACAGAGTCAAAAAAATAAGATAGATAAGATAAGTGAGGAAGTATATTATGCAATATGTTCTAATTCTTATTTACTATTGATTTGCTCATAAGTTTCATACATTTTTCTCAGGGATCTAGTACTGCAGTTGTTGAGCAAAATATCGAGAATATACAAGAGGGGGATAAAGATGAGGTATATAAAAACTGATGTTTGTACAACTTTTGTGTGTGCATCATAAAAGCCAAACATGTGCACTTTAATTGAAGTATACGTGCATCATTTTAATTATGTTCATTACTGATGTAAAGTCTAAAATAAGTTTGTGTATTCTTAGCAGGATAAGGAGGATGTAGTGACAGATATTGCGGAGGATGATGCAGCTGTGAAGCATCATGAAACCGCACAAAATGAAACGGAAGCAGAAAAGATTTCAAAAAAAAGTACAAATCAAGGTGGTGCAGGATGAGATCAAGGATAAGAGGACAAGGAAACCATCTGAATACCACAAGTCACCATACAAGAAGAGAGAGATTGATGTAAATGAGAAACCATCTGCTGCAGAGAACAAATTATACAAATGGCTAACTAATGACGCATCCCAAGCTAAGTAATGACAAACACATTTCATAATAACATGCAATCTTACATGCTTTATACATTATGTTTTAATAACATAAACTATATTGTAGGGAATTGGTATTCTAAATGGGGACCATAAATGCAAGAAAGGAAGACTTTATGTCGATGAAGGAGGGGCAATGCTTGGAAAATAACATAATTGACCTGTGGGCCAATTTGTTAAATGTGAAGGAACAGTTGAAGAGTGATCCAAAACCTCTAAGATTGTTTATGACAACTGAATTAGCGGTAAGTATAACACATACCCTAAAAAAACAAAAAAAAAGTGCTTGTGTTCACTCATTTGTTTCTGTGTGTGCATACATAAGTGCTTGAGTGTGTATCAATTTCAATCCGTCAATTTATATAAATGAGTGTTCTTGTATTTATACTTGTATGTGCTTTCAATTGATGTAGTATTTCGCATTGACACCAAAAGAAACACCCTCAATGAAAGGTGTACTTGGTTCAACGAATCAATGGAAGAAGCATTCAAAAACTTCAAACATAAGAAGCTCAGTGATATTTATATGGTAAGCACAAATATTCACAATCATAATATTATGTGCATCATTTCATAACTATACGTGCATGACTTTATTTTTGTGTGTGCATCTATTTTTACATGCATCTGAATAATACACTTGCCCCGTGTTAAATAAATTCAGTATCGTATATGTTCATTTGTTAAAGTTTAATTTTTTTTGTACAAATACAGTTTGTGTTTCCGATATACCACTCGTGTCACTACTATATGATTGCCATAAATGTCAAGAATCCAAGATTTGATATTCTTGACAATTCAACAGCTGATGTTGGTATAGACAAAAAGTATGGAAACATACCATCTGACTTGGTGAGCTTTAAATTCAAACTTTTTAGATGTGCTTAACTTTATGTGTTGTAAATATTATTTTTGAAACACATTGACCTTTAAATGTTTCTTTATTCTGTTTGTAGAGACATTTCTTTGTGGAGTTTTTAGTGAAGCATAACATGCAATTTAAAGCTTCCATTTTCAAGGATGAACAAATGGTGCCAACTGAGAGACTAGAAATGCCATGGAGAGACAATACAAACAAGATTGATTGTGACATTTTTGTAATGAGGCACATGGAGACTTATTTCGGCAATGGATTAACCGACTGGGAATGTCAACTCAAGAAAGAAGATACTAAGCAAATAGCAACCACGAGGGTGAAGTACTGTCATTCCATCATTGACAATAGGTGGAATGAGGTGAAGAACAAGGTGTTTGACATGGTTTCAAAGACAATAAAGAATAAGTAGTTGTTGAATTTGAAATAGTGATCAATTGGATAATACTTTTGTTGTTGTGGATGAACATTTGGTAGTGGTCAATTGGATAGTACTTTTGATGTTATGTAGTCTTATTGTAATACAAAATGACTTGTTCTGGTACTTCAATATGAATGAAATAGTAGTTGAATGTCCACATATATTTACAGTTGTGTGTGCATAACTGTGCAACAGAATATACGTCAATGTGCATGTAATTTTATTTAAGTGTGCATGAGATAATAACGTGAGAGTGCATCACAATAGTGCATCTAAGGTCAGACCTTCAATAATTTGGTTCTGCATGTGCATACAAGAAGGATTGGATGTGCATCAAAATCAAACTTTCAATAATTCATGTGCGTACGTGCATGTAATATATTCATATAAGTTGTATGTGCATGTATTTGAAGTTGGGTGTGCATGTGAAACTATTTGAATGTGCTCTCATTTTCATGAGTTTCCAGTTATACATTAACAAACATAAGATTATACTAGAAGATTTATATCATTAATTGGTAATAAAAGTCCAAGATCAAAACATAAAGTATGTATTAACTATTCGAAAATTATAAAGGAAATACATTCTCTCTTTATAAATGAAATGAATCAAGCTCTAGTTTTCACTTTCTTGCATGTTCTGCAGTTGTGCCCGGGCTGGTTACATATTGTGCACAACCTTGTTTTCTTATATGTATTTTCTATTATTCTCTCTACCACACCATTAATACGTGTTCCTCTTGGCCTGCCCTTGTTCTTGGACTGTGGAGGAGGAAGAACATCAATTCTCTCTGGTATAGGCCCAACAAACTTCTCAAATCTACTCTGAGTCCTATGAGTTGTTGATGAAGAGCCAGACTGCATTGAGCGGATATACAAATCCTTATGATGTCTTAAGATACCCAGTAAATCATTCATATGATCAGAATTATCCTCAATAAGATTGATACAAGAATGCATCTCCGAGAACAGCTCAGAAACAAGAACCTTCTTTTCATCCAACTCTAACCCTTCCTTAAAGACAGAACCATATATCTCAAACGTTGGCTTCAATGTTGACTTCTTCGTCCATCGAGCTTTAATAAATTTGCTAGGCAACATATCCATACCAATATTTCTTAAAACTGTGAACATGTGAGAACAAAGGATACCAACATTTAAGAACTTGTTGCAAGAGAAAATCAAATCTTCGCTGGATATAAGATGTTGGACAACAAAGATTTTACTACCACATCGTATGTTATAACGATGAACGTCCACATCCTTCGTAAAATCAACAAGAAGACAGTAAAAAACAGAAGCATATATTTCATCCTACACATCATAGAAGACGTTAAGAGTATAAACTGATGCACATTGCTTCTCCATCTGCAAAGGTGTCTTCAATGATGGATAACAAGTAGGTGAGTCTAGGTCAAGTTTCCGCTGAGTATGCCTCTGTGAATCAATTGCATTATCAAATTGCAACATAAACATAACCAACGATGATGTTCTCCCTATGAAGTTAGAGAAGAAATAGTTTTGACTTTCAGACCTTGAAGTTGTCCTAAGCAAACCACCCATGCTAACGTCTTGGAAGAACGCATGAATCCAAAAATGACGCAAATCAAACATGGTTTTCAACCAGTTGTTTGACTCAAGATTAAAGTCAGAGATAATAGAAATCCAAGCCTCCTCAAATTCATGTTTCTTCAATTCATTACTCCAAACAATAGCATTAAATCTCTTCTGGAACTCCTCAGTCTCAGATGCATTAACTTTAACCTTCACAGGCACCTTGAACATAATATGCCACATACAGAAACGATGAACAACATTGCTAAAAACTTTTTCAAGTGCAGCTTTAACAGCAGGGTCTTGATCAGTTAGCAGCACATATGGCTCATGAACCATTGCTTTCTTGAAGTTTTCAAATAACCAGACATAAGATCCAACATCTTCATTCAACAGTAAACCAAAAGCAAATGTAATTGAGCTCTTGTTATTATCAACTCCAGTAAAATGTACAAACACCATATCATACCTAAAAAACATTAAAACAAAAACAGAAAGAGTAAGGCATATAGATAATGAGTGTGCAAAGATGTTAAAAATCATATGTGCATTTATTCAATATTGTGTGTGCATGTGTTTGTTTATACATGTGCATGTATAATGACTGAAAAGTTCATATAAATTACCTATTTGATTTGTATGTTGCATCTGCTGAGACAACATCACCAAAGAAGCAAAAACTCTTACGACCAATAGGATCACAACAAAATAAACGGCTTAATTGATTAGCTTCATTGACGTCGTAATCAAAATAAAATGCCTCACATCTTTCCTTTTTACGGAACAAGCTATCAATTACCATCTGACCATCACAACCAATCATATAAGAGTTCAAATCCCTCTTGAAATTCTTGAAGTCAATAATTGTAGCACCTACATCAGAATAAGATCCAACACAATTCTTGAACAACTTGTATGCCGTACTAGTACCAATATTCGATTTTAAGCAATTCATAATGAAGTCTTGGTGGTAAGCAGTCAGTTTTCTATTGTTCTTCAAGAAATGTTTCTGTGAATTATGTACCATATTATGCGTGTGACGCTCCTCAAAAATCTTCACACGATAACCATCACGTCCTTCATATCGGAAAGCTATTTTAGCAATACATCTGCATCTGTTTGAATTCCTTCTTCGTTTATGTAAGCTCTCAGAATTAGGAGTTAAAACACGTACACGTGTATGACCTTGCTTGCTACAAAGCAGATACTTCCAAACAGTAACTTTACTGCCATCACAAGACTTGGTATCCGTACCCCGACACACATCAAATCCACACTCATGTGCATAACTATGGTAATACTGAACTCCTTCTTCAAGTGTTGAAAATAATTGACCAACAACATGCTTAATAACATCTTTGCACAGAGGAATGTAGTATTTGGAATTCCCAGGGGAGACAACCAACATAGAGCCATCATTATCTGATTTTCCTATAAAAAACAAACAAGGCAACCAACATTATCCGTATGTGCTTGTTTTTAAACTATATGTGCTACATTCTAGAACTACATGTGCTGTTATTTAAAACCACATTTGCTTCTACTTCATCCATGCGTAAAAACATAGTTGTATACCAGCCAAATCTGAATGTTTGAACATACACAAGCTTCCACATTCAAATCGACAATAAATCGAAGTTATAACCTAAACTACATCAACTATTGCTTCAGAATTCAGTAAAATCAAACTTACTTGATAAAACAAACATCGAAGAACCAAATTGAAGCATGAATTGATCAATTTGACATAAGAAAAGCTTAAAATTGAATGGAAAACCTGGATCCATGTTGAAAGTTGAAACGCAATACCGTAACAACACATGCAATACATAAAACAACCAAAAACATCAGTTTTTTTCACACAACATAAAAAAACAAAGCATGGAAGGCAATGGAGAACAATAAGAGAGAGTGAAGACGAACTACAGAGCTTCGAATCGATTAGATTAGGACAATAGAAAAGATGAGAAGAACGAGAAGGATCTGAATCACGAAGGAATTTTGGAACGAAAGAGCAGAAGCTACGCAAGCTCGTAACTGAAATTTGGAATGACGTGAAAGAGGGGAAAAAGAAATTTTCAACGCGCTGATACACGCGCCCTATAGCAGGGAAGAAATATTGTTGATTATGAAAGGTAGATATCCATTCTCAATTCTCACCGTAATAAGTATTCTCATGGGACACTTTCCCTTTTTTAAAAAATAAATAAATTGTGGCACGTAAACGGAATGCGTTTACGTGCCAGGTACGTACAAGTATAGCTTGTACGTGCCTTTTTTTTAAAAAAATATTTATGGCACGTGAAAGTATTATTTATGCGTGCCTTTGTCACGACCACATGATTTATGTACGTGCCTTTCTATAGTATATTTAGAAAATGTATATAGCAGCTCCCAAGATAAAGGCAAAAGTTAGAAATGTGAAGGGTAGTAGATCATGAAATGAGAGTTGTTGTAGGAAGTTTCTTACAAATACTCCAGTTCAAGCACAACATATACAACATATAATTAGATAGGAATTTCTAAAATATTTCCCAAATATTTTCAAAGGAAAAAAAATGCATCCCTACAAAAAACAACTACCGTCTTAATTCATAATTTAAATTGAACTTCCGACCAAAAAAATTAATAAAATTATACTTCGTACAATCATAGCATTTTATACCTAAAATACTTAGATATTACATTAAATACATATCAAACAATATATCATTTAAGATAAAACATGCAACAACAATCCATATATTACAAATTCACATTTAAACTGCGATAACATATACACAAAAGGCCCGTGCGAAGTACGGGCTTAGATTTCTAGTTACAAGAAAGATTAAGTAGATCAAAGGGTTATAAATGCTTCCTATTTTATACCCTAAATCAACTTCCTATATGATCCAAACTCTATATAATTCATAGTGGATTGGTGTTCCGTAAATATTACTGGTATGATCGATAAAAATGGTGGATGTTTTGAGGGATTTTTTCAATGGTTGAGGGATGATGTTATTAATTAAAATGTTTTTTGAGATTTTCATTAAAACTCATTCTAAGGAATGATGATTGCATCCACTTAACAAGGAGATGAACATCTGAAATTGCAAGAAAATAGATGGAAGAACAAATATTGAAACATAAAAAAATTAGACCTACGAAACTACAGAAGATTAAGGACTATGCACCAAATCAGGAAATTAAGCATAGTTTTCTTATGATTTTCAATTTCGATATATATATATATATCTATATACTATTACTAAAGCCATAAGTCTCTCTCCTATTTGTCACACATCTAGCTATGTCAAGTTATCAATTTAATTTGTACAGTTACATATTCACCCTTCTAATTTTCTCTAAATTATTTCATCTTTTTCTAACAAGATTACATATATTGTTTCCATATATATTTTTATAGCTTAAGTTATATTCTTAATTATGTTATAGCTCTACTAATTATCTAGAAAGATTCTATATCTATTTCTACCATATATATTTCCTTACTCAAATTATGGCAACATACTATATGATTTTATATTTATTTATGGTACGTTTTGATTAGCTTATGTTCAATATTTATAAGACATGTTCTTCACATATTGGTTTTATTTTATTGGATTCTAAATTATGCATTTATAAACCAAATCTACTACATAAAAATAAACGTAGTCGTGAATGTATTCTATACCAAATACTAAAACCTAACTAAATATATACATATTTGATATTATCTTTGTAATCTAAATACCAAACCTAAATATAAGGTTAACCAAGAGATGTATGAATTAAGGGTAATATATGCTTCCAACTAAAATCATAAAATAATCAAACTAAAGTCACAACAATATTGACGACAAATCTTTAGTTTGATTTCACCCATTGAGATAATCTAAGTGGATTAACCATATAAATATTAGCTTAAAGATCCGGTAATTATATATGGCACAAATTTGGTAATATAAACTAATTTGTGGCCTTGAAGGATACATTATCTTATTCAAACAAGTATAGATAAACAAGTATATTAGAAAGTATTTATATGTATTGGCCGTGAATGTGTTGATCTTAGGTTTAAAAATATGGCATGTCCATTGTATAAGTAGATTTTTATTTACAACTTTCCTTAGTTACCAATCAAAATAAAATTCATGTATTATATACATTACAAAATAAAGAATAGGAAATAAACAAAGTTGTCACAATTGCATGCATCGAATATTACATTCAACTTTGATAAATGTCAATTGCCACCGTGATAACATATATTAATTATGTTTGATTTTTGGTTACCTAACTTACCTTTCATCTACTATGTCTCATTGAGTTTTTTTTTTTAATTAGCAACGTACTTTATGACTTTAATTTAATCAGTTGTATGTTTTGATTAACTTATATGATTTTGTATTAAAAGTTCTTAGATGGGTGAAAATAATTTAGTTTTATAAGATTTTAAAAGTTTAATAAATTACGTTATTTTATATGATTTGGTATATTGTTATGTTATCTTATATGATTTGGTAATTTGTTATGTTATCTTATATGATTTGGTATATAGTTATGGGTTGAGATCCGGCGAGGATGGGAAGGGAAGAGAGGAATGAAGACGCATGAGAGACGTTGGATGGGAAGCAAACGAAGTGCCCAGATTGCTTTTCAAAAATTTGGGAAAAAATCGGCAAAAAATCGACACGGCCGAATTATTCGCGAAAAAGGCGGATTCGCGTGCATACGAAGTGCAGATCTGTGTGCATGCCAAATACATTGTTGTGTGCATGCCAAATACACTACGGTGTGCACGTGAAATTTATTTTTGTATGCATGCATAAAACGCGTGCGTTCATATGGAATGAACAAAACGTGTGTACATGAAAACACGACTATGTGCATGCAAAGTATACTATCGAGTGCATGCGAAGTATACTACTGTGTGCATGTGAAAATGGCCTATTTGTGCATACGAAATGCACTATGTGCTATGTGTATGTGAAATAGACATGTGTGCAAGTGAAACAAAATAGGCGTGCATGTGTGCACATGAAAATAACATATGTGTGCATCAGAAAATGACTCAAAGTGCGTACGAAATAACATGTGTGCATACATATAAAAATCAACAAAAATAACCTACGTGTGCATACAGAATGACCTGTGTGTGCATACGAAACAATGTATGTGTGCATACGGACCAAAATGCGTGTCCACACAGAACGTGTTTTTTTCGCGAAAAATTCGGCAGTGCCGAATTATTTTCGAACTCTTTCCTTGGCTGATCTAGACGGTCTTTTTCTTGATCCGACGGTCCTGGGGTGTCCTCACTCCTTTCCTAAGCATCCATTCTCACCTTATTTTTTTCCTATAGTTATTTGTCCAAAATCTAATTTGATGGGTGGAAAATAATTAAGATTTAAAAGTTTTTAGCTAAATTAAAATTAAGGAAGGGTGAAATTGCCTTAACTTTCAAAGTTTGGGTAAAAATCGCATTTATCCCAAAATAGGTGTAACACATTATCTAATAAAGTGGGCTATTTTTGTAATTGTTTTAAAACCTCATCATCCTCTTCGCATCTCACCTCTATTCATTCTTGGATTTTTTTTGGGACAATGTCAAAATCGATATTCGACTTTCCTAGATCGAATTGATTGATTCTGTAAAATTTGGGATATCAATAATCAAATTACCACTTAATCCCTCTATATTGAGTTAATCAAGCCCAAGGATTGTCTGGATTCATCCAAAACAAAGTAGAGGCGTTGTACGTAATGTAAAGGGGAATTTCAAAGATTGATTCGATTCTGACGCGTTTTTGGGTACCGATTTATTAAGAGAATAAAGAAACCACGACAAATCTTCGATGTTCATCATCCCTTATAAATAAAGGCTGAAATTCCTTTGATTTCAATATCACAATCTCCATTAAAAACCTTTCTTTCAATGCTCTGTTCAACCCCAAGAACACCTCTTTCTAGCCATCTATACAAAATCTGACCATACCATCGTCTTTCTCATGCTCAAGTTAGTTGAAACTGACTCTTGAACCGACCCCAAGGACATTAACACACTATAAATGGTAAAATATATATTCTTTAGTATATAGAAAAAAAGGGAATATAATTCTCTTAAATCTATAAGTATTTTTTATTTACTCTTATACATATATAAAAGTCATTATTAATATAATACTCTTATTTGCATATCTTCAAATATTTTTTCATATTTCTTAAATTAGTATAATATCAAACGTACATACACGTCTATAGATATTGTAGATTATATATAATTTATTATTATTATATTACAATTTATAAATATCTATAAAATAAATTTACTCTTACACTAACACGCTATAAATAATCGTATTCTCCTTTCACAATAGTATCATGGTATAGCTAACCAATCTATACAAAATACAACAACACATTCTACTCTGTATGGGATCTAAGCTAATACGGTGTGGCTTAATATTTCCAATGTTCAAGAGGAACGCCACTTTTATTTCTAATCATTATAGTTTTTGATATATATATATACATTTTAGCCGATTTTTATTTTTAAATATGCACCAAAAAGGTCTATTTTATATATGATTTATGAAACCCAAGTATTTACCATTTTTATTGTATGTACAAATTCAAAATAGTATATATCATATTAATTAATTAATTATATAATTGTATTGAATGTTTAGAGACCAATGTCAAACAACCGTCATGTGAGACCACAGACTCAATGTAATCGTTCAAAGAATGTTTTTTTAAGATGAGAATGCAAAGATGGTATAGAAGACCAAGTATCTAATTCAAGTAACAAAAATCTATGAAGTATAAGGATGACTAAGTTATTTGGATTTTTAATTCAAGTTATTAGTTATTGAATACTAGGATTTCATATTTTATAAAATTATTGTCAAGACATATTTTTATTATTAGTCTCTATTTAATATTTTTTGTATTATATATGACAAAATTGGTATTAATCGTTTTAATTTTGTTTTGAAGTTATTGATTATTATTAATTTTAACGTTATTATAAATTATTATTTATAAATATTATAATTTTATTTTCAAGATCTCGTGCAAGGCACGGGCTTATCTATTAGTTTTTAACTATATCCGCGTCTTCATTTAAAACATATAAATTCACAATTTTAATTATCGTAAAAATCAATGTAGGACAAACTTTTTTAAAATAAAATACAAACATTTTAAGTTTTTGAACCTAAGAGAAAATGACGATTAAGAGATATTAGGAAAACAATATAAATGATGATATATGCTCACCTAACAAGACCAATATAATAAACAACCACTAAAATTAATAGATACAGTATAAACAAATTCCATATACATAGACATAAATTTTATTAATTTGAAGTGTATGAAAAATCAAAATCAGATGAAATCTCCGCATAAAATATACAGCAGCTTCATTTTTTTTGAACGTTAGACAACTTTAACCGTCCAACATGTTATTGAGAGGATTAGTGGGCGAATTGCAACTAACAGCTGCTATACCATATGGCTAACACTTTTTTAATTGATAATGATAATTATTCATTAGCTTTTAAGTATTAGTGTAACAAATTTTAATTATGAAAAATAAACCTGTTATGGACACTTACCCTTCCGCTTGCTTCGTCTGTCTTTTTCCAGTGACAAAATCCAAGGAACAATGAACTTGCTTTAAGAAATTTTAGAGAATGTTTGGGACACATAAAAAGTATGAAAACAAGTTAAAAACAACTCAAATCAGAAGTTTAACCTTCTATTCTTCCAATTGGGCAATTAATTACATGACAAAGCTGGGCAATTGGCTTTGGCATAAGTACCATGTATATAGTATAATTAATTGTGCACTCATATAAAAATGAAATGAAGTACGAGCTTAGTATATACACCAGTTTTTATAATAATGAAGCAGAGCAGGCGAGGTAACACTTTACCCTACAAAAAATGCACAGGAACAGAACAGAGGCGTGAAAAGACAGGGCAGCATGGGGAAATATTTTTCAAGATTTGCCCATCAACTTAATTCTCAATCTTTGTTATGTTAATCTTTGTGCTTCTTCAGAACCACTAGCTACCTTCAACCCAACTGCCAATTCTTTTAAATTCATGTTCACAGCAACAATAACAACAACAAAAGATAGTACACTATATGGGATTTACATAAAATTATCACAGACTATGTCCACTTTACTTGTGAATTCACAGATGTTTTGAATTGTAGTACTATCATGGAAGTTGATTATGGAGAAGTTTCTGATGCAGAGGACTGATTATGATTCCCATTGATGTGGCCGTTGGCCAAGGGTAGATGTTCAATTTCTTTGCGAGATGCTTCCCATAGTTGTTGTTCTATTCCCAGCTTCCTCAGCTCGCGTAAACCGCGTTCCACTGTTAATATATATGATGAGGATAATTAGAAAGTCAAGGGTTGTTGTGATAGATGAACCAAAAGTTGAAACACTGTTTCAACTAACAAGTGCCTACTTAAGAATGATATGAAGAACACACATGAACATGTGCATTATTCACTTTTTCTAGGCCAATGTGACTTCATGGATTAGCTACAGCTGGCCTAAGTTCTATATCCAATTCAGTTGATTTTTTGTTATCAGAGTAGATTGAAGAATACCATCAACAGCATCATGAGATGTTGCTGCACGCCCACTTCGGCTGATCCAATATTGGAGCTTTTCTTCGGCGATATCTTCTTCAACGCCATGATATCTTGCTCTATTCCAGAAATAAGTAAGCCAAGCCTGCAAATCGTGGAACATGTAATACATACTGCAATAACCATGCTTGCCTCCTAAATAGCATGATAATGCAGTACCATATATAAAGACATCATAGCAGCTTAATCATAAATTTTGAATGCCATTTCAAATCCCACTTCCAACACCAAACAATACATAGCAAGGCAAATGTCATCAAAAGCATAGTATTAGCGAATAACTTGAGTATTTTTACTGTTAGATGTCTAAGGAATCATACCTGCTTGAAAATAACATCATCCAACTCTTCTTGATTCATTTCAAATGGCTCACTGAACTTGGGTTGAGCAGGTGATTTTGGAACTCTGACCAAATTTGGGCGTCTATGCTGAGCCATTTCTAGCAACACTGCATCCTCAATCTTTAATGAGGCTAATTCCCTCAATCCCATTTCAACTGAAAGCATACTTTCTATATTCCCCTCTCCAGTTAGATCACTTGGATCCCGTCCAGACTTCTTCTGCTTATCTGGAAACTTCTCACCTGATCAGACCCATAATATCGAATTTCACTAGGCATAAGATAGTTGTGAATAATCGAAATGAGATCATCATATAAAGAATATCAATTAGAGTTTACTCAAGAGATCATCTTTAGCCTTCTGTCCAGCAGAGATAACAACTTCAAATGGTAAAGGAGCAAATGCTGACCAAACCTCATACTTGGACACTGCTATATCTGAACATATGCCTGTTGAGGAAGCCAAACTCTTATAAAATCACAATCAAAAGCCTTGTGTTAATGTGTAACTTAAAATTCATAATGAAACATACCATATCGTACCGCTAGGTTCCAGTAACGCGCAAGCCAGCATCTCTTAAGCACTACTTCCTCCTATAGCATTATTAGTAAGTTATCAGATTATGAGCAGTCAGTGTTGCATAGCATAAGGAGGAGGGCAAAAAACAGACCATCTCTTCGTGAGTCAAAATCATCCTCTGTGTCATTGTGCGGAGAGATTTGGCCTCAGATTCTGCTTCTTGAATATGATCCCTTGTTCTTTCAATTTCTTGTTTAGAGTTCTGTGTACATGAAAAACTAGGTGTTATATAAGCAAGTATCTGTATGAACTATGAAGTGCAAAACCACAAACAACCCCAGCTAGTTTTTACCTCAAGTTCTGCACGGAGAGTAGCGATTTCAACAGCTTCATGACCCCTTTTCTGTTTTTCAACTTTAAGAGCAAGCTGATGAGATAAGACATTGTAAGCACAAACATGCCCTTTGCCAAAATGAGTCACTAAACATATGGGAATGTGGTGTTTTGGAGGACCCAAAGAAGTGACCACTTTATAGTCTATAACATACCTCTCTTTTACGCAGATCCTCTTCCTTTCTGTGTAATAAGATCACAGCTGCCAAATTAGTTTGTCACTAGCAAGCATCATAGAGACTCAACAATGAAGACCAAGTCAGGCATGTGAAGTTACCGGATCAACCATTTTTGATCGAATGATGCGACATCTCCAATATTGGCAACCTTTTAGAGCAGTATAGCACAGTGGTGTCAGGCAACAAATGAGTATAGAGCAAAAAAAGATGCACCTACATCTGCTAAGTTTAAAAGTTTTAAGTTATACATTTGGAATTGGTTACCTAAGAACTAGCATAAGGGGTGCAAATGTGAAATGAAAAGCAGCATGCTAATTGGTAATTGAAATTAAAGCTTATATTAGGAAACTTAATGTAATCAAGAAAATTGTAACCAATGAAAAAAAGGTTGTAATACTAACTTGCTTCTCGATTTCCCTAGCCCTGATTTCAGCTTCTTCACGTCTTTCTTCTGCATGTCGAAGCTACAAAGAACATTCATTTAATTTTCTTCGAACTTTTGTAGGCTATAAAATAAGGATGTTAATTTCTAGTCATTGTTGTACCATTTCAAGTATCCTTTCTTTCTCATCTTGCAGCAACTCCAGCTGCAATTGAAGTAGACACCAAATAAGCAAATGTCATGGGCTATGAAACCAAACAAAACAAAAGCTTAGATGAGAAAATGGGGAATGTAAGGCACCATCATACTTCATCATAAAGAGCAAAAGCATCAAAGTGATCTTCTTGCCCAATTAAGTTGATCTGTTCAAGTTGATCTGTTCGGTGCCTTGACCTTGACTCTCTCGATTTCGGCTTCGGAATTTCTTCAAGGGGTATGGCATTAGGAGTCCTTATGGTGCTCTTTCTAGGCTCAGGCGCAGTTACAATATCAGGATCTACTGATGCTCTTCCAGATGATGTTGAATGAACAGATACAGCAACATCATTATCCACAAAGTTCCGAACAAACTAATTTACACAAGGAAAACTGAACTTAGATTACTGTTATTAGTTATTGAATCGAGATTCATGATTATAACAAGCTTAGACAACACAAGAATTCAACAATGAAACTAACCAATTTGAGCTGGAAACTAATTTACTTAGGTTACTCTTACTAGTGTTTGAACGGGGGCTATCATACTAACAGTAAATTCAAAAATGAAACTGCAAATTGAAATCGATTTCATAAAAAGCAGCAGACTAAGAAGATACCGCAGGAGAAGGCGATCGATTACGCCGAACAGAGTTGGCCGGCGAATTGCGAGGAGGAGTGCGAGAAGCAACAGGCGCGGCGAATCGAAACCCTACATCATCGTCATCGTCTTCCTCCTCGTGATCAACGGCGGCGGCATGGATGTCCATGACGTGAGCGAGGTTGCGAGCGGCGACGTTCTTGTTCCTCTTGACGGCATGTGGATGCACCGGCGACGCCGCCGGTGACACGGAGTACTGGCCATTACTCGCAACCCACTGCCGAGTATAAAGGGGACTCGGAGAGCTCCTCAAATCCATTGAACGATGTCTGATTTTACAAATTCTATCAAGAAACAACAACAACGCCGCGGAAATAGCGTTTGATTTTTGGAGGCAACGGAATTGAAGAAATCGGAGAAACGCGACGAATTAGTCCAGTATTTTCCAGAAGCAGCTTTTGAACATTTCGCGCCGCCGATTGTTTCAACCTTCTGAGCCGATACAGATAAAAACGGTGTCGTTTTCTTCTGACCAACTCAAAGTCTTGCGTCGTCGTTTTCAACGACTTTTTAATTTTTATTTTTCTATAATTGTTATTTTCATACAAGATGGGATTATATTAATTTAATAAAACTGAGTAGTTACAGAGTAGGTTATACTTATAGGCTTTATTACTAGTCTATTTTGGTTTGAGGATATTTGCATTTTTAAATCATAAAGGTTAAAACATCACCATAATCCCTCAACTAGTGCATACATTCTTCCTTCTTCACCTTTTTCACTTACCTTTACTAAAAGAATTTGCCTTTTACGTAAACTGTTATAGAAAAAATTAAGACTACAATAATAAATAAAAAAATCAAATTTTATAAAAATATTACAAATCACCAAATCACATCTATAATTTAGCACATAATTAACAGTGGTTGAATGTGAATTTCTTCACAACGTAGGCCCCAATGCGGATCATATTTGACAGTGATACATACTCGTACAAATTTCTTAAAATAACAAAAACAATATCCTCACAAATTAAACAATGAAAAAAGAAGAAGAGAAGGTAGTAGAAACTTGTATAGAGACCAAGGGGCAAAGGATTGTGTTGATCAATCATGGTTTTCAATGTAAATATTGATATGTATATATTCTTATATCATCTGAAATTCAATTGTTTTTGGAGGTTTTGATTGCAGAATATGCTCCTATAGTTTATAATCCTACAGTTGGTCAGGTTTGTTAAAATTATAGTGGTCTATTTAGACGTCCACGGGGAATGTACTTCAGTGCCGCTGACCGTGGAGAAATGATGTCAATGGTTTACTGTTGGAACTCATTTTTTATGTGGTGTCGGTAACTTTTTCGGACACAATTTCGGTGGGCTCCGACCAACGACAACACCGTAAAATGGAAGTATTGGCTTCGTCTACACGAGTACATTCTCGTAATGTACTCATACGACAAAAATGATTTCCGTTTGAATGAGAAATGGATGCCCAAAGTTGATTGCATGAAGTGTATAAACTTGGAAAATGTTGGGGTAAAAAAATTGTCCCACATTGAAAGTTTGGAAAAACATTTCACTAGTATATATACTAGGAAATTGGATCCAAGGTTGTGGCATTGGGTCACCACCAATGTGTAATGGAGGGAGGACCTAACTCATCAAGATCACGCGCGCCGAGCCGGGTCGGGCTCGGGGTGAGGGTGGATCGGGCTTGGGCTGGCCAGCCAAATCCATCGGTTGGGCTTGGGCTTTGACCCAGTCCGGGATAAGTGCTGCCCTTGAGCTATTCTCAAGGGCTACACTTGGTCCTCCTGATTTCTCTCCTCCACTCTGTTGAAGCTGAAGCATTCAACGCCCTATCTTTTTGGGCCTTGGGTCACCACCAATGTGTAATGGAGGGAGGACCTAGCTCATCAAGACCACGCGCGCCGAGCCGGGTCGGGCTCGGGGTGTGGGTGGATCGGGCTTGGGCTGGCCAGCCAACGTCCTATCTTTTTGGGCCGATCCAGAAACCCATCGGTTGGGCTATTCTCAAGGGCAGCACTTGGTCCTCCTGATTTCTCTCCTCCACTCTGTTGAAGCTGAAGCATTCAACGCCCTATCTTTTTGGGCCTTGGGTCACCACCAATGTGTAATGGAGGGAGGACCTAGCTCATCAAGACCACGCGCGCCGAGCCGGGTCGGGCTCGGGGTGTGGGTGGATCGGGCTTGGGCTGGCCAGCCAACGTCCTATCTTTTTGGGCCGATCCAGAAACCCATCGGTTGGGCTATTCTCAAGGGCAGCACTTGGTCCTCCTGATTTCTCTCCTCCACTCTGTTGAAGCTGAAACATTCAGCGCCCTATCTTTTTGGGCCTTGGGTCACCACCAATGTGTAATGGAGGGAGGACCTAGCTCATCAAGACCACGCGCGCCGAGCCGGGTCGGGCTCGGGTGGGGGTGGATCGGGCTTGGGCTGGCCAGCCAACGCCCTATCTTTTTGGGCCGATCCAGAAACCCATCGGTTGGGCTTGGGCTTTGACCCAGTCCGGGACAAGTGCTGCCCTTGAGCTATTCTCAAGGGCAACACTTGGTCCTTCTGATTTCTCTCCTCCACTCTGTTGAAGCTGAAGCATTCAACGCCCTATCTTTTTGGGCCTTGGGTCACCACCAATGTGTAATGGAGGGAGGACCTAGCTCATCAAGACCACGCGCGCCGAGCCGGGTCGGGCTCGGGGTGTGGGTGGATCAAGCTTGGGCTGGCCAGCCAACGTCCTATCTTTTTGGGCCGATCCAGAAACCCATCGGTTGGGCTATTCTCAAGGGCAACACTTGGTCCTCCTGATTTCTCTCCTCCACTCTGTTGAAGCTGAAGCATTCAACGCCCTATCTTTTTGGGCCTTGGGTCACCACCAATGTGTAATGGAGGGAGGACCTAGCTCATCAAGACCACGCGCGCCGAGCCGGGTCGGGCTCGGGTGGGGGTGGATCGGGCTTGGGCTGGCCAGCCAACGCCCTATCTTTTTGGGCCGATCCAGAAACCCATCGGTTGGGCTTGGA
This sequence comes from Rheum nobile, assembly GCA_027886185.1. Classification (NCBI taxonomy): domain Eukaryota; kingdom Viridiplantae; phylum Streptophyta; class Magnoliopsida; order Caryophyllales; family Polygonaceae; genus Rheum; species Rheum nobile. Next base: position 895,442 of record WOAB01000669.1, on the reverse strand, counting down.
CTTTGACCCAGTCCGGGACAAGTGCTGCCCTTGAGCTATTCTCAAGGGCAACACTTGGTCCTCCTGATTTCTCTCCTCCACTCTGTTGAAGCTGAAGCATTCAACGCCCTATCTTTTTGGGCCTTGGGTCACCACCAATGTGTAATGGAGGGAGGACCTAGCTCATCAAGACCACGCGCGCCGAGCCGGGTCGGGCTCAGGGTGTGGGTGGATCGGGCTTGGGCTGGCCAGCCAACGTCCTATCTTTTTGGGCCGATCCAGAAACCCATCGGTTGGGCTATTCTCAAGGGCAGCACTTGGTCCTCCTGATTTCTCTCCTCCACTCTGTTGAAGCTGAAGCATTCAACGCCCTATCTTTTTGGGCCTTGGGTCACCACCAATGTGTAATGGAGGGAGGACCTAGCTCATCAAGACCACGCGCGCCGAGCCGGGTCGGGCTCGGGTGGGGGTGGATCGGGCTTGGGCTGGCCAGCCAACGCCCTATCTTTTTGGGCCGATCCAGAAACCCATCGGTTGGGCTTGGGCTTTGACCCAGTCCGGGACAAGTGCTGCCCTTGAGCTATTCTCAAGGGCAACACTTGGTCCTCCTGATTTCTCTCCTCCACTCTGTTGAAGCTGAAGCATTCAACGCCCTATCTTTTTGGGCCTTGGGTCACCACCAATGTGTAATGGAGGGAGGACCTAGCTCATCAAGACCACGCGCGCCGAGCCGGGTCAGGCTCGGGGTGGGGGTGGATCGGGCTTGGGCTGGTCAGCCAACGCCCTATCTTTTTGGGCCGATCCAGAAACCCATCGGTTGGGCTTGGGCTTTGACCCAGTCCGAGACCTATCTTTTTGGGCCGATCCAGAAACCCATCGGTTGGGCTTGGGCTTTGACCCAGTTCGGGACAAGTGCTGCCCTTGAGCTATTCTCAAGGGCATCACTTGGTCCTCCTGATTTCTCTCCTCCACTCTATTGAAGCTGAAGCATTCAACGGTCTCCTCCACCTTCGTCTCAAGGAGCATCTGCACCTCATTCATATCATCAGCAACATCGCCTCCCACTGAAAAGCGTCTCCTCCTTCATTGTTTTTCGATCGAGGCTTGGGCTTTGACCCAGTCCGGGACAAGTGCTGCCCTTGAGCTATTCTCAAGGGCAACACTTGGTCCTCATGATTTCTCTCCTCCACTCTGTTGAAGCTGAAGCATTCAACGCCCTATCTTTTTGGGCCGATCCAGAAACCCATCGGTTGGGCTTGGGCTTTGACCCAGTCCGGGACAAGTGCTGCCCTTGAGCTATTCTCAAGGGCAACACTTGGTCCTCCTGATTTCTCCCCTCTACTCTGTTGAAGCTGAAGCATTCAACGGTCTCCTCCACCTTCGTCTCAAGGAGCATCTGCACCTCATTCATATCATCAGCAACATCGCCTCCCACTGAAAAGTGTCTCCTCCTTCACTGTTTTTCGATCGAGTCTGGGAGTACTACATAGAACAAAGTTCGTAGCCTTCTGTGCATTGGTTGCGCAATTCAGAAGAGTTTTGCAGTTGTATCCTGGGATTCGGATCGCTCAAGAACTGTCGCAATACGGGGCGATTTCAGAATTAAGGATAGAGATCAGTCTCGCCTCTGCATCCAGATTCAATCTGAATTATGTTTGGTATAATTTCGTTGTTTTAATTACAGTTTCAGTGCGATTTTAATTCTTGCAGTTTACATTCTGTTCGATTCTGAAATAGCGTTCCTACAGTCTTAATTCTGAAATTTTCGCTTAAACTGCATATCACACTAACGAATTTTTGTTTTTGAGTTCGTTCACTGCGCATGATTTTTTTTTTGTATATGCGGATTCTAATGTGTTTTCGCATGAACTAAATTCGAATTTATTTCGAATCTGTATCTGCGCTTTTCTAACTTGTTTTCGCAGGAACTAAATTCGAATTTATTTCAAATCTGTATCTGCGGTTTTCTAACTTGTTTTCGCAGGAAAAATTGCGTCTGGAATTTATATCGAATTTATTTTGATTCGGCCATCTGTACTTGTGTACAGAAAAATCTGGAAACAAATTTGTTTCGGTTCTGCAATTTAATTCGGTATTAAAATTGCATTCGTAGTATATTCTCGTACTGATTTCTGGTTTGCATTTCTGAAAAGATTCTGATATCATGGTTGATGTAACACCCCCAAATCTTAACCCATTTGGAAATATATTACCGCCAGTGACCCCAGTGTTCCTTATCGAGATCACCCAAGGCTTTACCGGTTTAAATACAATTTAAGGCATACAATGATACATAATGATCAAAGTATCCAAATCAAAACATCAATCAAATGAAACATGAGTTACGGGATTACATCCCAATCCCGAATAGGCCAAACACAGAGTTTAAACAAAGTACAGCGGAAGACTTATAAAAGATATTACCAAAAGGGTTGTGATCGTAATGGTCACCTGCCCAAGGATCTCAACCTGATTAAAAGCAATTATTAAAACATCCAAAAACAACCGTCGTCTTCATAGTCAATCTAGTCTCCTCATATCTTCGCTCTATCTGATGTGCCGAATCGAACGGATGACACCAGCCCACATGCGGAGAACAAAGTTCGTGGGTTAGTCTACTTGAATAGACTAGCAATGGTAAAAAGCAAAATGGTTCTAAGCAGTCGTATTAGGTTAGACTCCTCGTCCCTCGAATAATAATCGAGTACGCTTGTTGTCAACCACCATACTCTACTTGAATAAACAAGAGATATGCACAAGAGAAGATTCTGGAAGACTGAATCTTTATAGATATCGACCCAAAAGAAGACTCCAATATAAATGAGTCTTTAAGGAAATATGACAAATCTGGAATGTTTACAGAATCAAACAACAGCGATAAAAAGCTGACTGAGATGCTTCGGCTCACAACCAACCTCACCGCTTATAGCGAATCCAGATCGGAAGGAGAACGTACTACATTCAAGTCTGGATCTTACAGAACCACATAACGATTTAAAAACTGACTAAGATGTTTCGGTTCACGACCAACCTCATCGCTTACAGCGAATCCAGATTGGAAATACAACGTACTCTGATCAACAGTCGAGACGAGCTTTCCTAGCTGCACTATTTACTTAGCTGCACTACTCGCCAAAGGTATATTAATTATGTGCACTCGGGCACTATATCTTATTTAATTCCAAAAACCCACATCACGTTATAGGCTTTTAAATCATCTCATCCATCGGGATAAAGAGATACCGTCGGGAACTAAATCCATGGACGGAGTTGACTCGGGAACTAAATCCCTAAAGTCGGTTCGGGAACTAAATCCCTCGGGAACTAAATCCCTAAGGCAGAGTTGACTCGGGAACTAAATCCCAAGAGTCGAATTGAGAACTAAGTCTCGCGGGAACTAAATCCCAAGGAGCGGAGTTGACTCGGGAACTAAATCCCAAAAGTCGAATCGGGAACTAAATCCCACGGGAACTAAATCCCTCAAGGCAGAGTCCGGAACTAAATCCCTACAAACGACATTAGAGAAGGATGGTAGGAACTAAATCCTAACCACCAGGTTATCAAGAAACGACTAGCACTCGCAATGAGATACACAGTAGCGTTCCTACGAATACTCGTGCTAACTAAACAGTTCAACACAGTAATCAATCACAACAAAGCCATCGCGGCTAGAAACAGATAAAATAGCATTGTTCTAACAATATACAACCTATAATAATATCTGTATTAATCACACATATATATAATAGCGTTGTTCTAACAGATATACAACCTATTATAACATCATATTTTAGTTTTCCAAAACAGTTAACAAAACCGTTTCCAGATGAACACCATAATCATTCCAAATTAATTACTCAGATAAACAACTGATAATTAATGTAAATATGGAACGATGAGCAAGAGCGAACCGCCACTTGCCTTAATCCGCAAAATAGTCTAAAGACGACAACTGGATTCCGGCTCGACACGGGTATAGATCCGACAACACAACAACCTTCGGGTCGACCCATAAAAGGAACCCTAAGTTAGATCCGACATAAACAGTACGAATCTAAACACGGCGAAAGAACACGGAAGGAAAGACGTCACGACGACAACCAACCAAGCCAAAACCACGAAGGCATTCTGGGCACTGGCGGCGGTCGCCGCATTCATCACGGCGGTCGCCGTGAAGAACACGGTCGACAGAGACGAGAGAAATCTCACCCCAAAACACGAGCGGTTCGGCCTCCTTCGACTTGCTTTGGCTTCTAACCTCCAAGGCTAACCAAAAGCTTCACAAAGGCACTCAGGAAACACACCAAAGCAACACCGGCGAGACCTTCAAACTCCGGCAAAAACCAACTCCGACGAGAAGGAAATCCGGCAGCGATTCGGGGTTGGAAGGGCTTCAAAACCCTCTCCCAAACACCCTTATTTATAGCCAAACACCTGGGAGCCTCAACCAAACCCTAAGACGCGGCCGAAAGCAAGATCGGCGCGCCTCGATTACCGCCGGCAACCAATGGGCAATGCCCACTGGACAAAACACGGCGGGCGCCGTTTTTAGCCTGCGGCGGGCACGCGGCGGTCGCCGTAAATGCGGCGGTCGCCGTCGCTAGGCCTGTTGCGGCCAGCTAGAAGCTGACACGCTGACTCCTCGGGCCCAACCACGGCGGTCGCCGTTTCTGAACGGCGGTCGCCGTTTCTCCCTTTTCCCGCCCATTCAGCTTTGAACGAACCTGACGTTAAACCGGGATAAAAATTATCGTACGCGAACGACAATTAAAATCTAAGGCACCTTGTCTGTATATTATTTCACTGAGAAAAATATTACAGATACAGAGCACATTACAGAATGTCTCAAACTCTCTGTATTAAATCCGACGTACGCAACGGGTACTCGGGAAAATTCCAAAATTCCCAAAATAACCTTACAAAAATACGGGGTATCACATCACCTCCCCCTTAAAGGAAGTTTCGACCCCAAAACTTGGCCGAAAAAAACAACTCGAGAAAGTGTATGAGCATCTCTGCCTCGGTTTCCCAAGTAACTTCCTCAGTCCCAGACCTGGACCACAGAACTCGTATCAACAGTACGATCTTGTTGCGCAGTTGCTTCACACAGCACTCGAGAATGCGCTCTGGTATCTCCTCTTAAGTACCATTTGCCTGAATCTCGACGTCCTTATAGATCAGCCTACGAGACTCATCTTAGCACGAATATCCTTAGCAATGATACGTGGAACACATTATACACTGGGTATGCCGATGGCGACAACGCCAAACGGTACGTTAGAGATCTTACTCTATCCAGAATCTTGAATGGTCCCATGTAGCATTTGCCTGAATCTCGACGTCCTTATAGCTCAGCCTACGAGACTCATCTTAGCACGAATATCCTTAGCAATGATACGTGGAACACATTATACACTGGGTATGCCGATGGCGACAACGCCAAATGGTACGTTAGAGATCTTACTCTATCCAGAATCTTGAATGGTCCCATGTAGCAAGGGTTAAGCTTCCCACGCTTACCAAACCTGAAAACATCCTTGGGTGGTGATACTGTGACAAGTACCTTGACACCAACCTCGAACTCAACACTTTAACGCTTCTGATCTGCGTAAAACTTTTTCTCGACTATGAGCGGTCAACATCCTCTGTCTAATCAAAGCAATGTCCGAAGCTGTCCTTTCGACCAATTCTGGTCCAAGCAGAATCTTGTCGGCATACTCAACCCAACAAATCTGAGATCTATATCTGAGACCATACAAAGCTTCGAACTGAGCCATCTTGACCGTAGCATGCCAGCTATTATCGTACGTGAGCTCAATCAGACTTAGGCTGTCTTCCCAGCTAGTCGGATGATCGAGTACGTATGCTTCTTAGCATATCCTTCAGGGTCCAGATAGTCTTTTCAGACTGACCATCTGTCTGAGGATGAAACGCTGCTGAATCTCAATTCAGTTCCCATGGCCTTGTGAAGTTCTTGCTATAAACTTGACATGAATCGGCCATCTCGATCCGATACAATGGTCTTAGGAATGCCATGTAAACGGATAATCTCCTAGTGGAAAACTTCTTCTGACCTCTGGGTCACCCAAGTAACCTCAGTTTCCAATGCAACCACTATTGCAGCTAGTTCTAGGTCATGTGTTGGTTAGTTTGCTTCATAGGTTTTCAATTGTCTAGATGCGTAAGCAATAACCTTGCCCCTCTGCATCAAAGACACATCCCAACCCATTTCTCGAAGCATTAACTATAGACCATATAGCCATCATTCTTTCCGACAACGCCAAAACTGGTGCATAAGTCAGACAATGTTTCAACTTCTTGAAAACTGGTCTTACACTTGTCATCCCAGACAACTTCTTGTTGACCTTGCGGAACAGACTGGTCATAGGTGGAGTGATCTTAAAAAAAATCCTTCCATGAACCGTCTATAATGCTCAGCAAGCTCTGGGAAACTGCGCACCTCGCTCACACCCTGAGGCCGCTTCCAAACAACTACTGATTCACTCTTCTGGGGAATAACCAACACCTCATTCTTATTGATCACATGGCCTAAGAAAGCCACTTCTAGATCCAACAATCGCACTTAGCCCACTTTGCGTACAACTGACTTGGTCTAAGGACCGATAAAGCAATCCGCAGATGTTCCCTGTGAGCTTCCTTGCTCGGGAAAAATATCAAAATGCCATTGATGAAGACCACTATGAACTTATTCAAGTACTGGTCTAAAACATCGATGCACTAGGTTCATGAAAACTGCTAGAGCATTTGTAGATCCAGATGGCATAACTACAATCTCGTAGTGACCATCTCTCGTCCGAAATGAAATCCTCAGAATATCATCCTCACGAATCCTGAGCTGATGATACCCAGATCTCATGTCGATCTTGGAGAAAACTTTTGCTCCATGTAGTTGATCCAACAGATCATCACTCCTTGGCAACAGATACTTGCTCTTGATCGTGACTTTATTCAACTCTCGAAAGTCAAAACAAAGTCGAAACGGTCCATCTTTTATTTTGACAAATAAAACTAGGACACTCCTACTTAAGGTGATGCACTCAACTTTATATAACTTTTGTCAAGAAGATCCTTGAGTTGCTTTTTCAACTCTTGCATCTCAACAGGAGCCATCCGGTACGGTGCCTCAGAGATCGGCGTGGTACACGGCTCGAGATCAATTGCAAACTCCACAACACGATTCGGGGTATCCAGGAATATCTTCTGGAAAGACACCCGTAAATTCTCTAACCACAGAAATAACAAAAACTGAAGTCGATCACTGCCTTATGACGCTCCCGTCAATCCATACCGAGAATAATTATCGTATGGGACCATGGTTATATAGGTCAAATCGCTTTGAATTTCTTACCCTTGATGGTAATCGACAATCCGACAGACGATTGATTCCCACTAAATGGTCACCATCTTGGACCAGCCTACTACATGGTACACAGACGACTCACTAGTGGCTCCGAGCCCAGGCCCAGCCATTACCAGTGTCCACTGTTGCCATGAGTCGCTGTCCATATATCTCAACCCATCCTTGGTAGCTCCACCTAATTAATAGGCAGCCATCTCCTAAGAGGTTGTTGGCGAGTCTCGAACACGAGACCTTACCCCATACCAAGCAACGAAACATTAACTTGGTATAAACCAAAGGTTCATATATAAGAAGAGTTACAACAAAAGGTTCACAACCTCGTTGCACACACAACTTAACTTACAACCATCCAAAAATTAAGGTCTGGGTAGCACCCACTATAACAACACATTAACAAAAGTAGAATACAGATACAAAGTACTCTAAGCATTAGGATCATAGGGTCCATCCGCCTCACGCATCACGTAAAGGCATTGACCTTGGCTTCCTGAAGCCACCGGGGCTTTCCCCTTGTTTCTCGTAGTTGTCTGGATTGAAGGACTAGGGGCTTCCACCGGACTGAACCTGGGTTGGTTGTTCTGATTAACAGATCCCTGTTGTGACTCAGTCCCTTTCTGTCTCCTCTGCGGACAAAATAACTGCAAGTGTCCTTCCTTTCCACAGGCATAGCACGTTTTCTCTTCCTTCGGACATACATTACTCTTGTGCCCGTAGGTACCACAGTTGTAGCACTAGATCAGGCTATTGTCCTGACCCGAACGTTGCGTAGACCCATCCTGAGTCATTTTCGTTTTTGCTCGGCCAGATTTGGCAAAATCAGATGGTAGAGTGGGACGTTTAAACCCACTTGCCTTAGGCTGGTTCTCCCCTTGCCTCTGGCTATCACGCTTCTTGGTCGACTCTTCCAGAGTCACCTCTAACTTGTAGGTTGCATCCACGTACTGCTCCAAAGTCGAGCATCTGTGACGCACCATCAGTGGCTTAATATCTGGGCCCATCCACTCATGGAAATACCAGATTGTATGTGCCTCACTGGATATCTCAGGTCCAGCATACTGTAGCAAATGATTGAATTTGGTTGCCAGCTCAGTCACCTTCAATCCATCAGTCTTAGGGTATAGGAACTCCTTGTGTTTCTCCTCCCTCATAGCACGAGAGAAGAAACGGTCCGTCATCTTGGTCTTAAACATTGACCAGGTCAACACCGGGCTATCAGCTAAGCCGGTACTCTCCCACCATTCACTGGCTTTTTCCTTCAACTGTAGAGAAGCTATGTGCACTTTCTCTGCTTCAGTGCACTCAACATTACGAAACAACCGTTCCATATGTGAGAACCAATGAGCCACCCTGACTTGCTCTCCCTTTCCATCATAGCTGTCAGGTCTCATAGAGTTAATGGCCTTCAGCGCTCGGCCATACTCTCCTCTATCCCTGATCACGACTCCCTGTAGTACCTGGTTCTCTTGTTCCTCAAACCTCGGAACTTCTGGAGGTACTGGCACTCCTTGTGCCTGAGGTGCGATTGGCCTCATTATCTCGGTGATTGCTTGTAGAACAATCCCCCGATTTGCTGCGAATGTCGCTGCATCGAGCACTACTGGAGCGTCGGCCTGAGCTTGGTCATTGCCTCCTGGATTATTATTGAAGACATACTCACGCTCTCTTGACGGGTCTGCATCAATCCTCGGGTTTGGTCTGGGGTCATTACTCGGCCCAGCACCAGCACGGATAACGTTCCTCGTGTTCACCATCTGTTTACCGATCAAATTCCAAGGATTTTATCACATTAATATCATTCTGATATACTTATTGTAATAAAATCAACTTCGAATAGATCAACTTGGTAATTTCTATTGATGAACTCAAACCGAGTTACTAGATTCTACAATCTTAACTCACAACGAGAGAACTGTGAATCAAGCCTAACTGGAGATGGCGAAACCACCTCGGCTTCTCCCGGGTTCCTCTGAAGAGAACAGAATGCACCCATATCTAGCGGGGCAACGGGGAAAGAATTAGTCTTTCTAGACATAGAAGCAAGCTTACTATATCAGACTGTACAAAAGACATGACTATGAACGGTGTTTTGAAAATCTTTTCATTTTGAAAATTCAGAGCCCTTTTTAAAGCATTTTCAAAAACGGATAAATGATTTATAAAATCCCAAACCCGTTTTAAAACCTTTGGCTCTGATACCACAACTGTAACACCCCCAAATCTTAACCCATTTGGAAAGGTATTACCGCCAGTGACCCTAGTGTTCCTTATCGAGATCACCCAAGGCTTTACCGGTTTAAATACAATTTAAGGCATACAATGATACATAATGATCAAAGTATCCAAATCAAAACATCAATCAAATGAAACACGAGTTACGGGATTACATCCCAATCCCGAATAGGCCAAACACAGAGTTTAAACAAAGTACAGCGGAAGACTTATAAAAGATATTACAAAAAGGGTTGTGATCGTAATGGTCACCTGCCCAAGGATCTCAACCTGATTAAAAGCAATTATTAAAACATCCAAAAACAACCGTCGTCTTCATAGTCAATCTAGTCTCCTCATATCTTCGTTCTATCTGATGTGCCGAATCGAACGGATGACACCAGCCCACACGCGGAGAACAAAGTTCGTGGGTTAGTCTACTTGAATAGACTAGCAAGGGTAAAAAGCAGAATGGTTCTAAGCAGTCGTATTAGGTTAGACTCCTCGTCCCTCGAATAATAATCGAGTACGCTTGTCAACCACCATACTCTACTTGAATAAACAAGAGATATGCACAAGAGAAGATTCTGGAAGACTGAATCTTTATAGAAATCGACCCGAAAGAAGACTCCAACGGAAATGAGTCTTTAAGGAAATATGACAAATCTGGAATGTTTACAGAATCAAACAACAGCGATAAAAAGCTGACTGAGATGCTTCGGCTCACAACCAACCTCACCGCTTACAGCGAATCCAGATCGGAAGGAGAACGTACTACATTCAAGTCTGGATCTTACAGAACCACATAACGATTTAAAAACTGACTAAGATGTTTCGGTTCACGACCAACCTCATCGCTTACAGCGAATCCAGATTGGAAAGACAACGTACTCTGATCAACAGTCGAGACGAGCTTTCCTAGCAGCACTATTTACTTAGCTGCACTACTCGCCAAAGGTATATTAATTATGTGCACTCGGGCACTATATCTTATTTAATTCCAAAAACCCACATCACGTTATAGGCTTTTAAATCATCTCATCCATCAGGATAAAGAGATACCGTCGGGAACTAAATCCATGGACGGAGTTGACTCGGGAACTAAATCCCTAAAGTCGGTTCGGGAACTAAATCCCTCGGGAACTAAATCCCTAAGGCAGAGTTGACTCGGGAACTAAATCCCAAGAGTCGAATTGAGAACTAAGTCTCGCGGGAACTAAATCCCAAGGAGCGGAGTTGACTCGGGAACTAAATCCCAAAAGTCGAATCGGGAACTAAATCCCACGGGAACTAAATCCCTCAAGGCAGAGTCCGGAACTAAATCCCTACAAACGGCATTAGAGAAGGATGGTAGGAACTAAATCCTAACCACCAGGTTATCAAGAAACGACTAGCACTCGCAATGAGATACACAGTAGCGTTCCTACGAATACTCGTGCTAACTAAACAGTTCAACACAGTAATCCATCACAACAAAGCCATCGCGGCCAGAAACAGATAAAATAGCATTGTTCTAACAATATACAACCTATAATAATATCTGTATTAATCACACATATATATAATAGCGTTGTTCTAACAGATATACAACCTATTATAACATCATATTTTAGTTTTCCAAAACAGTTAACAAAACCGTTTCCAGATGAACACCATAATCATTCCAAATTAATTACTCAGATAAACAACTGATAATTAATGTAAATATGGAACGATGAGCAAGAGCGAACCACCACTTGCCTTAATCCGCAGAATAGTCTAAAGACGACAACTGGATTCCGGCTCGACACGGGTATAGATCCGACAGCACAACAACCTTCAGGTCGACCCATAAAAGGAACCCTAAGTTAGATCTGACATAAACAGTACGAATCTAAACACGGCGAAAGAACACGGAAGGAAAGACGCCACGACGACAACCAACCAAGCCAAAGCCACGAAGGCATTCTGGGCACTGGCGGCGGTCGCCGCATTCATCACGGCGGTCGCCGTGAAGAACACGGTCGACAGAGACGAGAGAAATCTCACCCCAAAACACGAGCGGTTCGGCCTCCTTCGACTTGCTTTGGCTTCTAACCTCCAAGGCTAACCAAAAGCTTCACAAAGGCACTCAGGAAACACACCAAAGCAACACCGGCGAGACCTTCAAACTCCGGCAAAAACCAACTCCGACGAGAAGGAAATCCGGCAGCGATTCGGGGTTGGAAGGGCTTCAAAACCCTCTCCCAAACACCCTTATTTATAGCCAAACACCTGGGAGCCTCAACCAAACCCAAAGACGCGGCCGAAAGCAAGATCGGCGCGCCTCGATTACCGTCAGCGACCAACGGGCAATGCCTACTGGACAAAACACAGCGGGCACCGTTTTTAGCCTGCGGCGGGCACGCGACGGTCGCCGTCGCTAGGCCTGTCGCGGCGAGCTAGAAGCTGACACGCTGACTCCTCGGGCCCAACCACGGCGGTCGCCGTTTCTGAACGGCGGTCGCCGTTTCTCCCTTTTCCCGCCCATTCAGCTTTGAACGAACCTGACGTTAAACCGGGATAAAAATTATCGTACGCGAACGATAATTAAAATCTAAGGCACCTTGTCTGTATATTATTTCACTGAAAAAAATATTACAGATACAAAGCACATTACAGAATGTCTCAAACTCTCTGTATTAAATCCGACGTACGCAACGGGTACTCGGGAAAATTCCAAAATTCCCAAAATAACCTTACAAAAATACGGGGTATCACATCACCTCCCCCTTAAAGGAAGTTTCGACCCCAAAACTTGGCCGAAAAAAACAACTCGAGAAAGTGTATGAGCATCTCTGCCTCGGTTTGCCAAGTAACTTCCTCAGTCCCAGACCTGGACCACAGAACTCGTATCAACAGTACGATCTTGTTGCGCAGTTGCTTCACACAGCACTCGAGAATGCGCTCTGGCATCTCCTCTTAAGTACCATTTGCCTGAATCTCGATGTCCTTATAGCTCAGCCTACGAGACTCATCTTAGCACGAATATCCTTTGCAATGATACGTGGAACACATTATACACTGGGTATGCCGATGGCGACAATGCCAAACGGTACGTTAGAGATCTTACTCTATCCAGAATCTTGAATGGTCCCATGTAGCAAGGGTTAAGCTTCCCACGCTTACCAAACCTGAAAACATCCTTGGGTGGCGATACTGTGACAAGTACCTTGCCACCAACCTCGAACTCAACACTTTAACGCTTCTGATCTGCGTAAAACTTTTTCCCGACTATGAGCGGTCAACATCCTCTGTCTAATCAAAACAATGTCCGAAGCTGTCCTTTCGACCAATTCTGGTCCAAGCAGAATCTTGTCGGCATACTCAACCCAACAAATCTGAGATCTACATCTGAGACCATACAAAGCTTCGAACTGAGCCATCTTGACCGTAGCATGCCAGCTATTATCGTACGTGAGCTCAATCAGACTTAGGTTGTCTTCCCAACTAGTCGGATGATCGAGTACGTATGCTTCTTAGCATATCCTCCAGGGTCCAGATAGTCTTTTCAGACTGACCATCTGTCTGAGGATGAAACGCTGCTGAATCTCAATTCAGTTCCCATGGCCTTGTGAAGTTCTTGCTATAAACTTGACATGAATCGGCCATCTCGATCCGATACAATGGTCTTAGGAATGCCATGTAAACGGATAATCTCCTAGTGGAAAACTTCTTCTGACCTCTGGGTCACCCAAGTAACCTCAGTTTCCAATGCAACCACTATTGCAGCTAGTTCTAGGTCATGTGTTGGTTAGTTTGCTTCATAGGTTTTCAATTGTCTAGATGCGTAAGCAATAACCTTGCCCCTCTGCATCAAAGACACATCCCAACCCATTTCTCGAAGCATTAACTATAGACCATATAGCCATCATTCTTTCCGACAACGCCAAAACTAGTGCATAAGTCAGATAATGTTTCAACTTCTTGAAAACTGGTCTTACACTTGTCATCCCAGACAACTTCTTGTTGACCTTGCGGAACAGACTGGTCATAGGTGGAGTGATCTTAAAAAAAATCCTTCCATGAACCGTCTATAATGCTCAACAAGCTCTGGGAAACTGCGCACCTCGCTCACACCCTGAGGCCGCTTCCAAACAACTACTGATTCACTCTTCTGGGGAATAACCATAACCTCATTCTTATTGATCACATGGCCTAAGAAAGCCACTTCTAGATCCAACAATCGCACTTAGCCCACTTTGCGTACAACTGACTTGGTCTAAGGACCGATAAAGCAATCCGCAGATGTTCCCTGTGAGCTTCCTTGCTCGGGAAAAATATCAAAATGCCATTGATGAAGACCACTATGAACTTATTCAAGTACTGGTCTAAAACATCGATGCACTAGGTTCATGAAAACTGCTAGAGCATTCGTAGATCCAGATGGCATAACTACAATCTCGTAGTGACCATCTCTCGTCCGAAATGAAATCCTCAGAATATCATCCTCACGAATCCTGAGCTGATGATACCCAGATCTCATGTCGATCTTGGAGAAAACTTTTGCTCCATGTAGTTGATCCAACAGATCATCACTCATTGGCAACAGATACTTGCTCTTGATCGTGACTTTATTCAACTCTCGAAAGTCAAAACAAAGTCGAAACGGTCCATCTTTTATTTTGACAAATAAAACTAGGGCACTCCTACTTAAGGTGATGCACTCAACTTTATATAACTTTTGTCAAGAAGATCCTTGAGTTGCTTTTTCAACTCTTGCATCTCAACAGGAGCCATCCGGTACGGTGCCTCAGAGATCGGCGTGGTACACGGCTCGAGATCAATTGCAAACTCCACAACACGATTCAGGGTATCCAGGAAAGGTATTACCGCCAGTGACCCTAGTGTTCCTTATCGAGCTTCCTTGCTCGGTTTAAATACAATTTATCGAGATCACTCAAACCTCGGAACTTCTGGAGGTACTGGCACTCCTTGTGCCTGAGGTGCGATTGGCCTCATTATCTCGGTGATTGCTTGCAGAACAATCCCCCGAATTGCTGCGACTGTCGCTGCATCGAGCACTACTAGAGCGTCGGCCTGAGCTTGGCCATTGCCTCCTGGATTATTATTGAAGACATACTCACGCTCTCCTGACGGGTCTGCATCAATCCTCGGGTTTGGTCTGGGGTCATTACTCGGCCCAGCACCAGCACGGATAACGTTCCTCGTGTTCACCATCTGTTTACCGATCAAATTCCAAGGATTTTATCACATTAATATCATTCTGATATACTTATTGTAATAAAATCAACTTAGAATAGATCAACTTGGTAATTTCTATTGATGAACTCAAACCGAGTTACTAGATTCTACAATCTTAACTCACAACGAGAGAACTGTGAATCAAGCCTAACTGGAGATGGCGAAACCACCTCGGCTTCTCCCGGGTTCCTCTGAAGAGAACAGAATGCACCCATATCTAGCGGGGCAACGAGGAAAGAATTAGTCTTTCTAGACATAGAAGCAAGCTTACTATATCAGACTGTACAGAAGACATGACTATGAACGGTGTTTTGAAAATCTTTTCATTTTGAAAATTCAGAGCCCTTTTTAAAGCATTTTCAAAAACGGATAAATGATTTATAAAATCCCAAACCCGTTTTAAAACCTTTGGCTCTGATACCACAACTGTAACACCCCCAAATCTTAACCCATTTGGAAAGGTATTACCGCCAATGACCCTAGTGTTCCTTATCGAGATCACCCAAGGCTTTACCGGTTTAAATACAATTGAAGGCATACAATGATACATAATGATCAAAGTATCCAAATCAAAACATCAATCAAATGAAACATGAGTTACGGGATTACATCCCAATCCCGAATAGGCCAAACACAGAGTTTAAACAAAGTACAGCGGAAGACTTATAAAAGATATTACAAAAAGGGTTGTGATCGTAATGGTCACCTGCCCAATGATCTCAACCTGATTAAAAGCAATTATTAAAACATCCAAAAACAACCGTCGTCTTCATAGTCAATCTAGTCTCCTCATATCTTCGCTCTATCTATGTGCCGAATCGAACGGATGACACCAACCCACATGCGGAGAACAAAGTTCGTGGGTTAGTCTACTTGAATAGACTAGCAAGGATAAAAAGCAGAATGGTTCTAAGCAGTCGTATTAGGTTAGACTCCTCGTCCCTCGAATAATAATCGAGTACGCTTGTCAACCACCATACTCTACTTGAATAAACAAGAGATATGCACAAGAGAAGATTCTGAAAGACTGAATCTTTATAGAAATCGACCCGAAAGAAGACTCCAACGGAAATGAGTCTTTAAGGAAATATGACAAATCTGGAATGTTTACAGAATCAAACAACAGCGATAAAAAGCTGACTGAGATGCTTCGGCTCACAACCAACCTCACCGCTTACAGCGAATCCAGATCGGAAGGAGAACGTACTACATTCAAGTCTGGATCTTACAGAACCACATAACGATTTAAAAACTGACTAAGATGTTTCGGTTCACGACCAACCTCATCGCTTACAGCGAATCCAGATTGGAAAGAGAACTTACTCTGATCAACAGTCGAGACGAGCTTTCCTAGCTGCACTATTTACTTAGCTGCACTACTCGCCAAAGGTATATTAATTATGTGTACTCGGGCACTATATCTTATTTAATTCCAAAAACCCACATCACGTTATAGGCTTTTAAATCATCTCATCCATCGGGATAAAGAGATACCGTCGGGAACTAAATCCATGGACGGAGTTGACTCGGGAACTAAATCCCTCGGGAACTAAATCCCTAAGGCAGAGTTGACTCGGGAACTAAATCCCAAGAGTCGAATTGAGAACTAAGTCTCGCGGGAACTAAATCCCAAGGAGCGGAGTTGACTCGGGAACTAAATCCCAAAAGTCGAATCGGGAACTAAATCCCACGGGAACTAAATCCCTCAAGGCGGAGTCGGGAACTAAATCCCTACAAACGGCATTAGAGAAGGATGGTAGGAACTAAATCCTAACCACCAGGTTATCAAGAAACGACTAGCACTCGCAATGAGATACACAGTAGCGTTTCTACGAATACTCGTGCTAACTAAACAGTTCAACTCAGTAATCAATCACAACAAAGCCATCGCGGCCAGAAACAGATAAAATAGCGTTGTTCTAACAATATACAACCTATAATAATATCTGTATTAATCACATATATATAATAGCGTTGTTCTAACAGATATACAACCTATTATAACATCATATTTTAGTTTTCCAAAACAGTTAACAAAACCGTTTCCAGATGAACACCATAATCATTCCAAATTAATTACTCAGATAAATAACTGATAATTAATGTAAATATGGAACGGTGAGCAAGAGCGAACCGCCACTTGCCTTAATCCGCAGAATAGTCTAAAGACGACAACTGGATTCCGGCTCGACACGGGTATAGATCCGACAACACAACAACCTTCGGGTCGACCCATAAAAGGAACCCTAAGTTAGATCCGACATAAACAGTACGAATCTAAACACAGCGAAAGAACACGGAAGGAAAGACGCCACGACGACAACCAACCAAGCCAAAGCCACGAAGGCATTCTGGGCACTGGCGGCGGTCGCCGCATTCATCACGGCGGTCGCCGTGAAGAACACGGCGGTCGCCGTGAAGAACACGGTCGACAGAGACGAGAGAAATCTCACCCCAAAACACGAGTGGTTCGGCCTCCTTCGACTTGCTTTGGCTTCTAACCTCCAAGGCTAACCAAAAGCTTCACAAAGGCACTCAGGAAACACACCAAAGCAACACCGGCGAGACCTTCAAACTCCGGCGAAAACCAACTCCGACGAGAAGGAAATCCGGCAGCGATTCGGGGTTGGAAGGGCTTCAAAACCCTCTCCCAAACACCCCTATTTATAGCCAAACACCTGGGAGCCTCAACCAAACCCTAAGACGCGGCCGAAAGCAAGATCGGCGCGCCTCGATTACCACCGGCGACCAACGGGCAATGCCCACTGGACAAAACACGGCGGGCGCCGTTTTTAGCCTGCGGCGGGCACGCGGCGGTCGCCGTCGCTAGGCCTGTCGTGGCCAGCTAGAAGCTGACATGCTGACTCCTCGGGCCCAACCACGGCGGTCGCCGTTTCTCCCTTTTCCCGCCCATTCAGCTTTGAACGAACCTGACGTTAAACCGGGATAAAAATTATCGTACGCGAACGACAATTAAAATCTAAGGCACCTTGTCTGCATATTATTTCACTGAGAAAAATATTACAGATACAGAGCACATTACAGAATGTCTCAAACTCTCTGTATTAAATCCGACGTACACAACGGGTACTCGGGAAAATTCCAAAATTCCCAAAATAACCTTACAAAAATACGGGGTATCACAGTTGATATGACTGAGAAATCTGTCGCTGAGGTTGCTGGAGCCGAAAATGGAAATCCTGTTGAGTCGACACCCCAAATTCAGTTTGGGAGTGGTCTGTCAGTAGTGAAATTGCCTACAGGGAATCTGCAAGCAGTAAACCTGCCAGCGGCGAATCTGTAAGCCACAGGGGTCGGAACTGATGCTCATCAGATTGTCCACCCGACTGCTTATCAGGTTGTCCAACCGACAGTCCATATGCCTGGTGTTGTAAACGCAGGCTTGATGCCAGAAAAATTCGATGGAACTGGCTTCAAGACATGGCAGCATAAGATGTTATTCTTCCTGACCACGTTGAAGCTTGAGAAGTTTCTGAATAAGGATAAGCATGTGCTTTCGCCTCACAATACAGATCGACACCTCCTAGTCAGCGTAGAGGCCTGGACTTATGGAGATTTTCTGTGCAAAGGTTGGGTTCAAAGCCGCCTGATAGATCCACTGTACAATGTGTACAGCAAGATCAAGACCTCCAAGGGACTCTGAATTGCTTTGGAGAGGAAGTACAAGTCTGAGGATGCAGGCTCCAAGAAGTTCGCAGTGGCAAAGTTTATAGACTTCAAAATTGTGGATTCTAAGCCCATCATGGAGCAAGTTGAAGAGCTGCAGCTTCTCACGCACGAGATCATTGCTGAAGGAATGTCTATCTGTGAGACGTTCTAGGTGGCAGCATTCATTGAGAAACTCCCTCCAGGCTAGAAGGATTTCAAGAGCTACCTGAAGCACAAGCGAAAGGCAATGACTGTAGAAGACTTGATAGTCATTCATTGAGAAACTCCCTCCAAGCTAGTTCTCTCTAAAAATGGGGTGTATTTGGGCAAGGATTATGTAAAGGATGGACTGGTCAAAATGAATGTAATGACAATCATCCCAAAATCTGTTGTAACCGATGTTTCAATGAATAAGAATAATCTTATTGCTTATGTTGTTGAGTCTTTTAATATTTGGCATGAACGATTAGGGCGTGTGAATTACAAGTCTATACAAAGACTAATTAACATGAACCTGATTCTAAAATGCAAATCAAGTAAAGACAAATGTGAAGTATGCGTACAGGCCAAACTCACAAAAACGCCATCTCCACATGTAGAGAGAACAACGGAACCTCTAGGTTTAATACACAGATCTGTGTGATTTAAAATTTGTGTAAATTAGAGGCGATAAAAAGTATTTCGTGACCTTTATCGATGATTGCACAAAATATTATTATGTATACTTGCTAAAAAGCAAGGATAAGGCCTTGGAAAAATTAAAGTAATACAAGTTGGAAGTTGAAAACCAAATCTCTATATGCTAGTACCATTGACTACCATTTGTCAGGGTGTACTATTTTGGTCGACAATGGCTCCTTCATTTTCTCTGTTTCATTTTAATTTGTACATCTTTTTTGGGTTTCTTGCAGGTTGATATGATTGTGGTAACCGATGGAAGTAGAATATTAGGTCTTGGAGACCTAGGAGTTCAGGGTTGCAATTGGGAAATTATATACCATAAAAGCCCTTGATATCATGGTGTCTAAATGAATTATTACTCTGTTCAGTAGAATAATTCAGGGTGATATTATGCAGTCCCACAAAGGATTAGCAGGGGACCAAAATGAACAGATGGTCCGTATTTCCTGAGGTAGTTCATAGCAGAAGAGAGAGATTATGAGATGCTAATGCCTTAACTTCAAACCTTGCCACATTTTGTCTCAAGTGGTGGATGGATGATAACTGTTGTCATAATGATACGTCTGATGCAGGTTCTGTGGTAATCCTAATTGCTTATAAAGTTATGACATATATGACAGTACAAGAGACATACTAGGTCTCTGTTACTCATAGATGTGGTTCCATACAGGAAATTTGGTGTTGATATCATTCTTCTTGATGTTTATTTAAACACTATGACTATGAATTTTAGAAACAACTAAACTAACCGGTACGGGAATCCCAATCACCGTCGCGTGGAGAATCCTCATAATAATCCCCAGCCTTCCAAAACTGCTTGAAAGAAGACAAAACAACATAACCTCTAGCCTTCCAAAGTTTGTTCTTACTCAAAAGTCCTAAGCATCCAAACAGAATAATAGGAAGAAATTTACCACGTCTGTCCTCACTTCAAAACTCAAAAGCGCCACTTACTCCTTCCTGCACTCCTACATCAGGAAACAGCCCTTGTGCAACTTTAACTCCCAACCTGAATCTCTTGCTACGGACCCAACTACTATTATCCATAAAGGATACATCTCTAATGAAGCCCACACCATTATTCAGGGTAATACTAAGTTCACCTTGAAGAACAACACACTCTATTCTCATTGAGGAAAACGAACCATCACTTACTACAGCTCCAGTTTTTGCATCTTGCAGTACTACTTTCAGAGGCTCAGTCCCACCAGCTTCTATTTTATTTCCAGTGAAAACCCTATTGGGGAATCCACGCTCGAGAAACACAAAATAAAGCTTCTTGAGACAGATGGCTCAGCCTCATAAAGCGATGATCTGTACGTAACATAGCAAAAGGGTCATTTATACACAAGAACACCTTTGTTTGTTCAAATACACAGCATTTCAGTATACATCACTATCTACATGAAATTACTAGCTGGAAAACGAATAGACAGCACCACCATAAGCATTTCAATAAGAAAGAAACACAATATATTCTACACAATACAATCATCATGCTAGAATCCTTCTTCATGTTATTAAGCTCTCCCTTCTACATCTACCTTAAGCTTACAACAAAGGGAATAATGAAAGCGTAATGGGAATGGTGAACCTATATAATCAGAGTAGAATTTTAATGGCCTAAGATTAGAAGTAGCACAGCTTAAGTCAACCAAACCTAGTTATGAACAGAGAATTGTAACCTAGTTCTAATGTTGGTAATATCAAGAGAAGAAGCTCAATGCTTGCTATGTTTGATAATATATCATGGGAAAGAACTTTAAAGAGCTAAAGCTAAATGATACACAAGTAGCAGGACGGATATTGCAAAATCATCATATCAAAGAAAGAAAGGATTATTCCAAATTTACATGAATCGTACAGCTTGTGGAGTTGCAAAAATCATTGGATGAAAGTGTCTAATTATGAAGTGTCATCAGAGGCCCCAGAATTGAGAATTGAATTCCCAAAAGTCGCCTTCAAATTATCAGTATCCCTATCCTATTCAAACTCTCCATAACCACTTACGTAGTCTACAGACAAGAGCTAGAACTTTAAGTTACGCAAAATCCTCACACCCAACATGGTAGTTTCCCTTGAGCATAAATACTCCTTCAAGGTTGATGTACTCAACCCGGAATCCATTTAGGAAAAAAGAAGAAGGAAACCAAATTTTACGCATGTAATATGCATTTAATTTAAAATCAGAATTTTGTCCATCTACATCTGCTACATATAAAATAAGAGGTTACCATGTGAAAAAATACACACCACTTTCCGAACAAACTCCTCCTTGCAGATAGGCAGCTCCGGCGCATCCTCGGGGACAGGATCAAGAAAATCGACCGGGAACATAGCCTCTAGTCCAATCCTGCTCGAAGAAACCCCCATTGGAGCCCTCGCCAGAAACCCTAGCTCACTTCATAGAATTGGAATCGTCTCTCTCACATCCTCCTCATCGATGCTACTGAGTTCAATTATAATTCTGAACTCCCGAACTCGCTGCTGGCCGCTAGGGTTCCAGGATCGTTTACACCGCTACCAGCGTCGTCGGCGGAGGAAGAGGATAACCACCGGAGAATCGAAGAGTTTCTCGGAACTAAAATCACGGAGGAAGAGCGGGGTTTGGTCTCTGCATTTACTAAACTCTATTAACTGCTTTTCTGCTTCTCCTCCTATAAATTGACGCATTATCCTCAACTCAAGATTTCTCTGCTTCTTATGTTTTCTCGGCCTTGGTGGATTTTTGTATTATTCAGGAAAACAAATTAGTCCATTCAGTATACTCCATTATATCAAGCTTGTTCACTTGTCATTGGTCTTGATTGAATGTGTTTCTGAATATGTGTGTGATGCTGGATCTGTCTACATGTACCCATATTTCGTGTTCTATGTAGCTTTTCCTGTTGACATGTTTAGGCTAAGGGTGATTCTGCAGCCCTTCAAGCTTACATTCTCAAAGGTTAGGGGTTCTGTTCTAATCTGTTCTGAACCGTGGTCTGCATATAAATGGTTTATATAAATTTGCAAATTTACTTATTGAAAGCTGTAGGCTTGGATCACTTTACATGCATTGCCTGATGTGCCTACTGGCTATATGATGAATGTCACCTTAAATTTTGAGAAACTATACCTGTAGGCAATACATCCCAAATGCAATATGCCAGGCTGCATAGGAACGGTTAGTGAAACCTAATTACCTGTAGCCTGTAGGCAATACATCCCAAATAAATGTTTAAATTATTTCAATGCTGATTACTTCACATAAATTAAGTTAGATGCAGTAAGTAGAAGAAAAATGCAATATGCTACGTGCTAGGATCATCACATAAATTATTACTAATGGTTACTTATTTTGATATGTTTTTCAGATTTTCAAGGCATCAGCCATAGAATTTGAAGTTATAGAAGGTCGTTCATCATTAGGTGTCAACATTGCAAACCGAACTTGTGGATGTGGCGAGTGGCAAATTCGCGGCATCCCTTATCTGTGGACAACGTAAAACAGATAATGTGACTTGGTTTAGTATATTTTGCAACTCTTGTTGAGAATGTTTTGATGGCTGAATGAACTACTCTTTGTTCTCTCTTGCTCAGTCTCCTACACATCTATTGCTATATAGCAGGCAAAATTCTTTGATAATATATTTACCTTTATAGTTGCTGGACTGCTGGCATACAAGCAGCAATAGCTAGTAAGGCACTGATGATTACTTCAGAATTTTAACTCTAATTAACTCTAATTCATTAAATAGTATTGTCGTGAGTTGATTTTGCTCAAATAGGTAGAACATTATCCCTATTCAATAGCTAGTAAGGCACTGATGATTACTTGAGAATTTTAAACTTGGCTTGCGTTTAGCATTCACATGCATACACAAACATGACATTGTTTAAGACAAATTCTTCTGTAAATTAACCACTTTCCACTTTTAACTTGGGCCACTTAGCTGCAAAACTAGTCATGCATACGCAAACTTGGGCCACTTCGCTGCAAAACTTGTCAGGTGTCTGACTTAACATAGCTCACCAACCTTTTAATTCTTTACAATGAATTATGCCTCACCAACCTTTTGCTTGAATGCTTCAAACTGGGCATATTTATTGACAAATAACCTGTTCAAACTGGGCATATTTATTCACAAACAATCTGTCCATTGCCCAACAAAAACCCAAAAGCTACTTAAAGTTACAAAAGGCGTAAACTATTAGTGCTACAAGAACATCGATAATCTAAGAGCATATAACAAGTCTCATATAATTTTCTGTCTTCAAGGTACATATTTTCGTCTTCAAGGCACAATTTTCAGCAGTGAGTTCCTTGACCTTCATTTTCAATGTCCACTTCTTCACTTTCATCTTTGCAACCTTCTCCTCAAGCATCTTAACTTTTGATTTAAAATCTTCATTCGCATTATCCACTTGTGGTATACTCGACCCCGTACGTAGTAGAAGTGTCATTATCACACCATTTAAAATATCCACAATTGTGTATACCCTAAGATCAAATCATAAACTAAGTAAATTACATAAAATTTGACAAAGTTTTAAGAGACATACATACCTTCCCCTAGGACACTTATAAAAGTATTTTCCATAGCCAGGTTTGTTCTTGTCAATCACCTTCAAAACCACAGCGGACAGTTGGTGCGAGCAAAGGACCCTTTCATAAATTTTGTCATATGTTCGCCAACTTGTTGACGATTGACCACTCATTCTTCACAACTACAACCTAAATTTTGAAACAAGAAGATTTAAAAGCTGTACTGATGATAAAATTCATGAAATTCATGAATTATAATGTTCCAATAAAAGGGCAAAGGTGTGTGGAGAGTCTAGGCTATAGTGATGATAAAATTCATGAAATTTCACTCTTTAAACACAATGCATGCTAAATTACTGAATGAACTAATTTGTAGACAGATCCAGCATCACACACATATTCAGATACACATTCAATCAAGACCAATGACAAGTGAACAAGCTTGATATAATGGAGTATACTGAATGAACTAATTTGTTGTCCTGAATAATACAAAAATCCATGAGAAGCAGTACACAAGCATGCTAAAGGCACCCTTCACCCTTGGTTTTGTACCTGACCCAAAATCCCTAAATCCCCAAATTCCAAAATAACCCTAAATTTCTACATTAATTGATCTGAAAATACTTAAATGGGTTGGATTGCACACCTTAAGCTTGGAAGGAAGCTATTTAACTCGGTCGCCGACAAGCCCCACCGCAAGAAGGAAGCTTTTCAAGACGACGACGCACCTCACTTGGTTGCCGACGAGCCGCACCGTGATCAGTGCTATTTTGTAGCACATTTCTAGGGATTATTACCAGGTTTGAGGCGCCATTTGGTGGGATTTTATGCACAATTGGAGATTATGGAGTTGGAGCAGAGAAGTGTGGTTTTGGTGGTCTGGAGGAACTTATTGGAGACATCCAGAAGAAGAGAAATTGACCACCTGAGGAGACAAACAAGATCCATGAAGAAACCACGTGAGAAGGCGGTGAAGTGAAGAAACCGCGACCAAGCCGCGAGGAGCAGAAGGCCGCGACAAGATTTCCGAAGGAGATGGGCGATAGCGAGGAGGCCACGCCCGCGGCCAAATTATCGGAAATTAATTATGCACTTCGAGAGCAAACCGCGGCCAAAAGGCCGCGACCGCGGCCATCAGCGGGAGTCAGCCCGACGCGCTCCGAACTTCTGTTTTCTTTTTCTGTTTTTCCTTTTTTCGTTGTTTTATTTAATTCCGAATATTAGTATTTTTCCTTTTTAGGGATGAGGTTTGTGATCTTGGGCTTTAGGTTAACTTATTTAACCTAACTCCCACAGCCTCCATTCGGGATCCCATCACTAGTGGAAAAAACCCTTTTTGAGGCTCCCTTCTAGAGGCATACATAGTTCAAAACGCCTCAACAACGACTTAAGCAATCACTTTTCTTGGTTTTTGAGGCGGATAATTAATTTATACGCCTCAAAAACATCTTTTGAGACGGACAAATTAATATACGCCTCAACAAGTTTCCGAAAAAACATTTCCCGCTAAAGTATTAGAGGCGGGCCAGGGTAAGGCCCGCCTCTAATTCTAACTAATTGAGGCGGGCCAAGTAGCCCGCCTCAATTAAAGCTTGTTGAGGCGGGCCTCTTAAAGCCCACCTCAACAATTTTTTTTCCTCTTTGTTTTTCTTTCTCTCTCCCTCTTTTCTTTTCTTTTCTTTCTCTCTCTCCTCTCTTTCTTTTCTCCCAGGCCCGATACCAGCTCTCAGCCCTAACCCTCCTTTGCCTCCATCTCTCCCCCGAACTCCCTCCTCACGCTCTCTCTCCCTCACTCCGACCACCGACGACCCCTTTCTTACTAACCGACATTGAACACACTTCTACTCCCTTTCCAATAACTCTTGCTCTGTCTCCCATCTCCTCCATCGCCGATCTCTCCTCCACCCTCAAAACGGTGTTCTCTTCCACTTCTCGCCCAATCTCGGCATTCCAGCCGAAGCTTCTCGCCGAAATCACATCTTTTCCTCTGCATCTTCGTCGCTTTCGGCATGTCGCCCATCTCGCCTCCCGATTTCACTAACACGGTAAGCGTGCTTTGTTTTGAGATTTTGTGTCCAAACGCTAATGGATTTTGGTCCTGAATATGTGCGAAATGTCGTGTTTTTAATTTAGGGATTTGGGGCTTCAAATTTTAGGGTTGTGAATTAATGATTGCAGCCTTCTAGGGATTTAGGGTTATCAACTCAATTAACCATTGTATTGTACGAAATATAGGATTAGAGATTTGGGGCTAACTTATTTACAAAATCTCATGTTCTGTTTTCGCTGCTTTGTTCGTTTTTTCGTTTTGGTTTGATTTTAGTTCAGGTATTATGTATGTTGCCTTCTTTTTGAGCTTCTCGTGGAATTATGGGAGTTCTCTCAATTTGTAATGGTTTTCAATTTTTCTAGACTGTTTTGAGTCTGAAAACAAATCGATCTACTGAGCTGCATGTATGCTTGTAAATTGGTCTGACAAGTACCTGCTTATATGCCTATTTGAATGTGCTTCTTTTGAATCAACATGAAGTGTGATCTACTGAGCTGCAGGTTTTTGTGTTTCAGTATTGAAGAGTTGAAAACTTAAATGTTGTATATGTGCATTTATCAATGGAGATGAAGTGCACCCTCCTCTTCCTGTGATAAGGGAAGCTCTCTATGGGTATGCACTGATTTTATTCTTGTCCTTTGTTTTAATGGTTTGAACAGTTATGCTGGACTATATTCTGTACTTCGTGATCTCTTATTGAATGTTTTGCCAACAGTATAGGAGGGGTATCGGATTGTTGAATGCTTTGCCACTGCACCTTTGTTGAATGCTTTACCAATATAAGTTAATCTCATGCAGTGGAATAAATAATTTGAGAATTAGATGCATATTTTTGACTCTTTGATATCTTCAGGATAGCCTTTTAAAAATATTTATGGGTTTACATTCTCCTTGTTGGATGTAGAAAGTCCAGCAATGCTATTTTCATCACTGACTTCACGACAAGAGTTCTACAAATTTATAGACCTAATCACAAGATTTAGTTTGTGAAATAATCATAGTGGTTTAACTTCTTCATGTAAATTTCTGACACTACATCTTTTAATGAGCACTACCTTTATTTCTTTTTTATTTTTACTTTCCTCTAATTGGTATTTTTTAATTAAACAATCTTAATTTCACTTTCAAATAAAATAATTATGTTCTCTTAAATTTCGCTTATTTACTATGTGTTTCTCTTGCTCATAGAGCATCTAGGCCTGGTTAAGGTTCAGATTTGTAAGTTTCCCCCCTCATGTTTCAATAATTGGGAACGACTGGTTAAGGTTCAGATTTGGATGTATTTGTTTGATTATGAGGTTTGTTAATTTTAGTTCGGTAGGATTATGGAATTTGGGGTCTAGGCATATATTGTAACGGTACACGTAAGGTGTTCGATAAAATGCCAAGATGAAATTTCTACTTGTTTGGATTATTTTGATAAGTACATGCTTTGTATAATGTACCAGTCTTTGTATAATGTACTTAAGCATTACAACAACATCAACCAAAGAATGCCACTTATCTATGTTAAACTTTATACATATCAGGTACTAAGCATGTTACGTTTCCTTCTTTCTCCCTGTTTGTAGCTTTTTTGTTTTCTTCTGTAATTATCTGTTGTATATAGCTCTTTTAAAGCAAGTGTAGTTTATTTCGACAAATATTTCGGGGATTAGCGTACATGTATACAGTTCCTGGTGTTTGCCATAGAGATGTGAAACCTCAGAATCTTTTGGTTAGTTTTCATCATACCTTGTTCCCCTTAATCAGTGTAGTTTACTAATTTTTAATTGTGTAATCACATATTTTAGGGCGCTTTTGAGCTCGGATGCATTGTCCGTCCAGTTGCGATCAAGTACAACAAGGTTTTCGTAGATGCCTTCTGGAACAGTAAAAAGTGAGGTCTTCTGTAGCTCTTATTTTCGTAGTTATGTTTCCATGGCCTAGTTATGTGCCTTTGTATGCCGGCATTTTCTGATTGTTTCTGATGAAAGAATATCTTCTTTTGTATATTTATGCCTTGCGAGGGCAGCGGGAAGTGGGAGTGGATATAAGCGCAGTATAGTTCCTCAAGTTAGGCTTAGAAGAATCATGGTTTTCTATGAAAAAGAAAATATGAAAATGGTTTGTTATTTCATGTGTTCTGTTCGAACTATATTGCTGCTTTTGCTTCCATGGACCATATTTTTCTCATCTTCAGCTGATGTCACTCATAATGGGTTTTTATTCATGTTCTTAAAATAGGACTTGGACTTTTTGTTGCAGCGTTTAGAGGATAAGCAATGATGTCTCTTATTAACTTCATCGTCATCCCTTTGTCAATTCTTTCATTTTCTTTGTCATTGTACTTTATCTGGTTTTCATGGCTCGAATTTTCATTCTAATACAAGAATGAAGTTTTTGGTAGGTATATGGTCTATATATAGGTTTTGCTCTTTCCCTCTCCTTGATGCTTCGCAATCACAAAGAAGTTCAGTTAGCATTTGTTGATGTTTGATGGTGATGTGCGTTAAATAAGGCTGTTGTTCGTCTATTAAATGTAGTAAAGTATCAAATTTGGCATGAAGGACTGTCCTGTGCTATTTTTTTGTTGTTCATATTACATCTGTTGCATCTAGTGTTTTTGTTGTGTTTAGCGCCACGAATTTGTTGGTGGAAAGGTGAGTTGGAATTTGTTAGTAAAGTATACAGCTGTGATTGGATTTTTTTGCATTTTTTTTTGCAAAAAATTGGACTTTTTAGCCCGGATGTGGAAGAGATCCGGGCTAAAATGTCTAATTTTTTTTTTGTTTAAACACAATGCTTTTTAGCCCGGACTTACCCAGATCCGGACTAAAAGGTGGAAAATGCGACTTGTTGAGGCGGGCCTCCGAAGCCCGACTCAACAAGTCCCTCATTTTGGCGCCAAAGTGAGGGACTTGTTGAGGCGGGCTTCGGAGGCCCGCCTCAATAAGGTCCTTTTTGAGGTGTATAACGCCCGCCTCAAAAAGTGTACCCACTTGTTGCAGCCCCCTTGGTTGAGGCGAACGGTGTACGCCTCAAAAAGTGTCAAAAGGCCCGCCTCAACAAGGGTTTTTTCCACTAGTGCATATAGATGAACCATCGAGAGATCATCGTTTTTCCATTGAGTATTGTTTTTCCTTTGAAGATTATGAAGAG
The DNA here is from genome assembly GCA_027886185.1 of Rheum nobile. Taxonomy (NCBI): domain Eukaryota; kingdom Viridiplantae; phylum Streptophyta; class Magnoliopsida; order Caryophyllales; family Polygonaceae; genus Rheum; species Rheum nobile. The sequence goes on along the minus strand of WOAB01000669.1, from coordinate 866,582 downwards.
CTAAGCACCCTTTGCTTAGCCCGGCAATTGAAGCTTTTTCTATGGTTTGATTGTGAGGTTAATTCCCTATGCCTATTTTCTTTGGATTTATATCTTTCTTCTTGAGCTTCATTCCATTGAGTTATATTAATTTCTCTAGATTAACTACCTAGTGTTATTGATATTATTCATACTGCAGGATTAGGTTCTTGAATAGTATTGGTTGGATCTAACTCATCAGTTGTGGTAATTATCACTATTAATATTAGTTTCCCTAGCCTGACAACCTAGTTGAGATTAATATTATCTATAGTGTTAATGATTACTTTCTGGTCAACCTATTGAGATCAATATTATTCATCCCTAATTCAGAAGTAGCATCCATGATTATCTAGGACTAGTAGGACTAGATTGTTATGAAAGAAGAATTGATTGCATGTTAATTATTGCGGGTTGTGATTATTGACATGTATCCTGGTTGATCATATGCTCTATGCTGTTATTGTTCGGTTGTTCAATAGTAAGTGTTGCTAGAACTGGTAGGGCTAGTAACTATATAAGATTAGGGACAAGAATAACTAAAGGAAATGAATAGAGATGACCTAGGACCAATCTACCATAGGAAAAGTGGATCTTGTTTGACTAAGTGTTTTTCCCACATTTGATTACACTCTTTGCGTATTTGCTTTGTTTATTTTCTTGATTACAAAACCAACCAAAAACTCCCCCCTCTTGTTACTATTGGATGCGAACAACACATAGATTAATCCCTTTCTCCCTGTGGTTTCGATCCTTACTTGCCCTAACTACTTGTTTAGGTTTGTCTAGGTTTATTTTGATTTAGTGGTATACGACAATCGCTTGTCACACCGCCATGCCGCCGCCTTGCTGCCGCCTCCGCCCGCCGCCGACAAGATATTGCTTGGAACGAACAAGAGGAGTTCTCTGGGAGTCGAAAGAGCCTGGAACAACATAGAGGAGTTCGAATGAAGAGAGAGGGGATTTTGTTTCCCTTTTTCATTTGTTTTTTTTTTAAATCAAACGGAGCCGTTAACAAGAATAGTGATAGGGCATTTTGCAAAAAAAAAAACCAAACCTCGGGGTTACCTGGCGAAATATGCAAAAAAGTGGGGTACCTCGCGAATTTTACCATACCTCGGGGTTACCAGGCGAAAAATCCGAAAAAATATTTATAAAATTCTCCATCGTCTATTCTTTTTCTTTTTTTTTGGTCAGGAAACAGGGCGGAGCCCTTACGATTATTATTAATAGGAAAACTAAAGAAGCACCTCAGAGGAGGTTACATCATCTTGAAGTAAAACAGTAGCAAGCAAAGGGAGAGGGGCAATAAATTCAATGAAAGCAGCAAGTTGCAAAGTGGCGCCATTAGCCATAAGGTCAGCAACAAAATTGGCAGACCTTCGGATGAGACTGATGCGCACCCGCCAGGAAGGATCATCAATGAGAGTTTTGCATTGGGAAATCAGGTGGAAATTGCCATGGGTGACGAGATTCGCCGAGGAGAGAGCAGAGCAAGCCTGAGAGCAATCTGATTCCAAGATTAGCCGGGGAAACCTCAATCGCTTGGCCAATCTCAAGCCATGGAGAATAGCCCAGAGTTCAGCAGTCAGGGCATTACAGTAGCCACAAGAGAACATGTAACCACTAAGATAAGACCCCGAGGCATCGCGGAGGATGCCACCACCACCAGCCACCATGAGGGCACTCTTCGAGACCGCATCAGAATTGAGCTTGACCCAACTTGGAGGAGGCGCAATCCAAGAGGAAGAAGGTGGGTTAGCAGCATAAGACGACATGGAATGGGGCAGGGGAGTTTTGTGGTTGGCGGCGTAATAAGCAGAGACCAGAGAGCAGATGATCAGAGAAAGGCGGGAACACTCGTCTTTGGCAGAGAAACTGAGGCCGTTTCGGCATTTCCAAGTATGCCATAACATAAACCTAAAGGTGGAGTTCTATTGATCACCACACTTAATGTTTTCAAAGATCCAAGCCTTCATATTGTTGCAGTTGAAGAACGATTGGGGTAGATTATTGCCGCTAAGGGCCAGTCAGACGTCACGAATGACATTGCAATCACGAAGAGTGTGGAGGCAAGTCTCAGGTTCAGCGCATCGAGGACATGAAGGAGACGAGGCCATGTGACGGACAAATCGGTTGTGGTTGCAGAGGAAGGCCTCATGAGCAGCTAAATAGACAAAATGACGCACTCTTTGTTGGGCAGGAATCGACCAAATACGAGACCAAATAGGTTCAGAATTTGCATCAAGCGTGCTGCGAAAAAGGCGCTTGGCAGAGCTGGTGGAGAATAACCCAAAGGGGGTACATTGCTAGTATAATTTATCAGTAGTAGCATCACTATCAATGAGACAAACCGATTGGAGTCGCTTGCGAATGTCCGGGGTAATATATTCGGAGAGAAGGGACCAATTCCAATCAGTATCGGTCCAGAGATCAGCAATAATAGCACCAAGTATGTCGTCAGGGACAAGCATCGACATGGAGTTAACGATCGGACCATCACAAAGCCATGGATGATCCCAAAATAGAGTGGAGCGGCCATTACCCACAAAAATCTTGAGACCTTTAGAGAGGACCAAAGCACCTTGCACAACCCCCTTCCAACAATTAGAAGAGCGGTCCCGACTTTGAAACATGTCAATGTCGAGCCTACCATGACAATATTTCTCACGAATCACCCGACTCCAAAGTGCCTGCAGTTCCTGAAGGATGCGTTAACTAAGTTTTGCCAAGACCGCTACATTGGATTGCCTCATTGAACGAAGACCCAAACCACCAAATTTGCGAGGGCTAGATATTTTCTCCCAAGAGAGGAGATGAGGCTTGCGTTTCTCCGTAGTGGAGCCCCAAACAAAGCTTCGGATTTGTTTATCAATAGCATCACATGTGGACCGAGGGATGAGCGTGGACTGCATGACATAGAGAGGAAGGCTAGACAAGACAGAGTTGGCAAGAGTTACCCGACCCGCCATAGAGAGGGATTTAGATTGCCAACCACGGAGCCGAGAAGAGATTTTATCCAACAGGAATTGGTACCTCTCAGTCGACATACGACCACAAGCAGTGGGGACACCCAGGTACGTTCCAAAATCAGAGGCAACATGGATAGAAAGGTTCGAGCTAATAGATGACTTGACGGCCCCGCCCACCTTGCGAAAAAAAATCACACTGCTTTTAGCATAGTTGACTTTTTCCCCAGAATAAAGGCAAAAACGATCCAGACAATCACGAATAACATCTGCCTGAGAAGAATTAGCTTCAGCAAATAAGATCAAATCGTCGACAAAAAATAAATGCGAGAGTTCAACACCCCCAATAGAGATCGGCTTCCAACGCCCATCGTTGACATCATCCTGTATAATATGTGATAGGAATTCCATACATAGGACAAAAAGGTAGGGTGATAGCGGATTGCCTTGCCTAATACCACAGGAAGGAGTGAAAGATCCCGACTTCGAACCATTCGAGAGAATCTCCATGTTTCCACACATTTGGCTCTTCATAATTACATCAACTAAATGCGCAGGGAAGCGGGAGCGCTCAAGCATTGTGCGAAGGAATGACCAATGAACACGATCATAAGCCTTAGCCAAATCAATTTTGATAATCATCCATTTAGTTGATCCGTTGGGTGCAGCCATAGTGTGTAAAACCTCCTGAACAATGACAACGTTATCAATGATTTGCCTCCCCAGAATGAAGCTTGCTTGGGCCAGAGAAACAATAGAGGATAGGAGGGGCTTGAGGCGATGCACAATCATCTTTGTCGCCAACTTCAAGACGACATTCAGAAGAGCAATGGGCCGGAAGTGAGTAGGGGAGGTAGGCGCAACAACTTTCGGCAGGAAGACTAAGAAGGAATCACCAGTTCCAGGAGGCAGGACACCTTCGTTAAGGAACCGAAGGGCATCAGAGACAACCTGGGGACCAACAGTGGACCAAGAATGTTGGAAGAAAATAGCTGGGAACCCGTCCGGACCCAGCGCCTTATAAGCGCCCATCAATTTCATAGCACCCCAGACTTCATCATCAGTGAACGGGCGAGACAGCGGAGTAACAGATTCATCTGAGAGCTCAGGGAATGACATAGAATAAGTTGGCATTGAGCCAATGGAAAGGCTTGCACTCCCCTCAGAGTAAAGGCCTGCAAAGAAATCAAGCATCATTTGTTGCATACGATCAGAGTCAGAAATCCAAGCACCCGCCTCATCCTGCAGAGCAAGAACTTTGTTACCCATGCGCCTAACAATAGTTGAGAGGTGATAAAAACGTGTGTTCCGATCACCGTCAATTAGAAAATTAGTTCGGGACTTCTGGAACCATAATAATTGCTCCTGGTGGAGGACCGCTTCCAATTCAAGGCAGAGATTACGCTCTAACGGAAGAAGGTTTGGTGAAGCATTGTCGGCTAAGGCTCGACGAGCCCTTTCCAGCCAAGCCCACAACTTCCGTTTGCGGAAGAAAATATTTCCAAATACCAGCTTATTCCACTTTCGTAGGTCAGACGAGAATTGAGATAGAGAGGTAGAAATATGCTAAGAGGCTTTCCAGGTAAAGTTCAAGAAAGGGCTAAATCCGTCATGCAATAACCACGCCGCCTGAAATCTAAACGGACGAGAGCAAGGTGACGAAGTGGGGTATGTTCAAGATGTAGCAAGAGCGGCAAATGATCAGAGTGAGTAGCGGACAAATGTTGAATAGTAGCTTCAGGAAAGCGAAGTCTCCAAGAATCATTGCAAACCCCACGGTCAAGTCGGCTGGCCTTGTATGTACTCATGTTTGCCCCGCGAGACCAAGTGAACTTTGGACCAGAGAAACCAAGATCGATAAGCTGCATATCATCAAACCAATAAGAGAAAGCAGTAGACGAGCGTTGAGTAGAGAGAGTCGTAGGTGCGTTCGTTGCGGTTCAAAGTAGCATTAAAATCGCCAGCAAGAAGCCATGGCTTATTATTGGTACAGGCAAAGTCACTGAGATCCTGCCAAAGTTGTAACCTCTGGCTTGAGTTGGGAGAGGCATAAATAGCAGATAGAAGCCATGTTCCTCTCCCCGACGTAAAATTTCAACGGTAATATGTTGAGGGTTGAGGGAAATAGGGGATACGACCACATTAGCCGTCCCCAAAGGAGCTAGATGCCCCCGCTAAACCCTTGCACATCAACACTGAGAACGCCATCGAAACCAATTTGACGACAAACCTGATCAGCCCGAGTACCACTGATAAAAGTTTCGACAATTGCAAGAACACTGGGATCGTTGAGGCGAATGAGTTCCCGAAGAGCTGACATGAAATCGGTGCCACCCGCACCTCTAGTATTCCAAAAAAGAATGCTGATGTTCTACAAAAAAAACATAGAATTGATGAAGTTGTAGCCATAATCTGAAGACAAATTATCCGATGATGCGCTAGCAGCCAACAGAGCTCCATCGAGCCTATTGAGAGCCATGGCGAGTCTTGAGGGGATGGACACCCGACACATGAGAGGTTGAGATTCTGTCACTAGTGGAAGGAAGTCCACTATTAAGTGATTTGCAAGGGGAGGAGCCACTGCTTTAAATGGACCCGTCCGGCGGTTTGAGAGCAGGATGCTTTGACGAGGAAGCATTATGATGGACCGCATCGCCGGGAAGAGAGGAGTGCCAGACGACTCCATTAGAAGGTTTGGTGACAGGAGAGGTAAGGGGTAACATAGGAGAGGGGGGTTGGTTGTTGATAGGTGAAGGGTTCGTGATGGGGGAGGCAGAGGGTCCTTTCTTTTTCAGAATCTGTAATTTTAGGGAAAACAGACTCCGAGATTAGTTTAGATTTCTTGAGGAGCGAATCTTTGGTAATAATAGATGCCTTGGAAGAAAGTTTTCCTTGCGGTTTCCTAGTTAAGGAGAGGGTGTTATCTTTTCCATCTTTTTTATCTTTCTTCCTCAAAGATTTGGGGAAAGAATCTTTTGGGTCCACAATTTTATTGGGATCGCATAACGCAGTTGTGGGGCCCAGACCGAGATTCTCGGTCAACACGAGAACCGCCAACTCCGAAATATCAAAGTTACTCACCGGTGTCCTTGTATCGCTGTCGGCATCGGAGATATCTAGGCGATCAACTACAGCGTCGTCCGACAGCAAGACCTCAAAATGAGAGCCCATCACAATGGAGTTATTCTGTGGACGGGGTTGACCATCCGTACCAGAACGGCGCATCGGAGAAGATATCTTGGGTGATGTTGGGTGGTTGACCACATGAGAAGCAGGTCGGGTCGAATCAGACTGCTTGGGGGCAAGGGTGATGTGACCCTGCCCTCCATGTCAGCTACAGAGGAGGAAGACGCCATGAGACATCCGCCTTGAGACTCCTCTACAGCTACATCTACCCCTGAGCTAGATTTAGGAGACTTTCTATTTCTAGTTATTACGATTGCTAGACATTACTTCCTTAGTACTTTCTATTTACAGTATTTTTATTTTTAGTAGCTGCTAGTTCTGGGTGGTTTCCATTTATGTTAAATGGGCCGCCAGAGTTAGTAACTAGAGAGTCTGGCCCATTAGGTCAACTCTCTAGTATAAATAGGGACTCTTGTCTTCCCTTTCAGTTTACGTTAATTTTAAGCCTAAGTTCAAGTCGAGTTAAACTCCTTAACCCCGGGCCCCGACGTCATCAATTAACGTGTTTCCAAGTCGAATTATCCTGGCGCGTTAATTATCTATCTTTGCGTTTCTAGTCGAACTATCCTGGCGCATCGATTCGGTTACCCACATCTATCCATCACTATCCGCAACCAACACCCCACAACCCTAATCACCCTAGGTCAGTCGCCGCCTCTCCCACCATCTTCACGGCCGCCGCCCCTCATCCAGCCTTCCGCCGCGCCTCCTCCATCGCCACCGCACCGCCTCCACCAGTCCGCCGGCGATTCCGACCCCTACAGTCCACCCTTCTCCTTGATTCCGCCAATCTGCCCTTTCCGAAGAGTTGTCTGCGCCCCAATACGCATTCAAGCGATCCTTGACAACGATTTGTGGTCTTTCCATCGGACAAGGTCACATCAACTGGCATCAGAGCCTACGAATCGCGTAAGTCATTCCAACTCTTCATTCAATCACTCATTCGCTTCCGTAAATCAATTCCTGCATAAACAAAAACCCTAGATCTTGTTCTAGGAACCAAAAAAAAAACCTAGATCTTGCTCTAGGAACCAATTTTTTTTTCTTGCAATCTGAATCTGAAAAACAACAAAAAAAACCCTAGGTTTGGTGGTTGATAATTTCGGCCATCATCAATGTGAATCTAATATATCCGATTCAAGCAAATTCAAGCAAAACAGAAACGAAACAAAAACAGAAAGAACACCAAGAATTGGTAACGCGGTTTGGTTACCCTACATCCGCGGGATCTCAAAAGGGGATCCACCCAATCCACTAAGCATTCAAAGCTTTAATCGTTCGGTTACAAGAGCACACTCAAGAGAGCAAAACACCCTAAAGAAATCTGAAGCACACAATAACAAGGAAGCACAAGAACAAGGATCGAAAGAAAAACGCCCCTGTGAAGCACCGCAGAAACGCTCCGTTTCTGCTCTTCAACAGTCCGCGCCACTGCAAGGGACACCACGACGAACACGGCTCCGACGAACACCACCGAGTCGCCACCGGACTTGGAATCGCCACCGCCCTTCGTCTTCCCGAGCTTCTCTTTCCGATCGAACCCTTCGAGCACTCTCCCAAGCCTCTCTTTTCTCTCTCTCTCTGCAGAACGGCGCAAACCCTAGCTCAAGTTGATTTCTTGTTCTCACTCTGCTGAGAAAGGAAGAGGCAATATATATTGCTTCTACTGATGTCCTGCACATGGCCCTAATAGAAGAGAGGAGTGGGCCTTTGTTCAGCAACCAAGCAAATGGGCCCAAAAATAGCACATTTCAGCAGCCCATTTCATCTAAGCCCAGAGGAACCGGCTCACACAAATACCGACCCACTTGTATGCTTAATTTCCTAAGTGTTTGCTCGATCTTAGAGTGCGCTACAATTGTAAACAAAAACAATTAATTTGTACAAACTTTGATTATAGCATAACAAATGCCCTCCTAATCTAAGTTATGTACAACCTTGATCACTAGTAGTGGACTAGGTAGATTGTCTCTCGTTCGTCATCAACCCAATGTTGTGTGTTTCTCCTTCAGAAGAATGCCCCATCACAAGGGGAGTTCCTGCAACTCAGTGCTACATTAGTTTCATCACTAGGAGCAGTAGCAGAAACAGTACATTCAGGAATTTTACACAACCGAGTTGTCATCACATTCATAGACCTAGAATCATGCCCTCCTAAGCGACAAAATTCAGATATGAACTCAGCATGATGACACTTCACCTTCTCAAAGTTCCAACACATGAAACCAATGAGACCAAGCAGTACAAAGGCAGCAAGAATAACTCTAAGAGCATATATCCACATATGAACACTCCACAGCTCAAAGTCATGCATATAAGAGTCAATGCTAGCCAAAGTAATGCTACCAAAAATCAGAGAAGCAAATACACCAATTATCCACAAATATTTCTGAATGTTTCTCACATAGAAACTCTTACTAAAATCATGCTCAGATTTTTCACACACAAGTGAAGAGTCACCTAGACCACATAATCTAGCATGCAAATCAGTTTTCAGTTCAGAAACACTTACTTCAGCTCCCAGAGCTTGAGTTTTAGGTGTAGAGATACTCACTCTCCCACCTAATTGATGTGTCTTGCTTTCTGACTTGGTATCCAGGTACCCTTTCATCTCTGCAGCAGCTTTTCCACCATTTTCAGCCATAATTTGCTGGTTTTGAGAGCCTTTTTCTGACTCTAAGCACTGCAGGGATTGGCACCTTGCTGTTTCACCCATTTCCTTCTTCAGTCCCAGCTGGACTGAAGTGTTCTGTTTACTTCCAGCCTTTTTCCTTCGCCTTTTCTTGCATTTTGCAGCCTCTTTAGATTGCCCAAGTGATGTTACCTAAACTACATTCTCATTCAAAACAGTTAGCTCAATTTCAAGAGGCATTTTGGATTGAATTGAGCTCTTTTTACCTTCACCTTTTGAGGTGCTTAAGCAAGGGGTGACCATAGCATAATATAGCCCTCCCTTCTTAATACCTCGTATAAGGGAATTGCCATTTTTAGTGACATTCCTTATACTTCCTTGTGAAGTAATTTTACAGCCCAACTCATCAAGCATACTTTCAGAAATAAGGTTCCTTCTCAAGTTTGGAACACATCTCACCTTTTGAAGCACTCTAACTTTGCCATCATGCATTTTTAAGGGAACATTACCAATCCCTTTGGTTTCTAAACATGTATGGTCACCCAACATAACATCACCGCAATCAAATTCATGTAAATCATCAAACATGTATTTATGCGGGGTAGCATGCATAGAGCAACCGGAATCTAAAATCCAGCAATTAGAATCATGTCCATAATCAAGCATAAGCAGCTCACATGAATAAGAAGCACCAGATTCACACACATTAGTAACACCAGATTTCTGCTCATCATCAGATTTCTTTTTCTTGCAATCTTTAATAAAATGGCCAGACTTACCACAATAGAAACACTTTCTATCCTTAGCATCAGTTTTAGCCTTTTTTCCAGTTTTGGGTTTCCCCTCAGCATGCAAGACAGAATTCTCAGGTTTAACATCAACTTTGCTTTCAGTTTTAGTCTTAAACACCTTTAACACTTCATTTTTCTGAGTTATAGCCTCAACAATTTTAACAACAGTGATAGTGTCATTACTAAACTGAATCACATCTTTCAGAATGTAAAACTGAGCAGGCAAGGAATTCAATAACAGAACAGCTTGGTGAGTTTCAGCAATCTTATCATTACACCTTTCCAAATCTTGGGTCATTCTCAGAAATTTATCAAAATTATCATTCAAAGTCAGATTCACATCCATTTTAAATGTAAACAATCTGCACAGTAATGATATTCTAGAAGGCAAGGACTTAGTCAAGTATAATGCTTCTAAGGCATTCCATAAAGATTTAGTAGTAGTAAACTTTACCACTTGACGAGCCACATCATCTGCAAGCCTTATTATAATTTCTGAGTGGGCTTGCTCATCAAGTTCCATCTTTCTAGCTGCTGAGGTCTCCTAGAGGTAGTCACCTTTTACAACTCTATAGAACTTCTCCTTGATGAGTATAGCCTTCATCTTGACTTGCCACATTGCAAAGTCAGTCGTACCATCGAATGGTGTAATTTTCATCATGTTTTCAGTCATCACCTACCAAACACACAAGTCAGTAAATGAATCTGAAAATTGAAAAAGTACAGATTAGGACACAAGAGTCCAAGAATCCCACACACACAGCAAATCAGTTCTCAAGAACACAATATCAAGAACCAATCAAGTACAACACCAGAGGTTGCACTTCAACACACTTCAGGTTCAAAGAATCAAAATTCAAGAACTCAAGAAATACAACTCCAAGTTCAGAGAAACACAATTCCAGAACTCAGACCACACAAGATACTACAGTTCAGTCCATATCTGAAGACAGATGCAAGAACACATGAAAAGCAAGATTTCCAGGTTCACAAGATTTAAAAACAGAATCAAGTAAAGAACTCAGTATCACAGTTTTCAGCAGTGAATAAGCAAGAATCAGTCACATGTATAGGGGCAGCGGAAGCACAACATGATCGAGCAAGAACAAACCCTAGAAAACTCTTCTAACCACAGAAAACACAATTTCCAGATCAGAAAAACACAAGGAATGCAGTCAAAGCTCTGATACCAATCTGTGAATCTAATATATCTGATTCAAGAAAATTCAAGCAAAACAGAAACTAAACAAAAACAGAAAGAACACCAAGAATTGGTAACGCGGTTCGATTACCCTACATCCGCGGGATCTCAAAAGGGGATCCACCCAATCCACTAAGCATTCAAAGCTTTAATCGTTCGGTTACAAGAGCACACTCAAGAGAGCAAAACACCCGAAAGAAATCCGAAGCACACAATAACAAGGAAGCACAAGAACAAGGATCGAAAGAAAAATGCCCCTGTGAAGCACCGCAGAAACGCTCCGTTTCTGCTCTTCAACAGTCCGCGCCACCGCAAGGGACACCACGATGAACACGGCTCCGACGAACACCACCGAGTCGCCACCGGACTTGGAATCGCCACCGCCCTTCGTCTTCACGAGCTTCTCTTTCCGATCGAACCCTTCGAGCACTCTCCCAAGCCTCTCTTTTCTCTCTCTCTCTGCAGAACGGCGCAAACCCTAGCTCAAGTTGATTTCTTGTTCTCACTCTGCTGAGAAAGGAAGAGGCAATATATATTGCTTCTACTGATGTCCTGCACGTGGCCACTAATAGAAGAGAGGAGTGGGCCTTTGTTCAGCAGCCAAGCAAATGGGCCCAAAAATAGCACATTTCAGCAGCCCATTTCATCCAAGCCCAGAGGAACCGGCTCACACAAATACCGACCCACTTGTATGCTTAATTTCCTAAGTGTTTGCTCGATCTTAGAGTGCGCTACAATTGTAAACAAAAACAATTAATTTGTACAAACTTTGATTATAGCATAACAATCAAAAACCAACAAAAAAGGTTTATTTTCTACAGATCCGTACCCATTCACGCAATTTTCTGGTGTTTTGCTTGGTTGTGATTGTGTTTCTTGTAGATCCGCTCGCATATAGGCTTAGATAGTTTGCTTGCAACTGTTTTTGCCTTGTTTGCGCCAAAAATCTACATCTTCTCAATCTCCTTCTCTTCACACTTGAATCACTGCACTACATAATTTTTCTTTTTTTTACTGCACTGTTGCTGCTGTTTGCTGTGCATGTTCTGCTGCACTTTTGCTGAATTTTGAAGTGCCAAACTGCACTTGCTGTTTGTGTTACTGACTTGCTGCTGTACGTTCTAGTTTTTGCTGAACTTGTGCGTTTCTGTGACAGCACAGTAGTTGTTCGCAGATTTGAAAAAAAAAATTTACAGCAGCTGTTCGCAGCATACAAAAAAAAAATTAAAAAAAATTCAAGACCACAGAAGCCAAAATAAGGCAAGTGCGTCTCTTCGCAGTGCAGGAAGGGAGAACCCGGTCTTGATTCTGACACCTTCAATTACCGTTATCGCAGTGATTCATTTACCATCTTCTCTACCTTTCACTGTCTAGGTTGTATATCTTGGTTGACTGTGTTGTGCTTGCTTCTGTGCTTATATCCTTGCATATCTACTTTCAACATTTTCTTTGATGAGCATTGCCTTGATTTTGTTGATTATTGTGTGAGTTGCTTTAGCCTGCTCGTAACCGCCCACACGGCCAGCCAGATTAGTTTCCCGAGTGATTGTTTGTTAAGTTCGGTTCTGCTTACCTATTTGTTGATTCTCTGTTGCTGTTGTTGTTCGCTTTGATCTTGTGGTTTGCCATTTCTTGCTGTCAGGTACAATGTCAGAAGGTGATACAACCCGTGAGACAGGCACAGAGACTGCTGAACAAAAGATGATCCGCGAGTTGCTTGCTGAGAAAAAGGAACAGGCAGCGTAGATAGCCGAACTCCAGCGTCTGACTGCAGAGTACTCTCGCCAGCAACCGGTTCAGATCGCTAGGGTCGCGTCTGATCAGGGTCAGCTACAGGCCGAAGATTTGAGCGCCCTAGCCCTAGAAAAGACAAAGGGTAAAGCTGTGATGCTGTCCTCCACATCGGATCCAGGCCAACTGAAACATCTGGTGTCGCAGAGAGAAAGCATTGTAGATCCGCAGCATTGTCGACAACGACGGTCTGTGCAGTTAGTGATCCGGCAAGAGAACCCTGACGCTACAGAGGCCGCTGATGAGAGTTCCCAAGAGGAATATGAGGACGATCAGGTTCATTCCAGTGGTCGACATAGGCAAGGCTGCTCACCGACCTTACAGCCTACTACAGGTCGCCCCCACCGCCAGCCGTCTGGTTCCCATCTGCAGCAGCGCCAGCGACAACGTCAACAACGGCCATCTACTGTTCCGTTTGATATTGATGCTTTCCAGGATCATCAGAGTGCCCGCACTCCTCTTTATTCTGATGAGGAGGATCAGTTTGATGAGTACGATCTTGAGGAGGATGAGGGTTAGTTTGGATATGCTGACGGATTTCATCCGCCTCTCCAGGATTCCCCTGAGCTTCAACACCAGCGGTCCAGCTATGTGCCGCCTCCCTTGTTGCCTCAGAATCAGGAGGCCTATTGGCACACTGTCCAGCCCGAGCGACACCAGCAGGCTCGTCAGCCTCAGTGCCCAGCTGCCGCCCCACAGCGACAACCTGCTCGCTTTCCCCCACAGTATGGCGCTCGTCACGTCGAGCACTTGGCGGACCCTACAACTCGGTTTCCGGACCGCCAGGCACATCCACCAGTCCAACGCCGAGACGTGAAGGTAAAAATCAAAAACTTCTATGGCTTATATGATCCTTTTGTCTTTCTTGAGTGGGTGCAGAACACAGAGCATGTCCTGCGCCATTTGACTATCCCTGAGCACGAGAAGGTAGATCTTGTGACTCTACATTTTGAGGGAGCTGCACAAACGTGGTGGCAATGTATTACGCAGCAGTATTACCGGATGGGTTGGGCACCCATTACTGAGTGGCATCAGCTCGTGTACATCATGACTTGGAAGTATGTGCCTTCCACTTACAAGGAGCAGATGCGGACTGAGATCGCTCGTGCACGACATGGCACAGATTCGCCTCATGAGTTCTTCACTCGCCTCGAGGACATGTACTTCAAGGCTGGCGCTAGTGTTGCTCCGGGCACCTTGTGCACGAGGTTCATTACTGGGCTTAACCAGCCTATCTAGGATCAGGTTGACGTCCTGCCCATTCGGGACCTCAACAATGTCGTGCACACTGCGCAAAAGTTCTACCTCCAGCAACAACGTCAGCGACAGCCATCATGGCAGTCCGCGACATCATCCAGGTATGGTTCTAGACCTTTCAATTCGGGTTATGACACTCATTCTACTCCTACTTCTAGTGTGCCTAGACAGGACCGTAGCAGCACAGGTACAACGTCTGCTACATCGACGCAGAGATCGGCCCCGTCTGCTCCTGCTCGCCACCCGTAGCCGGCAAATACAGAACCCGCTCGTTCTGAACGAGCCCGCGATGTGGAATGTTTCAGGTGTGGTGGACGAGGACATTACCAGACGAATTGTCCAAATGCCAAGAAGGTCCTCTTCTCCACCCAATCTGCAGGTTATGAGAGTTACGATGATGCTGTTGAGAACGACGTCGAGACAGACCTTGCAGCTGTCTATACAGCCGATGCTGATGGCTGTGTGGTCGGTACTTCCGATCACCATGATGACTAGGCATACCATCGTGCCTTGGTTACTAGACGCGTGCTGAGCATCAAGGGGGGCGACCTGACTGAGCAGAGGGAGAACTTGTTTCATGTTCGATGCAGCCTTCATAATGCATCGCTGAGCGTGATCATTGATGGGGGCTCTTGCTGCAACATCATCAACGAGAAGGTTGTCCGCAACTTCAACCTTCCGACGACTCCACACCCCACTCCCTATGGTATACAGTGGATTTCAGATGGCCCATGTAACAAAGTATCGCAACAGTGTCTTATTTCATTTTCTATTGGTCCTTATAGTGATACTGTGCTTTGTGATGTTATCGCCATGGACGCTACCCATCTGCTTCTGGGACGTCCATGGTTATATGATCGTCGCGTGCTTCACGACGGGTATTTGAACACTTACATATTCAATTACCACGGGAGGCGCGTGACTCTCTTACCCATGAGCCCGCAGGAAATTTTACAGGACCAGGCCGAGCGCCAACGCCAGAAGGCTCTGGAGACCGTCGGGCTTCCGCCTGCAACGGCATCCATCGCGGAGACCTCCAGACGACAACTCAGTCGAGCTCCAGAATAAGTCATGGAGCCAGACAAGAACTCGGCCAACAACTCGGCCGAGTTCTAGACCGAGTCAGGGCGCCAGACAACAACTCAGCCGAGTTCTGGCCCGAGTCAGGACGGCAGACAACAACTCGGCCAGCAACTCGACCGAGTTGTGGACCGAGTCAAGAGCACAGATGACAACTCGGCCCTTCACTCGACCGAGTCAGCGTCTTCAGCTTCACTTCCTGCGTCTTCGCCTTCTGCTGCTTCTGGAAGTCCTATTGCACCCTCCGGTAAGCGTTCTGCTCTGCGTGGAACCTGTGAAAACCGGGTTCTGCTGACTCGTCACAGCGAGTTCACGTCGGCACTTCAAGGCAGGTTTCCTTGTGTCCTTGATAGTTCTATTCCTTGTCCCACTTTTCTGTCAGAGTCTGCCCTCTCGCCGAGTTTTTTTGTCTTTTTTGCAGGTCTTGCGGGTGGAAACGCATCCTCAGGAGCTGCGAGGACGGAGGTGCACTCAGCTTGAGCAACGCCCTCAACCGACCGAAGATAGGCGTCGATTGGTTTTCCGCATGGGGGACAACGCATATCAGCAGGAGCAACGTGCGCAGCAGTACTCAACCCAGAAGAACAAGGGCAGACGACGCTTGATCTTCGCCCCAGGCGACTTGGTTTGGCTTCACTTGCGGAAGGAGTGATTCCCTTCCGACCGCAAGTCTAAGTTCGACCAACGGGGTGATGGTCCCTTCCGAGTCGTCAAAGCAATTGGCGACAATGCCTACCAGCTTGATCTCCCGGACAAGTATGGGGTGCATCTGACGTTCAACGTTGCTGACTTAGCACTATCTGTTGAGCCTGAGCCTGATGAGGGTGAAGCGGGGACGCTTCACAACCAAGTGGGGGAGAGTGATGTGACCATGCCCTCCATGTTAGCTACAGAGGAGGAAGACGCCATGAGACATCCGCCTTGAGACTCCTCTACAACTACATCTACCCCCGAGCTAGATTTAGGAGACTTTCTATTTCTAGTTCTTACGATTGCTAGACATTACTTCCTTAGTACTTTCTATTTACAGTATTTCTATTTTTAGTAGCTGCTAGTTCTGGGTGGTTTCCATTTATGTTAAATGGGCCGCCAGAGTTAGTAACTAGAGAGTCTGGTCCATTAGGTCAACTCTCTAGTATAAATAGGGACTCTTGTCTTCCCTTTCAGTTTACGTCAATTTTAAGCCTAAGTTCAAGTCGAGTTAAACTCCTTAACCCCGGGCCCCAACGTCATCAATTAACGCGTTTCCAAGTCGAATTATCCTGGCGCGTTAATTATCTATCTTTGCGTTTCTAGTCGAACTATCCTGGCGCATCGATTCGGTTACCCACATCTATCCATCACTATCTGCAACCAACACCCCACAACCCTAATCACCCTAGGGCAGCCGCCGCCTCTCCCACCATCTTCACGGCCGCCGCCCCTCATCCAGCCTTCCGCCGCGCCTCCTCCATCGCCACCGCACCGCCTCCATCAGTCCGCCGACGATTCCGACCCCTACAGTCCATCCTTCTCCTTGCTTCCGCCAATCTGCCCTTTCCGAAGAGTTGTCTATGCCCCAATACGCATTCAAGCGATCCTTGACAACGATTTGTGGTCTTTCCATCGGACAAGGTCACATCAAGGGGTCATGGTGCGACGAGGTTGCCTGGTGACTTTCATATGAGCACCATAACCCCCTGGTGCTAAACCCGGGAGATGCACATAAGGAGCAAGGGTAGAGTCTGACTCAACCGGTATCGATGCAGGAAGCAAAGCAGGGCAAGAATCACTAACATGCCCAGCCCGGCCACAATTGAAACATAGCATGCGAATGCCTTCGTACTGAATCCCCCAAACGCGACCCCGGAAGCGGAATCTGGCTAGTAGAGGCTTGGCGAGGTTGATCTCAACGGCTAAACGAACAAACTGCCCGCAATCAACATTCAAAGTCGTTCTGTCAACCCGAAGCACCTTGCCAACTAGAATCCCCAATTTGTTGAGGAAACCAGAGTGGAAATATTCAAGGCTGAGACCAGGGACTCTAATCCACGTCGTAAGCAGATTAGCCTTGTCATTGAAAGGGTCAAAATTCAGAGTCCAGCGACGGAGCATGAGTGGACATTGCCAACGTCGATCCAAGGGCCTTGTGTAAGGACATGCTGATAGTCGTCATCGTTATTGAATTTGACAACATAGTGGACATTGCCAACGTCGATCAGGGTTAAGGCACCTTTAAGCGACCTCCATGCGCTTTTTGAATTGAATGTAGCCTGGACCTTTATCAAGCAGATTAAGGATTAGTGAACGAGCCCAGGGCAAGCGAAGATCCCGTTTTTCAGCCGCTGTGAGGGAGATTGTTGGGCAGAGAGGGTACAGATTGTCATCATCAGCGTCATACAATTTCGGGTGATCAAACAGGGAGGTCCGAAGCAAAGAAAGATCAAGATGAACAGAACCCACCGTAGCATCCTTGAAAGATGGACCACCAGAGGGCGGAGCGTTGGAAAAGCGGGTTCAGAGCGCAGGCGGAAATCAGTAACTTCTTTGAAGGAGAGGAGGCCATGGGAGGGAACTGAGAGTCAATGTTCATTTGACCATCATCACCTGGCAAGGACGCCATTGGAGGGGGGCCAAAACCCAGAACAGAGGCACCGGAGGAGAGTCGTCGGAGGTTTCTAAAAAACTAGAATGCCTTCGATAAAAGAAGAGTTTAGGCACACTTTCTCTGTTTAACCCATATTGATCTATAATCCAGAGAGATTTCCATCATATATTCTTTGATAATTTCTTCCCATCCCAATATATAATTTTAAGGTTTAAAGATTTTCATTTCAGTCAATTCATATAAATAAAATTAAATAATTTTGTATAGCAAATTTAGCTTTTCTACTTTCAACCAAAAAAAAAACTTGGTTGCACTGTCTCAAAAGACACTAATAAATATAAGATATGAGATATTAGCGATAAGTTAACAGATCGAACTAACACCTGGTTGGTAATGGCGCAACTGTGCAAGACCTCTTAAGTGTTCTATTCAGAAGTCTCAAGTTCGTTTCCTTCTGATACGTATATGGAACAACTCATGTTGGGAGGGTTTACCCTACTGAAAAGTGGTCAACCAGAATCTGATTTGGACGTAAAATGACACTGGCCGATCGAACCAGACAAATAATAAAAAATCAAATACAACAACCGTTTATATACAGATGTGAGAACGACGTGTTCATACACACAAACAAAGTGTGTTGTCGTGGACTCTTCTTCATAACCCTCCACACTAACTCGATGGACAAACCATGAATCTGATGTAGCTACAAGTTACCAAACCTTCAAGTCAAAACTAAGAGAAAAATGCGGGAAAACTTAGGAAACTCGTTCGATGGGACAACAAATCAGCTGGATTGATGTTTAGTCATGAATGTTGATTTAGGGGCGTGCTCCGGTAAAACGGGTATTGTGGTAAAACGGAAGTATAAATAAGGAGCGTTGGATTGAAGAGATTGGAGGGCTAGATTTGATGGAGCAAAATAAGCCACATGGGGGTGCATTGTACCGAATTTGAATAACCTGCCTTATTTATTGAATTACCGAAATTAATATCCTACAAAATAGGAAGTTGTTCCTACAAAATATGGTAAATGTGCAAATTGGAGAGAGAATGAGATTATTCAAATATTTAAACTTTAAATGGGAAGATTATTTTAAATTCGTTTAGATTTAAATTCGTTTTGCTCGTTTAATGATTTTTCAGTGTTCGTGAATATCGTTAATGTGTTCACGAATATCGAACATATGTTAATGAATATCGTTCATGTTTGTTTGAATATCGATTTCTATTTAATAAGTGAATACAAAATATCTTAAAAATGTGAATATCATCACTTAAATCATGAATTTCACCACTTGATAATATGAATATCAAACTAAGTTACATGAAGGTCTCAATTAATCACATTGAATATCAAATTATGTTTAAATATTACATGAATATCACCACTCAATTTGTGAATATTACTATCCATTTTGTGAATATCACCCACCACCCAATTACATTAATATAGTCACCCAAGTACATGAATATCATCACCTAACTACACGAATATCACCACCCAATATCTTCGAAGCTTTGATTCATGGCGGCAAGGTTTAACAATGACATTGTCGCGTCGATTTTGGGTCGCACAGTCGCACGATCAACCTGAATATCAATATTATTATAATGAATATCAACAACATTATTATAATGAATATCAAGAACATTATATTGAATATCACATCATAAAATTTGAATATCGACTATTCAACGCATGAAACTTCATGAATATGAACAACATTATATTGAATATCACATCATAAAATTTGAATATCGACTATTCAACGCATGAAACTTCATGAATATGAACAACATTATAGTGAATATCACATCATAAAATTTGAATATCTACTACTCGGAGCAAACAGTACACACCAGTATCAATGACATCATAGTGAATATCACATCATAAAATTTGAATATCTACTACTCAGAGCATGAAACGTACATCCCACATGAATATCAAAGAAATTTATATGAATATCACATTAAACAATTTGAATATCAAGTATAAACAGTACAAACAACACTAGTAATACACTAAAATGACCAACATGAATATCAATGTCATTACAGTGAATATCATACCATAAAATCCAAAAGCCCTAAAATCGATGCCAAATATGCCAAATTCTCATCAAAACTCTAATTTTGTACGTTAAAAGGAAACGGCGATTTGTTGACTTAGAATGAAAAAGTTCTGAAGAGGTTCAAGTACCTGGCGTGGATGATCTTGACGCTGGTGCAAGGAATTGCTCTTCAACTTCTGTAAGAATTGACAGCAAATTTCCAGAAATCCAGCATGACTTCAACTGGCTTGTTCTCTTTCGTCTGGAATCGGAATTGAATGATTCCAACTCCCAGAGTTAGATCTAGAAGTCTAATTTCGTCCCTCAAAATTTGAGAATTTTCTGAGTTGTGAATCAAAAGATATGGCGTTTTAACTGAGAGGTCGCTGAGATTTTCGGGAAGGAACCCACCGTGACTTCAACTGGCTCGTTCTCTTTCGTCTAGACTCGGAATTGGATGGTTCCAACTCCCAGAGTTAGATCTGGAAGTCTAATTTCGTCCCTCAAAATTTGAGAATTTTCTGAGTTGTGAATCAAAAGATATGGCATTTTAACTGAGAGGTCGCTGAGATTTTCGGGAAGGAATTCACCGCTGCGAGAGGCAGTTCGAGAGGATCGGGAGAGAGATCTGAGAGGGAGAGAGAATATGGAGAGAGATCTGAAAGGGAGAGAAAAGAATAAACCGTATTGATAGGAGAGAGAAGAATCAATTTCAATTTCAATCCCCTAAAATCCGGGATTGATATTGATTGTGTAGAACACAATTTATTTTCCTAATATGCACCTTAAATTGGTGTAATCTAGCCCATCCATTAAATCTCATCTAACGGATGTGATTAGTATTTCTGTTTTACCCTAAGAAGCCGTTTCACCAGATCCTAAATCTGTTGATTTATAAGAAGATTTATATTCTTATATGGATCATATGGGATTGCTTAATTATGGACCGTATAAAATGTGGACACTTGAAAGTTCTGGTCCGGCCCATGGAACAATTTAACATGCAAAAGTAATTAAAAAATATCTCTCAATACTTTCTAGAAATGTAGGACTAGTCAAAAGTCAAACTCAAAAAAGTTTTATTTCTCATGTCTCATGCTATAATAGCAGCCAACAAGCTAGAATATTTGTACAACTACACAATGATATGTTTAAATTATGCATTATCTCACATTACAATGTTAAAAATTGACATTATAATATCGTTTTTGACATTATAATACCAGTTTTTGACATTATAATACGTAATCCAAACAAATTCCAAACATTACGAGTTTGATAAATGTATTCATAATGTTGTTTGTTAGGAATTAATCCATAATACCATGGCAAAAACTCAATTGGTCCATAATATTAAATTTTGAAAAGTTTAGCGTCCATCTTTATATATGAAATATGTTATAGTATTGCAATTTTTGCTTATTTTTGACATCGGACCCTAACCTATGTTGAATTGAAAAGATAAAGAAAATTTATCATTACAAAGTTATGCATATTACACCATATGTTTAATAATACTTATCATTTTAGCCTTTAATATAATTATTAAAGAATGTGATTATTAATCTAAAACGCTTGTACAATTTTTTTTTTTAAATCCATAAATTAATAATAATCTATTCTATTTTTAACCAATAAATAAAGAGAATTCATATAAAAATGGTGATATGTATAATTCTCAAAAACATATCTCGTATGTCACTAATAAATCATCAGCTAAAGTCTTAAAATGACAAATATTTTTTAAAATAAATAAATAACTAAAATAATATTTATTGTCTAAGAAAGGGGTACCAAATATATACTTAGTCTTCACGATATTTGTAGAAAGTGAAATGAGATGAATGAAAGCGTTAAAGAAATGATATTTATTTTATGTGAATTTGGAATATTCCACGGAAATTTGATGGTTTTTTCTTTTTCTTTTTGGTCAAATTTGATGGTCTTTTTCGTGCACAAATCTTGGAGGCTACGTGATTCGTCTCCTCTGCGTGTATAATAAATTAATAAGAACGCTCGTTGGACCCGTCTCTAAGCCGGAGTGGCATTTTCTGTAATTTAAAGGAGTAAATGAGGGCTATGCAGTCAAAAGGAGTTGGTTATAAAGCGCGCGAAACAAATTCGGCTGCTACTCTCAATTTGTAAACCGTTCTCCTTCTCTCCAATTCCATCTTAGACCTGCCAAATCCAACCATCAGGGAGAAGAACGAAACCCTAGAAGCTCCTCATCAATGGCGATTTCCGATGTCACTCGCCATTCTCTCATCCCAAGCTTCCTCTATTCTGTTTCATCGCCCTCCAAAACCCCGTCAGGCTCTGCAGATCTGATCAATGGACGCTCCGATTTTATTTCATCTCCGTCTTCTCCGTCCACCAAGAGTTTTGTCATCCCGGCGCCGAGAGAGAAGATTGAGTTGTTCTCCCCCGCCTACTACGCCGCCTCCGCCATCGGCGGCACACTCAGCTGTGGTATCACTCACACAGCCCTCACACCTCTCGATCTCGTCAAATGTAACATGCAGGTTCTATCTCTTCTCATCCCTTCCCAATTTCATCAATCGCTTCTTCAATTGGTTGATTAGTAGCAGCAATTTCCGAATTCAACCAGAATTCCGAATTGCAATTGTTGATGCCTGATAATTGAAATTGAAATTGAATTTCTGGCTGATAGATTGATCCATCCAAGTACAAGAGCATTTCCTCCGGATTTGGGGTTTTGCTGAAAGAGCAAGGTGTAAGAGGTTTCTTCAGGGGTTGGGCCCCTACATTTTTGGGATACAGTGCTCAAGGAGCGGCTAAATACGGCTTGTACGAGTACTTCAAGAAGTACTACTCAGATCTCGCTGGGGCTGAGAATGCTGCCAAGTATAAGACGTTTATCTATCTAGCCGGTTCCGCCTCTGCTGAGGTCATTGCTGATGTCGCTCTCTGCCCCATGGAAGCCGTCAAGGTTCGAGTTCAGACCGAGCCTGGCTTTGCTAGGGGTTTGTCTGATGGCTTGCCCAAAATTGTTAGGGCTGAGGGCGTTGCAGGGTATATATATATATAATATGATATGATTCTGTCATGCTCATTTGTTATGTAAAATAGCATGTTATTCTGCTGTCTTGAAGTAGTATGCTTATCATGTATGTATAACTTCTTATACTGATCTTGTTTTTCTTATGGTTGACAGATTGTACAGGGGGATTGTTCCTCTCTGGGGGCGTCAAATTCCATGTAAGCCCAGTTTTCTGTTGATTGTTATCAATTTCAATACTTGTTTGTGATTGTGAATTCACCTGTCAAAGATATCCATTTTTTTATCCGGATACCCATGTTGTAGCAAATTGTATTGCATCTATTGACCAATTCCATATTTGGATTTTCCTTAATTCGTGTTAAAAATCATCTTTGACTTGTCCGTTTATTACTAAAAAAGAAAAGGAAATGGGTGTCTGTAATTTCAACTTATGCAGAACATATCTGCCAGAAAGAACATGTTAGCCAGAAATATTGTTCTTTCTTAAGATTGTTGGTGTACATGTTTTTTTTTGGGTATTTCCTCAATCTCTAGATACAAATGGAGTGGCCCTGTTCATTTTTCTGGTGATAGCTTATGGTAGTTGATTAATTATGCCTATTTTGTATTACTTGAAAATCTGTTATATGAATGGCTCTGTAGCTACAGATAAAGATATTGATAAGTGATACACCATCTGCATTGGAATTAATATCTTACTGGATGATATACTAACACCTAACCATTATATATGCAAAAACATTAAATTCTGGTTTCTCTATCTGCAAAATCACTTGTATTCATGGGATCACTCTGAACATCCTTTAATTTCATCCTGTCTTCTTTATGACACTGGAATTTGACTATGCAAATGCAGATACAATGATGAAATTTGCAACATTTGAAAACATTGTGGAGCAAATATACAAGCATGCAATGCCAAAACCTAAAGACCAGTGCAGCAGCTCCGAACAACTCGGTGTGAGCTTTGTTGGTGGATACTTAGCTGGTATATTCTGTGCCATCATATCGCACCCTGCAGACAACTTGGTCTCTTTCCTCAACAATTCTCAGGGTGCAACTGTTGGTGATGTAAAGTCCACACCCTCATAAATTGTTATATAAGCTTCATCAATTCTTAAAGACTCTTCTTCATCCTCAAAACTAAACTTGGGAGTTATTGCAGGCTGTCAAGAAGCTCGGCTTATGGGGACTCTTTACACGGGGTCTTCCTCTTCGTATAGTAATGATTGGAACCCTAACTGGTGCACAATGGACTATTTATGATGCCTTCAAAGTCTTTGTGGGGCTGTAAGATTCATTCACCCAACTAAACCTTTGGTTTTATATCCTTGGTTTCTTGATCACAATCAAATGACTTGACCATATTTCTTTTTTTGATTTTCAGGCCGACCACCGGTGGCGCTGCTCCTGCTCCAGTTGCCAACTGAACTAAGAACTTCTGGTAAAATTATAGGTGAACATTTGATACTGAGAAGACAAGCAAGTAATGGTAGGATCCTTATACATTTGATACAAAAAAGAGTTATATTTGTTGTAATATAATATTAGCTTGAAATCTTTGTGGTTGATAATTTTGGTTATTTAGATTAGATATTCATAAAAATATGTAATCATGCAAGATTTTCATTTCTTGTGGTTCTGTACTAGAGTGAACTAGATTATTGCAAGTTCAGTTATATTGGATATGGAAGTATGATGTGCCTATGGATTGCAATTTATTGGTAGTTAATGGTTAATGGGTGCTCACTGCTCTCATCAAGGTAGGATTGCAATTTATTGGTAATTAATAACGTGTGGCACCAACATTCAGTCTCGAGTTCGATTCCTACTGGAGGCGTGATGTTAAAAGGGATTTACCACTTCGTGTGTTAACAGTACTCCGGTCTGGATGTAGAGCAGTTTCGACCGGTCGAACCAGGCGATCAAAAATTAAAAATCGTGTGGAACCTTTCGAAACAACTAGGGAACTTTCCACTAAATTATAGATTTCTGATTATCTCTATAGTTTACCAAGATGGCCCATTGCCTTAAATGATTTTCAAAGGCCCAAAAAACAATCTAAAAAGGGCAAGTTTAATTGAATCCATCATAATTCTTTTTTGGCCAATGAATTATGATTAAGAACCTTACAACTAAAGTGTGTGGTTTCTAATTCTGGGGGAATTTAAAATGTAAATTAATGAAAAAAGGATCATTAACAAACTAATAGTATGTGCCATTCTCAGTATTTCTTTATTTAAAGGAATTTAGAACTAGTAGTAGTTATGTGTGTAATTTAGAGGAGTAAGAGAGGACAAAGTTGTCAGAAAGGGTCAATATAAACCGCGCGAAATGGGAGAACTTGCCTTTGAACTCGCACACAAATTCGAACGGTGCTCTCCTCTTCATTTCCAGTAACCTCCAACTCCGATCAATCAGGAGCGAATACGAAACCCTAAGCTTCTCATCAATGGCGATTAACGACACCATTCTTCAATCTCTGGCTCCTAGCTTCCTCTATTCCGTCTCCTCAACCTCCAAAACCTCCGGAGATCGGATCAATGAGCGATCCACGCCGATCGCAACCCCTCCGGCGCCGTCAGCCAAGAATTTCGTCATCCCCGCGCCGAGCGAGAAGATTCCGTTGTATTCGCCGGCTTTCTACGCCGCCTGTACTGCCGGAGGCGTCCTCAGCTGCGGTCTCACTCACATGGCTGTCACTCCTCTCGATCTCGTCAAATGTAATATGCAGGTTTGTTTCCTAATCCGTTCCTGAATTTCATCTCCAGTTTCTCGAATCGATTGATGCATTATATGATTCAGTGACTTATATCGACCCTAATTGGAACAAATTGACCCCGGCTGTGAGATTGAAATTCAATTGAACGGAAATTGATTGTTTTGTGTTCTCGTTGCTGTTTGGTAGATTGATCCTTCAAAGTACAAGAACATTTCCTCCGGATTTGGGGTTTTGCTGAAGGAACAAGGTATAAGAGGCTTCTTCAGAGGTTGGGGACCTACTCTCTTAGGTTACAGTGCTCAGGGAGCTGGGAAATTCGGCCTGTACGAGTTCTTCAAGAAGTTATATTCAGATCTTGCGGGGGCCGAGAATGCCGCCAAGTATAAGACGTTGATATACCTGGCCGGTTCTGCATCCGCTGAGGTCATTGCTGATGTTGGCTTGTGCCCATTTGAGGCTGTCAAGGTTCGAGTACAGACGAAGCCCGGCTTTGCTAAGGGTTTGTCTGATGGTTTGCCCAAAATTGTCAAGGCTGAGGGCTTTGGAGGGTATATAACTATATATGCTTCTCATTTACAACACCAGATGTGTATTTTTCGCATATGCTTTTCTATCTAATTGAATTTATCATGTCTGGATAGATTATGAGACAAATCTTTTGTTTGTTGAATGTTGACAGATTGTACAGAGGGCTTGTTCCTCTCTGGGGGCGTCAAATTCCATGTAAGCCAAACTATTTCCTTTGTTTTCTGCATTCTGTTTGTCAATCTCTACATTTTCATTATTATGGTTCATTAATACATATATACAATAGCCTTATAGAAGGCTGGGATCAGAACTTGGGATATATTTCTTTTTTTTGGTTAAGATGATACTGTACATTTTTCGTCGGCATTTCTGTTCAGTCCTAAGGAAGATGTCTACACATGTGACTTGTCTGTGTAGTGTTTACTAAGAAATATTTGAGTTTCTACATTCAGTGTATGTGTGTGCATAGCATATTGGTTGCACCCCATTCTTGTTATGTGTTTTAGTGTCCGTCTAGAGTAATTGTTGTGCCTGAATCCGGATTGATGTTCCTAATGTTCTTCCAAATGGTGTTAAATTATATGCTTCACTTTTTTTTTTCTTAAATGTATAGATACAATAAATTAGTTGACTTTTTTGACAATTATTGCTGAATGCTGATGACAGTTGAGAACGTAAGTTTGGTTCTCTGTTTGCATTTGCTGGAATATTGTGCATACATCCTTTCAATTTTTATCTTCTCCACTAGAAGAAACTACATTTTGACTCTGCAAACTATCATGTAAATGCATATGCAGACACAATGATGAAGTTTGCAACATTTGAAAACATTGTGGAACAAATATACAAGAATTTCATCCCAAGACCTAAGCATGAGTGCAGCAGCTCTTTACAACTCGGCGTGAGCTTTGGTGGAGGATACATTGCCGGCGTTTTCTGTGCCATCGTGTCACACCCTGCAGACAACTTGGTTTCTTTCCTCAACAATGCCCAGGGTGCATCTGTTGCTGATGTAAGTCAATCCCTCAAACTTGTCCACTCCATTATCTCTACCCTAGCTGCATATGATCTGAAACTCTTTGTAATCCTCAAACCAAATTTCCGAGTCTCTTTGCAGGCTGTCAAGAAGCTGGGTTTGTGGGGATTGCTTACACGAGGCCTTCCTCTTCGAATAGTCATGATCGGAACTCTTACAGGTGCACAATGGGGTATCTATGATGCCTTCAAAGTCTTTGTTGGCCTGTAAGTTTCCTCCTCCCAACTTCTATATACTTATATATACATGAACAATCCTCTCTGAGTTTCACAGGCTTTCTTTTTTTATGATCAAAACCTGCTTCTGATTTCAAGGCCAACTACCGGTGGAGCTGCTCCTTCTCCTGTTCCTGCCGCCAAGTGAACTTAAACTTTTATTATGAAGCAAAGTGCTATCATGGGGCAACTAAAATAATGGTATGATTCTTTCAAAAGATCTAACTAGGAGACTATTTAGACGTTGTTTACGTTCTTAATGATTTTGATTGTCTTGATCATATGTTCTTTCCTGAGGATAGTTTTGGTTTGACATCCTCTAACATTGTTGATCTTCATTACACTGAAATAAGCATATTTAATCACTCAACAAGAGAGTTTTGTCCCCTTCCTCTTCTGTCAAAAAAACATGTTAACGTGAGGTTTGAAGAAGGAACAAGTTGTGATGTTGGTAATGAACAACTTACTATTGTATGAAATCACATCGGAAGAAATGAACGAAGGTCTCTTACGGGAAAATCTTGATTTAATTCAAGATGAAATCACCTATGAAGATAATGAAAACCTAATAAGGAATGTCTCAAATGAAGAAATTAAAAATGATGTTTTTGATATTGGTTCAGATAAATCACCTGGACCAAATGGAATAACAGTAGAATTTTACCAAAAATATTGGGATATTGTGGGACCCTCGGTTACTCAAGCAGTGAAAAACTTTTTTCTTTCTGGAAAATTACTCGAACAAATTAACCATACATTCATATCTCTGATCCCAAAATGTGATAACCCTAATTCAACAAACCAATATAGGCCTATAAGTCTGTACTCTACAATTTATAAAATTATCTCAAAAATTTTGACAACAAGATTAAAACAAACTATGGAAAAACTAATTCACTCATTACAATGAGCTTTTATTGCAAATAGAGCTATACAAGATAATATTTTGTTTGCACATGAAATATTTCATTCTTTCAAAGCAAAACAAGGAAATGAAGGTTTTATAGCCATTAAACTAGATATGGAAAAAGCTTATGATAGAATTGAATGAGATTTCATTATTAAAACTATGAAAAAGTTTGGCTTTCACCAAAAATTCATTAACTGATCAAAGAATGTATTACAATGGTCTCTTTCTCGGTTCTTGTTAATAATGGCCCGACAAAGATCTTTACACCAACCAGAGGACTACGACAGAGAGACCCCTATCTCCGTTTCTATTTATTTTAGGACCGGAAATCCTAGCCTGAAAACTACAAGAAGCAACTACTAGACCGCGAAAACCAATTGGTTTCCAAATTTGTAGACAAGGAACACGGATCCCTTTTTTGGCATTTGCGGATGACATCATGATTTTCTCAAAAGCAAATCTAGAAAATTGTAAGGAAATTAAGGATATTGTGGATGATTATTGCAAAATATCTGGACAAAAATTTAATTTCAATAAATCAGTATTTCAGGTAACAAAGAAAGTTACAAGCACCAAAAAATTATTAATCCAAGGAATTCTTACAATCACAAACATGACCTCCCTTGAAAAATATTTAGGATGCCCCATCATTAATGATTGAGTTAACTCAAATATCTTTACTGGCCTTTTAACAAGCACACAAAAACAATTAACAAAATTGAAAGCTAAATCTCTATCTCAGACAGGAAGAACAACATTGATTAAAACCAATCTTGCTTCTAGACCAAATTATCTAATGCAAAGCTTTATGCTTCCTACAAACACTCATAATGAACTTGACAAATTAAACAGAACCTTTTTCTGGAACAAAGATCCAGCATATAAACTGTTGGAAAAAATCTGCAAACCTACACAACAAGGAGACCTAGGACTACGAAAATCAAAAGACATGAACAAAGCATTACAATTCAAATTACTATGGAAAATCCTGGCAGAACCTGATAATTGTTGGGTTCAAATTATAAATGAAAAATATCTAAAAACACAACAACTTCTACACTATGAAAAAAGAGGCATATGCTCTTGGCAGTGGTCCAAAATGATCGAAATCTTAGATGATTTCAAAAAGGGACTCATCTGGCAAGTCGGAAATGGGAAAACAATAAAATTTTGTACTGATAATTGGTTATCAAAAAATCCCTTAAACAACATATCCAACACACAACAAATTCAGAACATGGATGCCTTGGTTGCAGATTTCATTCTGCCAGACAAGACATGGAGCAAAGAAAAGATTACACAATATGTATCAGGTGACATAGCAAAACAAATCACCTCCATACCAATCCCAATTAATAACATTGAGGATATGATGTATTGGGAAGCCAGTAAAAACGGGTGGTTCTCTTCAAAGTCTGCCATGAACATGATTAATGAAAATAAACGATATACAACACATGATTCCTCTTGGATATGGAAACTTGACACTTATCCTAAGGTTAAAAATTTTCTTTGGAAAATCATGAAAAATGGACTCCCATCAAAAGCAAGACTAGCTGAAAAATGAGTTTCTATTCCTCCAAATTGTATTCGCTGTAGGGCATAAATTGAAGATACTAATCATATCTTATTCCTCTGCAACCATACTTTGAAAATCATTGAAAAAATTAATCTCCATACTCTTGGGATTATCAAATCAATTAACATTGGAAATAAAAAAACATACGAACTAATTGAGGAAATCCGACAAAAAACTGATAATTCAAAGTTTTTAGAACTACTTATTTCCTGGTGGGGAATATGATTCTACCGAAACCAACAAAGTTTTGGAAGGACAAACAATGACATAAACCTTATTAAGGATGTGCCAATTTACATCCAAAATCAAATTCATAATTGAAAACAAACAAAGAAATGGAACCCAGACTGTTTGAGTACAAATCAAATACAAAAAAATCTCAATAGAAATAGAAGACGACCAAAGAAGAAGTGGAAAAAACCACCAGATACAATTATAAAAATAAATACGGATGAATCCACTAAGACCAATGGAGAATCTAGTTATGGCTATATCATCCGAAATAACAAAGGAGAACCCTTATTCATCTTTGGTGAAAAGTGCGGATTATCAACCCCACTCAAAACAGAAACCATTGCGTTTAGGAATGCTTTGTTTAAAGCTTATGAATTAGGCTTTAACAACATCCAAATTGAATGCGATAACCTTACAATTGTAAACGTTCTGAACAAAATCTGGCACTGTCTTTGGGATATTGAAATTTTAATTTCTGATATCCTTTGTGTATTACAACTGTTTTCTTCAGTGTACATTTGTCACGTCTTTCGAGAAACTAACGTTGTTGCAGACTACATTGCGAAGCTGGCGCAACAAAGTCTCTTGGAAGACTTTAGAGATAATTTAGAACTTATAGTTCTCATCCGCAAGGATGCTATAGATTGAGAAACCGTTCCTTTTGTGGTTTCCTGCCTAACTTTTACCTTATCAAAAAAAAAAAAAATTACTATTGTATGTATTTTCACCAAAATATAAGACATACTATTTTTTTAGCTATTGAAGGTCCACTTACAGTGATCTGCACAGTCTGTTGAAGATACAGTTGAATAAGTCTACGTAGAACTAGTCTCCCTATTTATTCTCCATTTACTTCTATTGTATCGTGGCATTATGCTCAGATATCTTAGGCATGTTAGTTCGATATCTTCTCTGATTTAGTTATTCATTTTAGTATATATTGTAACAAGACTATCAATAAACATTAAGTCTCTTGTTTCACATATCTACATGGTATCAGCTTTGTTCTGATTCTCCCCTCCCTCTCTTTTCTTCAACTTCTCCTCAGTTCTCAGCCATGGCAGCCGAGTTTAGCACCACTGTTGCAAACCCGAACGACGCTACCCGCCCGTTTATCGTCGTTCACCTCTCCAACACCCAAAAACTTACCTCCACCAACTATATTACGTGGAAAACACAACTTCAGGCCACTCTCTACGGCTACGATCTCTTTCGCTTTCTCAACGGCGACCACCCCGCTCCGTCGGCGACCATCACCACAGCAACCACAACCAGTCCTAATCCAGCCTACACCGCCTGGATGCGCCAGGATCAATTGCTGTATGGAGCCCTTGTCGGAACACTCTCTGCCACCGTGGCTCCTCTCGTCACCCGGGCCAGAACCTCCAAAGAGGCGTGGGACATCCTCGCCCGCACCTATGCCAACCCATCAAAAGGCCATCTCAATCAACTCAAGGAGAGGCTGCGCAACATCACCAAACAATCTCAGTCCATTTCTGAATATATGCAGCGTGTCTCCTCTATTGCCGATCTTCTAGCGTCTCTCGGCAAACCGGTGGATGAAGACGACCTTGTTTCTCATGTTCTTCGCGGCCTGGATTCCACCTATCAGCCCGTCATTGATGCTATCAAGGCTCGGGACACTCCTATCTTGCTTGACGAACTTCACGAGAAGTTAATCATCAAAGAGATGGAACTCCAAGCCACTGCTTCCGCTCCACCTGCTCCCTCCGTTGCTCTTACTGCCCAAACCCGACCCTCTCGAAACCTCTCTCGCCGATTCAATCGCCCTCCACCACCACCCACCAACGCCCCACCTCTACTTCCTACCCCATCCCCTCGGCCTTACCTTGGCACCTGCCAGTGGTGTCGGGAACGCGGTCACGTTGTGCGTGACTGTCCCATCTTCCAACAGCAAAACCCAAACCGAGCAGCCCCACCTGTACGCCAACCACCTCAAGCTAATGTCGCTCTTCCCAGCCCCAACTCCCCCTCCTACCTTCTTGACAGCGGTGCCTCGCACCATGTCACAAATGACCTGAATAACCTTGCTCTTCATTACCCATACAATGGTCCCGACGAGCTATTTATGGGTGACGGTACAGGTTTAAGGATCTCTCACACTGGCTCTCTTAAGTTTCATTCTTCTGCTTATACGTTTAATCTGTCTAATGCTCTATATGTTCCTCAAATGTCCAGGAACATAATCTCTGTCTCCAAACTTGCTAAACAAAACAACTTTGCTATTATTTTCTTACCTGATTCTTTTGTTGTAAAGGACATCGCCACGGACAAGGCTCTACTTAAAGGTCCATGTGTGGATGGAGTCTACATCTGGCCACAATCCTCTCCCACAGTCCACACTGCCATCCACCACAATTCAAGTCTTTTGCATCATAAATTCGGGCATCCCTCGTCCTCAACTTTCAACATTATTCGGCAACAACTTCGTTTAGAATCCTCAAATGCTCTACAATCTGAATGTCTTCCTTGTCAAATAAACAAGAGTCACAAACTTCCATTTCAAAAATCGACTCTTCGTTCCAATTATTTTCTTGAAGTTATTTTCTCTGATGTGTGGACATCCCCTATTTTATCTTATGATGGCTACAAATATTATGTGATTTTTTTTGATCATTTTTCGCGTTATGTGTGGCTATATCCCCTTAAGAAGAAATCGGATGTTCAATCGACTTTTATCAAATTTCGATATTTAGTTGAAAATTACTTCAATCAAAAAATCAAGATATTTTATTCAGATAATGGTGGAGAATTTTTGGCTCTCAAAGACTTTTTAAGTAATCATGGAATTAGCCACTTTACCTCTCCACCACACACCCTTGAGCATAATGGTATTTCTGAACGAAAACATCGCCATATTGTTGAAACGGGACTCGCCCTTCTCAGTCATTCCCACATGCCAATTCATTTTTGGCCTCACGCCTTTCTAACTGCGGTTTACACCATAAATCGCCTCCCCTCAAATGTCCTTCATAAAAAATCACCATTCTCTATTGTCTTTAAACGTGAACCAGATTATATGAAACTTAAGAGCTTCGGTTGTATGTGTTTTCCTTGGCTTAAACCCTATTCTACTCACAAATTAGACTCTCGATCTGTTGTCTGTGTTTTTATAGGGTATTCAAGCAATCAAAATGCATACTACTGCATGGAACCCCAATCAAGAAGGATATATACCTCTCGACATGTCCACTTTGTTGAGCACAAATTTCCATTTCAAACCCACAGTAACCAAACCACAAATCCTCCTCTGGATGCTGATATCTCCACTTGGGCCCCACTCTCCCTTCCTATCCTCACTCACCCCGTAACAAACCCCCAAATTCCCACTCCTGATATCTCGGCCCACTTTGAATTCCCCTCACCCACCCAGTCCACTCAGTCAACCCATTCAAATCCCATAACAACCTCAACCCAAGACTCTCCCACATCCCCACAAATTTCGCCTCTCCACCCTAACCAGTCCAGACCCACGCCTCCAAATTCTGTAACTAGTCTAAATCAAATCCCTACTTTCCCTACCTGCTCATCCCCTTCTCAATCCACACCCCCTCCTCCACAACACATCCCTGATCGTGGCATAGTTACACGATCGAAAAACAACATCATCAAACCCATCACAAAAATGAATCTCTCTCTCCTACTCTCTTCCCCCACTGAACCAAAAACAATCACTCAAGCTCTCAAAGATCCTGACTGGCGGGCGGCAATGCAACTGGAGTATGACGCTCTCCAATCCAACACCACCTGGTCCCTTGTCCCTTCCTCGTCGGCTCAAAATCTGGTCGGCTGCAAATGGGTCTACCGTGTCAAACGTAAACCCGATGGCTCCGTGGATCGATTCAAAGCTCGCCTCGTCGCCAAAGGATTTCACCAACGATCGGGTTGTGACTTCAATGAAACGTTTAGCCCCGTGGTTAAACCTGTAACGGTTCGCATCATCCTTGCTCTTGCTGTATCCAACGGGTGGTCTCTTCGACAACTCGACATCAACAATGCCTTTTTACAGGGGTCCCTGTAGGAGGAAGTATTTATGCACCAACCACCTGGCTTCATCAACTCCACCTTTCCCGACCATGTTTGCCGTCTCAAAAAGGCGATCTATGGTCTCAAACAGGCTCCGCGGGCTTGGTACAACGAGCTCCGCGGGTTTCTTCTCAAGCTTGGCTTTGTCAACTCGGTCGCTGATGCTTCTCTGTTTTTATTTCACCACAAGTTAACCACCATATACCTTCTAGTATATGTGGATGACATTATAATTACAGGAAACAATCAGCAATCAGTGCACAACCTTGTTCAGCAGCTTGCAACAAAATTCTCGTTGAAGGATCTTGGCCGCCTCTCCTATTTCCTCGGTGTCGAGGTTATTTCCCACGAAGGCGGTCTTTTTCTCTCTCAACGGAAGTACATTCAAGATGTCCTGCACAAGTCCGGTATGGATGCCACGCACCCAGTCTCCACACCCATGTCAGCCACTGATCTTCTCCAGAAAACATCCGGCGAACCGCTTCCGTCTCCAACAGACTACCGCGCGGTGGTCGGCAGCCTTCAGTACCTCGGTTTGACACGACCAGATGTTGGCTACTCCGTCAACAAACTGTCTCAATATATGCAGGCTCCAACATCTACACATTGGGCTGCTCTGAAACGTCTTCTCCGCTATCTTGCCGGAACAGCGGATCACGATATTTTCGTCTCTCCCTCACCGGTCACCTCTCTTCATGCGTTCTCTGATGCGGATTGGGCCGGTGACCGTGACGACTATGTGTCCACTACTGGCTACATCCTCTACCTCGGCTCCACACCGATCTCTTGGAGTTCCCGCAAGCAAAAGGCAGTCTCTCGTTCATCAACGGAGGCTGAGTATCGGGCCATTGCCGACACCGCTGCTGAAGTTCTGTGGGTCCACTCTCTGTTTACTGAGCTACGCTTTCCCTTGCTGCAGCCTACCATATACTGTGATAACCAGGGGGCGACTTTCCTCTCCTCTAATCCAGTATTCCATTCAAGGATGAAACACATTGCTCTTGCATTCCACTTTGTTCGTCAACATGTTCAGACTGGCAGTTTTCGGGTCACTCGGGTCTCTACCGGCGACCAGCTCGCCGACATACTCACCAAGCCTCTGCTCAAGCCACGATTTCATGAACTTCTTTTCAAGCTCGGCCTTCACAGTCGGACGCCGAGCTCGAGGGGGCGTGTTGAAGATACAGTTGAATAAGTCTACGTAGAACTAGTCTCCCTATTTATTCTTCATTTACTTCTATTGTATCGTGGTATTATGCTCAGATATCTTAGGCATGTTAGTTCGATATCTTCTCTGATTTAGTTATTCATTTTAGTATATATTGTAACAAGACTATCAATAAACATTAAGCCTCTTGTTTCACATATCTACACAGTCCACAAAGATTTATGGGCCTGCTTGCAATTGTCTTCTTAATTAGATGGTCCATGATTTTCATAATGGGCCCTTGGTTTTGACTCACTTTTATCACTTCGGCCTTTTTGTTGTAAAAACAGTATGTATGCAGAACTGTATTAGTGCATGTATTACAAATCTATCTTGTTTGTATGTGATTGACCAATCGTCTTTGTAATATATTTTTTTATCATTTGTTTGGAACAATTAAAGGCAATAGTAATGGAAGATTGTGGCTTACTTATCTAGTAAATTTCGTGGAATTTGAATAGGCAAATTGTCTTTTTCAACTGGATATGAAAGAATCATAAGGCCGGAAACAAACAAGTTAAGGTCTCTTTCCTGCATTAACATGAGGTGCAGCCCACTTCCCTATTAAGCTGTCAACTATGATAACGCGTGTTTATTCGTCGTAAATTAACGTACCATCACGTACAAACCTATAATCGCAAATGTATGTTTCATTTATTTTCCTCATTTAACCATTGATATTTCCTACATATTGTTGCCAACATGTAGATAAAATTAAATAAGAGAGAAATTTCTTTGTTTATCGTATGAGAAAAGATTCGTACTGCATAATTAGTTACTTTCTCAATGAAACTTTTATATCTGCTTGAAATTTCCTCATGACAGGCTTGTTATATATATAGATACATCCTTAATTTATTGGTAGTAGTTGATACTCCATCTGTTAAGTTTTAATTGACGTTCTAGCAAATTTCAGACAAAATAAGAAATTAATTTTTTTTTCAGATTATCCTTATGATTAATGACTAATTACTTTTTAATTATTGTTCATGAAATCTCACAAAAAAAAAAAAAAATCTTCTCTGATTATATTTCTCTCTTTCCCCTCTACCTTTTCATCTACTGTGTAACTATTTCTTGACTATATATGAAGACCAAACGCCGCAGGATTTGTTATGAAAGACAAAATACTTCAATCACTAGCTACAATCAATAAGTTCCAAAAATCCAAAAAAATAAATAAAAAGATATGAGAGAATGAACGGTTAATCAGTAGATCCTAGAAAATGGGAAAGTAATGAATAAAAAATTGAGAACCAAAAAATAAAAATAAAAGAATTACTAAACATGAGGATAAATCTGAAAAAAATAGGTAAAAAAATCTAAAATGACAATTAAAACTTAACAATGACTTAAGTCTAAAAGATCAATTAAAACTTAATGGAGGAAGTATATTTTAAGTAGTTTGGATGGATCTTTGTTTTGTTGCTTTCCATGCATCCAATTACAGTTGGCTTCAAGGGGAAGACCAATTTCAATCCGAATTTGATTCTTCGATTCACTCCAATGAGCGTCCAAATTTATTGATTGTCATCTAATTAAACTGCATTATTTACGAGTATGAACAAATGACAAGTTCTTCCAAAATTGAATAAGATTTCATTCTTTATGTGAATTGGCATGGTACTCAGGACTGTCCAATGATTTTAGTTACTGGATCGAACACGGGTGGGTTTGCATACAACACATTTCCCAAACTATTAGATTAAGTTTTTAATTATGTCCATTAAAGATAATGTATTATAATAAGGATCTCTTTTAAATTGGGGATCCTGTTCAATTGAGCCGGATGGAACACTCCATTGGATGGGCCTGATCGTACTATAAACTAAAGTTTAGAAACCAGTATAAAATTCAATATTAGCAAATACATAAAATTAATAATTAGAGGAAAAGATTTACATGAAAATGATTTCTTGTGAAAATGTGAGAATGATGCACATTTAAAACATAATTTGTGCACTCTTGATAAAAAAATTATATTTTTCAAAAATACAGACAAACACATACGCACACATACACAAAAAAACTTAGTGCTCGTTTGGTTGGTAAATAACTTCCCATGAATTTAAATACCGCATGAAGTGATATCAAATATATGTGTTTGATTGACTTTTTATTTTTGAAAAACTCAGATATTCTAATTCCTTAGATTTTCAACTTTTGCAAAACACAGTAATTTCAATCACCTAGGAAGGGGTGTGTAAGATTTTATTCCCCCATATTTCCCATGATTTAGATTGTAACCAAATAAAATTTATCAATTCTCATGATATAATTTCATATGAAGTAATTTTCTAAGAATTACACTTCTTGTATTCAACCAAACGAGCACTTATGTTTTTCAAAACTCATGCACGTACATACCGACAAAATCTATGCACTTTAGAATGTGCACAAGTTTTTGCTTATATATATACATGAGTTTTTGATTGTATATGCGTGACTTTGTGAAGTGTATAATTTTTTCCATGTATATGTATGAGTTCTAAAAATGCATATGTTTTTGCTTGTATATACATAAGTTTGACTTTTATGCATACGTTTTTGCACTTATGTACATTATAAAAATTATAATTATTGTTTAGGAAGAAAAGCGGTGTTTCAAATTATTTTTCATTTGTTAATATCAATGCACGATATTTAAGGTTGTATGAATGTTTTGATAAGCATTTACATGTTAAACCGGCCAAAAATAAGAAGTCACCA
This sequence comes from Rheum nobile, assembly GCA_027886185.1. Lineage (NCBI taxonomy): Eukaryota > Viridiplantae > Streptophyta > Magnoliopsida > Caryophyllales > Polygonaceae > Rheum > Rheum nobile. The sequence goes on along the minus strand of WOAB01000669.1, from coordinate 828,804 downwards.
ATCAATATTGAAGGGAATGGACCCATTGAGTTTTATCAATTGAAATATGTGTAGTACAATTGTCCAAGAGAATTGATAGAAAACATGGTGTTCAAATTACAACTATCACAAGAGAAAGTGTTTTGAAGTTTATTCTTATCCTATTTACTGTGTATTTTGGCTTAAATAGTTAAATGACAACTAATACAAAACGGATGGAGTATATAATGTTGGAAAATTAATCCCTAAATACTGAAAATATCAAGATCAATCATTCTAGAGTTATCAAGGATATATAGGTTGATAAAACGCTCCCAAGGGAGTCGGCCCTAGCTTTGGCTGGGCTGATGCAGAGATCCCCAACCCCCGCCGTTCCGACCGAGCCCTAACCCCCGCCGCTCCGACCGAGCCCTGATCCTGCCGCTCCGACCGAGTTATCAAGGATATATTTGGGTTTCGTTTGAGCCCTCGTTTTTTTTTTCGGTTTTGTTGGGAGACCCTCTTTGGTTGATAAAGCTTGCCTTGATGATGAATCGAGTTGTAGTTCCAGTTTGGTAGAGGATGACCATCCTTCCGGCGGCGCGGCAGTTGTTTGTGCTTTACTCACCTCATTTCTAGGCTTGTTTGCTTTATCTTGCCTTAGTTTGTTTCCTTTGTTGTTTGTTTTTGCTTCTCTTAAGTGCTGTTGTATTGCCGGTAATTCCGATTGCCAGTTTTCTGACCTCTCGAAGTTTTACTTCGAATTCTTACTTTATCAAAAAAAAAAAAAGGATAGATAGACATACCTGTATCCACGATTGTACTCAAACCTTTTGTGTGCGGATGTACTATGAACGATAAGCAGTATAATATAATTTGGGAAATTTAATGTATAGTAGATGGAAATTTAATGGTTCATGTACAACAAAAATATCATAATTACAGAAGCAGTATAATATAATTTGGGACCACGAATAAAGTGTAGTATATTTTGGACCAGCCTATATACCTACATTTTCTTTACCTTGATTAAATATTCTGGCGCTTTCGGCGATCGATAAAAATAGGGAGATGCTAGCTACGCTCAATTTTTTTACTAAATTAACTCAATTACTCACGCGTACAGAAAGCGAGAGGAAGGGCGGATACACGCGGACGCGAAGCGAGAGCGAGACCCACAGAACGGGTATCCGTATCAAAAGAACACGCTCACGCGACGCGGGAGCGAGACACTTTGTCAAATTAAGTGACAACATGCTCGCACACGCAATGCAAGCGCGAGACTCTTAGTGATTTTCGTCCGTTTTCCAACGGTCGGATTTTCGACCGTTGGAAATTTTGTCTATAAAACCCGAATTTTACATCACAAAATTTTACACCATCTAAACCTTCTCAAAAGCAATTTGGAAGTTAAAAAATGTCAAGGAATGATGGAGTTTCGGTGCAAGGAGAATATGTTGAGAATAATGAAATTGAAGAGATATTTAAGTTATTTGAAAATTTAAGTTACTAAATAAACTCGGAGGTGGATTTCAGGACTACCCACCGATGATCCAGGTTTGACGGTATCATCCGTTGCCTTGATGTCGAGGAGGGGTACATGCCGAGCCGAGTGCTACGCCAGTTCGGTCTGAGGCAGGTGATTCCTCCACCTCCGTTTCAGCCGAGTACGGTGAACAGAGAGATATGTTCGAACAAGTACAAGGTGGAGTTCGACGGGCCAAAATTTCCTACATGGGCAGATCGCGACAACCATCTCTTCGATATTGATGCGTTTCAGCCATGTAGGTGGCCCTGGGACTGTGATACCCACTACATAGACTATTTTGAGGAGATTACTCATCCGTACGTGGATCCTACCTCCCATCCACAAGATGTCATTCCCCGACCTCTAGTAGTTGATATCGCTGCGGTATATGTTTTCTTATTTTTAAACGTTTACTACTTATGCATTAGTGTACGTAATATTAACATATTTAAATTATACAGCGGGCCCAAATGGTGCTCGGGTTGACACGTGCCCGGTTGGATACCGACGGGATCACTGATGGAGAGAGACCTTCTCAGTGTTATCCAGATATTGGTGGGGGACGCTCACCCGGTGCCGGATCCACCTCAGCGTGCATCGCTCATTTTCAGGGAATCACAGTATGAGCACGGTCAGAGTAGTAGTGCAGCGGGCGATGAGGGAGAGGATGGACTCGACCCTGCACATGATTAGTTTTATTTAGAATTTGTTTTAGTATTTTGGATCTGATACAATTATTTTGTATATAATTTACCTATTGGGGTCTATTTTGGAACTATGAATTTCATTACCTGTTTAATTTTTCTACCCTCAAAAGTATATATTAATTGTCTACATCTATTATTTCTTACCTTCAAAAGTATATTTATTGTATACATTTATTCTAACTTTCCTTTAAAAACTAGTAACCATCAAATTAAAACTTAAGGAATGACATATTAGAAGTTATACATATAATCATGTCATTTTAATTTTATAAAAATTTAACATTAATTTAATTTTAAAAAAAAATCAATTTAACATTTTTTTATATTTTCAAAGTTAAATTTTATTATTTTTACAACTAACATATACAATAATCAATTTAACATTATTTTTTAAAATGTTTCTATTTTAATCATAGGGTCTCGCTCACGCAAAGCGTGAGCGAGACACTTTCCCTTTACTCACAGAATCACGCTCCTGCTTTGCGGGAGCGAGACATTTGTTGTTTTCCTAAACGGATACCCGACAATAAACTCCCGCTCCCGTTTCGCGTGTCCGAGACCCAGTTCCGCTCTCGCCTTTCGTGTGCGTGTCCTTTTTTAACGTAAAAGGTAAAAAAATTGAGCGTATCTAGCGGTCGCATAAAAATACGGAGTAATTATTTTCTCTACGTGCATGAAATTATCAGCTTATACAGTGTAGGTACGTACTGAATTATTAACAGCACAGATCGATTTCTGAGCTGCTTGCGAGTACACCTTTTTCATGCTTATTAATGAAGGAATTATGAATGCATGATCTTACTGTATAAGATTTTTGGTTTGGATTTGAACGTACACTACTGTGTCAGTGTGCCGTTATATGTGGCAACCGAGCTAGCTACGTGACAAACTCATTCGACTGGCGCTACAACACGCTGGTTAAACAGTACGCGCGTATAGCGTAAATCACGTACACTTATCCATTATTTGGGTTTGGATATAACGTAAGTTTCATTTACAGTTACGTTACGTACATACTAAGGATGGACATTCGGTCTCGATCGGACCGGACTCGTACGGTCCGGTCTGGACTGGCGGATCGTAAAAATTTTAATGCATGGACCGTGGACTGTACTAAACCGATACGGTCCGGACTGAAAAGATCGGATTTCATAATTTTCGACATTTAAATTGTTTGATTACGGTTCGGATCGTAAAAATTACGGTGGGGACCAGACTGTAAAAATTACGCCTAAAATAGTAATAATTTTTTTTTTTAAATTTTACAGTCCGACCGGTCCGGACCGTAAAAATTACGGTCCAGACCGGACCATAAGACCGAAAATATCAAATTTCCGGACTGTGGACCGGACCGTAAATTTACGGTCCGGTCTACTTTTGTCCATCCTTTTACGTACCTTTAGTAGAGTATATATCATTTTAATTAAGACTTCATTTTCCATTTATTTAATAATTATCAACGGGACTATCTTAATACTGGATCGATATATATATACTAGAAATTGAAGCTCGTGCTTCGCACGAGCCTTTTGTGTATATGTAGTGTCGCGGTTTAAATATGAGTTTGTAATATATGGATTGTTGCTGCATGTTTTATCTTAGACGATATATTATTTGATATGTATTTAAATGTAATATCTAAGTATTTTAGGTATAAAACGCTATGATTGTACGAAGTACAATTTTATTTATTTATTTTGGTCAGAAGTTCAATTTAAACTTTGAATTAGGTGGTAGTTGTTTTTTGTAGGGATGCGTTTTTTTTTCCTTTGAAAATATTTGGGAAATATTTTAGAAATGCCTATTTAATTATATGTTATGCTTGAACTGAAGTATTTGTAAGAAACTTGCTACAACAACTCTCATTTCTTACATGCTCCACTACCCTCCACATTTCTAATTTTTTGCCTTTATCTTACAGATTTATTGCCTTTTACTAATGTTTTTTTTGTTATGCTTTAGTTATTAATATTCATTAATATATCGTTTTATTTTTTTGGTCTGGAATATATATCGTTTTATTAGTCACATTGACTTTACATATTCCTAGACATTAATATCATTTTAATTAAAATATATTAGTCATTACTTCCTATTCTTATTAAATACAGAGTAATATAAATAATTGGTGACTCTGCATATTCTTAAACCTTGTTACATTTTATATAAAAGTACAATAGTTATTTTATCGGTACATGCTTACTCTTCTTAGCAAAATTATAATTCATAACTTATTCCTTGTATATTTCATATGTGAGAGTGAGTACATGTCTATTATTTCGGCTTCTATCCTTGATTAATTCCTCTAGATCAAGACAAATGAGGCTAAATTTAGTATATATACACGATGAGTGTAAAATGAATATGTATAAAATAGAACAATAAAAATCATCCTTAACCAAAATAACAACACACTTACCTAAATCGATTTAGTACAAAAAAGGAACTAAAAATACAAACCTAATTGAATTTATGCTATCAATAGTTGAAGGGTTTACACCGTCCATAAAATAGTTTGCTTTATTCGTTACTAACAATCAGTCATCCTAAATCGATTGTCTTTGTTCTCCTTCTATTGAAAGCTACCCGTGCATGATGTAAACAATCGATGCCTTAATAATGCTATTAGATTATCCAATTCTCTGACATCTTTACATAAAATTAACCTATCTCAATCAAAAGACAATTATATTAATAAATTTAAACCGATATATGTAAGTATTTAGTGTAGGTGTAGACTACAAAAGAGATCCAAATACATATAATCAAGGATAGTTTACCGTGAGGTGGATATATATACTTGCATCTTCGACAATCGAGAATCCTCATTCACATCTTTAACATAATAATTATACTTACTTCAGCGACCATGTCTTTTTAAGGTGTTGCCACTATCTCCCAAGCTTCACTATATGACTTTCTAAAGCTAATTTCCATGTAGAAGAATGAGATGATGGATGCCCAGAGCAAATGAACTAAATACCACCGTTTTCACCCTTTTATAGATGAAAATGTTACTTGAAAAGTGAAGTCATTTTGACATATAACCGTTTAGACATCTTGACTATAATTTGTTTCCAACCATTCATTGTGTACTAAATACGGGAGTTACGTGTAGTAATTGGATAATATTAAAACAGGAGTAAATGAGAGCAAAATATAACGTATACACTATGTAGTAATTATCACTAATTGAGATTTAGGTAAAAAATTGAGTCATAACCTAAAGAGTAGTCCGTACGTAGAGGCAAGATTTAACTGAAAAAAAGTGTGTGTGGGGAGAGAATAATTACTTACGAATAATGCTCATTTTTATATATACACATAATTATGCTATGGTATATTAAAATAAATAAATAAAAATTAATTACTTAAATTACAAAGTAGCCTATAATTATAATTATGTATTTTATATTGTTTTATAAACCCTATAGTAAAAATCGATCGGATAAGCTAATATATTATATACTAAGTGTGATAAACTAACACTACATGCAAACTATACCTTTGGGCCCATTTAAGCCTTTGATTTTGTCTTTACAAGTTAGCATTCAATGACCTAGAATGCTAACTTATAAATATATATAGATATAGATAGATGATTATTTTTCATGCTTAATAGAAATACAAATTGAACTATGTTGAAAACTTAACATGAAGATATAAGAGTTATACAACGATATGAAAATGAGGACTTTTTAATTGATTAATATGTAGTAATTGTATATAATTGTGAATCAAAAACTTTGTATATTATATAGAAGATTATAGATTATTAATATAGTTGTTAATATATGAAATTGTCACTTTAGTACTTTTTGGATTTGAGAAATTGTTTAAATTTTGGGAAATAAATAAGGCATGAAATAAAAAAAAACTAATTCATCTTTAAAAGTTAGCATTCAATGACCTAGAATGCTAACTTTTAAATATATATAGATAGATGATTGTTTTTCATGCTTAATAGAAATATAAATTGAACTATGTTGAAAACTTAACGAGAAGATATAAGAGTTATACAACGGTATGAAAATGAGGACTTTTTAATTGATTAATATGTAGTAATTGTATATAATTGTGAATCAAAAACTTTGTATATTATATAGAAGATTATAGATTATTAATATAATTTTTAATATATGAAATTGTCACTTTAGTACTTTTTGGATTTGAGAAATTGTTTAAATTTTGGAAAATAAATAAGGCATGAAATGGAAAAAAAAACTAATTCATCTTTAAAAGTTAGCATTCAATGACCTAGAATGCTAACTTTTAAATAAATATAGATACATGATTGTTTTCCATGCTTAATAGAAATATAAATTGAACTATGTTAAAAACTTAACGTGAAGATATAAGAGTTATACAACGATATGAAAATGATGACTTTTTAATTGATAAATATGTAGTAATTGTATATAATTGTGAATCAAAAACTTTGTATATTATATAGAAGATTATAGATTATTAATATAATTGTTAATATATGAAATTGTCACTTTAGTACTTTTTGGATTTGAGAAATTATTTAAATTTTGAGAAATAAATAAGGCATGAAATGAAAAAAAAAACTAATTCATCTTTAAAAGTTAGCATTCAATGACCTAGATTGCTAACTTCTAAATATATATAGATATATGATTGTTTTTCATGCTTAATAGAAATATAAATTAAACTATGTTGAAAACTTAACGTGAAGATATAAGAGTTATACAACGATATAAAAATGAGGACTTTTTAATTGATTTATAATGTAGTAATTGTATATAATTGTGAATCAAAAACTTTGTATATTATATAGAAGATTATAAATTATTAATATAATTGTTAATATATGAAATTGTTACTTTAGTACTTTTTGGATTTGAGAAATTGTTTAAATTTTGGGAAATAAATAAGGCATGAAGAAAAAAAAAACTAATTCATCTTTAAAAATTAGCATTCAATGACCTAGAATGCTAACTTTTAAATATATATAGATAGATGATTGTTTTTCATGCTTAATAGAAATATAAATTGAACTATGTTGAAAACTTAACTTGAAGATATAAGAGTTATACAACGATATGAAAATGAGGATTTTTTTATTGATTAATATGTAGTAATTGTATATAATTGTGAATCAAAAACTTTGTATATTATATAGAAGATTATAGATTATTAATATAATTGTTAATATATGAAATTGTCACTTTAGTACTTTTTGAATTTGAGAAATTGTTTAAATTTTGGAAAATAAATAAGACATGAAATGAAAAAAAAAACTAAATTATCTTTAAAAATTAACATTCAATGACCTAAAATGCTAACTTTTAAATATATATAGATATAGGGCAATTACGTGGTGAGAATGGACACTCAATTATGTGCAAATGTGAGAGTGTGCTTACTTATATACGCATAATACAATATGCACATACTTCATCCGATCCAATTTATATGATGAAAAATATGTGTCGTTCCAACCCCTCTTAATTTCCACTTATTAGCTTTCTTCTTTAATTATTGAGAAAACTACGGCTACATGTACGCCTAATCTGTTATTTTCAAAATTGAATTTAATATAAAGTTAACTACGACTGATTTATTGCTATGGGTGAGTTTAGAGGGATAATTAAATGTTTTTTTAGTTTTTGTGTAATTGGCTAAAACGTGAATTAAACTAAATCAGAGTGAGTATATCTTAATAATTATATGCATACTAGGAAGACACGCCTGTGCTATCGGGTCAAGTTTTTTGCAATTACTATTTTTTATATATAAATATTTGTATTTTTTTTCAATTTATATTTTTGCATTGGTTTCATAATGTGTGTTATGTTGCAATACATAGTAAGGTCATAAGACGATTCTTTTTGTTTATATTTGTTCAACAACCCTATAAAATCTTGTAATATCTTACAAGAGTTTAAATTCAAAATGCATGGACATCATTATGAACCCCTTATTAAAATGTATAATGCAAACAACATGTTACTAATATGAAAAAAATCCGAATAAGTAAATATATATATTTAAGTAGAAAGTGACTAAAATGGTGTGTGAAGAGTTGGAGATCGAATAACTGTTAAATTTATCAAAAGCTCAATCTTATTAGATATGTATGGTCCATCGAAAGCACAAAACTTAACTCTGAATGTGTCGATACAACAATCATCCTTGGTGTAATCTTTTAACGATTCGACTCCATTAGATCATGATGTTAGACCCGTGGAATTTGTCATGCGAACAACATAAAAATGCACTCTCAATACATATAACAACATAATTTTAGAAACCATCTCAAATAGACAAATTGAATTTTTTATAGTATACATGGGGCCCGAGCGGTTTCCACGTTGTACTCCTCGCCCGAGGGTAGATTAATTATGTGCGTAAAAGCACTTATCTTATTTAATTCCAAAACGAACATTCACGTTACAGCTTTTAGTTCACATCATCTCGATACGAGAGATATTTCTGAGAATGAATCCCGAATGTTGGCACTTGCTAAGCGCACCTACCCTGGAATAAGGGTACGGTCATGACCAGAAGTACTAGGGCAAAATCCTTCTAATACTAGTTATAAAGAAACGACTAAACCTTGTAAGGTACATAGCGTTCTTACGAATACTCGTGCTAACTAAGCATGTAAGTTCACATATAAATCCACACCAAAATTCATTACGGTAATATCATATAGAAATATATAATAGCGTTGTTTCTAGCAATATATACAACCTATTATAAATTCATATTTTAACACATTATTTTATCAAATCTGTTCTCAAACATAAAACAACAACTTTATCCCATCTTAATTAGACAATCAAATAATTGACAATCAAGGGAAACATGGAATAATGAGCAAGAGCGAACCGCCACTTGCCTTAGTTTAAATGAACGAGAGATCGGGTTCCGAGATCTGGAAACTTGCACTTGAGCGCGGTTTCCTACGACGACGATGAGTTTTAAGACAAAACCCTAAGTTAGATACGATACGAAAAGACGAAGCGAAACGAAGAAAAGAAGCCAGTGTCGCGGATGGCATAGCCGCGATCGCGGACTTGCTGGGCAAAACCGCGCCCGCGGTTTTACAACCACAATCGCGGATTTGCGCCTAGCCGGGGCCGCGGGTCTCTGCTTGGCCACGGTCGTGGTGGATGGAGCCGCGGTCGCGAAAATCCATCCCGACGCGAGCTTAATCAAGCTTTCGAGGCCATACCGACGATGACAACTTCGTATCTTCGCTTCTGAACCACCGCGCACCACCACCACTCCAACGTTATCCCACAGCGACTACTTCGGCTCCGGCGACGACGACTCCGGCGACGAACACGAACTTTTGACGAGAGAAAGAGGAAGCTTGAGGATGATGGAGAAGCTCAGCTACAACCTCCTATTTATAGGCTCAGAGAAGGAGGAGTTCACATCCACGCCGACAATCCAAACGATCCAGCTCCCCGCCGTTCGGAGCACAAGGGAAAATCCGATCGTCGGCCTTCTAGAAGCAGACGAAGAAGACGAATAGAGGTTTCTGTGATCGCGGATTCGCGGTTTCAGAACCGCGATTGCGGTTTGCCCCTGGGCAAAACCGCGCCCACGGTTTCAAAACCGCGGTCGCAAAACTGCCGCGCTCGCGTTTTTGGACCTTGATCGCGGTCAAGCTTAACCTTTGATTTTAGCACTCCATAACACTCTTTAAATAATTTAAGACCCATATATCTTTATTAAACGTATATCAACACGTTCAAATGGTTCTTACAGAGTTTACAGAATAAGCCTAACACGTCTTGCTTACAAAACGAAAGTTGGGACTTTTAGGGGTTATTACAATACTTCCCCCTTAATAAAAAGTTTCGACCCCGAAACTAGGCCGAAAATAGCTCGGGAAAACGACTTAGCATATCAGCCTCAGTCTCCCAAGTTTCCCAAGTCTCCTCCTCAGATCCTGACTTGGACCAGAGGATTCGTACTAATGGTACCACCTTGTTCCTCAAGTGCTTCTTGCGACGTTCGAGAATACGCACATGTCTCTCCTCGTATGTACCATTTGCCTGAATCTCGATGTCATCATAACTCAGCACATGAGACACATCTGGCACATACTTTCTCAGCAGAGACACGTGAAACACGTTATGCACAGGGTGTGCCGACGGCGGCAATGCCAAACGGTATGCTAGAGATCCAACTCTGTCAAGGATCTCGAATGGTCCCACATAGCGAGGGTTGAGCTTTCCACGCTTGCCGAACCAAAACACACCCTTGGATGGTGACACCCTAACAAACACCTTGTCACTTACCTCAAACTCGACATTCATGCGCTTCAAATCAGCATAAGACTTCCGTCGACTCTGAGCTGTAAGCATCCTCTGTCTGATCAAGACAACGTCAGGCACACAGATTCGGTCCTGAAACCAGAGTGATCCATCAACTTGAATCACGAATCCCGGAGCTTTCCCATCCATCACTTCACTGCTTAACTTTACTAAGATCAAATCATCAACCTGCTTCTCCTTGATCTGATCGAGTAGCGTAGCCTGAATCTCCAACATACTCAGGCATCCTCGACGCTGATCATACAAGACATCAATCTCGCATAATCCTTGTTGTAGTTTGGTTTGGGTAGTGAGCAGAGCTACTACGGTCTCGTGCGGCGTCTTCCGGCTTAAAGCATCGGCTACCACGTTAGCCTTGCCCGGATGATACAACAACTCGATGTCGTAATCCTTGAGTAGCTCTAACCAGCGACGTTGCCTCATATTCAACTCCTTCTGAGTGAACACATACTTGAGACTCTTGTGTTCGGTAAAGATCTGGCATCTAACACCATAGAGATAGTGCCTCCAAATCTTCAGCGCGAAAACCACAGCCGCTAATTCCAGATCATGCGTTGGATAGTTTGCTTCATAGGTGTTCAATTGCTGAGATGCGTATGCAATAACCTTTCCTTTTTGCATTAATACACATCCTAACCCATGCTTTGAAGCGTCACTATAGACCACATAACCATCAGATCCATCTGGTAGCGCCAAACCTAGTGCGGACGTCATGCACTTTTTTAACTTCTGAAAACTTGCCTCGCACTTGTCGTCCCATATGAACTTATTATGGACCTTGCGGAGCAACCCGGTCATGGGTAGAGCGATCTTTGAAAATCCCTCCACAAACCATCTGTAATAACCTGCAAGTCCCAAGAAACTGCGCACCTCCTTCACGTTCTGAGGTCGCTTCCAGTCGGCTACCGCTTCGATCTTCTGAGGGTCGACCATAGCCTCATTCTCATTAATCACATGGCCTAAGAAAGCCACTTCCTTAATCCAGAAGTCACATTTAGACAACTTGGCATACAACTGATTTTGTCTAAGAACCAACAATGTGATACGAAGATGCTCCTCGTGAGCCTCCTCGTTCGGAGAGTAGATCAGGATATCGTCGATAAACACCACCACGAACTTGTTCAGATACTGATGGAAACATCTGTGCATCAGATCCATGAAAATTGCCGGAGCATTTGTAAGCCCAAATGGCATGACTACGAACTCGTAGTGTCCATATCTCGTCCGGAACGCAGTCCTCGAAATATCTTCCTCACGAATCCTGAGCTGATGGTAACCAGATCTCAGATCGATCTTGGAAAAGACTTTTGCTCCCTGCAGTTGATCCAAAAGATCATCTATCCTTGGCAAAGGATACTTATTCTTGATGGTGACCTTGTTCAACTCTCGATAGTCGATACAAAGTCTGAATGAACCATCCTTTTTCTTGACAAACAAGACAGGAGCGCCCCAAGGCGATGCACTCGGCCTATATCCTTTCTCGAGTAGCTCCTCAAGTTGTTTCTTCAACTCTTGCATCTCCGCTGGAGCCATCCGATAAGGTGCTTTAGAAATCGGCGAGGTTCTAGGCTCTAGATCAATAGTGAACTCCACGTCACGATTCGGGGGTAAACCGAGAATCTCCTCAGGAAAAACATTCGGATACTCGCATATGACAGGAACATCGTGAACTGAAGTGTCATCCTTCTTGGGTTTATCCAGATAGCACAGGTACCCGACACAACCTTGTTGAAATAGCTTACACGCAGCCATCGCATTGATAAGCTTTCCGTTATCAGCGTCATTACGACCCTTGAACTTACACACAAACTGGCCCCCGGATGAAACTGTCACTGTCCTTGTGCTGAAATCGATTACCGCCCCGTGACGTGTCAGCCAGTCCATCCCGAGAATGATGTCGTATGGAGCCATGGCTATGCAGATCAAGTATGCTTCGAACTTCCGACCTTGAATAGTAATCGGAAATTCCGACAATCGCTTGGTCCCTACTAATTGCTCACCATTGGGAAGGTTCACCACAAATGGTTCGCAAGATTCATTGCACTTCAACCCTAACTTACTTACACACTTTTCCGAAATAAAGGAATGAGTAACACCCGAATCAAACAATATGCAAACTGATGTAGAGTGAAGGTATAGAGTACCTTGAGCAATCAGAGCATTGGGTCCATCAGCCTCACGCATCTCGTACATCCGCTAACCGTGACCCACTGGAGCAGCTGAGGCCTTTCCCTTATTCTGAGCAGTTGTCTGCATCGAAGTGCTAGGAGTCCTCACAGGCTTGAATCGGGGTCGGTTGTTATGGCTAACTGACCCTTGTTGTGACTCAGCCTCCTTTGAGGACAAAAATTCTGCAAATGCCCTTCCTTCCCGCATGCAAAGCACATTCTCTTACCCTTCGTGCACTCATTGCTTTTGTGCCCCAGCGTTCCGCAATTATAGCACTGAATCGGGTTCTTGCCCTGGCCCGAGCGTTAAGTAGGACCTGACTGTGTCACCTTAGTTCTTGCCCGACCAGACTTGGCAAAGTGTGATGGCGGTACGGGTCGTTTAAACCCACTAGCCTGAGGCTGGCTGTGCGACGGTCTCTAGCGATTACGCTTCTTTACCGACTCCTCTAGAGTCACTTCTAGCTTATACGCGGCATCCACATACTGCTCCAGAGTAGAGCAGCCGTGGCGCACCATCAACGGCTTAATATCCGGGTTCATCCACTCATGGAAATGCCAGATTTTCTGCTCCTCACTCGACACTTCCGGTCCAACATATTGCAACAAGTGGTTAAACTTTGCTGCAAGCTCAGTCACCTTCAGCCCATCAGTCTTAGGGTAAATGAACTCCTTATATTTCTCCTCCCTCATAGCATAGGAAAAGAAATGATTAGTCATCTTCATCTTGAACATACCCCAATTCAACGCAGGATGATCATCTCGTCCGGTGCTCTCCCACCATTCACTAGCCACGTCCTTTAGTTGAAGGGAGGCAATGTGCACTCTCTCAGCTTCAGTGCAAGCGACGTTCCGGAATAACCGTTCCATATATGAGAACCAATATGCCACCCTGACCGGTTCTCCGGTATCGTCATAGCTGTCCGACCTCATTGAACTAATGGCCTTCAAGGCCCGACCATAATTCCCTCCATTTTTGACGGTATCGACCGAAGGTGCATGGTCCACTGGCTCCCCAAATTCAGGAATAACCTGAGGAGCTGGAACACCTTGCGCTTGTGGTACAGCTGGCCGAACTATCTCGGTGACAGCCTGCACCACGATCCTTCGAATGGCCTCCATGGCCGCAGCGTCAAAGACAGCCTGAGGGTTAGCTTGAACATGGTTATTGCCTGTCGGGTTATTGTGAGAGGCCGATTCGCTCTCATCCCCCTAATTAGCAACACTTCTCAGGTTCAACCTAGGGTTATTACTCAGCCTAGCACCAGCACGGGTCGTGTTCCTTGTGTTCCCCATCTGTTTGTGACAAGGCCGGAAACCAGTGTCATTTTCCTGTCAAAGAAATCCTAATTCACCTACTACAGAGTATAGCAAGCAAGTCAGGGTCGATCCCACATGAAGTCAGTTATCTGTATGCAATAACGTGTGAGTAACAAGTAACAGGGTTTTTTTATAGTAATGGCAAAGTAACAAAGACGCAAGATTTAACAGGAGAAGGAATATGATGAGGAAAGGTATTCCACTAGACAAATATCCACAAAGCAGATGAAATAGGTTGATCACTGAAAACTATCGTTCCAAGTTCTTTTTACAATCTTATAGTTGTTCCCACCCTGATCTTAAGTACTATCGATTCTCACAGTTGTCGATAGACTTATTACTATGTCAATGGTAAAGTACCACCAATTCTCACAATTGTCGGCAGACTTTACCACTAACACAGCAATAGCAATTCACACAAGGATATAGGATACATGCAAATAGAAGGACGTACTAATACTCGCATGCAACTGATTCTCACTCACGATTGTACGCTCGGAACCCCTATACGCACAATCGTGTTTGCCACTAGATATGCACTCAGAACCCCTATATGCAAATCCTAGCAATTGATAGATGTCGAAAAACCTAGTTAGCTACGCTAGAAGAATCAACATAAACCAATAGACAATATGCTCAAGAGAATTAATCCAACTTTATAAGATATAGAACGAGGAATAGAAATCTCACAACCAATTCATTGCAGTGCTTCAATTGTCTAGCGAAACAAAGGTGTTTAGCTCTCCATTCGTTCAAACCCTAGAATTGGAATGAATAATAGAGAGGATCGAACTCTCCAAAAACTAAAGAAAAGGTTCTTAAATAGGTTTTAGAAAACTAACCTAGCAAATAAGGAAAGTAAATAATAACAATTATAAAGTCGAAAATACTAAAACGGAAATAATTCAACGCTGGCCACGAGGCGTCGTTCTCCATCGCGGGGCGGTAAGTTCCACCGCGGGGCGGCGGCTAGTCTTGTGGCGCGGGGCGGCAAGACCAGCTTCTTCAAGTCTTCATCTTCTGCTCTCCTGTACTACCAAGTAATGGTAGCCTTCCTCCATGAATTCTGAGCAGATCTTCTCTTCCATCTTCCATCATCTCTCCACTAAGCTGTAAATCCTATGATATCTTCGCTTTCAACTATTCTTCTGGATTACAGACTTAGCCTAAATCTATACCAAAACTCCGTCTAAAATATGTCAATAATCACTAGTTAGGGTGCCTGAAATGGCACCTATCAAATATCATCACACTTAGACCTTTACTCGTCCCGAGTAAATCAAAACTGATACTACTCCAGTCATCAAACACCAAGGCCTCAGGAAATGCAAGTAGACATGATACCAGTGACTACAACAACTCAACAATCAGCTCCAGACAACCAAAACAAGTGATGCGAGATAAATCTATTCCTAACTCCTGTCTAGCTCCTTATTGCTCCAGAGTGACCTACCCTAACTCCTTATATCACCTCTGCTTATGACGCCAACCTCCAGAATGATCCTAAAATCACTCCTTTTTCTTTACGCTCATCTTGCCTAGGCGCCCTCTCGGGTTTTCGCCTAGCCACTCATTTTATTTTACTAGACATCTCACATGTACTCACATCGCTCCAGTCCACTTTTGCACCGGTCTATACCAGTCGGACTACCTACTTTTTACCTGAACCGCCCTTTCGGATTTTCGGCCCATCCCAGGATTTTGATTGCCTTTTTCAAATATTTTTGGCTTTTTTTTCTTCAAGAAAATTGAATTGAAAATGCAAATATGAAATGCATATACAGACTATGTACACTAACTGTGATAAGCAGCAAGTCTAAATCCCTCCCCATATTTGAAACACACATTGTCCTCAATGAAGAGACGAAGACAAAATGAATTAGGGGAGGAAGAACATAAACTCACTAGAAAGGCGGATACGGTGGATAGCCTGGCGGAGGTGGATGCCTCCCAAAGTACTGCTCCTGCATGAATGCCTCAGCTGAACTCAACTGGCTCGTGATATCTCGCGTAATGTCGGCCTGTAAAGTTTGCAGGCGAGTCAGCATCTCCTCGTTTGCAGCGTGTTGACGCAGTGTGAAAGCATCAAAATGAGCAAAAATCTCATCCCAAGGAATCTCAGAAGTCGATGTAGAGGCAAAAGCAGCAACAAACGCAGGGGGATCAAAATCCATAATAGCAGGAATAGCGGCCTGGGGCTCATCCTCAGTGTCGGAAGGGATAACCTCAGCGTCAGATGAAATGAACCATCCTGTGAAGTCCCGCGGGTAGGCCAAGGTGTCACCGCGGGGCGGTACAATTCACCGCGGGGCGGCGAAGAGGACCAGGAACTTCTACTGAAAAGCAACGCCGGGTCGCGGTAGGGATGCCGCGGGGCGGTACTGTTCACTGTCTTCTCCAAATAAATAAAAACGATTCGCGCGAGGCGGTACTGTTGCAGCACGAGGCGGCCACTGTGCTATTACTCCTCTTTCACCCTCCGATGAGTCTAGACAACACGCAACTTCCTCCAATCACACCTCCAAAACTTCAAAACACCACCCTTCTCTAACAAACACCACAGGGTGGTCGAATGGGTGCAATGTGGTGGTATGGGAAAAGGAAACAAATTTGATGTTGGCGATGAGGATCTTCCACAACCAAGGCTTAGAACAAGGGAAATTTGGGGATTTGAGGTGTGAGGTTGAGGGTTTGAGAGGGGGAAGGGGGGCGCGGCAAAGAGAGAGAGAGAAGGGAAGAGAAAAAAGAATGAGGGGATTAGGGTATTGGCGGGAGTGTTTAATGAGTGTGATGAAGGTAAATACCAGGTACCGGACCGCGGGACGATCCAACTGAAACCGTCAAATCCTTTGTATCCAACTTGGAAAATATTTTTTATTTTTTATTTTTTTTTAATCGGGATGAGTGAAATTACCCAGGCTTCACCGCGGGGCGGTGGGACTCACCGCGGGGCGGTCTTGAGGCTTCTGGGGAGTTGAACTCGCCTCCATTTACTTTCGTACCTGAAATGTTAGTAGCAGGCGAACGAAACAAGGAAAAAGAAAATACGAAAAAGTCTAAGAAAAGAAGAAATCAAAAGAAGAGAAAAGGAAAAAGGAAAATACCTCGGGTTGCCTCCCGAGCAGCGCCTTGGTTAACGTCGTTGGCTCGACGTAGGCTGTGGCCTATCAGATTTCAGCTTCAGGGGACTCAAAACTTACCGTGTCAACATGGTTCGGATCAAAGCCTTCATAATAAGGTTTCAACCTGTGGCCATTCACTTTGAAAATGTTGCCTGTCTTGGGGTTAATCAATCCAATGGCGCCATGGGGGTGTACTTCAGCAATTTCATAAGGGCCTGTCCACTTGGATCTCAGTTTCCCAGCAAAGAGCTTAAGCCGAGATTGAAAAAGGAGGACCTTATCCCCTAGCTTAAAATCCTTTCTCAGAATCTGCTTGTCATGCCACTGCTTGGTCTTCGCCTTATAGTTGACCGAGTTCTCATACGCCTCAAGGCGCAACTCCTCGAGCTCTTGCAGTTGTAGCTTCCAGAAATCTCCCACTTCATCCAGTTGCATGTTGCATTTCTTTATTGCCCACCATGCTTTATGCTCAAGCTCTACAGGGAGGTGGCATGCTTTTCCGAATACCAACCGGAAATGAGACATTCCTATCGGAGTCTTGAAGGTTGTGCGATATGCCCACAGTGCATCACTGAGTTTGGTACTCCAATCCCTACGATTAGCTACAACTGTTTTCTCCAAGATAGATTTAATCACTCTGTTGGAGTTCTCGGCCTGCCCATTAGTTTGAGGGTGATAGTCTGTCGAGATTCTTTGGGTGATGTGATACTTTTTCAATAGGGCAGTCACTGTCTTGTTGCAGAAATGGGTTTCCCTGTCACTAATTAAAGCTTTGGGTATCCCAAATCTTGAGAAAATGTTCTCCTTAAGAAAACCTGCTACGACTTTAGAGTCATCAGTCCTGGTGGCCTTTGCTTCCACCCACTTGGAAACGTAGTCCACCGCAAGCAATATATAAATATTTCCATTAGAGCTAGGAAAGGGTCCCATAAAGTCCATTCCCCAAACATCAAAGACCTCACAAAAGATTAATGAAGATTACGGCATCTCATTCCTCCTGGTGATATTTCCAACCCTTTGGCATCGGTCACAGGATTTGCAAAAGGCGTAAGCATCCCGAAAGATGTGTGGCCAATAAAATCCCGCCTCCAATACTTTCCTAGCAGTCCTATTTGCTCCAAAATGACCCCCACATGCTTCAGAATGACAGAAGGTAAGGACAGATTGTACCTCATTGTCCGGAAGACACCGGCGCACTACCTGATCGATACAATGCTTCCAAAGGTAGGGATCATCCCAAACATAATGACGGGCCTCTCTACGGACCTTCGCCTTTTGAGCTCTGGTGTAATCCGGGGGTAGTTCCTCTCGGACCAAATAGTTCACGATATCTGCGTACCACGGCCTGAAAGAACGGATTCCGAAGACGTCCATGGCTATGTGAGGAGAGGGGTCATAAGTGTCTACAGAGTAAAGTGGAACACCGGAGATGTTGCCGCGGGGCAGTACTGTCTTCGCGGGCCGCGGTGAGCTTCCCTGGTTCTCAAGTAAATATGCCGTCGGGTCGCGGTGAACGTTACCGCGGGGCGGTGGATCCTCCAGCTTCATACTGGCTACAAGTCGCCGGGTCGCGGTAATGGGGGCCGCGGGGTGGTGAGCACTTCCTGAACTCTCTTCGATCATAAAGAGTGTGTCGTCTGGGAAGGTTCCGTGAATGGGGTTCTATTTTCTGGGCTGATCTTCCTCATGTACGAGTCTACTCAGGTGATCAGCTACTAGGTTCTCCGCTTACTTCTTATCACGGATCTCCACATCAAATTCAGTGAGAAGGAGAACCCATCGGATTAATCTTGGCTTTGCTTCTTTCTTCGTCATGAGGTAACGAAGAGCGGCATGATCTGTATAGATAATCACCTTGAATCCCAAAAGATATTGCCTAAACTTCTCCAAGGCAAAGATAACTGCCAGTATCTCCTTCTCAGTAGTGGAGTAGTTCCTCTGGGCTCCATTCAGAGTCATGGAAGCATAATGAATCACATGGGAGGCACGTCCCACTTTCTGTCCTATAACTGCTCCAACTGCATAGTCACTAGCGTCGCATATGATTTCAAACGGGCGAGACCAGTCAGGTGCCTGAATGATGGGTGCACTTGTCAGGTGTTCTCTCAAACAATCAAACGCCTTCTTACACTCATCAGTAAATGCATAGGTCACCTCCTTCTTCAGTAGCTCACATAGGGGTGAAGAGATCTTAGAGAAGTCCTTGATAAATCTTCGGTAAAAACCTGCATGACCTAAAAAGGAACGCACTTCACGCACATTAGTAGGATAGGGCAAAGACTGAATTACATCAATCTTCGCCTTATCGACCTCAATACCCCTAGCGGAGACGATATGACCAAGTACTATCCCCTGTTCTACCATAAAATGACACTTTTCATAATTCAAAACCAAATTGGTTTCAACACATCTTTTAAGTACAAGTGCCAAATGGTTCAAACATGAGTCAAAGCTAGTCCCATGCACTGTAAAGTCATCCATGAATACCTCAATAAATTTCTCAACATATTCAGAGAAAATACTAACCATACATCGTTGAAAGGTACCGAGTGCGTTACACAATCCAAATGGCATTCTGCGGTATGCAAATGTGCCAAAGGGACATGTAAAAGTGGTTTTCTCCTGGTCTTCTGGCGTAATGGCCACCTGAAAATATCCTGAATACCCGTCGAGAAAGCAGTAATAGGGGCGCCCAACAAGGCGTTCTAGCATTTGATCAATAAAGGGCATGGGAAAATGGTCTTTCCGAGTTACCGCATTCAGCTTACGGTAGTCAATACACACCCTCCATCCTGTGGTGGTCCTTGTAGGAACTAAATCCCCTTGTTGATTTTCCACTATAGTGATACCTCCTTTCTTAGGAACAACCTGGGTTGGGCTTATCCATTGGCTATCTGAAATGGGGAAGATCATATCAGCTTTGAGGAGTTTCAACACTTCCTTCTTGACCACTTCCATCATTGGAGGATTGAGCCTTCTCTGCGGCTGCCTGGATGGTTTGGCTCCATCTTCAAGTAGAATCCTATGCATACAAGTCGAGGGACTTATTCCTTTTATGTCTGCAATGGTCCATCCTATCACAGTCTTGTACTCCCTGAGCACGCCTAATAGCTTCATTTCCTGGTCTGCAGATAGCTGACACAATGACTGGCAGAGTATCGTTGGCTCCAAGAAAGGCGTACTTGAGATGATCTGGCAACGGTTTCAATTCAATCTCGGGGGCTGTTCGACAGAGGGAACAAGCTTCTCGCTCGGATTTAGTAAAGTGGGGCCAACGCCCAAAGGATACTTACCATATGCATCCAGCTGAGCTATGACTTCCTGCATGTTAGATGATAAAGAATATTCCTCATGGGAAAAATCCAAATTGTTCTCAACAATGGATTACAACTCATCAGGACCAGAAATATCAAATACATCTTGTGCAATAGAGTCAATCACGTCAATTGAGCATAAAGAATGGTCTTTGTTAGGGTGTTTCATAGCTTCATATATGTTATATTCCACTTTTTCCCCATCAAATTCCATGGAAAGTGTCCCACTTTGCAAATCAAGTTTAGTCTTAGCAGTTTTCAAAAATGGCATACCTAACATTATATGGGTTGCCTTTGTATCTGTTTCCATATCTAAGACATAAAAATCTGCAGGGAATATCAATTTATCCACCATAACAAGAACGTCCTCTACTACTCCTCTAGGGTAGACACTAGACCTATCAGCTAATTGAATTACAATTCCTGTTTCCTGTAGAGGTCCAAGTCCAAGTCCAAGAGATTCATAGAGAGAATAGGGCAAAACATTAACGGAGGCACCAAGATCAAGCATAGCTCTTTCAAACTTAGTGTCACCAATAATACAAGGAATGCTCCACATACCTGGATCGCCGCACTTCTTTGGCAGACGCCTCTGGAATACAGCGGATACGCGTTCGCTAACCTTGACTTTTTCCTTGCCCTTCAGCTTCTGGTTTCGTTTGATGGTGCATAGCTCCTTTAGAAACTTAGCGTACCTTGGTATACTCTTGACAAGCTTGAGGAGTGTGATATTCACTTCACATTTACTGAAAGTGTCGAAGAGATCCTTGTCGTCAATCACTCTCCTTTCCTTTAATGCCTCCGGAAAGGGGGCGGGGGGATTTTCAGATCCAAGAGGAGGGAAATATGGACGAACATAGGGGTCCTCTTCTTCATCATGATCGATCTCTGGGCTTTCACCGCAAGGAGGTGCTCTTGGCCGCGGGGCGGCAGTGTTGACTCAGAATAATTGGGAGCTGCCATCGGGTCGTGGTGGTGATCGCCGCAGGGCGGTGGAATTTGCCCATCTTCAATTTCGGTTTTGTCGTCCTTTTCAGCAGTAGGAGCGACTTGCAATTCTTTGCCACTTCGAAGGGTCACAACATTTACACTTTCTTGCGCATCCCTTTTGTTCAACCTAGCAACCGTATCCGATAAATTAACCACGGTCTCCTTCATGCTCTTGATGCTGGCCTCAGTAGTGTGTACATGCGTTGTGAAGTGCATCGTTAAGGTCTTGAGCATATCTTCAGTTGAAGGGGAGTTACTAGCTTGGGGGGCTGTTGGTGGCTCATCAAAGTGAGGTTTTGGTGGTGGTTGTAGCTGTTGTTGATCTTGTCTAGGTCTAATCGGCCCGTAACCTCCAGCGGCGTATACTTCAGCAGTAGTGGCATCCTGAAGTTGGGGACAAGCGTTGGTGTTGTGAAACGGGTCAACGCAAATTCCACAAGCGTTGTGCTGTTGGGATGCTTCTTTTGAGCTCATCTTCACAAAAACCTGTTTCAATGAAGTAATCTCTTACATCAGATGTGCATCGTTGGAATTGATAGCATTAACGCCTCTGATTTTTTGGGCTTCATCAAAATCCCTTGTGCCCTCAGCCATATCATGAAGTTTAATCATAGCTGCATCATGGGTCATATTCAAGATACTACCACCACAAGTAGCATCTATGATTCTTCTTTCATCATCTAGCAGTCCATTGTAAACATAGAGTACCAGAGCTTTCTTGTCAAAACCATGGAACGGGCAACTAGAACAAAGTCGTTTGAACCGCTCACAATAGTCATAAAGGATCTCCTCCTCTCCTTGTTCAATACTGGCAATTTCCCTTTTTAAGGCGTTCACCATCTTGGTTGGGAAATATTGTGTGAGGAATGCCTTATGTAGCTCAGCCCATGAATCTATGCTTCCGCCTGGTAGATGATAGTACCAATCCTCAGCATCTTCCTTAAGAGTGAACCCGAAGGCTCTCATTTTAATCCGATCTTCAGTGACGTTGGCTGGTTTAATGCTCATAATGACGTTGTGGAATTTACCCAAATGAAGAACGGGGTCTTCTCCACTTCGTCCATAATATCTCGGGAGCAACCGTATCACTCCTGTTCTGAGCTCAAACGTCACACCATCAGCAAGCGGTGGAATGATTACAGCCAATGGTTGTTGTGCCAGATCTGGCGCAGTCAACTGTCGGAGTGTCTGAGCCATTCGTACCTGCCTCTGTATCAACTTCAACAAGTAGCGAATCAGTAGCAAAGGTGCGGACCGTAAGATAGATCCACACCGCAGTCAATCACAAATAATCACAAACATAGTATTTGACTCCCCGACAACGGCGCCAAATTTGACAAGGCCGGAAACCGGTGTCATTTTCCTGTCAAAGAAATCCTAATTCACCTACTACAGAGTATAGCAAGCAAGTCATGGTCGATCCCACAGGGAGTCAGTTATCTGTATGCAATAACGTGTGAGTAACAAGTAACAGGGGGGTTTTATAGTAATGGCAAAGTAACAAAGACGCAAGATTTAACAGGAGAAGGAATATGATGAGGAAAGGTATTCCACTAGACAAATATCCACACAGCAGATGAAATAGGTTGATCACTGAAAACTATCGTTCCAAGTTCTTTTTACAATCTTATAGTTGTTCTCACCCTGATCTTAAGTACTATCGATTCTCACAGTTGTCGATAGACTTATTACTATGTCACTGGTAAAGTACCACCGATTCTCACAGTTGTCAGCAAACTTTACCACTAACACAGCAATAGCAATTCACACAAGGATATAGGATACATGCAAATAGAAGGACGTACTAATACTCGCATGCAACTGATTCTCACTCACGATTGTACGCTCGGAACCCCTATACGCACAATCGTGTTTGCCACTAGATATGCACTCGGAACCCCTATATGCAAATCCTATCAATTGATAGATGTCGAAAAACCTAGTTAGCTACGCTAGAAGAATCAACATAAACCAATAGACAATATGCTCAAGAGAATTAATCCAACTTTATAAGATATAGAACGAGGAATAGAAATCTCACAACCAATTCATTGCAGTGCTTCAATTGTCTAGCGAAACAAAGGTGTTTAGCTCTCCATTCGTTCAAAACCTAGAATTGGAATGAATAATAGAGAGGATTGAACTCTCCAAAAACTAAAGAAAAGGTTCTTAAATAGGTTTTAGAAAACTAACCTAGCAAATAAGGAAAGTAAATAATAACAATTATAAAGTCAAAAATACTAAAACGGAAATAATTCAACGCTGGCCGCGAGGCGTCGTTCTCCACCGCGGGGCGGCGGCTAGGCTTGTGGCGCGGGGCGGCAAGACCAGCTTCTTCAAGTCTTCATCTTCTGCTCTCCTGTACTACCAAGTAATGGTAGCCTTCCTCCATGAATTCTGAGCAGATCTTCTCTTCCATCTTCCATCATCTCTCCACTAAGCTGTAAATCCTATGATATCTTCGCTTTCAACTATTCTTCTGGATTACAGACTTAGCCTAAATCTATACCAAAACTCCGTCTAAAATATTTCAATAATCACTAGTTAGGGTGCCTGAAATGGCACCTATCAGTTTGCTGATCAATTATTAAAGTACTTCATAAAATTAGTATCACACTTAAAGACGCACAATAGATGTAATTGATTCCGAGTAGATTAAACTGGCAAACTTTATTGATAGGATAACTGAAACCATGCTCAATGAGTCTTACAATAACCTTCCTAAACAACGAGACAAAACTGTTAGAAGGCTAACTCTCTAAAAACAACGAAAAGCAAAACAACTAGAAAAGATCACTACAACTTGCTATTGTCCCCCCGAAGGGTCCTTGAAGAGATTCATGTACTCATCAGCCCTCCGACATCTCTTCGAAAGTGACATGTATTCTGGTTCTGGAGCCGACCTTCTCGAGCTACTAGAACCCGAAACACTTGGCCCCTCCCTAGGAACGCTTGGCCCTTCCCTAAGCACGGGTGGATAGCAAAACCGATCCAAGAACCCTGGGCGAAAATCCGCCACATTCAGCTCGTAGTGCGGGTTGACCAGTTGTCTTGCCTGCCTAATGTCATCTTGAAGCTCATGAACATCATCCAGCATGAGAGAGAGACTGGACTCAACATCGTAAGCCCGCTCCTCCATAGCGTATAGCGAGTCCATCCACTCCTCCATGTGCTCAACTAGCACACGGGGCCTGATTCTCGCTTGTTGGGCGGGAACATCCACAGACGCCTCAAACGATCCCCACGGTCTCGCTTGCCTACGAGCTTGCTCCGTCATTTCCTCCACTTGGCGACGAGCCTCGGAGGAAGTCATCTCACTCTGATGGTGCACGTGACGAGAAGCAGGGCTCATCAACGGCTCTCCAGGTGCGTGGGTAGGACGCGGACCCACTGGTGCATCCAATGGCTCGTACTCCACCCGGTCCTTACCAGACACCCCAAGTGCCTCCCAAGTAACAGGGGACAAGGGCGTGTACTCCGGAAACGGTGGCATCTCCGGGCTAAGGAAGATGAATTGCATCCCCGGATCTTCTCCATCCACAAGCAGGTGCTCCAGATCCAAATCAGTATCGTACTCCTCGAGGTCCTCCTTAGGGTCCTCCTCAGGATCCTCTTTGGGGTCCTCCTCTGGGTCTTCCTCAGGATCCTCCTCGGGATCCTCCTCAGACTCCTCTTCGGGGTCTTCCTCGGGATCTTCCATCCCATCGGATATAAGCACCACCGACTCCACAAGCACGGTCTTCTCCTCCTCTTGAGGACTAACCGCAACCCCGACTATAGCGCAACCCGGAAGGATAAGGGGACTCACACTCGGCCTTAGGTGGCGGAGCTACCTCAGCGTCCTTCTTTCCTTTGAGTTGTGACACGATAGCACCCATTGTCTGCGAGGTGACGAGGGAGAATTAGAACTTTCTAATTATAGAAGCTAACTTTCTATATTAGACAGAAGAAGAAGGCACGACTAGAACGACAGAGGTTTCAAAGTATAAAATTTTACTCAAAAGTATAATCTTGTTTAAAACTTTGACTCGTCTTTTTGAAATACCCAATTAATTTCTTTACCACGAACGGAGAACGGTTTACAAAGTTTTGTTTTAAATAAAACGATTTGAAAACTTAAATCATTTTAAAAAAATTTAGATCTGATACCAAATCTGTAACACCCCCAAATTACCTTTGGAAATATTACCGCCAGTGACCTCAGAATACACACCCGGGGTCACCGAAGGCTTACCGTTTTTTATAACAAATGATATAATGTTGTAAACTTTATTAAATAACATGAAAGTTGACCAAATAATATTCAAACCGACGTCAAAAGTTACAACTGATAACAAAACCAAATACAGAAATGTTTATTACAGCGGAAGTCTTTGGAATAATAAAACGCCACAAAGGGGTTTTTGAACTGTGCGATCTCACGCCAGGATCTTCAACCTTAGAGAAAAACACTTAAAATGGCAATTGCCTTCAACGTCGGAATCTAGCCTTCATAACTGAGGAAATTTACCAGATGTACCGTATGAGACGGATGAAATAACGGTTGGTTAGTCTAATGAAAGACTACGCAAGGGTACAAATAAAAAGGTTCTTAGTAGTCGTATTAAGTTATATCCATCGCTTCTCGAATAATAGCCGATAAACGATGGTGAACCCCCATACTTCTACGGAAAACACAAGAAAAGGAATGATTGAAGAGAAGACTCCAAAGGAATTGAGTCTTATATGAAACGTATGAAGAGAAGACTCCAAAGGAATTGAGTCTTATAGGAAACGTATGACAATTGTTTGGGAACGTTATGTTTTCACGCAAGTTTAAAACACGACCTTGATTATTTGGGTCCACGACCAACCTCACCGCGCAATGCGAATCCAGATTGGAAAGAAGACTTACTCTAACAAGAGTCCGGGCGGTTTCCACGTTGTACTCCTCGCCTGAGGGTAGATTAATTATGTGCGTAAAAGCACTTATCTTATTTAATTCCAAAACGAACATTCACGTTACAACTTTTAGTTCACATCATCTCGATATGAGAGATATTTCTGGGAATGAATCCCGAATATTGGCACTAGCTAAGTGCACCTACCCTGGAATAAGGGTACGGTCATGACCAGAAGTACTAGGGCAAAGTCCTCCTAATACCAGTTATAAAGAAATAACTAGACCTCACAAGGTACATAACGTTCCTACGAATACTCATGCTAACTAAGCATGTAAGTTCACATATAATTCCACACCAAAATTCATTACGGTAATATCATATAGAAATATATAATAGCGTTGTTTCTAGCAATATATACAACCTATTATAAATTCATATTTTAACACATTGTTTTGTCAAATCTGTTCCCAAACATAAAACAACAACTTT
The DNA here is from genome assembly GCA_027886185.1 of Rheum nobile. Classification (NCBI taxonomy): domain Eukaryota; kingdom Viridiplantae; phylum Streptophyta; class Magnoliopsida; order Caryophyllales; family Polygonaceae; genus Rheum; species Rheum nobile. The sequence goes on along the minus strand of WOAB01000669.1, from coordinate 802,007 downwards.
ATCCCATCATAATTAGACAATCAAATAATTGACAATCAAGGGAAACATGGAATAATGAGTAAGAGCAAACCGCCACTTGCCTTAGTTTAAACGAACGAGAGATCGGGTTCTGAGATCTGGAAACTTGCACTTGAGCATGGTTTCCTACGACGACGAAGAGTTTTAAGACAAACATACGTTAGATACGATACGAAAAGATGAAGCGGAACGAAGAAAATAAGCCAGTGCCGCGGTCGCGGATGGCATAGCCGCGATCGCGGACTTGCTGGGCAAAACCGCGCCCGCGGTTTTACAACCGCGATCGCGGATTTGCGCCTAGTCGGGGCCGCGGGTCTCTGCCCGGCCACGGTCGCTGTGGATGGAGCCGCAGTCGCGGAACTCCATTCCGACGCGAGCTTAATCAAGCTTTCGAGGCCATACCGACGACGATGACTTCGTATCTTCGCTTCTGAACCACCACTCCAACGATTTCCCATGGCGACTACTTCGGCTCCGGCGACGAACACGAACTTTTGACGAGAGAAAGAGGAAGCTTGAGGATGATGGAGAATTTCGGCTACAACCTCCTACTTATAGGCTCAAAGAAGGAGGAGTTCACATCCACGCCGACAATCCAAACGATCCAGCTCCCCGCCGTTCGGAGCACGAAGGAAAATCCGATCGTCGGCCTTCTAGAAGCAGACGAAGAAGACGAACAGAGGTTTCCGTGATCGCGGTTTCAGAACCGCGATTGCAGTTTCACCCTGGGCAAAACCGCGGTCGCGGAACTGTCGCGCTCGCGTTTTTGGACCTTGATCGCGGTCAAGCTTAACCTTTGATTTTAGCACTCTATAACACTCTTTAAATAATTTAAGACCCATATATATTTATTAAACGTATATCAACATGTTCAAATGGTTCTTACAGAGTTTACAGAATAAGCCTAACACGTCTTGCTTACAAAACGAAAGTTGGGACTTTTAGGGGTTATTACATAATATGTGCCATAAATACCTCTTATACCCAACTTTTTATTGTTACTAGTTACATGTGTGCCCGTGCGTAGCACGGGTCCGTAACATGTTTTATTTTCTTTTATTTATAATTAGATTAGTTTATATTTTTAGTATATTAGTATACTTTATACAATAAAATTTATCAAAATTTACGAACGGTTTTTAAATAGCGGAATGATATATATATAAGGTATTCCATTATACTTTAATAATTACTATGTTGTTAATGTAATTTGGGATGAAACAAAATTACTTTGTGAACTTTATAACAAAAGTTGTAAAATTATATCTCATATCAAGTTTATATAGAAGTAGTTTAAACATTCACTATTTATGTGTTATTTCAAGTGGATACATTGAGCTAATACAAAACCTTTAATACCCCTCATTTTTAGTATGGATATTTGGGTAATTTCCCCAACCCTCGTTCTGTAATCGTGTCGCGTTTGGCAAAGTTCGGATTTTCTGTAACTCGTATAATCTCTGTAATAATTCCCTGAGCATTATAATATACATCCGATGTATTTTTGAGGCTTAGAATATTTGTTTGGGTATAAATATTTATTTTTCGGGGTTTAATCACGTGTAAACCTTTTCCCTGAAGCAACGGCACGAACGTGGCATTTTCCGCGTCATCTTCAATGGCTCTGCGCGTTTCGCCGGTTGGGTCGCCGTCGATTCGCCGGGGGAGGGAGATGGATCGCTTCGCCTGGCCGCCGTTACTTCTCTTCGGTGGCTATAAAAGGGGGGCCGAGGTGGGTGGCTTAGCATCCAATTCCGATCTCCATCTCTCAATCTCTCGCTCGTGTTCGTTTTGCTCTCGCCGGAGTCGCATCGTCGTCGGAGCTGCTTGCCGGTGTGCCCAGGTGGTGGTGGTGGTGCTTTGGAGGTCTCGTGGTGGTAGGAGTCGAAGCCCCCTCATCTGAGCCGTTGTCGTCGTCGTCGGTGAGCTGGTTCGATTTAGGGTTCGTCGGAGGTTGATCCGCGATCGCGGACATGAACACCGCGACTGCGGATGGTGCCCAGATATCCACGACCGCAGAATCCAAACCACGATCGCGTGGGTTTGGACGAGCTGGTCACGATTGGGACCCTCGTTTCTTTCGTTTCCGTTCGTTTCTTTAGATTCGTATTATTATTCGTATCGAATCTAACCTAGGGTTTCGTCGTGGGTTCGTTTTCGTCGTATGAATCCATAACCCGATTCCAGATTCCAGTTTCCGGACCCAGAAACCCTACATCGTTCGTTCGTCTCGATCAAGGCAAGTGGCGGTTCGCTCTTGCTTATCACTCCATGTTTCCATTAATTATCAATTACCTTTAATTGTTAATTAAATTGAGATGATTGTTGTTTTCGTTTGGGAACAGTTTTATAAATGGATGATTTAAAATGTGATATTATAATAGGGTGTATATACTGCTAGAAACAACGCTATTATATCTGTTATTACCATGATGGTACTGGTGTGGATTATTGTGTGGTTTTAACTGTTTAGTTAGAACGAGTATTCGTAGGAACGCTATGTACCTCACGAGGTCTAGTCGTTTCTTTATAACTGGTATTAGGAGGATTTTTGCCCTAGTACTTTCCCTGGTCATGACTGTACCCTTACTCAGGGTAGGTGCACACAGTTGGTGCCGACAATCGGAATTTATTCCTTCGATATCTCTCGTGAAGAGATGATATATCTTAAAAGCTTGTAACGTAAATGTACGTTTTGGAATTTAATAAGATAAGTGCGATATTGCACATAATTAATATACCCTCGGGCGAGTAGTACAACGTGGAAACTGCCCGGACTTCGATTAAAGTAAGTCCTCCTTCCATATCTGAATTCACACTGCGCGGTGAGGTTGGTCGTGGACCCAAATGGTCAAGTCTTTTTAAACGTTTGTGTGAAATTATAACGTTCCCAAACACTTGTCATATTTTCCGATAAGACTCAATATTTTGGAGTCTTCTCTTCATACGTTTCCCCTAAGACTCGATCCTTTGGAGTCTTCTCTTGATCATACTGTTTCGTATCTTTCCGTAGAAGTGTTGAGGCTACTATCGTCATCGGCTTTCATTCGAAAAGCGATGGGTCTAACCTAATACGACTACTTAGAACCTTTCTGTTTTACCCTTGCATAGTCTTTCATTAGACTAACCAACCGGTTATTTTCCTTTGCATGGTTGGCTGGTGTCATCCGTCTCATATGGCACATCAGGTAAACTTCCCTTCTGTGAAGGCTAGTACGCGACGATGAAGGCAGATGAAGTTTTTAAGAGTTTTCTCAAGGTTGAAGATCCTAGGCGTGAGATCGCTCCGATCAAGACCCTTATGATATTTATTATTTAAAAGACTTTCACTGTATTGAAACGAATTCTGTATTTCAGATGTATTTGGAATTTTACAGATGTAATTCGAGACTTTGGTTGAATAAAATGTTATGATATTTAATATTATCGGTGTTATCTTATGGTGAGTATAAAATGGTTAAGCCTTGGGTGGATTCAGATGTGTAATCTGAGGTCACTAGCGGTAATACTTTCAAGGTTATTATTTGGGGGTGTTACAGATTTGGTATCAGAGCCGGAAGTTTTTAAAACGGGTTGAGTTTCAAATCGTTTTACTTAAAACAAAAGATTTATAAACCGTTTACCCGCTCGTATTGTGGAAAGTTGTTGGTTAAATCCAAAAGTTGAAAATTTTGAATAAAACCGCACTAGAGTAAGAGGTGCATCTTCAAATCTCTGTCATTCAAGTCGTGCCTTCTTTCCAGTCTGATATAGTAAGTTCGCTTCTATATTTAGAAAGACTAATCCTTTTCTTGTCGCCTCGTACGATATGGGCGCAATCATTTCTCAACTTAGGAACAAGAAGGAAGCCGAGGTGGTTCCGCCATCTCTAGTCAGGCTTGAGTTCCCGGTTCCCCCTCCGTTCTTTGAGGTCGGGGAGCCCAGTTGTCCACCCGAGGAGGTGAAGATAGTGCTCCCAAAGTCAGTGGTGTTGGTATCTAACGGGGCTAGAGTTCCCGAGGCGGAGCCTGAAGCAGACCCAAGGGAGGATACCGAGGAAGTGGAGGAGTCAGCGGAGTACGCTGGAGGGTACTATGACGATGAATTCGAGATAGAGGAGGATACAGAGGAGGAGGACCCTGAGGAGGACCTCGAGGAGTATGGCTTCGACTTGGAGCACTTGCTGGAAGACAGTGAGGATTCGGGAATGCAATTCATTTTCCCGAGTCCGGTGCCGCCACCTGAGGAGGAGTATACGCCGTTGTCCCCTGCCTCTTGGGAGGCACTTGGTATTTCAGGTACCGTCAGGAGGAGGAGTGGGCCGCTGGATGCACCAGAGGACCCGTAAGTGATCCCTACTCCGAGGAGGCCAATGGTGAGTCCTGATTCGCGACATGTGTTTCGCCAGAGTCAGATGGTTTCCTCTGAAGCGCGTCACCAGGTGGATGAAGCAGTGGAGCATGCTCGAGTGAGGGCAAGGTCATGGGAGTCAATGGGTACACCGAGGGTGGTCCCGACCCAACAGGCCAGGCCGAGGCCCCGAATGCTTGAGGAACGCCTGGAGGAGTGGTCGAATACCTTGTATGACATGGAGGAGAGGACATACGAGACGGAACTCGGTCTCTCCCGAATGCTTGGGGACGTCCATGAGCTCCAGAAGTACATCCGGCAGGCAAGGTTGCTACTCAACCCTCAGTACGAGGTGAACAGGGCAGACTTTCAACCAGGGTTTCTGGAGGAGTTTTGCTACCCACCTGGATCTGACAGGGCTGAGCCAAGTGTTCCCGTGTCTAGAGAAAGACCGAGGGCGCCGAGACCTAGGGATGAGCCGTGTGCTCCGGGCCCAAGTAGGTCGAGGAGTCTGACACCAGACCCCGAGGATAGACCCCTTCCGAAGAGGATGTGTATGAGGGCTCCTGATTATAGGAAGCACTTCAGGGCACCATGATGGGAGCCGGTGTTGAGTCTTAGCATTTATTTTTCTAGTTGTTTCGTTTTGCTTCGTTAGAATTGTAGCATCCTGGCAATTTTGTCTTATCGCTGTGAAGGGCTTTTCTATGTTTTATCAAACTCAATTTCAGTTCATAACATCAATGAAAGTTTACCACTTGATCTATTCCGAGTCAATTTTTATACGTGTGCATGATAAACTGTTATTAATGTTGTGAAATACTTGGAAAAATTAATCGGTAAACATATGGTGAACACCCGAAACACCCTTCGTGCTGGTGCTGGGCCAAGCAACAATCCTAGACTGAATTTGAGGAATGCCGCGAATCCAGGGGATGAGAACGAGTCGGTTTCTCACAACAACCCCGGGGGTAGTGACCAAGTTCCGATCAACCCTCAAGTGGTATTCGACGCCGCGGTAATTGAGGCTATTCGGGGGATCGTGATGCAAGCGGTCACCAATATCATGCGGCCAATCGCTCCACAGGCACAAGGTGTGCCAATTCCTCAAGTGGTTCCTAGATTCGAGGAGCCAGTTGTCCATGTGCCTCATGAAGATGCAGTCAGGAACATAGGTAATTATGGTCGAGCGCTGAAGGCCATTAGCTCTATGAGGCCTGACAGCTATGATGGAAAGGGAGAGCCAGTCAAAGTGGCATATTGGTTCTCACACATGGAAAGGTTGTTCCGAAACGTCGAGTGCACTGAAGCTGAGAAAGTGCACATTGCATCCCTTCAACTGAAGGAGGTGGCTAGTGAATGGTGGGAAAGCACCGGTCTAGCTGATCATCCTGGGTTGAACTGGGGAATGTTTAAGATGAAAATGACCGACCGTTTCTTTTCCCGTGCTATGAGGGAAGAGAAGCATAAGGAGTTTCTCTATCCGAAGATGGATGGGTTGAAAGTGACTGAGCTTGCAGCCAAGTTCAATCACCTGTTGCAGTACGTTAGGCCGGAAGTGTCCAGTGAAGAGCATAAAATCTGGCATTTCCACGAGTGGATGAATCCGGACATCAAGCCACTGATGGTGCGCCACAGATGCTCTACTCTGGAGCAGTACGTGGATGATGCCTGTAAGTTGGAGGTGACTCTAGAGGAGTCGACGAGAAAGCGCAATCGTCAGGGACCGGCACAAAGCCAGCCTCAGGCAAGTGGGTTCAAGCGACCCGCGCCACCGTCAAACTTTGCCAAGTCTGGCCGAGCGAGAATAGAGACAACTCAGGGAGGGTCTACGCAACGCTCGGGTCATGCAAAGAATCCAATCCAGTGTTACAATTGTGGCACGCCGGGGCACAAGAGCAATGAATGCCCAAAGGATAGGAAGCCGTGTTTTGCCTGCGGAAAGGAGGGGCACTTGCAGACATTTTGTCCGAAAAGGAGACAGAAGGGAGCTGAGTCACAGCAAGGGTCCGTTAGTCATAACAACCGACCCCGATTCAAACCAATGGAGGCTCCTAGCCCTTCGACGCAGAAAACTGCTCAGAACAAGGGGAAAGCCCCAGCTGCTTCAGGAGGTCAAGGTCAGCGACTCTACGAGATGCGTGAGGCTAACAGACCTAATGCTCCGATTACTCTAGGTACTTTATACCTTCATTCTACCTCTGTGTGTATATTATTTGATTCGGGTGCTACTCATTCTTTCATCTCGGAGAGTTGTGTAAGTAAGCTAGGCTTAGTATGCAATGAGGCTTGTGAGCCTTTTGTAGTGAATCTACCCAATGGTGAAAAGTTGGTAGGAACCAAGCGTCTGTCAGAATTTCCAATTACCCATTCAGGGTAGGAAGTTCGAAGCAGATTTGATCTGTATAGCCATGGCTCCATACGACATTATTCTCGGGATGGATTGGCTGACGCGTCATGGGGCGGTAATCGATTTTAGCTCAAGGATTGTGACAGTGTCATCTAGGGGCCAGTTTATATGCAAATTTAAGGGTCTTAATGACGCTGATAACGGCAAGCTCATCAATGCGATGGCTGCGTGTAAGCTACTTCGACAAGGTTGTGTCGGGTACCTGTGCTATCTGAATAAGCCCAAGAGAGATAAGGCCTCAGTTCATGATATTCCTGTAATTCGTGAGTTTCCGGATGTCTTTCCGGAGGAGATTCCCGGTTTACCCCCGAATTGTGACGTGGAATTCACCATTGATCTCAAGCCTGGTACCGTGCCGATTTCTAAGGCACCGTACCGGATGGCTCCACCTGAGATGCAAGAGTTGAAGAAGCAACTCGAGGACCTTCTTGATAAAGGATATATAAGGCCGAGTGCATCGCCTTGGGGAACTCCGGTCTTGTTTGTCAAGAAGAAGGATGGGTCGTTCCGAATTTGTATCGACTATCGAGAGTTGAATAAGGTCACGATCAAGAATAAGTATCTATTGCCGAGGATTGATGATCTGTTGGATCAACTGTAGGGAGCAAAAGTCTTTTCCAAGATCGATCTGAGATCTGGTTACCATCAACTCAGGATTCGTGAGGAAGATATTTCGAGGACTGCTTTCCGGACGAGGTATAGGCACTACGAGTTCGTAGTCATGCCATTTGGACTTACTAATGCTCCGGCAGTCTTCATGGATCTGATGCATCGATGTTTCCACCAATATCTGGATAAGTTTGTGGTGGTCTTCATCGACGATATTCTGATCTATTCCCCGAGTGAGGAGGCTCACGAGGAACATCTTCGGATCACCTTGTCTGTCCTTAGACAAAATCAGCTGTATGCAAAACTATCTAAGTGTGACTTCTGGATCAAGGAAGTGGCTTTCTTAGGCCATGTGATCAATGAGGATAGGGTTATGGTCGATCCCCAGAAAATTGAAGCGGTAGCCAATTGGAGGCGGCCTCAGAATGTAAAGGAGGTGCGCAGTTTCTTGGGACTCGCAGGATACTACAGACGGTTCGTGGAGGGATTTTCTAAGATCGCTCTACCTATGACCGGTTTGTTCCGCAAGGTCCACAAGAAGTTCGTATGGGACGACAAGTGCGAGGCCAGTTTTCAGAAGTTGAAGAAGTGTCTGACCTCCGCACCAGTTTTGGCGCTACCGGAGGGATCTGATGGTTATGTGGTCTATAGTGATGCTTCAAAGCATGGGTTAGGATGTGTACTGATGCAGAAAGGAAAGGTTATTGCGTACGCATCTCGACAGTTGAAAACCTATGAGGCAAACTATCCAACGCATGATTTGGAGTTAGCGGCTGTGGTTTTTGCGTTGAAGATTTGGAGGCACTATCTCTATGGTGTTAGGTGCCAAGTCTTCACCGATCATAAGAGTCTCAAGTATGTGTTCACTCAAAAGGAGTTGAATATGAGACAACGTCGCTGGTTAGAGCTACTCAAGGACTACGACATCGAGTTGCTGTATCATCCATGCAAGGCTAATGTGGTGGCTGATGCATTGAGCCGGAAGACGCCGTACGAGACCGTAGTGGCTCTACTCACTGCTCAGACCAAACTGAACCAAGGGTTGTGCGAGATTGAAGTCTTGTACGATCAGCGTCGAGGATACCTGAGTATGCTAGAGATTCAGGCTATGCTACTTGATCAAATCAGGGAGAAGCAGGTTGATGATGTGGTCTTGGTGAAGTTAAGTAGTGAAGTGATGGACGGGAAAGCTCCCGGATTCGTGATTCAGGAGGATGGATCACTCTGGTTTCAGGACCGGATTTGTGTACCTGACGTTGATGGCCTTCTCCAGTTGGTGATGAAGGAGGCCCATTCGTCAGCTTATTCTGTACATCCAAGATCCAGTAAGATGTACAAAGACCTCAGAAAGAAATTTTGGTGGCCCAATATGAAGTGGGACGTAGCAGAATTTGTGGCAAAATGCTTGACTTGTCAGAAGGTCAAGATAGAACACCGTAGACCAGGTGGTGAATTGCTACCTCTCCCAGTGCCAGAGTGGAAGTGGGAGGATATTGCTATGGACTTCGTCACGGGGTTGCCGAAGACTCAGAGTCAAAAGGATGCTATATGGGTGATCATTGACAGGCTCACGAAGAGTGCTCACTTCGTGGCTATTAAGTCAACATGGGGAATCCAGAAGCTATCAGAAGTTTTCCTACACGAGATTGTCCGTTTTCATGGTACACCAAAGACCATTGTATCGGATCATGACGGCCGATTCATGTCGAGATTCTGGAAAGAACTCCACAAGGCCATGGGAACCGAGTTGAGGTTTAGTAATGCGTTTCATCCTCAGACTGATGGACAGTCTGAGAGGACCATCCAGACACTGGAAGATATGTTGAGAGCTTGCGTACTTGATCGTCCGACCAGCTGGGAGAACAACCTAAGTCTGATTGAGTTCACGTACAACAACAACTGACATGCTACCATTAAGATGGCTCCATTCGAGGCTTTGTACGGTCGGAAGTGCATATCTCCAATTTGTTGGGATGAGAATGCCGACAAGGTTCTGCTCGGACCGGAGTTAGTCGAAAGGATTGCCTCAGACATTGCTTTGATCAGACAGAGGATGTTGACAGCTCATAGAGTGAAAAGAAGAAGAGTGATTATTAGGATTCCTCATTTTTCCTGGCGTGGTGACATAAGAAGAGGTGATATAAGGAGGATTCGGGTAGGTCACTTTGGGAGGTATAAGAAGATAGATGGGGGCTAGGATTAGATTGTTACTTTCACTCTATGGTGTTCGGGTTAAGCTTGGGGGAAGTACTCTACTTTCCTTTAAGTTTGTGTGTTGTATATTGTGTGTTGGTGCCTTGGAGAATCATGTTTGGGTGCAATTCTTAGTGGAGATAGTTTTGATATGCTTCCTGAGACCTTGGGGATTTGATTGGAGGAGTAGGTTTCTTTTAGCTTACTCGAGGACGAGCAATGTTTAAGCATGGGGGAATTTGATCAGCGCTACTTTGTAGGGTTTAACTAGGAGTTATTACCGGAGTTTTAGGTACCATTTGGATGAGTTTAGAGCACAATTGTGGAGTATGGAGTTGAGGAGAAGAAGTATGATTTTTGTGGTTTGGAGAAGCTTAAATGAAGATTATGAAGATGGAGGAGAAAGCCACCTGAGAAGACCAGAGAAGACGAAGAAGGAAGAGCTGAAGAAGCTACAGGAGCTTTTCCACGGTCGCGGAATTCAACGCCGCGGTCGCGGAACGAAGATGGAGCGAAGAAGTGCAAAATCGAAGAACCCGTAACACCCCCAAATATATATCCTTGAAAGGTATTACCGCTAGTGACCTCAGATTTCACATCCGAAGCCACCCCAGGCTTAACCCGTTTATATAAATCATAAAACGACAATTATAATACAAAATATCATAACTTTTGATTAAAATCATTGTCTCGGCATTACATCCATAATCCGAAATACAACTGAAATACAGAGTAGTCTTGACATAAAATATGTTTAACACAACGGAAGTCTTTAAAATAAAATAACACAAGGGTCTTGATCTAAACGATCACCCGCCAATGAATATCAACCTGGTAAAACTCTTCAAAATTCCAACTGTCTTCGTTTTCATTTCTAGCCTTCATTGGAACTGCAGTTTATCTGATGTGTCGTATGAGACGGATGACACCAGCCAACCATGCAAGGGAATATAACCGGTTGGTTAGTCTAATGAAAGACTATGCAAGGGTAAAACAAAAAGGTTCTAAGTAGTCGTGTTAGGTTAGACTCATCGCTTTTCGAATAAAAGTCGATGATGATAGTCAACCACCATACTCCTACTGAAAATATACGAAAGGGCATGATCAAGAGAAAGAACTCTGGAAGAATGAGTCTTAAGGAAACATATGAAGAGAAGACTCCAACGAATTGAGTCTTATCGGAAGTACGACAAGTGTTTGGGAACATTAAAGTTTCACGCAAACGTTTAAAAGCGACTTGACTATTTGGGTCCACGACCAACCTCACCGCATAATGCGAATTCAGATTTGGAAGGTGGACTTACTCTAATCGAAACCCAGACGAGTTTCCACGTTGTACTTCTCGCCCAAGGTTCATTAATTATGTGCACTAAAGCACTTATCTTATTTAATTCCAAAACGTACATTTACGTTATAAGCTTTTAAGATCTCTTCACGAGAGATATCGGATCTCCTCACAAGAGATATCAAAGGGAATACATCCCAGGGAATACATCCCAAATGGCGGCACCAGCTGTGTGCACGTACCCTGAGTAAGGGTAAGGTCATGACCGAAAAAGTACTAGAGGAATAATCCTCCTAGCACCTAGTTATAAAGAAACCACTAAACCTCGCAAGGTACATAGTGTTCTTACGAATACTCGTGTTAACTAAACAGTTCAACACAGTAATAATTCACATCAAAGCCACCGGGGCCAAACACAGATAAAATAGCGTTGTTCTAGCAATATACAACCTATCATAATATCTCTTTTAAAACCACATACAATTATCAAAACTGTTCCCAGACGAAAACAACAATTCATCCCAAATTAATTAACAATTAAACAATTGATAACTAATATAAATATGGAATGATAAGCAAGAGCAAACCGCCACTTGCCTTAGATTAGACGAAGCTCAACGAAGCTTGAGACGACGGGTTTCCGGGTCCGAAACGAGGAAGAACTCAGATTATGATTTCCTACGGAACGACCCATAACGAAATCCTAAGTTAGATTCGACAATAAAAGTACGAATCTAAAGAAAAACGAACGAAATCGAAGGAACGAAAGTCCCAAACGAGATCACAAAGCCCAAGCCACAACCACACACGCCCAGGCCCACCGCGGGTGCGACGGCTTGACCGCGGGTGCGGCGAGGCTACAGAGGCGAGACGCCGACAACGAAAACTCACCGGGGAAGACGATGGGGCTCGACTTGGGTTGGTTTCGACTTCCAAACTCCTTGTGTCACTAACCACCACCTTGAGGGCACCTTCTCCTCCTATGGCAACTCCGGCGACGACCTTGAAGAACTTCGGCGATGCTTGCAACTCCGACGACAATGGCAGTGAAAGAAAGAGAGATTTGAGGGAGAGAGAGAGTGGAATGGCCTCCTCCTCGTAGCCCCCTCCTTTTATAGGCCATCAAGGAGCCAGAAGGAGTCCAGCTGGCCCCCTCTCCCACCGCCTCACCGGGGACAAGATCGGCAAGCAACTCAGACGAGTTCGGCGGAGCAGAGAAGCCATCATCAAGGCGCGGGTGCGGTGGGTCTCACCGCGGGGTGCGGTAGCGACCAGTTCCTGACCGCGGAGTGCGGTGGGTATGACCGCGGGTGCGGTCAAGGCCAATTTTGTGCCTTTTGCCCATTTTTGACCGGGAAGCCCATTTTTTACCGAGAAGAATCTTGGATATGGGTTTTAACCCCGGGTTAAATATATTCGTACCCGAACAATTATTCTAAACCCCAAAAATACGTCGAATGTATTTTATTCCACTCAAGGAATTATTACGGCGATCAAGTATTTAACAGAAAGTCTGAACTTCTCTTAAAATAATTCGACTACAATACGAGTGTTTGGAAAACTTACCAAAAAATTCTTTACTAAAATGAGGGGTATTACATCACCTTCCCCTTACAAAAAGTTTTGACCCCGAAACTTGGCCGAATAAACCAAAGAAAAGCGAGGCATTACAACACTACCCCCTTAAAAAGGTTTCGACCCCAAAACTAGGCCGAAAATAGCTCGGGAAAACGTCTAAGCATATCCGCCTCCGTTTCCCAGGTTTCCCAAGTAACTTCTTCAGTTCTTGACTTGGACCACAAAATCCGTACCAATGGTACCACCTTGTTCCGTAACTCTTCTCACAATGTTCGAGAATACGCACCGGTATCTCTTCGTAGGTACCATTTGTCTGAATCTCGATGTCGTCATAACTCAGCACATGAGACTCACCTGGCATGTACTTCCTCAACAAAGATACGTGGAACACATTATGCACTGGATGTGCCGATGGCGGCAATGCCAAACGATACGCTAGAGACCCCACTCTATCAAGGATCTCAAACGGTCCCACGTAGCGAGGGTTAAGCTTCTCACGCTTGACAAATCTAAACACACCCTTTGATGGCGATACTCTAACGAACACTTTGTCACCAACCTCAAACTCAACATTTCTGCGTTTCAGATCTGCATAAGACTTTTATCGACTCTGAGCGGTCAACATCCTTTGTCTTATCAAAGCAATGTCCGAGGCAGTCCTTTCGACTAACTCCGGTCCGAGCAGAACCTTGTCAGCATTTTCATCCCAACAAATCGGAGATCTGCACCTTCGACCGTACAAAGCCTCGAATGGAACCATCTTAATGGTAGCATGCCAACTATTGTTGTACGTGAACTCAATCAGACTCATGCTGTTCTCCCAGCTAGTCGAACGATCGAGTGTACAAGCTCTTAGCATATATTCCAAGGTCTGGATTGTCCTCTCAGACTGTCCATCCGTCTGAGGATGAAACGCAGTGCTGAATCTCAACTCGGTTCACATGGCCTTATGTAGTTCTTTCCAGAATCTTGACATGAATCGACCATCACGATCCGATACAATGGTCTTTGGAGTACCATGCAAACGGACAATCTCGTGTAAAAATACTTCAGATAGCTTCTGGGTTCCCCATGTTGACTTGATAGCCACGAAGTGAGCACTCTTCGTGAGCCTGTCAATGATTACCCATATAGCATCCTTTTGACTTTGAGTCTTTGGTAGCCATGTGACGAAATCCATAGCAATATCCTCCCATTTCCATTCTGGCACTGGGAGAGGTAGCAACTCACCACCAGGTCTACGGTGTTCTATCTTGACCTTTTGACAAGTCAAGCATTTTGCCACAAACTCTGCTATATCCCATTTCATGTCGGGCCACCAGAACTTCGTTCTGAGGTCCTTGTACATCTTGCTAGAGCCTGGATGTACAGAATAAGCTGACGAATGGGCCTCTTTCATCACCAACTGGCGAAGACCATCAACGTCAGGTACACAAATCCGGTCCTGAAACCAGAGTGATCCATCTTCCTGAATCACGAAACCGGGAGCTATCCCGTCCATCACTTCACTACTTAGCTTCACAATGACTACATCATCAACCTGCTTCTCCCTGATTTGATCTAGTAACGTGGCCTGAATCTCAAGCATACTCAGATATCCTCTACGTTGATCGTACAAGACTTCAATCTCACACAACCCTTGGTTCAGCTTGGTCTGAGCAGTAAGTAAAGCCACTATAGTCTCGTGCGGCGTCTTCCGGCTCAATGCATCGGCTACTACATTAGCCTTGCCCGGATGATACAATAATTCGATGTCATAGTCTTTGAGCAGCTCTAACCAGCGACGTTGTCTCATATTTAGCTCCTTCTGAGTGAATATATATTTGAGACTCTTGTGATCGGTGAAGACTTGACACCTTACACCATAGAGATAGTACCTCCAAATCTTCAGTGCAAAAACAACGGCTGCTAGTTCCAGATCATGCATCGGATAGTTTGCCTCATAAGTCTTCAATTGTCGGGATGCGTATGCAATAACCTTGCCTCTCTGCATCAGCACACATCCCAAACCACTCTTCGAAGCATCACTATAGACCACATAACCATCATTCCCTTCTGGTAGCGCTAACACTGGTGCGGAGGTCAGACATTGCTTCAACTTTTGAAAACTGGCCTCACACTTGTCATCCCATACAAACTTCTTATGGACTTTACGGAGCAGACCGGTCATAGGTAGAGCGATCTTAGAGAATCCCTCTATGAACTGTCTATAATAGCCAGCGAGTCCTAGAAAACTATGCACCTTCTTCACATTCTGAGGCCGCTTCCAATTGGATACTGCTTCAATCTTCTGGGAATCAACCATAACCCCATTCTCATTAAACACATGGCCTAAGAAAGCCACTTCCTTGTTCCAAAAGTCACACTTAGACAACTTTGCGTACAGCTGATTTTGTCTAAGGACTGACAAGGTAATCCGAAGATGTTTCTCATGAGCTTCCACGCTCGGGGAATAGATCAAAATGTCGTCGATGAAGACCACCACGAACTTATCCAAGCACTGGTGAAAACATCGATGCATGAGATCCATAAAGATTGTCGGAGCATTGGTAAGTCCAAATGGCATGACTACGAACTCGTAGTGATCATATCTCGTCCGGAATGCAGTCCTCGGAATATTCTCCTCACGAATCCTGAGCTGATGGTAACCAGACCTCAGATCGATTTTGGAAAAGACCTTTGCTCCCTGCAATTGATCCAACAGATCATCAATCCTCGGCAACGGATACTTATTCTTGATCGTGACCTTATTCAACTCACGATAGTCGATACAAAGTCAAAATGATCCATCCTTCTTCTTGATGAACAAGACCGGAGCACCCCAAGGCGATGCACTCGGCCTTATATAACCCTTCTCAAGAAGATCTTCGAGTTGCTTCTTCAACTCTTGCATCTCAGGAGGAGTCATCCGGTATGGTGCCTTAGAGATTGGCGCAGTACCAGGCTCGAGATCAATAGTAAATTCTACGTCACGATGCGGGGTTAAACCAGGAATCTCCTCCGGAAATTCACAAACAACCGGAATATCAGGAATTGAAGGTTCATTTTTCTTGGGCTCGTCCAGATAGCACAGGTACCTGACACAACCTTGTTGAAGTAGCTTAAACGCAGCCATCACATTGATAAGCCTGCCGTTATCAACTTTATTCCGACCCTTAAACTTGCATACATACTGCCCCCAGATGACACCGTCACAGTCCTTGAGCTAAAATCGATTACCGCCCCATGACGCGTTAGCCAATCCATACCGAGAATAATGTCGTATGGAGCCATGGCTATATAGATCAAATCTGCTTCGAACTTCTTACCCTGGATGGTAATCGGAAATTCTGACAGACGCTTGGTTTCAACCAAATGTTCACCATTAGGAAGATTCACAATGAAAGGTTCACAAACCTCGTTGCATACTAACCCTAACTTACTAACACAACTTTCCGAAATAAAAGAATGGGTAGCACCTGAATCAAATAACATACATACAAAAGTAGAATGAAGGTATAGAGTACCTTGAGCAATTGAAGGATTAGGTCCATCCGCCTCACGCATCTCGTAAAGGCGTTGACATTGACTTCCAGAAGCAGCTGGGGCTTTCCCCTTATTCTGTGCAAACGTCTGCATCGAAGGACTAGGAGCTTCCACTGGTCTGAACTTAGGTCGATTGTTCTGATTAACTGACCCTTGCTGCGACTCAGCTCCTTTCTGCCTTTGCTGTGAACAGAACTTCTGCAAATGTCCCACCTTTTCGCATCCAAAACACGTCTTCTTCTCCTTCGGACACTCATTACTCTTGTGTCCGTGTGTATCACAGTTATAGCATTGGATCAGACTCTTTCCCTGACCCGATTGACGTGTAGACCCTCCATGAGTCATATCCGTTTTTGCTATACCAGACTTGGCAAAATTAGACGGTGGCGCGGGACGCTTGAATCCACTCGCCTGAGACTGGCCCTGCATTGACTTCTGGCGACTTCGTTTCTTTGTTGACTCCTCCAGAGTCACTTCCAACTTATAGGCAGCGTCCACGTACTGCTCCAGAGTAGAGCATCCGTGACATATCATTAGTGGCTTAATATCTGGGTTCATCCACTCGTGGAAATGCCAGATCTTTTGCTCCTCATTGGACACCTCCGTCCCAGCATACTGCAATAGATGATTGAACTTGGTCGCAAGCTCAGTCACTCTCAAACCATCCATCCTTGGATATAGAAACTCCTTGTGTTTCTCTTCCCTCATAGCTCGGGAAAAGAAACGATCAGTCATCTTGGCTTTAAATATTCCCCAATTCAAACCTGGGTGATCAGCCAAACTTGTACCTTCCCACCATTCACTGGCTACTTCCTTCAGCTGAAGGGATGCAATGTGCACCTTCTCTGCTTCAGTGCACTCAGCATTGCGGAATAGTCGCTCCATGTGCGAGAACCAATGTGCCACCCTGACTGGTTCTCCCTTCCCATCATAGCAGTCGAGCCTCATAGAGCTTATGGCCTTCAGTGCTCGGCCATAGTCGCCCCTACTCCTGACTGCTTCTTCTTGCGACGCATGGACAACTGGCTCCTCAAATCTAGGAACCGCTGGAGGAATTGGCACAGCCTGTGCCTGAGGCGCAATTGGTCGCATGATGTCGGTGAATGCTTGCATTACAATCCCCCGAATTGCCTCTATTGTTGCGGCGTCAAATACCACTGGAGTGTTGACCTGAGCTTGGTCACTGCCTCCAGGATTGTTGTTGGAAACAGACTCGTGTTCCTCCACAAGGTTCGCGACATTCCTCACGTTTGGTCTGGGGTCGTTGCTTGGCCCAGCACCAGTACGAATGGTGTTCCTTGTGTTCACCATCTGTTTACCGATCAAATTCCAAGTATTTTATTACATTAATATCATTCAATATATTTAACGTAATAAAAATCAAGTCAGAATATATCAAACTTGGTAATTTTCATTGATAAGCTCAACTGAGCTAATACGTTTTACAAAAGGGATCTCCCGAGCGTCAAGACAAAATTGCCCGGAGACTTAGGTTCTTAACAAAACAACTGGAATACTACAAAGGGAACTGCTAATCAGTAATGGCCCAATCATGGCGCCCTGAAACATTTCCTGTAATCGTTACTTCTCATACATGGCTTCTTTGATCGGGGTTTACCATCGGAGTCTGGTGAAAGACTCCTCACCCTGCTCGGTCCTGGAGCACATGGCTCATTGCTTGGTCTTGCCCTTCTTAGAGCATGCTCAACCGTCTCGTCCATCTGGCGGCGCTCTTCAGGGGAAAACATCTGACTTAGGCGAAGTGCCTCTCGCGAGTCAGGACTCAACATTAGCCTTCTCTGAGCAGGAATAGGCTGTGAGTTCTCAGATGCATTTTGTAGACCATTCCTTCTTTTGGGAAATACCACCTCGTAAAGCGTATCCCAATCGATCGAAGTCAATGGCGAGTATTCTTGCTCATGCGGCAACTCCGGACTGGGATAGATAAACTCCATTCCCGGGTCCTCTCTGCCCACCAATAAGCGCTCTAAGCCATCATACTCGTGGCCCTGCCCCTCGAGGTCCTCCTCGGGGTCCTCCTCTTCTTCCGGATCCTCTTCCGGGTCTTCTTCAGGATCCTCTTCTTCTAGATCCTCCTCGGGAATCATCTCAATCATGAAGTCGTCGTTGTAATGCCCTCTTGCATATCTTGACCACTCCTCTTCATTTTTCGTGTCCTCCCTTGGCTCCTCTGTAGGTTCTGCTACTGGAACCTTGGCCCTATCGGACACTAGTACTACTGACTCGGGTAGTACAGTCTTCACCTCCTCGGGTGGACTACTTGATTCTCCTACTTCGAAGCATCGCAGAGGAACTGGAAACTCAAGCCTTAATGGAGATGGCGGAGCCACCTCGGCTTCTTCCGAGTCCCTTCGAAGAGAAAAGCATTCACCCATAACCTACGGGTGACGAGAAAAGAGTTAGTCTTTCTAAATATAGAAGTTCGCTTCCATATCAGACTAAAGTGAAGGCACGACTAGATCGGCAGAATAAAAATTTTACTTGGAAATTCAGAGCCTTCGAAAACATTTCTCACTTTCAAACGAGTAAACGGTTTACAAAAAAATTCGTCCCAAGAAAATGTTTTAAAACCCACCCGTTTAAAAAATTTCGGCTCTGATACCAGATCTGCAACACCCCCAAATATATATCCTTGAAAGGTATTATCGTCAGTGACTTCAGATTTCACATCCGAAGCCACCCCAGGCTTAACCCATTTATATAAATCATAAAACGACAATTATAATACAAAATATCACAACTTTTGATTAAAATCATTGTCTCGGCATTACATCCATAATCCGAAATACAACTGAAATACAGAGTAGTCTTGACATAAAATATGTTTAACACATCCGAAGTCTTTAAAATAAAATAACACAAGGGTCTTGATCTAAACGATCACCCGCCAAGGAATCTCAACCTGGTAAAACTCTTCAAAATTCCAACTGCCTTCGTTGTCGTTTCTAGCCTTCATTGGAACTGCAGTTTATCTGATGTGCCGTATGAGACGGATGACACCAGCCAACCATGCAAGGGAATATAACCGGTTGGTTAGTCTAATGAAAGACTATGCAAGGGTAAAACAAAAAGGTTCTAAGTAGTCGTATTAGGTTAGACTCATCGCTTCTCGAATAAAAGTCGATGACGATAGTCAACCACCATACTCCTACTGAAAATATATGAAAGGGCATGATCAAGAGAAAGAACTATGAAAGAATGAGTCTTAAGGAAACATATGAAGAGAAGACTCCAACGAATTGAGTCTTATCGGAAGTATGACAAGTGTTTGGGAACATTAAAGTTTCACGCAAACGTTTAAAAGCGACTTGACTATTTGGGTCCACGACCAACCTCACCGCATAATGCGAATTCAGATTCGGAAGGTGGACTTACTCTAATCGAAGCCCAGACGAGTTTCCACGTTGTACTTCTCGCCCAAGGTTCATTAATTATGTGCACTAAAGCACTTATCTTATTTAATTCCAAAACGTACATTTACGTTATAAGCTTTTAAGATCTCTTCACGAGAGATATCGGATCTCCTCACAAGAGATATCAAAGGGAATACATCCCAGGGAATACATCCCAAATGGAGGCACCAGTTGTGTGTACGTACCCTGAGTAAGGGTAAGGTCATGACCGGAAAAGTACTAGAGGAATAATCCTCCTAGCACCTAGTTATAAAGAAACCACTAAACCTCGCAAGGTACATAGTGTTCCTACGAATACTCATGCTAACTAAACAGTTCAACACAGTAATAATTCACATCAAAGCCACCGGGGCCAAACACAAATAAAATAGCGTTGTTCTAGCAATATACAACCTATCATAATATCTCTTTTAAAATCACATACAGTTATCAAAACTGTTCCCAGACGAAAACAACAATTCATCCCAAATTAATTAACAATTAAACAATTGATAATCAATATAAATATGGAATGATAAGCAAGAGCGAACCGCCACTTGCCTTAGATTAGACGAAGCTCAACGAAGCTTGAGACGACGGGTTTCCGGGTCTGAAACGAGGAAGAACTCAGATTATGATTTCCTACGGAACGACCCATAACAAAACCCTAAGTTAGATTCGACAATAAAAGTACGAATCTAAAGAAAAACGAACGAAATCGAAGGAACGAAAGTCCCAAACGAGATCACAAAGCCCAAGCCACAACCACACACGCCCAGGCCCACCGCGGGTGTGACGGCTTGACCGCGGGTGCGGCGAGGCTACAGAGGCGAGACGCCGACAGCAAAAACTCACCGGGGAAGACGATGGGGCTCGACTTGGGTTGGTTTCGACTTCCAAACTCCTTGTGTCACTAACCACCACCTTGAGGGCACCTCCTCCTCCTATGGCAACTCCGGCGACGACCTTGAAGAACTCCGGCGACGCTTGCAACTCCGGCGACGCTTGCAACTCCGGCGACAATGGCAGTGAAAGAAAGAGATATTTGAGGGAGAGAGAGAGTGGAATGGCCTCCTCCTCTTAGCCCCCTCCTTTTATAGGCCATCAAGGAGCCAGAAGGAGTCGAGCTGGCCCCCTCTCCCACCGCCTCACCGGGGACAAGATCGGCAAGCAGCTTAGACGAGTTCGGCGGAGCAGAGAAGCCATCATCACGGCGCGGGTGCGGTGGGTCTCACCGCGGGGTGCGGTGGCGACTAGTTCCTGACCGCGGGGTGCGGTGGGTATGACCGCGGGTGCGGTCAAGGCCAATTTTGTGCCTTTTGCCCATTTTTGACCGGGAAGCCCATTTTTTACCGAGAAGAATCTTGGATATGGGTTTTAACCCTGGGTTAAATATATTCGTACCCGAACAATTATTCTAAACCCCAAAAATACGTCGAATGTATTTTATTCCACTCAAGGAATTATTACGGAGATCAAGTATTTAACAGAAAGTCTGAACTTCTTTGAAAATAATTCGACTACAATACGAGTGTTTGGAAAACTTACCAAAAAACTCTTTACTAAAATGATGGGTATTACAATCCTTTGCTTTTATTTACTTTGTTAATTGCAAACAAACCAACAAACCCCCCTTTGTTACCTTTGGCATATACTTGTGCACTCAAAAAGATCACTACTTCCATGTGGGATTCGACCCTTGCTTGCCTACTATACTTAGTTAGGTTTTCAAGGATTATTTTGTTTAGGTGCTTGCGACAACGCCTATCACGCTCCCTCATTAAAACTGCCACATGTCATTTTTTGCTTTTTTTAATTTTTTAAAGTAAATATAAATTTAAATCAAATATTATTATCTTAAACCTATTACTCATTTTTCTCAATTTAAATATAAATCAAGCACAAAGATTACAAGTTAATCACAAATATTACAAATCCAAAATTTTCTAATCATATACAAATCCAAAATTTCCTAATCTACTATATATCTACTAAACTAGAACCTAATTACGCCACATGGCACTCCCTCATTAAAACCGCCACATGTCATTTTCTGCTTTTTTTTTCATTTTTTTAAATAAATCTAATTATAAATCAAAGATTATTATCCTAAATTTATCACTCATTTTTTTTCTAATTTAAATACAAATCAAGCACAAAGATTACAAGTTAATCACAAAGATTACAAATCCAAAATTTCCTAATTATATACAAAATCCAAAATTTTCTAATTTATACAAATCCAAAATTTCCTAATTATATACAAATCCAAAATTTCCTAATTATGTGGATGATTGAGATACGAAATCATTGAGCGAAAATTGATTTTAATATCAATATTATCAAAATCTATTTTTTAATATATAGATTGATTTTAATAATTATTAATATTTTTAATTCAAGATATATGACGTAAAAATCCGTGCTTGGCACGAGAATTACACTAGTAGTAACCTAATTTTTTTTTGATAAGATAAGAATTCAAAGTTACAAACGATGCAACTTTGAGAGGCCGAGAAACATCGGCTGTCGGAGAGACCGACAAGACAACAAACAAAAACGAAGAGCAACAACAAACAACAACAGATACAAACTATGAAAAAATAAAGCAAAAGAACCCATATGTGAGGTGCGTAAAGCACAGAAAACTGCGCCGCCGGAAGGATGGTCATCCTCGACCTTGTCCGGAACTACAACCTGATTCGCCGCCTGGGAAAGCTCTATCATCAAAGGAATGTATCGGAAGAAGTCAGGAGAAAAGGGTTGTTCACGAAAAAAGGCATGGTCAGAGCATCAAGCTCAGAGGAGGTCGCCAGAGGCCAGCAACTTCTCGGCGACCCCTAGCCACCGCTCCGCCTCCGCTCACGGCGTTGGGCTCCATTTTCGGGGCTTCTCTCTCGTGAGCAGTGTGGAAGCCAGGAGCAGGGTCAGAGTCACCAGGAGGCGGCATCGGCTCAGGAGAACTCATCGCCGACGGACGAGGTGGCAGAAAGCAGGGTTGCCCTAGAAGGTGCCGTAGTGGGGCGGAGGATCCGGTTCCGGGAACTGTTCAGGTGGTGGTAGTGGGATCCAAGGTGGTGGCCCACCAAAAGCCCCCTGCTTTACTCGTCAACGGAAGTCATCTCATAGATGAGCGGTTCCGGAGGAGCAGTGACTGGAGGTGGAGCGCGTTGGCGGTGGAGCGGTGCAGGGTCGTCGGGGTCACGGAGGTGGAGATTGCGATGGCAGCCACACGCGGCGCATCGGAAAGCTCCGCCTCACGCAGCAACCGACGACGTCAACTGTTTCCAGCACCACCGCGGTGGTCCTGACCGGACGAACATCGGGTGGCGCAGATCGTGGCTCGGTGGTGGAACAGATCTGGGCGCGGAGGTGGAGGCTCGGTGGTGGTTCGGATTTGGATTTTAACCCCAAATCTTGCCTTCACTCTGGAGAAGGAAGGACAAATTTCATATTGCAGAAAACAATCTCAGGTGGAGGTTCAGTGGTGGTTCGGATGTGGTGGCAGCGACGGGTTTGAGGGTTTGTAGAGGGTTCGGTCGGAACGGTGGCAAGGTGCGGAGCGGGCTCGGTCGAAGCAGGGGCTCGGTGCGGAGCAAGGCTCGGTCGGAGCGGCGGAGGTTAGGGATCTTCAACACAGCTCAGTCAAAAGTTAGGGTCGGTTGCTCCCAAAGGGAGCGTTTTTTTGTCTCTAGTAGTAACCTAATTGACTATGAGCAAAAGGTCTTTTTTCAAATTTATGTAACTTTTTTTTGAATTAGCTAGATAAGAAAATTGATAACATATACTCCGTATTAATAAGTCGATCTCTTGACGTTTACAGCTAGCATATTTATGACTAAAAATTTACAATCTTATTATGCGGATGGATTCTCTAAAATTAATATGTTATTTTGTCTTGGTACGCGCTTTTACATATGTAATGCTATCAACGTGGTTCAAATATCATATTAATGGCTGAAATTATAACTTAATTTATTTAAAATTAAAATAAAAGAAGAAAATATTTGTCTTATTAACTTTATTTAAGACATTTAGGTTTGTCTTTGAAAAATTAAAATGATTGTCATCAATATTCTTTTTAACCTCTATTCATTGTAAGAAGTTCATATTGGACAAATTTTTTGCTGGGTGAACTGATTTGCTAGCAAAATTACCAAACCTAGCTTCTCACCTTGTGTGATTGATCTCAAACTTAATTAAGAATTTCATGATGTAAACTGCAGAGATGCTCTAAGATGACCGACACATAGACACTATGCCTTTCCTCTAAAAAAGACAAAACAATAGTTGTAAAGTCTAAAATGTAACTGACACAATATAGAATATAGGTAGTAGTAATAAATTAGCAAGGTGTATAGTATTATCATATGAAAAGTAGCCTTTCTGATCAGCAGTGTTTATACTGCACATATCATGCATCATATATGGGGGGAAGCTATGGGGTTTGGGCTTATTTCTGCCTCGTCCCATCAAACCAGAAAACCGACAAAAAAATTTACCTACTGACAGAAGCTAAAGTCGTGATGGCCAATCAAAGTAAATTCTTAAAAAATTAACTTAGTAGAATAGACAAGCAAGGGTCGAATCTCACATAGAAGAGTTATCTTTCTTAGTGTAGAATAGTATGTCAAAGTAATAAAGGGGGGGTTTGTTGGTTGGTTAATTGCAAGTAAATAAAGTAAGTAAAACGAAAATTATAATCAATTGGGAAAAAGTACTTAGCCAGACAAATATCCACCATTCATTTGATTGATTGGTCCTAGATTATCTCTATTCCTTCCTATGATTATTCCTGTCCCTATTCTGAATTAGCTACCAGTTCAACGAGTCCTGACAACCCTTACTATCGAACGCACGAGAAACTATCAAGATTTATAACAATAGCAACATGAAGCATAAGAATTAATCAGGATACATGCAACACCACAACTCGCAGCATTTAACACATAATCAATTCTCTTTCATAATAAACTAGTCCAACTAGTCCTAGAATATCATGGTTGCTACACAAGATAGGGGATTTCAACTCGAAATATCCAAATCCTAGCAATAGACAATTACTAATATCAACTAGGTGATCAATCCAGTCAAATCAATAAGAATCAATAGAAATAAGCTCAAAAGAAAAGATATAATCCAAAGGAATAGGAATAAAATTATAACCTCACAATCATATATCAAATAAAGGCTTCAATCGTCAGACTAAGCAAATGGTGCTTAGTTCTTCATAGTCTTGAAACAAAAACTCAAAGGGAAAACAATACTGAATAACAGTCTGAATGCCTGAATGGAGGCTATTGGAACTAGGTTTAAATAATCTAGCTAAACCTAAAAACCAAAGATCACAAACATAATCTAAAAGGAAACTAAAATAAAGTAACCGGAATAAAGAAATAAAAGAAAAAGAAAATAAAGTAAAAATAATAATTATTCGGATCTTCGGACGCGCTGACGAATGGGATTTCCGCGACCACGGAAAAAGCTTCCGCGATCGCGGAACCTTGGTTTTGCTCTTCTCCGTCTATTCTCTTCTCCACGACCGCGGAAAACTTCCTGTAAAGGCCTTCCAGGTCCTTCTTCTTCCTTCGTCTTCTTAAGTGGCTTCCCTCTTCATCTTCTAAATCTTCATTTAAGCTTCTCCAAACCACCATATCTGCACTTCTACTTCTCAACTCCAATCTCTACAGTACGCTCTAAACATCTCCAAATGGTACCCAAAACACCGGTAATAACTCTTAGATAAACACTACAAAGTAGCACTGATCAAATTCCCCCATGCTTAAACCTTGCTCGTCCTCGAGTAAGCTAATATAAACCTACTCCTCCAATCAAATCCCCAAGGTCTCAGGAAGCACAGAAAAACCATCCCCACTAAGAACTGCACCTAAACATGAATCTCCAAGGCATCAACACATCAACATATAAGCTTAAAGGAAAGCAGAGTACTTCCCCATGCTTAACCCGAACACCATAGAGTGAAAAAACATCTAATCCTAGCCTCCATCTATCTTCTTATGCCTCCCAAAGTGACCTACCCGAATCCTCTTTATATCACCTCTTCTTATGTCACCACGCCAGGAAAAATGAGAAATCCTAATAATCACTCTTCTTCTTTTCACTCATTTTGCCAAGGCGCCCTTTCGGGTTTTCACCAAGCCACTCATTTCATTTTTCAATAGATGGGCTCACATAAACTCACATCACTCTTGACCAATTATTACCCCAGCCTAATGTTGGTCCAAGCCACCTGCTTATTACCTAAGCCGCCCTTTCGGGTTTTCGACTTATCCCAGGGTTTATTTTTGTCTTTTTCAAATTTATTTGACTTTTTTTTCTTTTTCTTACTCAAACGACTAGCGAGTATAGAACACTCCCACATGCTTAAACATTGCATTGTCCTCAATGTAATGAAAGACAGAAAAATTGAAGCACAGGGAAAGGCAAAAAAAAAAAACTCACAAATGTCGTTGAGTTGGCTTGGACTGAAAAGTTGTTGCTGGCGGTATATCAATATAAGCACATGTCACTGGTGTTGTGCCGGTCTTCAAACTCAAACTCTACCGTGCAACCACATAGATCCACTGTAAGGTGTAGTGGAATATCAAAGAGATCGGGGTTGCACGGCCTTCAATGAACACAAAAATGGAGACTAGATGTAATCGTGGTGTGGGCTCTGGTGTTCCTCCTCTTCAGCTGTCGAATGTTGGGCCATCATCGTTGCCGAATAAAAATGTGGGGCGAATGTCTCCTCCTTGGCAGCATGATGCACACCATCTCTCAATGTAAAGTCGGACAGTAGGCTTCGGTATAACTTTTTCTCTTTTTTTTTTAGATTGAGGAGACTTACAGTGGTTTTTCCGCGCCCGCGGAAAAGATTCTGGTGTGAGGATTACACTGTCTTCGAATTTTTCTTCGGGTCTCCTACCTGCATGTTAGTCTAAAGCAAAAACAAAACAAAACGAAAACAATAATAAAGACTAGAAAGGAAAAGACAAGGAAAGAATTTCATACCTCGGGTTGCCTTCCGAGCAGCGCCTTAGTTATTGTCGTGGCTCGACTTGGTGCTCGCCCACTCAACTTGGGTTGCTCACGTCAATTGAACACTTGGGGTCTCCATCAGGAGGGTGTCGCTTTGAATCATCTATGCTAAATCCGACCCTCATCCCGTCAAATTCCATTGTGAGCGAACCGCTGCTCACATCAATCTTCGTACCTACCGTGTTCATAAACGGCCTTCCTAGCATCACAGGGGCTGTATTTTTGTCTTGCCCCGTATCCATCATAAAGAAGTCCGCAGGAAAGATTAGCTTATCAACTTCTACCAGCACATCCTGCACCACTCCCTTGGGATACACGTAAGAATTGTCCGCCAGCTGGATCACAATCCTTGTCTTCTCTAAAGGTCCGACCTCTAAAGATTCGTACAACGAGAGAGGTAAAACGTTGATAGAAGCACCCAAATCTAGCATAGCTTGTTCGAACATGGTGCCTCCTATCTTGCAGGGGATAGTGAACATTCCAGGATCACTGCACTTCTTTGGTAACCGCTTTTGCAGCATAGCGGATATATTCTCATTGACCTGGACCTTCTTTTTCTCCTTCACCTCTTTCTTCCTCTTTATTGTGCACAGCTCCTTCAAGAATTTTGCATAGCGAGGAATACCGTTGACAAGTTTGAGCAAAGGAATGTTTACCTCGCAGTTGCTGAAGGTCTCAAATAAATCCTTGACGTTCTCCACCTTTCTGGTGTCCTTTAGTGCCTCGGGAAAGGGTGCGGGAGGCTTTAATGTACTGAGCGGAGGGAAATCGGGGCGCACATAAGCATCATGGACAACTTCGACATCGTCTGGGGCTCCAGAAGCTTTTCCGCGGTCGCGGACTTCCTCTCCGCGATCGAAGTCCGCGACCGCGGAAATCATCAATTAAATCCTCTTCAGCAGAGACTTTTCCGCGATCGCGGAAATCTGTCCGCGGTCGCGGAAAAGCGTCGATTTTTTCATCTTCTCTAGAAACATATCCGCGATCGCGGCCTTCTTCTCCGCGGTCGTGGAAAACCTTCTGTTGAGCTCGACCATTCTCCACTTGTGCTCTGCTCCTCCGCGTCATGGCGCATACGTTCTCCCTCGGGTTTACTACCGTTTGAGATGGTAGTTTTCCCGAGTCCCGGGCTTTCAGCTTGCTCACTGCGATAGAGATTTGCCCCACTTGCTTCTCCAAGTTCTGAATACTGGACTGTATCTCTTGATTTTGTTGGACCATAGTATTTCCCAACGTTGAAACGCTCTGCGCGATTGACTGGATTTGTTGGGCTGTATTGCTTGTCAACGCTGATACGGTCTGGGTGAGGTTCCGGATCTGGTCATCAATGGTCATGGGTGAATTTGAGCTTTGGCCTTGAGGTCTTTGGTCATATGGAGCTCGAAATTGTTGTTGCTGACCCTTAGGCTGCTGATATTGTTGTGGGCGCGGGAGGAATTGTGGAGGCCTCTGTTGATACTCTTGATTTTCCTAGCCTTGAGGAGTACTCTGTTGATTCCTATATTTCAGATTGGGGTGATCTCTCCACTCTGGATTGTACGTGTTGGAGTACGGATCATATCTTGGCCTTGAAGGGCCGTATCCTCCAATGGCGTTCACCTCAGCAGTGGGCTCCTGTAGCGTGGGACACGCATCGGTTGGATGCATCGTGTCATATCATATCCCACATGATTTGACTTGCTGTTGGTCACCCTTCATCATGTATCTCCTCATCATTTCCTTCATCTCAGCAATGTCAGAAAGTAGTGAAGAATTTGGCTGAGAGTCTGCAGCTCTGACTGTTTGGGTGCTCGCCCTCCTATTGAACTGTCTTGAGCCCTCAGATAGCTCAAAGAAAACCTCATATGCTTCAATTGGCGTCTTGTTCAAGATGTTTCCTCCACATGATGCGTTCACCATTCGACGCTCCTCGTCAAGGAGTCCTCCGTACAAATAAAGTACGAGGTCTTGGTCTGAATACCCATGGTAGGGGAAGCTAGAAGTCAGCCTCTTGAACCTCTCGTAGTATTCGTACAACACTCAGCAGTATGTTGTTCAATGTTGCTGATGCTCCTCTTCAGGCTGTTGAGCTTTGTCGCAGGGAAGTACTTCTCCAGGAAGGCTTTCGTCATCTTAGCCAATGTGTCTATGCTTCCTGGAGGCAAATAGTAGAACCAGTCATTGGGCTCCCTTTCTGTGTTCATTGAAGGTCGTGCAACCCCGCTTCTTTGATGTACCACTATACCTTACAGTGGATTTATTTGGTTGCATGGTAGAGTTTGATTATGAAGACGCCGCAACACCAGCGATATGTGCTTTTATTGATATACCGCCAGCCCCCACATCCACATCCAGGCCACCTCGGCGACGGTTGTGAGTATTTTTCTACTCTTCCTTGTGCTTCATCTTTTTGTCTTTCATTACATTGAGGACAATGTAATGTTTAAGCATGGAGGAGTGTTCTATACTTGCTAGTCGTCTGAGGAGAAAAAAATAATGAAAAAGAAAAAGTCAAAAATTTGGAAAAAAGACAAAAATAAATCATGGAATAAGTCGAAAACCCGCAAGGGCGGCTTAGGTAATAAGCAGGTGGCTTGGACCAGCATTAGGCTGAGGTAATAAGAGGTCAAGAGTGATGTGAGTTTTTGTGAGCCCATCTATTGAAAAATGAAATGAGTGGCTTGGTGAAAACCCGAAAGGACGCATTGGCAAAATGAGTGAAAAGAAGAATATTGATTATTATGATTCCTCATTTTTCCTAGCGTGGTGACATAAGAAGAGGTGATATAAGGAGGATTCGGGTAGGTCACTCTGGGAGGCATAAGAAGATAGATGGAGGCTAGGATTAGATATTTTTATTTCACTCTATGGTGTTCGGGTTAAGCTTAGGGGAAGTACTCTGTTTTCCTTAAGCTTGTGTGTTGTGTGTTGTGCTTATTGTATTGGTGCCTTGGAGATTCATGTTTAGGTGCAGTTCTTAGTGGAGATAGTTTTACTGTGCTTCCTGAGACCTTGGGTATTTTCATTGGAGGAGTAGGTTTCTATTAGCTTACTCGAAGACGAGCAAGGTTTAAGCATGAGGGAATTTGATCAGCGTTACTTTGTAGGGTTTAACTAGGAGTTGTTATCGGAGTTTTAGGTACCATTTGGATGGGTTTAGAGAATAATTGTAGAGAATGGAGTTGAGGAGTAGAAGTGTTGATTTGGTTGTTTGGAAGAGTTTAAATGAAGACTTAAGAAGAAGGAAGAGAAAGCCACAAGAGAAGACGAAGGAAGAGCTGAAGAAGCTACAGGCGCTTTTCCGTGGTCGCAGAAATCACCGCCGCGGTCGCGGAGCAACACGAGACGAAGACAAGAGCAACAACGAAGATCCGCGGTCGCGGAAGCCCTTGCCGCGGTCGCGGAAAAATCGAAGACGCGAGAGCTTTACAATAACTTTTTCGCGGTCGCGGAAATCCTTCTGTGGTCGCGGAAGA
Organism: Rheum nobile; assembly: GCA_027886185.1. Lineage (NCBI taxonomy): Eukaryota > Viridiplantae > Streptophyta > Magnoliopsida > Caryophyllales > Polygonaceae > Rheum > Rheum nobile. Next base: position 772,151 of record WOAB01000669.1, on the reverse strand, counting down.
CTGTTCATCAGACACGCGCGAGAGTTTCTTCTGAAGATCTGCTTTTTATTTCATTTCCTTTTCTTTTATTTCTTTTATTCCGTTTTATTTCCTTTTGGAAAGATATTATTTCCTATCTTTAGTTTTAGGTTTTGCTAGGGTTTTATAACCTAGTTTCCTAACAGCCTCTTATTATCATTATCATTCAGAGATTATTCAGTTTACGTATTGTTTTTCCCTTAGAGTTTTTGTGTTTCAAGACTATGAAGAACTAAGCAACTTTTGCTTAGTCCGACGATTGAAGCCTTCGTTTGCATTTGATTGTGAGATTATAACTCTATTTCCTTTCATTTGATTATATCTCTTCTCTTTGTGCTTATTCCTATTGATTCTTGCTGATTTGACTGGCCTGATCATCTAGTTGATATTAGTAATTGTCTATTGCTGGGGTTTGAATATTTCGAGTTGAAATCCCTTATCTTGTGTAGCGAACATGATATTCTAGGACTGGTTGGACTAGTTTATTGTGAAGAGAATTGATTATGTGTTAAATGCTACGGGTTGTGGTGTTACATGTATCCTGGTTAATTCTTATGCTTCTTGCTGCTATTGTTCTAAATCTTGATAGTTTCTTGTGTGTTCGATAGTTAGGGTTATCAGGACTGGTTGGACTGATAACTATTTCAGAATAGGGACACGAATATTCATAGGAAGGAATAGAGATAATCTAAGATCAATCAATCAAATGAATGGTGGATATTTGTCTGGCTAAGTATTTTCTCACCAATTGATTACACTCTTTGCTTTGATTTACTTTGTTATTTGCAAATAAACCAAAAAACCCCCTTTGTTACCATTGACATACAACCTGTTGCACTAAGAAAGATTGCTACCTCCCTGTGGAATTCGACCCTTGCTTGCCTACTATACTTGGTTAGGTTTTTAATGTTTACTTTGATAAGGCATAACGACTTTAGCCTCGTCAAGAGGAGTTTCATGATTGAACAAAATATTGTCAAATTTGAACAAAAGTATCTTGAAGTATAACTAATTTCAATGTTGAACAATTGTAGATTATATTTGAACAATATAAATAATTCTTTGAACAATTATGCTTCAATGTAAATAGTTGATCGATGGTTATAGCAGATCACAATTTGTTGAATAAACTTGATTGAACATGTCCAGCAAACTACCCAAAAGTTTTAATTGTTCAACAAACTATATTGTTTAACAAACTTGTTCATCCATGACTTTTTAAATGTAACTTCAAAAACAAACTGTAAATAGTTGATCGAACAAAGTATTTGTCTTCAAGATCTAAAAAACAAATTGCCAGTGGTACACAATTAGTCTGTCACTAAACATCAAGGAAGTGTGGTTTCCCAGGCTTCTCCTATTACAGTTGCTCGGATTCCATTCAGTTCTGATCCAAGGATGGTTGCTATGTATTTTGTTCGCAACGGTAACATGTTCCTCCTGCTTTCATTCTTGAATCCACATTCCCACCCGTTGGAACCTTCACCATTGTAAGCCTCCATATGGCGTATAAGATAGACACCGCAATCAAGCTTGTTCTTGCTATCGCGCCATTTCATTTTTAAAAGTTCTACTGACATTTCATCAATTAACTTCGCTACAGCTTCATTGCCCTTCAACCTCAAGTAGTCTGCATATATTTTCCTCTGCAATCCATTTTGTGAAGTATAAAAAATGAACACTTCAGTTGACGAGCTTGAACATAAAATTAATGAAATTGAACTATTAAAAAAACAACTTTGAACAACCACATTATATAGTTGAACAATATTAATATTGAACAATCAGGTAATTAACTTGAACATTCTGTTTTTATTAGTTGAACAATTTGTGTTGCTTACCAGTCTTTCTGGCACCTCTCCATACTTGTCATCTGCTTGATCCCCTGACGACGAATTATCAATGATTTCAAAGCGCATTCTCTCCAGATTGAAACATAAGGCGTAGTAATGACTGATTGCACATATTGAGAAGAATACCTATATTACAAACAACCTTGTCAACTGGGAACAGAGTATTCTACATGTATTGAAATGAGTTTAAAATGGAGGAGATACCAATGTTGGACGGTCTAGTGTTGTGTGCAACGCCATGTCATGAACAAAATCGAGCATTTCTGTGAATCTCTTCAAGTTTGTTTTATAGCCCTTTTTTGTCTGGAGTCACCACAGAGAAATCCTTGCATAGATAAAAGTGTTAGTATTTTTCAGTGGATAGTTTTCAAAGCTAGAAATTCGCTAATGTACTTACAGTTGTTGCTAGAGTTACGAATTTTTTTGATGTGGATTTGCTGGACATGTACTTCTCTCTCTCATTCAGGATCACCGCACAAGCATTTATCACATTTATTGAGATCAATGATTCACATATGATACTCCTCATGTCAGATAAGTCTGCTATAATACTTTCATGTTGAAACATTATCTCCCTACGTTTATTAAAATGTTCTAGTAAATGTTTTTGTATAATATAAAACCTTGAAATAGTATGTCCGGTTCTGTAATAGGGATGGAATTGAAAGGGTAAAAGAAGTTACCCTATATCTTTAGGAGTTAATGTGATGTATCTGACCATCCTTTTCTCTTCATCTGTGTGTTTTTGGGTGGGGTTGATGATGCTTGGAAAGTCAGAATGCATTGTCGCACCAACTTTAGCTTCTTTATCCGTCTTCTTGGCCTTTTGAGCTTGTTCAGCCACCTTCTTCGCCTTTTCTGCTTCTTCAGCCTCCTTGGCCTTTTCTGCTTCTTCAGCCTCCTTAGCCTTTTGTGCTTCTTTAGCCGCCTTTTTGGCCTTTTCAGCTTCTTCAGCTGCCTTTTTGGCTTTTTGTGCTTCTGCAGCTGCCCTTTTGGCTTTCTGTGCTTCTTCAACGACCTTCTTGGTTTTGTCTGCATCTTCTGCTGCCTTCTTGGCTTTTTCCGCTTCCTCAGCTATCTTCTTTGCCCTTTCTTGTTCTCCAGCTTCTTTCTTCGCCTTTTCCGCTTCTTTAGACGCCTTTTTCGCCTTCTCAGCTTCTTTCTTCTCGTTCTCCTCTTTTTCTGCCGCTTTCTTTGCTTTTTGTGCTTCTTGAGTTGCCTTCTTTGCTTCTTCCATTGCCTTCTTGTCCTTTTTAGCTTCTTCAGCTGCTTTCCTTGCTTTTTCGGCTTCTTCCATTGCCTTTTTTTGTGTGCGTTCCTTGTCTTCCCTACGTCATTAGTACAAAATGGCAAGTTTACTACGGTTCCAAATGCATATATTACTACAGTTCACAACCGTAGTAAAAGTGACCGTTATAAAATTGTTTACTACGGTCGTTGTTTTACTACGATTGTCAATTTACTACGGTTCAGTATTTTTTACTACGGTTGTGAACCGTAGTAAAAATGGCCACGGTAAAATTGTTTACTACGGTCGTCGTTTTACTACGGTTAAGTATTTTTACTACGGTTCCAGACAACCGTAGTAAATAGACAACCGTAGTAAAAGTGCACTTGTTTCACCCACATTAAGACCCATAGTAATACGACAACCGTAGTAATTTTACATGTAGTTAAATTGTTCCAACCGTAGTAAAAGGGAATGAACCGTGTTAAATGTGCATGTAGTAAAGTTGTATTAACCGTAGTAAGAAAACATGATTCACCCGCAGGGCCGTAGTAAAATTTTTAGAACCATAGTAAAATGTCATCGTCGTTAATTTGTTATAACCGTAGTAATATTGTATGTTCCATTTATTAGGTCCCTATTATAAACAATTTGATGGATAAAGCTAAAATTCATATCATATACGTATCTACGGAAACAATTCCAATGAACATTCGACAACCATCCAAATTAAATAGTCAAACAGTGTTCGCAATATCACATGTAACAACGTATACAAGTGATTACTGATTACATAGTATTAGAAAGATAGTCTCAGAACATTACATGTGAAGTATGACAGATAAAAAGAACATTGTCTTCGTCTCACGACATAATGAAAATCTTAGTAACAATGAGTTTCTAACCTGATAGAAGTGTATAATTGATTAAGCATGTCTTCTTTTGCCTTCTCAACTTGGCAAAGAACTACGGCATATTTCAGTTAACACCTTTGCTTGGAGTTTGAGTTCTTCATGAGAAAACTCTTTGCATACTGTATGAATGAGTGTCTAGAACAGATGGGGAAAGATAAGTCACAACCAGGCATTCAGCAAAACTACTAGCACTTTAGCATTCGACTGTTTTACAAAAGGGCATGTATAAACTTTTAGGAGGTGCATAAATAAAGAACAACTCCAAATAGATGATTACTTCATCGGTACTTCGGTAGAGTATCTAACATAAATGACATGATCTACTTGTTTGACGGACAACGGCCATGCCCAACTCAATTTGAAGTGGTAGAATGATAATTCAGAGTGATCTAGGGACATGATCAAAAGGAGTGCATAAAACCCACAGAAAACTTGCAGCGATTGAACATAATATACCTGCATTCCACCTTGGAATGAAAAAGAACCACGCTGACGTCGAAGACTGCTTAGTTTCTTTGCTTCGTTCATTTTTGGATGTCAATTTGGACCGAATTGCCCCCACTATAATTGAACCAAACCTGCTCATAATCCAGAGAAACCAAAATCCACTATTTCATATCCTTATCATGCAGATTAGTATACTTTGTACAATTTAAACACATTATCTCTTCCTACTATGGAGAAATGCCATCATATTTAAATGCTCGAGGCTGGTGAAAGAAGGCACCTCTCTTGAAAGCTTATCATCAACATTCCGGATTTACTGTCAAAACTTAAATGCTAGATCGAGAAATGAAGGATGCTTATAATTCATACTTTAGAATCCATATCAACTAGTTGACGTTCCTATCCGAGCACGGACAATCTAACAGATACAAACATTCTCACATTTGATGATACCTTTTCTCTATGTTCCATAGCTCTGGAAATGCAAGGCACATTTGCCAAAACCAAAACAAATAACATCTATAATCATGATTAAATACTGTAAATCAAGCAATAATGGTGGGTCCAAGATGAAAGCCCATACGTGACAGTTCAGTATATAGAGTCAGAACCTAATCAAGAAATCTTCCATTTATTTATGAAGTTAACATAGATATCACCAGTAATTAAGATATCAAGGAAACCCAAGAAAAGACAAATAAGTGAAATAAATTGTAGCACTTACTGAAGCGGATTCAGGATCTCCAACACATGTACCAGCAAGGAAAAGGTCCATAAGATAATCAACAAACTGCAAGAAGAAATATTAGTTATTAGAAACCTAAATGTCATGCTAATAGCTTACAAAAATTAAGCCACTTATTTATCATAAATTCACCCACACTGCACTACTGCAGTGAAATAAATGAAAAAAAAAAATCAAGGACTGCCATGAGACATGTCAACCTCAAAACAAGAGAAATTGGACTGGAATATACTATCAATATAGTCAATTTGACGAATATGGTCATAGATTTCCTAACCTACACATATATACCATGTTTGTCCCATTAAACTTCTTCCACTAAAGAAATAAAAAAATATTTTGCAATTTTGATTGAAGTGCCTTAGGCCTTTCAATATTAGCTTCCATAGACATTCTCAGATAAGTTTGAATCTAACTCCAAAACAGACAAGCCAAGAATTTGTTGTCAACTAAAATTACTAGTGTACAAGATTTGCAGCTGCATACCGGTATGGGTTGCATAAAATTGGAAATGGAAACAAACAAAACAAAGACACATTGGCAAATGCCAGGAAGTAGCACTTAGAATAAGAACTGCGATTACATAAGGATACAAGACCAGTTAAGAAATAAATGTGATGCATAAAAAAGTGATTAAGGCAGATTACACTAAACCATGAGATATTGATTTTTGCACCCTGAACAACAGTGAAAGTCATCAAAGGCATATTACACTAAACCATGAGCTACTCAATTAGCCAGATACTGGCTTATGAACAAACACTCTATAACCAAATACAAATAGTCTGATTTATATAAACTATAAACTAGTAAAATAACAGAAGGATTTCATTTTTTAGGGCTAAATTATAGATACCCACAGCTGTCTAATTTGGTAGATAATGTTTAAAAGCTCAATCACATCAAGTACACCCCCATATAATTAATGATGTTAACCATTTGGAAGCAACTTGATGAGCATTATCCAGCATGAATATAATGCATACCTGAGCAAACCTTGCAAGGCGGAAATCTTTGCAGACATAGTAATAAGAATAGTTCCCAAACCCAGTCATCCATCATATGCAGCAATAAAGACACTAATTAAACTGTAAATTTCAATTGCAGCAAAGTACATAATGTTACATCAGAAAGAATACATGTGGAAGGTGGAAATAATTAAGCAAATAAGTAAACACCATCTCATATATGGATGCATACTTTCATATCAAATTGGCAAACCTCTCACTATACATAGGTTAAGTTACACATATATATATATATACTTCATTATACAATAAATCCATAATATCTTCAATTTCACAAACCCTAGAGCTAACATAAGTATCCGGCCTTAAAATCTTTAAAATAGGAAGCTAAAAAGCAAGAGAAACTGACCTTTAACTGTAAATGAGTGAGTTTCGGCGAAGATAACGTAGCTGAAGAAGACACCGACAACGGAATTAATAGCAGCTCTACATCTCAGTCTTCCTCGCCGCTCCTGCCGTCATCGAAAAACCCTTCGCTGCCACTTGCACCCACTCAACGCAGATTACCGGCTTGAGGTTGAAGTAGTGGAGGATGTGAGGGCGTGGAGAGGCACGGTGTGGCCGAGTCGATCAGATGTAGCCGCGCATCATATTGGAAGCCTAGAGACCACAGTCACACAGAGGAGAGAAAGAGGTGGGTTACGGCTGAACATTAGATTTTGATTTTGATTATTTGAAATCAATCGGACGGCGAATGTTTTATTTTTTATTTTTTGATCATAAAAGAATTTGAAGTACCCGACATAACAACGTCGGATAGATCGAGAGGTCGATAAATCGACGCCGGTCAAAATCGAGCAATAAGAAAGATATTCAAGCATGAAAATTACAACAAAGCAAAAATAGAGCTATAGCGACCTAGAGCGAGTGATGAGCAAAGCACGATCAGACGAACGCGCCACCGGAAGATGAGTCAGACATGAGAAATCAGTGTTGAACGGATTACCATAACGTTGCCCTCTCTTCTAGGAGGGATCTTCAGGATCCTCAACCATGACGTTGCCCTCGTATAAGAGGGATCTTCATTGAGTCACATAAACGACCACGATCGGACACTCATGCAACACCCTAGATCAGCTCCACAAATGCAGCAAAGAATTTGACACCCATACTCGAAATAAACGAAACCGTAATGTAACTCATACACCTCATTTATAACGTACATAGAATAAAACAATCGTGGTATTTTAGCATTTTATTTACCACGGTTCTCCCATAACCGTAGTAAAAAAAAGATGCATAAAAACCACATGTGTTCACATAACCGTAGTAATTTTAACAATGACAACAAAATTACTACGAAAAAACACAAAACCTTGGTATTTTAGCAGTTTATTTACCACGGTTCTCCCATAACCGTAGTAAAAAAAAGATGCATAAAAACCACATGTGTTCACATAACCGTAGTAATTTTAACAATGATAACAAAATTACTACGAAAAAACACAAAACCTTGGTATTTTAGCAGTTTATTTACCACGGTTGTCCCTCAACCGTAGTTAAAAAGACGCATAATAACCACGGTTGTTCACAAAACGTAGTAATTTAACCATTACAACAAAATTACTACGAAAAATCACACAACTGTGGTATTTTAGCAGTTTTTTTATCACGGTTCTCCTATAACCATAGTTAAAAAGACACATAAAAACCACGGTTGTTCACAACACCGTAGTAATTTAACCATGACAACAAAATTAGTATGAAAAAACACGAAACCGTGGTATTTTAGTAGCTTATTTACCACGGTTCTCCCATAACCATAGTTAAAAAGACGTATAATAATCACGGTTGTTCATACAACCGTAGTAATTTAACCATGACAACAAAATTACTACGAAAAAACACAAAACCGTGGTATTTTAGCAGTTTATTTACCACGGTTCTCCCATGACCGTAGTTAAAAAGACGCATAATAATCACGGTTGTTCACAACACCGTAGTAATTTAACCATGACAACAAAATTACTACGAAAAAACACGGAACCGTGGTATTTTAACAGTTTATTTACCACGGTTCTTCCATAACCGTAGTTAAAAAGACGCATAATAACCACGGTTGTTCACATAACCGTAGTAATTTAACCATTGTAACAAAATTACTTAGCAGTTTATTTATCACGGTTATCCCACAACCGTAGTTAAACAGACGCATAAAAACCACGGTTGTTCACATAACCGTAGTAATTTAACCATTACAACAAAATTACTACGAAAAAACACGAAACCGTGGTAATTGTGTCCGTAGGGGAAGCCCCGTTTTGTACTAGTGCGTAAATCCTTAGCTTTGGTACAATTTCTTTTATTTCTTTAATGTTTTGTTGTTGTAGTGGTTGACTATCAACTATCTTCAGTGACTGTCAGACGAATGATAAATTTTTGAACATTAACACTTAGAAGTTGAACAAATAGAATATATTTTTGAACAAATTTTTGAAAGTATTGTATTATTCACCTCCCCTTCCTTCCCCATCACAATATTGCCTTCTTCATTGGATGCCTCAGTCACTGTTGTCGTCTCCACCTGTCAATTTTATATTTATAAAATTGAACAAATAACTACTTGAAGGTGATAAAAAACACTATAATTTCAGATATGTGTTGTTGTCGTTTACCTCTATGTTTTTTTTTTTAATCTTGTGGTTCCTCACGAGCCTCTCCTTCTGTCACCATCTCAGTAATGCCTCCTTGATTTTGTTTGTCAATCTCTGTTGTAGTTAGCACCTGTCATTTTTATATTTTATAAAATGAAAAATTCATTATTTGGAGTTGAACAAAAACACTATAAAGTTGAACAAAAACACTATAAAATTGAACTTCACAAATCTGCTTGTTGTCGTTGTGTTCTTACCTCCATGTTTGTTGTGTTTTCTTGTGTATCTGTCTCTGTTGTAGTCACCACCTGTCATTTTATATTTTATAAGATGAACAATTTATACCTGTATTTGAACATGAACACTATAATTTTGAACTTTTCAGACATTGATGTAGTTGTGGTTTACCTCAATGCTTGTTGTCTTTTGTTGTGGTCCCTCAGTAATCCCTCCTCCTGGTTCTTCATTATCCACTCTTGTAACACCTTCTTGCTCTTCTTGTCCCTCTTGGAAAATTGTCATCTGATTACATTCTACATCTTCTTCAACAGAAGCTATGTTTTGTTGAACTTCTTTAGCAACACCTTCTCTGTTGCTCAGTATTTTTAAGAATAATTTTAGTGATTGATGTATTTCAGTTTTTCTTTTTTGAAGGAAATTGTTGAATGACATTCAAAAGGCTTCATGTTCACTTACCTGGTCTTGTCCCCACTGATCTCCAACACTTCTAGTTGGTGACTGATAAGTACGAGCTATCTCACCAATAATCATGTCAAAGTCAACACCTGGCAGGAGGTCAAAGCATGGTATCCCTTGGTTGTGTACTTTCTTTGACACTGATGTTATGTTGAATCTAAACTTCTTCTGCACCGTAGTTTGTGCGTTGATTGCCTTTTCAACTTTGTTCATGCACTCGATTAGTTCTGGATGATTCCAGAACTGATCTTCAGAGTTTGACCAGATATTATCAAAATGTGTGGCCAGGTGCTCGTTCTTTTCATTGTTGTCATCTTCACCTTTGCCGACAATTAGGTCAACTGTTGTATTGTTCATGCTTTTCATTGGTTCATCCTTTAGGTATGACTTCGGTGATGAAAATGTTATGTCTGCCAACTCATTCAAAATAGTAGCTGCCTCCTTTGCCTTATTTGCGAGTTTTTGTATCATGTTTGTTACATAATGTCAACACAGTACAAAGAAAGCTTTTCAACAAATAATGTAAATACAAAAACCTGAACAACTACCGCATACATTTGAACAAATACAAACATTTCTTGAACATTTTTTGGAAAATTAGAAGTTTGAACTATCTACTAAAAACATGAACAACTTCACAATATTTTTAACAAATAGCACATATATTTGAACATTTTCAGTAAAATTGAAAGTTTAAACTATCTCATATAAACATGAATAACATGACAAATTACTTACCTCGAAATAGTCAGCTTTCGATAAACGCTTTGCTCCTTCAATCTTTTGCACCTCCTGATTGCTTCTTGAACCCTCACCCAAAACTAGTTCTGATGTTGATGGAATAGTTTGTCTGATGTCCACATACCCAAGCCCAAACCCTTCATTGTTCATCTCGTAAATCTCTTTTTTTGTCATTTCTTTCCTTATCCAATTCATAAACGTTGGGAATGCTCGTGGTACAGTCCTTCTACCATTTACTATTCGGTCTACATAGAACAACTGTAATGAAAAAGAAGTGTTAAAGTTGAACAAATTAGATATAAAGTTGAACAAATATATATTTAGGATATGTTGCAACAGTAAAGCATCATTTGAACAAATCCCCCTTAAAGTTGAACAAATGTTTCTTGAAGTTGCACAAATTTCCCTTGAATTTGAACAAAGCTTCAAATAACCCAGTTAAATAGTGTATAGTTAAATTTGAACAATAAAGATTTAAAATTGAACAATTACTTACAGCAAGGAAGGGGAGCAATCCCTTGAACATTCCTTTAGGCTTTTTTCCCAATTGTTTGTGGTTTTCACGAGGCAGTCAAGCAGGTAACCACACCAATTCATGTCTCTGGTTCCGTTAACATCTTCCAAGCTTTCGCAGTGCCATTTGAGTTTCCTTCAACCAACAATGTAATAAACAACACAATAAACGTCCGTTTGAAGAACGAACTTCCTTTCCTGCATTTTTTTAGCATGTTGTAGACATGTCATGGTAGGATGCGGTGTTCATTTTCTGTGAATCGTTTAACCCAGTTGTCATGGACTTCATCAGCTTTGGTTCTCTTCTTGATTGACTTTTTCTTTATTTCTATTTTCTGACTTCCTTTTGGCAATCCCATTACAACAAGTACATCATCTTCTTCGATGTGCACAAGGTTTCCATATTCTATTTTGAGGCTACACTTGTTAGCATCAAAATTTTCCACAAGCCAATAACCTAAAAACCTTGGTATTCCACTGAGTTTGAAGTTGAGTAGAGATCCCAAACCCATATCCATCACATCCTTTTTCTGCTCACTGCTCAATTTCTCAATAACTTTGACAAACTTACTCAGGTTTGTTCTGTATTATATGCATGAAAACCTCTCTTCCCCCTTGTGTTGTTGAATCTTACTTCATCCTCACTTGTAGTATCTGGACGTTTGGATATTCCCTTAACCTTTTTTCTTTTAGATGGAAGTTGTTCATCATCATCTTCCGAGTGCTCTTCTTCATCATCACCTCTATATTGACTCTCTTTCGAATCATCTGAGCTTGTTTCAGACTCATCATGTGTTGTGTTGTTTTCAATCTCATCTTCAGCTTCTTCTTCTTCTTCTGTTTCATCCGAGCTTTGTTGAGGTTCATTCACATTTTCTTCTGGTTCTTCTTGTTGCTGACTGAATCTTTTTTGCTTCTTGTTGTGTGCGGGGTCTTGTTCTTCGGCAATCTGTTTCCTCTTTTTTTTCGACATACACTGCAAGCGTTTCTTTGTCTGCATAGAATATAAAACAAAATAAATAGTTTTTATGTTATGTACACTATTGTGAAGTTTTAACAAATTAAACAGAATAGACATACACTTGTGGCACTGCATAACAAGAAGAGAATATAGTGTCTGAACAAATAAACATTATATTTGAACAAACAAACATTAATGTTTGAACAAACTAACATTATATTTGAACAAATAAATATAATGTTTGAACAAGCAATCATTCTATTTGAACAAACAAATGTTATATAAGAGTAATTACTATACAAAATAATATTTTTGAACAAACACAATATAAGATATGAAATATTTTTGGAGTTTGAACTATTGTGTCAATAATATGTTACATTCTTCTTATGCAGCGCCTCCGTCGCTACATAAGAAGACATGAAAATATATAAAGATCAAGAAGGATCAAAGTATTTGTTTAATTCGTTACCATGTTTGGTTGAGATTGTGTGAGCCCTCTTATGTTGAATCCCCCTATTATTCTTTTGTTTGCTTTTAATCTCTATTTGAAAGGTATAATCCTCCCCCACTATCATGGTTGCATATCTAAACTCTATATTCTAATGCAGTTCATTCACGCTTGAAAGACGCTTTTCATTTTGATCTAGATTTGGAAGAAAGCATTTTAATATTTTGTCCCACAACAAGTAATCTTCAACTAAAAATTATGTAAATACAAAAATAAATTGAACAACCACCACATATAATTGAACAACTAGACATATGTCTTGAACTTTTTTTGGAAATTGACAATTTGAACTATCTACTGAAAACATGAACAACATCAGAATATTCTTGAACAAATAGAAGATGTATTTGAACATTTTCTAGAAAATTGAAAGTTGGAACTATTTGATTAAAAATATGAACGATAACACATTATTCTTGAACAACTAGCACATATATTTGAACATTTTCTGAAAAATTTAAAGTTGGAACTATGTGATAAAAACATGAACGTCATCACATTATTCTTGAACAAACAACACATATTTTTGAACAATTTAAAGTTTGCCCTATGTGATGAAAACTCAAATTTTACCTGTAAGTACTCTTCTCGCTACTGTCTTCGACCTCACCATTTTCGCTTCCTGATGTGGAAAGATAACATAAAGCAGTAGTTAGTATTAAACCTAGAGAAATATGCGACAAAGAAAATATTGCAAATGAACAATGGAAATTAGTAAATGCAACTTATATTAACTACGTTTTCTAGTTTTAGCAACGAAAATCAAAGTTGTAAGCGTCGATCGTAGTTGAAGGTCGGTTAGGTTAAGATAAACATGCAGATTTTTAGCAATGAAAATATGCAGATTTTTAGGTTAAAACTCGTTACCTTTGCTATGGATTAGAAGTTGCTTGAAATCGAAGAAACTTTTGTCTTCGTTTCGGGGAAAAGCGAAGAGATTTGTGTGCCTTCGATGGTGGAAAAGCGAGTTGCAGAGCGATGAAGATATATATATATATATATATATATATATATATATATATATATATATATATATATATATATATATATATATATATGAAGCGTCTCGGAGACGGTTGTATATTTTTGTTTTCTTTTTGAATTTTGAAAAGTTGACGGTGTTAGTTGACGCCGTCAATATTCTTATTTTGCTCCAGCAAAAGCGCACGCCTCTTGGCCATTGATCATTTTGATCCAACGCTCCTCACGTTTCACTGTCAGGCTCCGGTTCCGGTGAACCGGAGCCTGACTATATATGTATATATATATAATTTGGTTCCAATTCCCAAACGAGCACGCCCCTTAACGTGAGAACCGAAGGATTATGCCACGCAATGACAAATTTGTAATATTGACAAACTTTAATAAAACCCCAATAAATAATAATGTTTAAAATACAAAATGGTCTTGGTGCAGCTGGTAGACGTATGTGAGGGAGAACGTTTCAATTCGGGTTCGAGTTCTCAACTCCCGTCTTCTTGTTTTTTATTTAATTCGTCATTTATTATTTTCTTAATTGTTCAAGTGCATGCAATTGTCGTGCATTAATCGCAATCGATCTAATTATTTTCACCCAAAATAGTTACTGATTAGGTTATACATTTCAACTATAATTATTTTAACCTTAATTTATGTATTAGTTTATACACATATAAAATAAATTCAAAATACACATACTACACAATTTAAATATCTATATTGTACAATATAAAAACACATATAATTTAACTGGGATTGTTTTTCCCTAGCCAACTTGTATTTGCCTTTAAAGTTCAAAATGCACAATGTACAATCCAAATACACATGTAATTCAATCGAGATTATATTTTTCTTTGACCAACTTGTGTTTACCTTAAAAATTCAAAATACACATACACACATTGTACAATTCAATTGCACATATTGTATACTGCAAAAGCACAAATATCTCAAAATGATGCATATGTAGAATATGCATTTGGATATAACTAGATGTGCATTATTGAACTATACATGCATTTAAGTTATGCTAGATGTGCATTTCGAAATAACTTGATGTGCATTTGAATAAAACACGATGTGCATATGGATTTTATATAGGATGTGCAATTGGATTTTATTGGACGTACATTTGTATATAACTAGATGTGCATTTGGATATTAGTGGATGTGGATTAAATGTGCATTTGAATTTAACTGGATTTGCTTTTGAAAATAACCCGGTATACATATTTGTAGCTAGCTTGGATAAGATTTTAGCATTGAATTGTACTACATGTGTATTTTGAATTGTACATAATATACATTTTGAGTTTGTATTAAACAAAAGTTAGTATAAAAAATAAACAAAAGTTGATCGAAAATGCCACTTTGAGGAGTGTTCTGATCTGAACGCCCCTTATATATATATTACTCATAACAAACAGTTACTATACTGTAAACTAGTGATCAGGATCGAATGTTCGGTTCTCCTTGGACTAAAAAACAAAAGGTTAGCTAGGTAGATCAATTTGGTTATGAATTGTATGGTACAGTGATAGATAGAAATACATGTGGAATAGGAATAGGAGATATTTATGATTGTACGTTACTGATCATCGGTCACGAGTTAGAAAGAAAGATGGAGGTGGTCGTGGTGGCCGGTTCAGCTTAAAACAAGGGATCGATAGATAGTAATAAATGAGGGAAGGTGGGATCGGAGTCCGCAAAGACAGCGCCAAAATTCCTCCACTCCATATACTTGTCCATGCTTATTATTATATTGTATAGTATGCTATTATTATTATATTGTATAGTATGCTATAGTATATGGTTTCATGCCTTTGGATATATTATTTAATTAATGACCAGGTTGAAAGCTGCTTCGTCCACATATACATCGCAACTTGGATTTCATGCCTTTGGATATAATTTGGTGCTCATGGTTTCCTCCCATTGTTTCTTCCAAATTTAATTGCCAGATTTGTATAAATTAAAGCCTACATATTAGACCATTCACATCGGTAACTTTTTTACTTGGTTTTTTAACAACTTTTTCAACTTTCTTTCTCTTACACATCATCTTAAAAAACACATTCTATTTTTTTTCCATATTCATGATTTTTTAACCCAAATTTTTTAACTATAACTTTATTTACTTATCAACTATTTAAATATATAATAATATTTTGAATATAAAATATAAAATTTCATAGTTTTAAAAATTAATTAAAAGACAACCATATTAATATGGTATAATATTTATTTAAAAATTTTAAACTATACTTAGAATGTTGATAAGACAACCATATTAATATGGTATAATATTACAAGACATTAGGTTGTCTTTTAAACTATAATTCAAAGACAACCTAATGTCTTGTAATATATTTATTTTATGTGTAAATATATATTAATTTTCATGTTTTATTTCATCTAATATATTCAATATAATAGTTTATATAATACATAAATTAATTTACTTATAGTAAATACTAAAATCATTTTTGAATATTTATATTTCTTATATTGTTTATTTTCAATGAAAACGTTTTTTTTTATAAAAAAACATATATACAATGGATGTCTATGGATAGCTAAAAATAAAAATAAAATATTTAAAATATTTTTTTCCATCAATTTATTTATTTTCGAGCTGAAAACACATTTAAAATAGCATAAAAACAACCCCTTTTATCATTTTTTTCCACCCTTGATCTTCTTTTGATCCAATAGCCTGTAGCACTTTTAGCTTTTTCACCCATTTCATCAGAATTGGACACGTGTCATTGGGTTGTGTTTGGTTTACTCTCTTTTTTGCGTCTGAATTGTTTAAAAGTGACGTCATTTTGACAAATTTAATTGGAAAAAAATTTGCAACCAAACGTGGCATTTCTCTAACTGGTTTTTTAGAGGTTCCTTACCTGAAAATTCAGAGGTCCGTTTTTTAGCTGAAAGTTGCTATTACTAAAAAACTAATAATATTAAAATCTAAAAAACCTCTCACTGTGGGTGGTCTTAGCGCACCATGGAATCAATTTAATAAAGGGTTGTCGAGGTGGTCTTAACACTGTTTTGATGGCTGAAATCATGGCTCTAAAAACAGTATTATTATAGTTAAATGACTTAACCTGTCTAAAAATGATTTTGCAGGTGACAATCTTTGTCTTATCAAATCTATTAAAGGCATTTGGACTTGTTCTTGGGGAATTGAAATGATTGTCGCTGATATCCTTATTGAACTTCATTCCTTTCGAGAGGTCAATATAGTACACATTTTTCGAGAGATGAACTGATCTGCTGGCAGAATTGCCAAACTTAGCTTGTCACCTTCTGTGTTTGACTTAAGTATTGATTTAAAACTTTGTGTTCTCATCCGCAAAGATGCTCTAGGCTAGTCTACGCATGCATAGATGCTAGGTTCAGTCTACACTACGTACTACAAAAAAACACCTAATATCTCATAACAAATAACACGGACGTTAAATTGTCGAGATATAAAAGTGGTGGAAAAAAGTAGTTACTAATTTACCCTGAGAGTTTCTCAATCTGGGTTATATAAACAGATGAGACACTAAAATAACTTGTATCTATACACGCTCGGGTTATCTGCACGTTTATAAATCCCGTCAAACTGAAATCCGGGTTATTTGTGAGTTTGATTTTTTTTTTATATCAAACGCCCGAAATATTTGTCTTTCCCCTTGAGCGGAAATGTAGATCTCTTCCTTCTCCTGCCCTAGCCCCAAATTAACCACCAACGTCTCCTTCCCTAGCCCCAAATCGATCTGCACCGAGCCCTAGCACCACCAGCCTCTCTGTTGGTCGTCCCACCATCGTCTCCTTCCGCTCTCCACCGAAGCGCTTCCCAGCTTCTGCTATTTGATATGGCTACAAAATTGTTCATCGGCGTGGCAGATCCTTATCTGCCTCGATGTGTTGTACGACACCGTTTATCAGATGCGTCGGGCTCCATAGGAGGTTTAGGAATGTCTCTTTGCTTTCTTTTGGGGTGAACGCGGATAAGATTCGAGAGGATTCCGATGGCGACTCTCCTAAATTCTCTTCGCGATGCTCCCTATTGTTGTCGCTTTCACTGCCATCGCCGCCCTCACTCAGCCTTCTACTTTCACTTGGTGAGCATTTCCGGTTGAATTGTGATCGGTTTGTAAGTGTTTTAGGGTTTTCCATGAACAATTTGTTTGGAGTAATTCCCTTTCATGAATTTTGTGTCTTCTATTGCTTTTTCCCTCTCGTTTTTGTCATTTTTCTTATTCACCAATTGTTAGTTTACAAGATAAGAACATAATCCATGGAGCACCTATACGATATATTGCATTATGATACGCTCTACTTTGTAGTGCGTAACTAGGAGTTGTTACTGTATTATTAGGTACCAATTATATGGGTTTAGAACACAATTTAGGAGAATGGAGTTTTAGAGAAGAAGTAGTGATATGGTGGATTGTAGTGCATATTGTGAAGACATTAAAGATGAAGGCGAAGCCACCAAGTGAAGACTGCAAGCGAGAAGTAGAGATCGCGGCAGAGCCCAAACCGCGGGCACAGATTGAAGACAGAAGCAGACCAAGATTACAGATACCAAACCGCGGCCGCAGTTACTTTTCATACGCGGAGCGCGTTCGGGTTTTCGTTCGAGATCTATTTTATTTTATTTCTTTTATCTTTATTTTCTTTTATTTCGTTTATTATATTTTAGGAAGATATTATTTCTTATCTTAGGAAATTAGGTTTTGCTAGGTTATTTATCTTTCTTTCATAGCAGACTTTTCAATCACTTTTTATCATCGTTCATTATTTTCCCTTAGAGTTTTATGCTTTGAAGATTATGAAGAACTAAGCAACCATTGTTTAGTCCGACGATTGAAGTCTTCGTTTGTATTTGGTTGTGAGATTATAACTCTATTTTCTTTCCTTTGATTATATTAATTCTCTTTGTGCTTCATCCCATTGATTCTTGCTGATTTGACTAGCATGATCATCTAGTTGATATTAGTGATTTTCTATTGCTAGGGTTTGGATATTTCTGGTTGAAATCCCTTATCTTGTGTAGCAACCACAATTTACAGGAACTGGTTGTGAATGTTTATTGTGAAGAGAATTGATTACATGTCGAGTACTGACTAGTTGTTAAGTATTGCATGTATCCTGCTTAATTCCTATGCTTACAGTTGCTGTTAGATTGAATCTTGATGGTAAGTATTTTCAGGGCTGGTTGACATGTCTATATACAGAAGATCGGAATAAGAATATTCATTGGTAGAAATTGGAGATAATCTAGGATCAACCAATCAAACTAAAGTGTGGATATTTGTCTGGCTAAGTTACTTCTCACCCATTGATTACATCTTTTGCATTGATTTACATTGTTACTTAATACAAACCTAAAATCCCCCCTTTTGTTACTATTGGCATACAACCTTTGCATATAGGAAGATTGCTTACCTTCATGTGGGATCGATCCTTATTTACCCTACAAACATTAGTTAGGTTTTTTAGGTTTATTTGATAGGTGTCTACGACAAACCCTTCATCAAATTTGGCGCCGTTGTCGGGGAGGCAAAGTTTCAATTTTTCCTGCTTGTTTGTATTGTGTGCCAACTATTGTGTGGACCTATCTTATGGTCCACACCCGTGCTACTGACTCTCCAATCTTAGCTCTTGATACAGAAATCGAGAGGACACTTTCCAGGAACCGTAGAGAAGCCCGCACGCAGCTCGAGATGGCTGAGGAACAGACTTTGAGGCAGTTGACTGCGCCAAATCTAGAACAATAGCCGCTCACTGTGCAATTTCCGGAGTTGGCAGACGGTGTGAATTTTGATCTCAAATCTGGGTTGATTCATTTGCTACCCCACTTCCATGGGATGAATGGAGAAGACCCCAACAAGCATCTCTCTAAATTTCACACTGTCTGCAGCAACATGAAGCCAAAGAACATTAATTAGGACTAGATCAAGCTGAGGGCCTTTCCTTTCTTTCTAAAGGATGCGGCCAATGATTGGTTCTACTATTTGGCCCCAGGAAGCATAGATACATGGGCAAAGATGAAGAAAGCCTTCCTGGAGAAGTACTTCCCTGCAATGAAACTCAATAGCTTGAAGAGGAACATCAGCAACATCGAACAACATGCTACTGAGACGTTGTATGAGTATTATGAGAGGCTCAAGAGGTTGATATCAAGTTGTCCATACAATGGTTATTTTGACCAAGACCTCGTTCTATATCTGTATGGCAACTTGTGATAGGTGTCATTTCACGCACCTTTACTAGCAATTATTAGCATTATTTGGAGGAGTTTATGATCAGATTTAAGGCTAAGTCTGTAATCCAGAAGATGTGGAGAGAATTGAAGATATCCAGGGATTTACAACTTAGATGGAGATGATGAAGATGGATGAGGATCCGCTTGAAGACTAATTGGAGAAGGCTACCAACACTTGGTAGTATAGAAGAGCGGAAGAGAAGAAGAAGAGCTGAAGAAAGGAGTGGGCGAACTGTCACCGCCCCGCGCTAGAGCCACCGCGACCCGACGGTGGGTCTCAGAGAAGAGCTGGTCGCGCCAGAAGAAGCCACCACCCCGCGGTGGATCTCACCGCCCCGCGGTGGGCACACGTAACGCCTCGCGGCCAGAAGACATTATTTCCTTTTATGCATTTTTGGACTTTCTTATTTCTATTATTTTTATTTCCCTTGCTATTTTCGTTAGGTTAAACTTATTTCCTCAGCCTATTTAAGACCTCTTTCTAGGTTAAGAGGCAGACACTTTACATCAGACTTTTAGCATCGTTTTTTTCTTTCTCATTAGGGTTTCATTTGCATCTGAATGGAGCACTAATTTCCCTTTGTTCTACTAGACGTTTGAAGCAATACAATTGATGTGTTTTTGAGATTTCTATTCCTTGTTCCTATTCTTATATATGTTGGTTTGATTCTCTTGGTTATATTGAATATTGATTCATTGTTATTCTTCATAGCCTGATCAACTAGGTTGAGTAATATTTATCAATTGCTAGGGTTTGCATATAGTGGAATACGAGTGCATATCTAGTAGCATACATGATTGTTGTATATAGTGGAATACGAGTGCGCAATTGTGAGTGAGAATCATTTGCATGTTAAGTAGTAAGGTTTTCTTCTATTTGCATGTATCCTATATCCTTGTATGCATTGCTATTGCTTTATTAGTGGTAAGGTTTTCTTCCATTGATATTGTAGTAAGTACTATCAACAATTGTTTGAATTGGTAGTTAATCAAGATCAGGGTGGGAACAACCATAAGAATAGTGAAAGAATTTGGATTTAATAGATTTTTGTGATCAAATTACATCTCTGTATTGTGGATCTCGTTCTAGTGGAACTACTTCCCCCAATCATATTCTCAAGTCAACTAAACCTGTTTACTTTGCTCTGCTTGATAACCAAAACCCCATTTCCTTGTTACTTGTTAATCATAATTGCATACTTCATCAGATCTTTCCTGTGGGTTCGACCCTTACTTGCTTGCTATACATCTGTTTAGTAGGTTGTTAGGACTTTTACTTTGACTAGGCCATTCAACGATATTTGCATTGTATATTTCGGCCACGTCAAATTTGGCGCCGTTGCCGGGGAAGTTTTCTGTTTTGTTGTGTGTTTTTGTGATTGATTTTGGTAGAGACCTATCTTATGGTCGACACTCGTAGTACTGACTCTCCTCTAGCTGTTTTTGATCCAGAAATCGATAGATCTTTCCGTGCGAACCTACACGATCAAGGAGAAGAAGAAGCCGAGGTTGAGACAGTTGAGACCGTTGATCCAGTTGACCAATCCCTCCTGCTGCAATGGCCGAAACTCTGAGAGAGCTGACTGAACCGAACATTGGGGCACAACCCCCCTTGGCTATCGTCATCCCTGCACTTGACGAAGGGGTGAACTTTGAGCTGAAATCTGGAGTTATTGCTTATCTCCCAAAATTCCATGGTTTGAGTAGAGAGGACCCGATATCTCATCTGGGTAAATTCCATAATGTCTGCATGACTATGAAGCCAAGGAATGTGACGGAGGATCAAATCAAGATGAGAGCCTTTGGTTTTTCTTTGCTAGACTCTGCTAGCGACTGGTATTATCACTTGCCGCCAGGGACCATAGATACCTAGACTAAACTACACAAGGTGTTTCTTGACAAGTACTTCCCAACAAAGAAGGCGAATGCTTTGAAAAAGGCAATTGCTAACATTGAGCAGGGTGCTGATGAGACGATATATGACTATCTTGAGCGGTACAAGAGGCTTTGCTCTAGCTGTCTGTTCCACGGATACGCCAAGCAGGATCTTGTTCTCTACTTACGCAATGGCCTGCTCGATCAAGAGAGAAGAATGGTTGACGCTGCATGCGGTGGGAGCATACTCAATCTGACATCGGACGCAGCCATGGAAAGATTTCAGGAGATGAGTGAGAGTACCAGGAGCTTTGGTAAGACGTACCAAAGAAAGGCAGTCACGCTGTGACTCCTGCAGGACCTAGCCCTGTGCTGAATGAGTTAGCTGAGTTGAAGGAGATGGTGAAGAGAATGGCGAACCAAAACACTCATCAACCAGTCAAAGCATGTGGGATTTGCTGTGATCAATTCCACCCTACTGATACTTATCCTCAGCTGCAAGAGGAAGGTATTGCTGAAGTGAATGCTGTAGGAGGTTACGGACCCCCTAGACCGCAGTTTGGTGGACAACCCAACTACAATCCGAGAGGGCGTGACCACCCAGGCTTCCGGTGAAGCGACCCACAAGGTGGTCAACATCCGGCACAACAGCAATACCAGCAGAGAGCCCCATACCAACAGAGGCCTCTAGGCCAAAACTCTAGTGCTACTACTGAAGAGTTGCTAAAGACCTTGACTCAGCACTTCGTCACTCATATGCAGACTACTGAGTCAAGCATAAAGAATATGGAGAGGCAGATTGGCCAACTGGCTGATGTTGTGACCAAGATTGACCAAAGGACATCTAATTCTTTGCCATCTCAGACCACAGTGAATCCAAGGGAAAATGTGAGTGCAATCACCCTCAGAAGTGGTAAGCAACTGGTCGTTCCTCCTATTGCTGGAAAGGAGAGCGAATTTGAGATGAAGAATATCGGTCACCGCCCCGCGGTGGACTCTACCGCGACCCGGCGGCGAGTTGGATCTGAGGCCAGTGAAGAGGCATGCATGTCACCGCCCCACAGCGACACTGACCGCGACCCGACGGCAAGCCTCAATAATCCCACCGCGACCTCACCGCCCCGCGGCAATGACCACCGCCCCGCGGTGAGACTACCGCGACCCGGCCTCCAAAATCCAAGCGCCACCGAAGAGGTTTGCGTTGATAATTATGTTCGTCCGGTTTTTCCCCCTCTCAGTTCCGAGAAGCCACCAGCACCTTTTCCCGAGGCGCTAAATGCTAGAAGGGTCGCCGACAACAATGATCTTTTCGAGACATTCTGAAACTGTGAGGTGAACATCCCTCTTCTCAAGCTTATTAAGGTTGTTCCTCGATATGCCAAGTTTTTGAAGGAGCTGTGCACCGTCAAGAGGACACAAAAGCTAAAGGTCCAAAAGAAGGTTCCGGTTGGTGAACATGTCTCGGCGGTATTTCAAAAGCGTATGCCTGAGAAGTGCAAGGATCCAGGTACGTTCACTATTCCTATTGCTATAGGTGAGCATCGATTTGAGAAAGCCTTGTTAGACTTGGGTGTCTCTATTAATGTTTTGCCTTACTCGTTGCTTGAAGATTTAGGAGTAGGACCTTTGCATGATACCAATATTGTGATTCAACTTGCTGATGGTTCTTGTGTGCCTCCTAAGGGTGTTGTGGAAGATATTCTTGTTAAGATAGGTCCCTTAATTTTTCCTGCTAATTTCTTCGTAATGGATATGGATTATGATGAGCAGGTTGCTCATGTTATGTTAGGTCGACCTTTTATGAAAACATCCATGACGAAGATTGATGTGGATAGTGGAACTTTAACTATGGAATTCGATGGAATAATTTTTTAGCATAATATTCATAAGGTCAACTCCATTGAATTGCCTACCCTTTGCTGCATTAGTGATATTGATAATCCTACTCAGGAAAATGTTAAGACTAGTGCAGTAGAGACCATAGTTGAATATTCTGCTATTGTTGAACCTTTTGATTTGCATGAGCACGATGTCTTACTTGATGTCATAGGAGAATCTACTCCCTCTACTTTGGGCACTTGCCCCCCTGCACTAACCATACAAGGCAGTAAGCCTTTATCTAGTGTCGTGTAGCATGATCAGGTTGAGCCATATCGCCCCCCACATCGCTCTAAGTATGGGGGAGAAGCTCCAAAGGAAGCAATTATGGAGTCAATGGCCAAGAGGGAGCATGGTCTAAGGTTCATGCCTTTCCATGGGAAGTTCCAGCAGGAGGAGACAGTTAGGAGGATTCCGAAGGGATCCTATTCTAGGTGGTAGTTGATTTGAAGTACGTCGAGCCAACAACGTTAACTAAGGCACTGTCCGGGAGGCAACCCGAGGTAGTTTTCCTTAATTTTTCTTTTCTCCTAGATTAATTCCGTAATTCCTTTTGCTTTGTTTCGTTCGCCTGTCACTAACATTTCAGGTACGAAAGTAAATGGAGAGGAGACGGTGCTCCCAGTTACCTCACCGCGACCCGGTGACAAGTCCGCCGCCCCGCGGTGGATGTCTGGTATATTTCCTCCACTCCGAAAAAAAAAATCAGTGGTACATAAGAAATTGACGGATTAGGCCCCTTTTGGCCGAGTTTTCTCTTTGGGCCAATGTACATAACCGGCCCATCAACCCTTCTTCCTTTTCCCTTCCCTAACCTAGCCTCCACTCTCACAAACCCTCCATACCCAACACCCCTCTCAAGCTTTTCCAAGCCATTCCCCCATTTTTCTACCAATCCCTCTTGTTCTTGGTCCGAATCTAGCCTCCAATTACGTTAACCTTGAGTTTCTTTGCCCAATTTGGAGTTTAGCCTCACAAAAGAGCCAAACACAAACCCCGCCGCCTCGCGTCGCCCACCATCGCGTCGCCTGCCACCGCCCCACGGCGACCCCCACTGCGACCCGACATGAAGTCCTAGTTACCCCACCGTGACCCGGCGACACATCCATCGCCCCGCGGCAAGACTATCAGGCTGTGTGTTTTTCGCTCGTTTGTAAATCCTCTTTGGTCGCCCTTTGTTTTGAGCATCTCAATTCATTACTTATGGCACCTAGAGGTAGGAAGCAGGTCTCTACAAGGGATGAGAATGAGGTGTATAACGTTGTGAAGGAGAGGAAGGTGTTGGCTACTAAGTTCTTTGACAAGCCAACGTTGATTGAGTTTGGTATATTGGAGTGTGTATCTCTTTGTTTAGCAGAGTTATGGCTGATGCTACCCCTGCTGCTCCTCCGTCGGATCCGTTTGGAGAGGGCCCTAGTGCTGGTGCTGGTGTTGCTGACTCTGTGGGTGAGGATGCTCCTCTGCCTATCCAGTTTGATGCGCCTTCTTCTTCTTATGGTCCTGCCACACCTTGGCAGGAGTTGTACGCAAGATTTGATGCATTCTCGGTGCAGCAGACTCACTGGAACACCCGAGTAGAGACCGGTCTGCAGACTTGGCAGACCCAGTTCCGTGCTGATGTAGATGAGTGTCTGGATGCTATGGACGCTCATATGAGGGACTACTTTGGGAGGTTCTCACCACCACCACCATCCGGCCCACATTGAGTTTATTTATCCTTCCCCTATTTCATTTGATGTTCTCTTCTCTACATTGAGGACAATGTTCGGTTTAAGTATGGAGGAGGGATTTAGACTGTACTGTCTAGCTAGCTAGTGTACATAGCTTTGTTTTCTTTAATTTTCATTCAAGTATTTGTGAAGAAAACAAATCGAAAAAGCCAAAAAGATGTGAAAAGGCAATCAAAATCCTGGGATGAGCTGAAAACCCGAAAGGGCGGTTCAGGTAAAAAGCAGGTAGTCCGACTGGTATAGACCAGTGCAAAAATGGACTGGAGTGATGCGAGTATTTGTGAGATATCTAGCAAAATAAAATGAGTGGCTAGGTGAAAACCCGAGAGGGCGCCTGGGCAAAATGAACGTAAAGAAAAAAGAGTGATTTTAGGATCATTCTAGAGGTTGGCGTCATAAGAAGGGGAGTCATAAGGAGGACTCGGGTAGGCCACTCTGGAGCGATAAGGAGCTAGATTGGAGTTAGGATTAGAATAATCTTTGCATCACTTGTTTTGGTTGTCTGGAGCTGATGGTTGAGATGTTGTAGTTGATGGTGTCATATTTTCTTGTACTTCCTGAGGCCTTGGTATTTGATTGAGGGAGTAGGTTTATCATTAGCTTACTCGGGATGAGTAAAGGTCTAAGTATGGGAGAATTTGATAGGTGTCATTTCATGCACCTTTACTAGCAATTATTAGCATTATTTGGAGGAGTTTATGATCAGATTTGAGGCTAAGTCTGTAATCCAGAAGATGTGGAGAGAATTGAAGATATCCAGGGATTTACAACTTAGATGGAGATGATGAAGATGGATGAGGATCCGCTTGAAGACTAATTGGAGAAGGCTACCAACACTTGGTAGTATAGAAGAGCGGAAGAGAAGAAGAAGAGCTGAAGAAAGGAGTGGGCGAACTGTCACCGCCCTGCGCCAGAGCCACCGCGACTCGGCGGTGGGTCTCAGAGAAGAGTTGGTCGCGCCAGAAGAAGCCACCGCCCCGCGGTGGATCTCACCGCCCCGCGGTGGGCACACGTAACGCCTCGCGGCCAGAAGACATTATTTCCTTTTATGCATTTTTGGACTTTCTTATTTCTATTATTTTTATTTCCCTTGCTATTTTCGTTAGGTTAAACTTATTTCCTCAGCCTATTTAAGACCTCTTTCTAGGTTAAGAGGCAGACACTTTACATCAGACTTTTAGCATCGTTGTTTTCTTTCTCATTAGGGTTTCATTTGCATCTGAATGGAGCACTAATTTCCCTTTGTTCTACTAGACGTTTGAAGCAATACAGTTGATGTGTTTTTGAGATTTATATTCCTTGTTCCTATTCTTATATGTGTTGGTTTGATTCTCTTGGTTATATTGAATATTGATTCATTGTTATTCTTCATAGCCTGATCAACTAGGTTGAGTAATATTTATCAATTGCTAGGGTTTGCATATAGTGGAATACGAGTGCATATCTAGTAGCATACACGATTGTTGCATATAGTGGAATACGAGTGCACAATTGTGAGTGAGAATCATTTGCATGTTAAGTAGTAAGGTTTTCTTCTATTTGCATGTATCCTATATCCTTGTGTCCATTGCTATTGCTTTATTAGTGGTAAGGTTTTCTTCCATTGATATTGTAGTAAGTACTATCAACAATTGTCTGAATTGGTAGTTAATCAAGATCAGGGTCGGAACAACCATAAGAATAGTGAAAGAACTTGGATTTAATAGATTTCTGTGATCAAATTACATCTCTGTATTGTGGATCTCGTTCTAGTGGAACTACTTCCCCCAATCATATTCTCAAGTCAACTAAACCTGTTTACTTTGCTCTACTTGATAACCAAAACCCCATTTCCTTGTTACTTGTTAATCATAATTGCATACTTCATCAGATCTTTCCTGTGGGTTCGACCCTTACTTGCTTGCTATACATCTGTTTAGTAGGTTGTTAGGACTTTTACTTTGACTAGGCCATTCAACGATATTTGCATTGCATATTTCGGCCACGTCAAATTGTCAACAGGGAACCGAAATTGTCAATATCCTCCAGGCATATGGAGATGCTTTAGGGCAACTAGGTGAATCTTGCAAAGTCCGAGCTCTCGTTTAGCAAAAATGTAGGACCACAAAGGCGGGCTAAACTACAACAACTGCTGGGTATTCGTGAAGTTGACAAACACGAACGGTACTTGGGTCTACCTACCATAATTGGCTGATCGAAGAAGGTGGTCTTTGGGAACATCAAGGAGCGAATCTGGAAGAAGCTTAAGGGCTGGAAAGAGTGATCGTTGTCTCGTGCATGGAAGATGGTCCTGATCAAATCTGTGGCCAAGCAATTCCGACCTATGCGATGTCCTATTTTCTATTACCTCAGGGCTTTGTCGCGAGATTGAGGGTATCTTATGTCATTTCTGGTGGGGTGACGGCTTAGACAAGCGCAAAATCCACTGGATGAAATGGAAACGCATGTGCCTTCCCAAGGAGAAAGGTGGCCTTGGTTTCTAGGACTTTGAGTGCTTCAATGTTGCCCTCTTAGGCAAGCAAGGCTGGCGATTATTGCAACAACCTGACTCCTTGCTAGCCCGTCTGCTTAAAGCCAAGTATTACCCAAATACATATTTTATGAATGTTGGGTTGGGCCACCAACCGAGCTATACATGGAGGATCATCTTGCGGGGTCACGACATTCTCAACAAAGGTGTGCTGTGGACGGTGGGGAATGGGGCCTCCATTAACATTTGGAATGACAAGTGGATCCTGCGCCCGTCCAGCTTCAAGGTCATATCAAACCCGGTGGGTGGGGACAACAACATGTGAGTCTTGGACCTGATCGATTGGGATAATTCATGCTAGGACGTTGATCTGGTCAATGATTTCTGCATCCCTGTGACGTTGAGATTGTACTGAACATGAGACTCTTTGACCCTTTGATTGAGGATGAACTCCTTTGGTATTATGAGAGGAATGGCTGCTTTTGCATCAGGTCCGCCTACCACCTACTACTGGAAGAGGAATTTGCTTCTCAAAATGATGCTGAGGGGTTGAGTAGAAAGGTTATTGGCGGCCTCTGGAAGAAGTTGTTTCTATGGAGAGCCTGTTGTGATGTTCTTCCATGCAAATCTAATCTCATGCGCGAGAATTTGGTTGAGGATGACTGCTACTGTGTGTGTGGGCATGCTGAGACAACTCTTCATGCTTTGTTCTCGTGCCCAATGGCCCGCAAAGTATGGAGAATGTTTCCTAATGTTATTGTGGGAGTCATATTGCACACGCGTAGGTTCCTATGCCTACCAAAATTCAGTTATGGAGAGAGGTTGGGTGTCAGATCAGAAGAAGGTTCGATGCATGTTGAAGAATCCTATCAATTAGCAGTCGACACTTGGCAGTACAGTAGTGGGTAACAATGTCTATATATACCCTTGGAATCCCTGAGAATAAAAGAGGCAATTTCGGGCAAAAAAGAGAGGGAGTTTGAGAGCTCCATAGCCATTTCCTAGTTGTGTGCTCTTGAGTTCTCTAAAAACACAACCAGCGAGTGAACCTTTCCTTTTTCCCTTCGTTCCTTTTCTCTATTGCCAGATTTGTTGATCTCGTCACTGACTTGGGCGTCGGAGGGTGTTCTCCCGGGGAAGCCCTCTCCGGGATTTGCAGGTCGGCGAAGAAGACAAACGAGTCCAACGGTGGGAAGGAGGACATAAATGCGAAGCTGGAGGTCAAGCAAAGTGGAAGGAAACTGGATTCAGAAGCAGGTCGTGAGTCAGAAACTCAAGCTCTCTGAAATGGCGAAGTGACGTGGTTCAAAATTCAGCTCAAGGAGAAGACCAGATCCCAGAAAGCCCATCACCACAGTTCGAAGAGCCACGCGAAGGTCTTCAAAGCAGGAAGCAGCTGAGGACATCCCCTGAACAAACAAATCCCAAGTACACTCGGGTTGAGGGTGTGTTGACCCTCAACATCTTCACGAACTGTTGAAACGAAATTCAACACTGGCGCCGACCGTGGGGATGTCCTCATGCACTAGAGACGCTCTTGTCATGATGAAATGTTCGCTCTACGAAGAATCTCCGACAACCAAGCTCCACCACACTCCACTTCGGCTTCGGTTAGCCTTCGCTCCTCTCTACTTATACTTCGCGTAGCTCTCACTACTTTACCTTTGTCTGTGCGTAGGCTTTACGACATCTTACAACGGCTGGGACTCGTATGTCCCTCAAGCCGACGCCATCCATGGTATCACTCTGCTCGCCACCACTCATGCCTTTTACAAGGATGTAAGAAGAAAAGCAATATGAGGCCGAAAAGGAAGAGATGCTGCACTTTAGAGCGAATGGAGGAACATCGTAAGAAAAACTAGTGAGGCATCCTCCGCGAAGGCCTCCCCGGCCTTGGCCTTCCCGTTCTTCGCTTGACCTTTCCCGGTCTTCGCGAGGAACTCATGGCATGTGCTCGTCGCTCCCCAGCTTGAGCATATTGCCTTCACAGAGACACCCTCTCAAGAAGGTCCCTCCTTCGCGAAGGTCTCCCCTTCACGAAGGCCTTCGCCTCTTAGCCTTCACAAAGGCTTCCCTTCACGTATGGCTTCCCAGCCGCATGCCCTCTACATGCTTAGAGAAAGCAAATTACAAATGTGATACGATAAAAGCAATACGTAACAACAAGGTACACAACGCAAAGTACCCCAAGAGATACACGCGCGAATCATTAAAAAACGTAATCCGCAATACGAAAAACAAACAAAAATCCTAAGCTATTTTATTATGTGCAAGTGCGAGTTAAAAGCAAATATGTGGAAGAAAAAGCAAGTCTGCACAAGAAAAAGCAAGTATGCACAAGAAAAAGCAAGTATGCACAAGAAAAAGCAAGTCTGCACAAGAAAAAGCAAACATGCACAAGAAAAAGCAAGTATGTGCAAGTACAAGCGAGTTTGAGCAAGTGAAAGCAACACCAGACGGTACTGGGTCTGGCAAGCATTGGCCAGTACGCATAGCAATACCAGACGGTATTGGGCCTGACAAGCATTGGCCAGTGCGCGTAGCAATACCATACGGTACTAGGCCTGGCAAGCATTGGCCAGTACGCATAGCAATACCAGACAGCACTGGGCCTGACAAGCATTGGCCAGTGCACGTAGCAATACCAGACGGTACTGGGCCTGGCAAGCATTGGCCAGTATGCGTAGCAATACCAGACGGCACTGGGCCTGTCAAGCATTGGCCAGTGCGCGTAGCAATACCAGACGGTACGGGGCCTGGCAAGCATTGGCCAGTATGCGTAGCAATACCAGACGACACTGGGCTTGGCAAGCATTGGCCAGTGCGCGTAGCAACACCAGCAAATCTTGAGCAAATGCAGGTGTTAAAGCAATTCGTACTCGAGAAAAACGATACAAATTAAAAGACAATACGAAATGGCAAGAAGAGAAGCAATAACAGAAAGTGTGTGAATCTTGAAAAGCAAGTCGAGAAAAACAATGCGTAAAGTAATATGTGATAGCAATACGCGAAAACAAGATACGCAAGAAGAGCAACGCGGTTGAGCAACACGAAATACGCGATATGAAGCAGTACTCAAAAAATAATATAATATGTGACATATAAGCAAACAAGGAAAAACAATGCAAGAATACAAATGAAAAGACAATACCAGAAAGCAAGTTTTGAGCAAGTGTCAAGTAGGTTTTTTGAGAAAGTATGATAAAATGCAAAACACGCGCGAGAATAATTGGTACGAGAAAAACTCAACAAGTTAAAAAGGCAACTATCGCCTGCAAGAACCTAAGTGGCAAGAAGGTACGCCTTCGCGAGGATACAGCGAGGAACAATTTACAAAACAAAAAATATTGGAAACAAAGAGACACGCGAAAGAAGTGGTAAGTTCATATATTCTACTTGTTGCTCTAAAAAAAGAGCGAGAGTTGTAGATACATTGTTTTGCCCAATGCAAAGCTTCATTACATTTACCATGTCTACATTCATTACGCGTGTCCGAAACATACAAGATGGCCCCAAGGGCAAGCACCATGGCGGATACTAAAAACAACGAGCTAACCCCCCTGACAACCCCTTCTTCAATCCCCCCTCCAGCTCGTAAACTGGTAGGGGGGATGGGGGGAGAGAAGGGGGTTGTACGTGAGCAAAGTAAAAAACGTGCGGTCTGCCCGAGTAATTAACATGGTAACCAAGCCAAAGTTAATCAAGACATGTCCAAAAAACCGCACACACGACATAGCCAATGCATGAAACAAGCAAGAACAAAGCAATTAGTGAACGCGACGTGTGAAATGCAAGTCTTGAAAAGCAATGCAAAAAGTGCGTGAGTATGAAAAGCATTATGCAAAAGCAGTACAAAAAAGCAATACGAAAAAGCAATGTGAGAGAGAAGTACAAACGCAATGCAAGAAAGTAATACAAGAAAAATAGTATGAGAAAACAGGTTGAACAACAACGCGATAAATCTAGTGAAGTCACCTTCACGAAGGCCTTATTGAACCTCGTGTGGTACTCGTGGCCCATACTCGTGGCTTCCCGGCTTATGCCTATGTCCCTTCACGAAGGCAATGCTTCACGTAAGCCATTCCTCATGAAGGCCCATCATCCACGAAAACCCATCCTTCACGAAAGCTCCCTTTCATGAAGATCTTCACTTCAAGGCCTTCATAAAGGTTTCCCTTCACTCATAACTACCCAACCATGCACCTAGACCTGAGCATATACGGGCCCGGGCCGGGTCCGGGCCTGACCTATTTTTTGAGCCCGTTTTTGCGGGTTCGGGCCGGACCCGACCCGTTTGTCGGGCCGGAACTGTTAACCGTACCCGCTCGGAAGTTCGGGCCGGACCGGCCCGTGGGCAGGCCGCAATTAATATATAATATAAAGAGCTCAAATTGGAGCATAAAAGGAATAGGACAACTAAAAGCTCCAATTTGAGCTCTTTCTAGTTAACCTAACAAAGCAGACTTGGTAGTTCTAATAGCGCGATTCAAAGACATCGGTCTCTATAGCACCAGAGGATCAAAAAGCAGTTAAATTGTTATTATACTCTGGCAGCAGGCAACTTTAATTAGCAGTATCTGCTTCCATCGGTTGTAGATGCGAGAGATGGTTGGCGGTCGGAACTCGGAAGATGCGAGAGATGGTCGGCGGTCGCCTGGTCGGAAGATGCGAGAGATGGTCGCCTGGTCGGAGGCGAAGCGGTCGGCGGTCGCCTGGTCGGAGGCGGAGCACGTGAGGAGAGATGTCTGAGATGGAGAAGGAGTGAAAGAGAGGCAGAGAGCGGCGTGAGAAGAGATGGAGTGAACGAGGATTTAGGTTAGGTTTTTTTTAAATATATTTTTATATAATTAAATTTATATACGGGCCGTGGGCCGGGTTGAGCGGCCCGTATGGGCTTAACCCTAATACCGTGTCCGGCCCTTTCGGGCTGAAACCCTTGTCCAAGCCCGTATTATTTGGCGGGCGGGCCGGCCCGCGTTTGCTCAGGTCTACATGCACCCTCCATGGACTTAGAAAAAGCAAGTAAAAAGGAAATACAATAAGACAAATGTATAAGAAATGTGAGAAAGCAAGTAACAGAAGTAACACGAGAAAGCAAGCAAACAAATAGAGTGAAAAAGCAAGCTGAGCAACACGAGCAAGCTAGTGAAATCACTCTATCCCGTATACCCTCTATGTAGACCTGGCAATCGGGTCGGGCGGGTGGGTTCGAGTTTGAGTACTGTCGGGTTCTGATTATTTCGAGTCGGGTCATTTCGGGTCTAAAATATACCGGGTCAAACCAGGTCGGGTTATTACGGGTTTATTGCCGGTTCGGGTCAACTCAATGGGTCGAGTTACGCGATTTTTTCCTTCTTTTTTTGTTAATTTAATTTGCTTTAATTTATGAAATATTTATATTAAGTTTTTTTTTCGCATGGCTATCTATCGTTCAATTTTAATCCCGGTAAAAATAATATTATCATAATGCCTTAACTCTTAATTTTAACATCTTAGTTCTATTTTATTAAAACTATCTTATAAATTTATACAGTTATACAACTTATACACTTACAACTACGCAATAGAGCTTCGACATAAGATTTAGGTTTGTACTAGCTTATATATATAATATATTCCAAGATTTCTTCTCCCAAACAAACACTTGAGCTATCTCATATTAGACAAGTGGGCAACCACATGCTTATTAATGATTACAAGTTTACAACTTAACTGGTTGAGCTACCTTATATAGTCATATTACTCATATAGTGATATAGTCATATATATAATGAATTAATGATGATGTTGAATCAGTGAATCCTCTAGTATTCTTGTCGTCTTATTATTCCTGCATCAAACAAGGAACAAACAAACATATAAAAAAAGTAGTGTTGAATCATGTTATACTATCACTCAGCTGGGTGCATGGATCAATGCTTTCTAGATACCAATTATTTCCAATGTTCCTCATCTGTAAAGAATGCTCAAAAGTCAAAACACAACACCCTAAACAAAACCATAATTAAGCCATCATCCAACGACGTTTCAAGTTCGATAAAGTAGCAAATTAGTAACAAACTAACAACTTAGTCACAATTCAAAACACAACAAAATAAATAATCTCATAACTAAGAAAATATCCAAAACAATTAAACAAGTCTTTAATAGTCATGTCAATCCTCCATCTCCACTGTTTCATCACCATTGTCAACGTGCAACCTCGTAAATTGGACTTCTAATCCTTCTTCTAGATTCTCCTATGGGCCTGGACAATTAAACATTGAATTCAACTCAAATATATATCATTAAAATGTCATACTAAGGTGAAACAAAACAATAACTTACCTTCTTCGATATCCAATCCATAAATCCAAGAGCAAGTCGTCAAAAGTGCTTCGGCGGTTTCTGAAAGAAGAGAATATCTCCACCTTGTTATAACTCTACTTCCCATGCTAAAGGCATACTCGGATGATGGCTAAAATATATCTTGCCATTCTAGAGACCGAAGGGAATTTATGAGCATTTTTCTTCCACCACTCAAATATACTCCCATAAACAATTAATTGAGTGGAAAGAGAACAGAAACGTGAAAAAGTTTGCCCCCGGAGATGAATGTTAGCAGCAGCAGTAGTAAATAGCATGCTAAAGACAACAATATCACACAAGAAAACACAGCTACACAGGAAAGAAAAGAATCTAGACACGGGGTTAGGTCCATCTATAAAAGCATTTGAATCAATGTGGCAGAACCGGCAACATATATTCAATTAATTGTTTATGGGAGTATAGTAGATATCAGACACCAAAAGATAAAACCTACAGTATCAAAATATTAAGTATCAAAATAATTTTCCCACAGGTCACTAAAATAAAAACATTCCATGACACTATAACAGTCAGCCAATAAACCCCAGCTTATTTGAAAACAAAAATCAGCAAAGCATAGAAATTCCCATCAGCAAACTATAGAAGCCATTGAAAAGGAGGTCAGGGTGCACATACCAGTACCACTGGGCCCTAAGATGCAACAAACACGGCACCCAAGAGCAACACCTTCTCCATCCTTTGTAAAATCTTTTGAATACTTCAGTTCCGCAAAAAAGAGCTTATCTTCAGCTTCAATTCCATTTTTTGGCCTAGCAATAAAGTTGCAATGATAGATAGTTGGGCCAACCATTCGTCTACATCCTAGTGCCTCAACAAGCGCATACTCAGGACCCTGAGTAAATTGAATATCCGATCAGATATAGTCAAGATACAAACAAACTTAGAGGACATGGTAATACACAGAACACAAATCAATTCAAAATCACCTTTTTAGATTTCTCGTTCCAACTTGATAAGGCAACAACTGCACATTCAACAGCCTCCGTTTCAACACAAAGTCCACTGTTAATACCATCAGATAGTTTGAAACGAGGGGCAGAAAATGATTCTCTGTCAAAATCAGTGGGATTAGATCACAAGGGAATTTGAACAAAGAGAAATAGAAAGATGACGAGAGGTATAAGAAAGATGAAGAATTGATCCAATGGGAAGATGACGAGATGAAGGAGAGAATTGAGAATCAAAGTACCTAGGCGAGGCGAGGCGACTGGCGAGGTTGGAGGAGATCAGCAGATTGGACGAGGCAAGGTGCCGCCGCCGGTGAGGCGAGGCGAGGCAAGGCGAGGAGTTGTGCAGCTTGCGTTGAACTTGTGAAAGAATGGAGGCAAGCCGCCGGCGAGGCGAGGTTGGAGGAGGCGAGGTCCCAGGAGCTGCGGATACCCTAAGCAGCTGAACGTGTGAAAGAAAAGAATGGAAAAGAATAAACCCTAAAATTCCCAAATTTTAGGGTTGAATTTTAGAATGAGCGCTTGATTTTTATTTTCATTTTCCTGCCTTTTTTTATCCATCGGGTTGACCCGACCCGACCCATTTTTGACCCAAAAATTTTCCGGGTCATCGGGTTTGATTGAAAACGGGTTTTGGGTTCAACTTTATGAGTTATGACCCAAAACAATTGGGTCGGATCGGGTCGGGTTACCAGGTCGGGTCATATTTTGCCAGGTCTACCTCTATGGGATCACTCTCTCCGACGCATGGCGGGTCCCTTGTGCACAAACGCATACACCCTTCACAAGTCTATTTTCTACGACGCACATATGCTTCTTTATACGCAAGTCTGTGTACCCAATGGGAAACTCGCATTGTCCTTTAGATACAAGGTTCACGCTTGTACTATTAACAAGAAAATGATAAGAATAAAATAAATACGAGTAAACAATTAAAAGCAAAGTGCAAGGCACACCAAGAAGCAACCTAACTATAGTGGAGCCATGCCCCTTGAAAAGCAATGTCTTGGGGCTTCGCGCCCCACTCGACGAGTTCTCTCGCGAGCTCTAAAAGCAATGTCTTAGGGCTTCGTGCCCCACTCGACGAGTTCTCTCGCGAACTCTAAAAGCAATGTCTTGGGGCTTCGCGCCCCACTCGACGAGTTCTCTCGCGAACTCTAAAAGCAATGTCTTGGGGATTCGCGCCCACTCGACGAGTTCCCTCGTGAACTCGAAGTGCAATGTCTTAGGGCTTCACGCCCACTCGACGAGTTCCCTCGCGAACTCGAAGTGCAATGTCTTGGGGCTTTGCGCCCACTCGACGAGTTCCCTCGCGAACTCGAAGTGCAATATCTCGGGGCTTCACGCCCACTCCACGAGTTCCCTCGCAAACTCTAAAAGCAATATCTCGGGGCTCCGTGCCACTCTACTAGTTGACTCGCGAACTTGCGCTTTAACCTGTGCTCCATCCAACCATAAAGATGGTTCAAAAATCAATACAAAATGAGAGATGATGCGGAAAACGAGCAAATTAAGAGAGAACCTAACCAAGAAACAATGATTAGTTTAGTCACTCCTCGAAATAAAAGAGAAAAGAGAAGACAACTTGCAAGAAAGATTCGCGAAGAACCTGGACGAATGCAAGCTTTTGCGAGGCCACCAGTGAACCAAGCCTTCACCTTTGCTACGCGAAGTCAAAGAGCTTGGGGGGCTGGCTGTGGGTGCTAGATTTGATTGGGCTCAAGGCCCATAGAAAAGAAGAGGCCCAAAGCAGTGTTTTAGGGTGAAAGATGAAAGTGAGTAAAAAGAGAGCTCGGTGGCCGCAACAGGAGAGAGGCTTCAGTAGAAAAGCAATTGGAGACTTCAGGGAAAGGGGCCCGCAATTGGGAAGCTCTGAAGCTCACTGAAGCTCAGAAGGAGGCGACATGGGAGACTTCGGAGAAGGAGGGGCCGTAATTTGGGGAGGGAGAGATGAAACTCTCAGGAGCTCGGTGACAAGAATCTGCAGAGATCACCTTAGACAAGGAAACCTACGCATAACGATCCCCGACAAGGCCCTCGAGGCACCCACAAACCAAGCCTTCACTCATACTTCGCAAAGAACTTAGAGGGCTGGCTGTAGGAGTCAGATTGCCCACGCGTAGAGAAGCCTACGCATAGGTTCCTATGCCTACCAGAATTCAGTTATGGAGAGAGGTTGGGTGTCAGATCAGAAGAAGGTTTGACACATGTTGAAGAATCCTATCAATCAACAGTCGACACTTGGCAGTACGGTAGTGGGTAGCAATGTCTATATATACCCTTGGAATCCCTGAGAATAAAAGAGGCAATTCCGGGCAAGAAAGAGAGGGAGTTTGAGAGCTCCATAGCCATTTCCTGGTTGTGTGCTCTTGAGTTCTCTAAAAACACAACCAGCGAGTGAACCTTTCCTTTTTCCCTTCATTCCTTTTCTCTATTGCCAGATTTGTTGATCTCGTCACTGACTTGGGCGTCGGAGGGTGTTCTCCCGGGGAAGCCCTCTCCGGGATTTGCAGGTCGGCGAAGAAGACAAACGAGTCCAGCTGTGGGAAGGAGGACATAAAGGCAAAGCTGGAGGTCAAGCAAAGTGGAAGGAAACTGGATTCAGAAGCGGGTCGTGAGTCAGAAACTCAAGCTCTCTAAAATGGCGAAGTGACGTGGTTCAAAATTCAGCTCAAGGAGAAGACCAGATCCCAGAAAGCCCATCACCACAGTTCGAAGAGCCACGCGAAGGTCGTCGAAGCAGGAAGCAGCTGAGGACATCCCCCGAACAAACAAATCCCAAGTACACCCGGGTTGAGGGTATGTTGACCCTCAACATCTTCACGAACTGTTGAAACGAAATTCAACACTGGCGCCAGAAATCAAAAGACTTTTTGACGGGATTAATCCTGATGCAAAGGATGTTTTCAATGGCGCCATGGTCAAGTTGGGCGAGTTTGACGCTTCAACTATCAGGTTGGAGTTGTGTGATGTTTCTGTCACCACCCCCGACACTATCAAAATCAATTGTGATGCATCTGTCTCGACCAATGGATGTAGTATCGGCATCATCGCAAGGAACGAGTGGGGTGTGGTCTGCTTTGCTGGGGCCAAACACATTCACGTCACTGACAACGCTGAACTCGCTGAAGCTGAGGCGATTTTTTGGGTCATCAAATGTGGGACTGGTCGAGGGTGGTCTAGAATTGTTGCCGAGTCTGATTGCTTCTCTCTGATAATTAAGCTTCAAAGAAAGGTGGTGTGCAAGGGGGTTCTTGGTGTGCTGCTCAACCAAATCGGAGGATCGTCCTCTACATTCTCCCATGCCCGGCGTGCTGCAAATCAGGCCGCCAACCTGGTCGTACGTGCGGGTGCTCCTTTTGTGTCTGTTACCCCAAATTTTTCTGATCTTTCCTCTGTTGTTTTCTCAACTGAACAATCTGCTAAACTTTCATGTATAATGGTGGCTGGATATCGATGGTATGTTTGAATTTCCGAAATAATGTACTATTTTACATTAAAATGACAATTTATGTAATTTAATGTATTATCCTCGAAATTTCAAACGAATTCTAAAAACTTTTTATTATGCTATAAATGCGCAAGCAAGGCCACATAACTTAATTCCTGCTCCGAATCAAACAAGTTGCAAGGAAAAATCAGCCAATAAAACGTCACCTACAAACCATAAGTTTTTTCATAGTACTTATATGTTGTAACGCTTGATCAAAATCAATGTACCATGCATCTAGCCCGTTTCATTTGCTTCACCAAATTAAGCAAGTTCTTGTCTTTTCTTGTTTCTCCAACGCTCAATTATGAAAAGAGCTAGAAGCTAAGACTAAGAGAGATACATATCTATATCTGCTTAAAAGTTGGTTTTTTTGCCCTCATTAATGCTCCACTTTAATTTTCTATAATTGTTTTGTTATATAAAAATTGAGTTTTTTTACCCTCATTAATGCTGCACTTCAATCTCTACAGTTGTTCTGCTTCACAATAGAGCTGAACAATATGTTTTACCCTCACATATTGGGCCAACAAATGATTTGAGAAGACAAAAAATTGCAATCAGATATTGGGCCATACATGCATGTGCAGACTCCTACTGCACGTATGAATGTGTTTGCTGAAAGAAATTGAACCCAATTTTAGGTCTATAAAAAATTTAACCATTAATTCCCATGCAACAATTAAACATTTTTTTTCTTCAAAAAAATAAAAAAAATTAAACTTTTTAACCAGAAAAAAGAAAAAAGAAAGAGAGTCAAGTCAAACGGTTGTACAACATCAAAAGTTGCACAACACTACACCTATATTTAAATCGAAAGAAGTTTAGAGGTTGTACAACATCAAAACGGCTATTACAGTTAAATTTCTCAGCCTCAACTCCTCATCCTTTGGGTTGCCCTCACCTTAACTGCAAATCAATTGGGAAGATTCCACATACTCATTTAAATAGCCCTTCATATTGAACTCACATGTGTAACCGCATACCAGCTTCAACAACAAATTACCACCCACAAATAAAATGGATTCATGTGCTTCCGTACAACCCGCTTCGCAGTCGCCTTTGCACAAAAAAACAAGGACTGAAAGGCACCCATAGCAGGCCCAGTCAATTCATGTAATTCCAAACAAGCAAAAAAGACATCTGATGGCATGTGTTCACCAAGGATGGATCTCAATTCGTAGAATGTCACCTTATAAACGAAAGGTAATTTGAAGTTATGTGTGCAATCATTTCAAACTAACAATCCATGGCTTTCAATCTGCACTTACCTGAAACTTGGGCTTTCTTAACATGTGCAGATGAACAAGGAGATAAAGACAATCAACCAATAAAACAAACAAACAACAAGCAATGAAGCAAATATAGCTAGGCACAAGCATCAAGCAATGAACC
This sequence comes from Rheum nobile, assembly GCA_027886185.1. Classification (NCBI taxonomy): domain Eukaryota; kingdom Viridiplantae; phylum Streptophyta; class Magnoliopsida; order Caryophyllales; family Polygonaceae; genus Rheum; species Rheum nobile. The sequence goes on along the minus strand of WOAB01000669.1, from coordinate 732,505 downwards.
CTTCATGCAATACCTCTTACACAAATTTAAAACTAGATTCCCAACACCCACAACATAATCCAAAAACACATAATCCACAAACACAAGCAAGGGGAAGGCCTTCATGGATTTAACAGAATCCACCGACTCAATTTGAAGCCAAAAGACAATGCAAAGGAAGAAACATATTTATATCTCGATCAATTGTGTGAAGGGGTTGTGGCCACAATGAAAGTCATGGAGTGTTGGAAATGGGATGCACCAAACTCATTTGGGAAATACATCGGCACCGAATACATTGTTGGCGATCACAAGGTATGCAACCAATACTTTGTTATTTCTTTTCTCCAGCCAAAAAAAGACTCAAATGATAATTCAACATAATAAATTGTACTCAATTTAATATACACAAATGATAATATTGGACTCTAACACATGCACCTTATTTCATGTATATACTAATAGTTAACAACATAGAATATAATCTCCCCACCACTTGAAAAAACAGTGAATAGAGAAGTAGAAAATGAGATGTAAAATGAAGCATGGAGCAAACCATTAGAACCACATTTATTCGAGGATCACCATACCCCATCCATCAAGCAATTACCACTTTGCACGGAATTGAACCTCCACTACGACACGTACCAATTTCCTTTTCTCCCTTACATAAGCAAATTAGCAAAGTGCATACACCAAACACCAAAAACCCATCTTTCAAGGCATCCATGATTAAAGATACCTTAATTCAGTCAACAAAACCCGAGTAGAGTGAAAGAAGGCAATGCAACAAGTATAACAACCTCCAAATAACATTCAAGTTATCATGAGACAAGCAAAATATATTATGTGAAATTTGGCTTACATTTCGCCATCAAGTACTTGGAACTCCATACTGCATATCATAGTATTTAATTAGCTCTAGGATTGATTTTTTTTTTCATGCTTTCTTATGGTTTGGAATTAGCCAAACGGAGGTTTGGTATAAGGTATGATAATCCAATTCCTGGGGGTTTTAAGCGTGAGATTGCATATTTCAAAGCATTAAACCAAGCATTAGTAAGTTCCAGTACCCTAATTCCCTCTTCCATTGCAAATTTGCAACATAATAAAAGAAAAACCAAAACAATTTAGCACACAAGTAAAAAATCACAATAAAAATAAATAAAAACCCAAAAACAAGAAGATTGCCAATAGATCCATCAGAAAACACAAATCTACCACAAACAGAAGGGCAATCAAGAACAAATAAAACTGCCAAAATAACAACAGAATACTAAAATACCAAACAGAAAGAAGAAGAAGAACACGGGAGAATAACCTTCAATGCAGAGTGAAAAATCCCAAAAGCAAATCAGTGTGCATAATGGTTAGAGCTTGGAATCCTCGAATGTCAAGACACTACCAATCCCACCTTCATCCGAGCTACATTTTGAAGCTCTCTCTACTCCTTCCCCCAAATCTGAAATCCAACCTCCAAAGATCGAATGAACCCAGAAATCAAGAAAATGGGATTCTTTAATTGGAGGACTTGAAAACAGGAAAAATTGTTTGCTTTGAGATAGGAGAGGGGTTTTTAAAAGGGGGTTCTGCATTGGATTTGCAAGCTCTTTTTGAAAAGGGGGTTATGAATCGTTGAATTAGAACATGTTCTTACATATTTGTAGGTTGGAGGAGCCTTCGGTCTCCTGCTCCAGCATAGACCTAACAACATCCAGCAAGGGGAAGAACGGAAAAAAGGGGAAAAGAGGGGAAACAAATTTGGAAACTGTCTGGGTACTTTGGGTAGTTGTCTTACACAAAAAATACAACATTAGATGTTTCTAAAATAATAAATTATAATATTTTTGAAATATGTGGTAATTTCTATATAAAATTAGGTGGTGCTAAACAATAAAAAATGTTGTTTCTTAAGGTATATTAAAAGTATGATGATTTTAGCAATTAAGTCAAGAAAAATAAATAATTTATAAACATTTTTTTTAATTTATAATGAATTGAGATATGTATAATTTTATGTGCAGATATTATACTAATAATTATACAAGTTTATAACACCAAAAAGAGCTATATCATTGATTCGTTATTCTCTTCATTACAATTTATACTTTTCTAGACTTAATTATATTTTACTCTTTGTTTATTATCTATAATCTTATATTTGCGAATAAACTACATAATTTATGTTCTCTTCAACAAGTAAATTTTAAAAATAAATTACTAAAATACTATATTGCATGTGCGACGTACGGGGTCAACCTACTAGAAAATAGTTCTTCAAATTATTTAGAAATACTATGAGGCACAACTTCATTTTATCATAACACTGGACTTTCATTCACATACTAAGTATATTAATGTGTTATATATTTATAGTACAAAACATAGTTACATTTTATATAAGAATAACTGAATGATTTTATTGATATTTATTTGTTTATAATGTTGAACTTTATAATCTAATGTGTTATGTTTTGAAGTTGGATAATATTTCATGTTGTAAAGTGGAAATGAAAGCATCCATTATGTTATTTCATTATAATGTTTTCATCATAATAAATTTACTATCTATATATATTTAAAAGTTAGCATTCTAGGTCATTGAATGCTAACTTTTAAACACAAAATCAAAGGCTTAAATGAGCTCAAAGGTATAGTTTGCATGTAGTGTTAGTTTATCACCCTTAGTATATAATATATTAGCTTATTCGATCGATTTTTACTATATGGTTTATAAAACAATATAAAATACATAAGTATAATTATAGGCTACTTTGTAATTTAAGTAATTAATTTTTCTTTGTTTATTTTAATATACCATAGCATAATTATGTGTATATATAAAAATGAGCACTACTTGTAAGTAATTATTCCCTCCCCACACACACTTTTTTCAGTTAAATCTTGTATAATACCCCTCATTTTTAGTAAGGGTAATTTACTCAACCCTCGTACAGTAGTCGGATCATTTTCAGAGAAGTTCGGATTTCTGTATCAAGATTGATCTCTGTAAAATCCCCTGAGTGATATAAAATACATTCGACGTATTTTTCGGGGTTTAGAATATTTGTTTGGGTACAAATATATTTAATCTGGGGTTTAAAACCCACGCCAAACCTTTCCCCGGGCAAACAGACGCGGAAAAGGCATTTCTGGGACCGCGACAGCATTTCCGCGACCGCGGAAATGTGGGTTTCAGAAGGGCTGGGCACAGGAATTTTCGCGACCGCAGATAAAGTTCCGCGACCGCGGAAAACTCCAACACGCCAACGTCGCATCGTCTGACTCCTCGCCGTTTGCGCCACCGTCGATCTTCTGGCTGGCTGTTGATCTGGGGTGGGAGAGCTCCTTCCTTTGGCTATAAAAGGGGGTCGGATTGAGGGTTGAAGGGCACACCTAAATCACTCTCTCCCTCTCAGATTCTCTCTCGTTTTCGTGCTCGCCGGAGGTCGAAGCTCTCGCCGGAAATCTTCAAGTTGTCGCATGAGCTCTTGTTGGAGGTGGTGGTGCTCTCAAGGTGGTGCATTGGAGGTGCAAGGTGCCCAGGAGTCGAGCCCCATCCGAATCGAGCCCCGTCGCGTTGCCCCGGGTGAGATTTCTCCCTTTCGAGTCGTCGGAGTTCATGTCCGCGACCGCGGACATGAACTGCCGCGACCGCGGCAGTGACAAGGTCGGCCGCGTCCGTGGCCACTGTCATGACACCCGCGGTGGCCTTGTCCTCGACGGCCGCGACTGCGGAATCCCTGCCGCGACCGCGGATTGCCTGGGCAATCGCGATCGTGGCTTTGGGCTTGTCGGTCTCGGTCGGGGCCTTCGTTCCTTCGATTTGGTTCGTTCCTTCTTTGATTCGTATCATTTTAAATGTCGAATCTAACCTAGGGTTTCGTTATGGGTCATTCTGTAGGAATCTGTAATCCGAGTTCTGTTCCCGTTCCGGACCCAGAAATCTTCGTCAATCGTTCGTCTAATCTAAGGCAAGTGGCGGTTCGCTCTTGCTTATCATTCCATATTTCTATTAATTATCAATTGTTTTAATTGTTAATTAAATGGGATGAATATTGTTTTCGTTGGGACGTATTTGATACTATTAAAAGAGATATTATAATAGGTTGTATATACTGCTAGAAACAATGCTATTATAGATATATATATATATATATTGTTGACATGATGGCATTGTTGTGGATTATTATGTGGTTTTAACTGTTTAGTTAGAACGAGTATTCGTAGGAACGCTATGTACCTTGCGAGGTCTAGTTGTTTCTTTATAACTGGTACTAGGAGGATTTTTCCCTAGTACTCTCTCTCGTCATGACCTTGCCCTTACTTAGGGTAGGTGCACATAACTGGTGCCGATTCTCGGGATTTATTCCCTTCAATATCTCTCGCGATGAGATGATATATAAAAGCTTATAACGTGAATGTACGCTTTGTCACTAAAATAAGATAAGTGTCGCTATGCACATAATTAATGAACCTTGGGCGAGAAGTACAACTTGGAAACTCGTTTGGACTTCGACTAAAGTAAGTCCTCCTTCCAAATCTGAATTCACATTACGCGGTGAGGTTGGTCGTGGACCCAAATGGGCAAGTCTTTTTTTTAAACGCTTGTGTGAAACTTTAATGCTCCCGAACACTTGTCATACTTTCCGATAAGACTCAATCTCTTGGAGTCTTCTCTTCATATGTTTCCTTTAGACTCGATCTTTAGGAGTCTTCTCTTGATCATTCTACTTTGAGTCATTCTGTAGAGGTATTGAGGTTTACTATCGTCATCGGCTTTCATTCGAGAAGCGATGGGTCTAACCTAATACGCCTACCTTAGAACTTTTCTGTTTTACCCTTGCATAGTCTTTCATTAGACTAACCAACCGGATTTTATTCCTTGCATGGTTGGCTGGTGTCATCCGTCTCATACGGCACATCAGGTAAACTCCCGTTACGTGAAGGCTAGAAACGACGATGAAGGCAGATGAAGTTTTTAAGAGTTTTATCAAGATTGAGATCCTAGGCGGGTGATCGCTCTTATTAAGACATTTTTGTTATTTATTTAAAAGACTTCCGCTGTATTGAAACATATTATATATTTTGGTTGTATTTGGGATTATGGATGTAATTCCGAGACTTTGATTTAATCAAATGTTATGATATTTCGTATTAAATGTTGTTTTATGATTTGTATAAATTGGTTAAGCCTTGGGTGGCTTCGGATGTGGAATCTGAGGTCACTGGCGGTAATACTTTCAAAGTTATATATTTGGGGGTGTTACAGATCTAGTATCAGAGCCGAATTTTTTTTAAAACGGGTTTAAAATGTGTTACTGGAAACAAAATATATTTTTTTGGGCAGGGATTTCAAAAACGTTTTACTAGGAACAACTTTTATAAACCGTTTACTCGTTTTGAACTAAGAATTTTTTTTCATTCGAAATTTTTTTGAATTTCCAAATAAAATCATACTTTACTAAAAACGTATCGCTTGACAAATTCTGTCGTTCTAGTCGTGCCTTCTTTCCAGTCTGATATAGTAAGTTCGCTTCTATATTTAGAAAGACTTATCCTTTTCTCGTCGCCCCGCAGACTATGGGCGCATTCATCTCTCACCAGAGGAACCCGAAAGAAGTCGAGATGGCCCTGCCATCTCCGGTTAGGCTTGAGTTCCCGGTTCTCCCGCCGTGCTTTGAGGTCGGGGAGCCCAGTAGTCCACCCGAGGAGGTGAAGACCGTACTCGAGGAGTCGGTGGTATTGGTGTCTGTTAGGGCCGAGGTTCCCGACGAGGGGCCTGAAGCGGACCCAAGGGAAGACACAGAGGAAGAGGATGAGCCGGCATAGTACCTTGGAGGGTACTACGACGACGACTTCGAAATTGAGGAGGATCCTGGAGAAGACCCGGAAGAATATCCGAAGAAGGATCCAGAGGAGGACCCGGAAGAGGATCCGGAGGAGGAGGACCCTAAGGAGGACCTCGAGGGGCAGGACTCCGAGTCCGATGGTTTGGAGCTTTTGCTGGAGGCATGTGAGGATTTGGGGATGGAATACATCTACCCGAGTCCGACGTCGCCACTTGAGCGGGAGTATTCGCCATTGTCCCCTGCCACTTGGGAGGCACTTAGTGATGAAAGTACCGTCAGGAGGAGGAGGAGGAGGAGGAGGAGGAGGAGTGGGCCGCGGAATGCATCTGAGGACACACAATTCATTCCTACTCCGAGGAGGCCAGTGTCGAGTCTTGACTCGCGGCAGGTGTTTCGCCAGAGTCAGATGGCTTCCTCTGAAGTGCATCACCTGGTGGACGAAGCGGTTGAGAATGCTCGTAGGAGGGCAAGACCGTGGGAATCAATGGGTACACCGAGGGTGGTCCCAACCCAGCAGGCCAGGCCAAGGCCCCAAATGCTGGAGGAACGACTGGAGGAGTGGTCGAACGCCCTAGACGACATGGAGGAGAGGACATATGAGGCTGAGGTAGGTCTCTCTCGAATGACTGTGGATGTCCGTGAACTTCAGGAGTATATCCGCCAAGCAAGATTGCTACTTGACCCTTTGTACGAGGTGAACAGGGCAGACTTCCAACCAGGATTTCTGGAGGAGTTTTGCCAATCACCGGGATCTGATGGGGCTGGACCAGGTGTTCCCGTGCCTAAGGAAAGGCCAAGGGCACCAAGGCCAAGACATGAGTCGTGTGCTCCAGGGCCGAGTAGGTCAAGAAGTCCGTCGCTAGACTCCGATGGTGAACCCCGTGCGAAGAAGCAGTGCATGAGAGTTCCCGATTATTTGAAGTATTGCAAGGCGCCATGATTAAGGCCAGTGCCGAGTTTGGCAGTTTCTTTCCTAGTATTTCGGTTGTTTCGTTTTGATAGAAGTGTAGTCTCCAGGCAATTTTGCCTTATCGCTTGGAAGAATTTTCCTATGTAACCCTTTCAACTCAGTTTTAGTTCATCAATGAAAGTTTACCAAGTTTGGTCTATTCTAAGTTGACTTTATACGTTGTACATATTGAAATGTTATTAATGTTATAAAGCACTTGGAATTTGATCGGTAAACAGATGGTAAACACAAGGAATACCATTCGTGTTGGTGCTGGGCCAAGCAACGACCCCATACCAAATGTAAGGAATGCCGCGAACCCATTGGATGAGAACGAGTCTGTTTCTCACAACAATCCGATAGGCAGTGACCAAGTTCCGGTCAACGCCCCAGTGATTTTCGACGCTGCGGAAATTGAGGCTATTCGGGGGATTGTGATGCAAGCAGTCACCGATATTATGCGACCAATCGCGCCTCAGGCACAAGGTGTGCCAATTCCTCCTGTGGTTCCGAGATTCGAGGAGCCATCTATCCATGTACCTCATGAGGAAGCTATCAGGAACAGAGACAATTATGGCAGAGCACTGAAGGCCATAAGCTCTATGAGGCCTGACAGTTATGATGGAAAGAGAGAGCCAGTTAGAGTAGCATATTGGTTCTCGCACATGGAACGACTGTTCCGAAATGTCGAGTGCACAGAGGCTGAGAAGGTGCACATTACTTCCCTTCAACTGAAGGAGGTGGCTAGCGAGTGGTGGGAAAACACCGGTCTAGCTGATCACCCTGGATTGAACTGGGGAATGTTTAAGGCGAAGATGACTGATCGATTCTTTTCCCAAGCTATAAGGGAAGAGAAGCATAAGGAGTTTCTCTATCCAAGGACGGATGGATTGAAAGTGACTGAGCTTGCGGCCAAGTTCAATCACCTGTTACAGTACGTTGGGCCGGAAGTGTCCAGTGATGAGCAGAAGATCTGGCATTTCCATGAGTGGATGAACCCAAACATTAAGCCACTGATGATGCGTCACGGATGCTCTACTCTGGAGCAATATGTGGATGCTGCCTACAAATTGGAGGGGACTCTGGAGGAGTCAGTGAAGAAGCGCAATCGCCAGAGGCTAGAGCAGAGCCAGCCTCAGGCAACTGGATTCAAGCGACCCGCGCCACCGTCTAATTTTGCCAAGTCTGGCCGAGCTAGAACGGAGATGACTCATGGAGGGTCTACGCAACGTTCGGGTCAGGGAAAGAATCTGATCCAGTGCTACAACTGTGGTACACCCGGACACAAGAGCAATGAGTGTCCGAAGGAAAGGAAGACGTGCTTTGGTTGCGGAAAGGTGGGGCACTTGCAGACATTTTGTCCGCAGAGGAGGCAGAAAGGAGCTGAGTCACAACAAGGGTCCGTTAATCATAACAACCGACCCAGATTCAGACCAGTGGAGGCTCCTAGTCCTTCAACACAGACAACTACGCAGAACAAGGGGAAAGCCCCAGCTGCTTCAGGAGGTCAAGGTCAGCGACTCTACGAGATGCGTGAGGCTGATGGACCAAATGCTCCTACTGCTCAAGGTACTCTATACCTTCATTCTACTTCTGTGTGTATACTTTTTGATTCGGGTATTACCCATTCTTTCATTTCGGAGAGTTGCGTAAGTAAGCTAGGCTTAGTATGCAACGAGGCTTGTGAGCCTTTCGTAGTCAATCTTCCCAATGATGAACATTTGGTTGGAACCAAGCGTCTGGCAGAATTTCCGATTACCATTCAGTGTAAGAAGTTTGAAGCATATTTGATCTATATAGTCATGGCTCCATACGACATTATTCTCGGTATGGATTGGCTGACACGTCATGAGACGGTGATCGATTTCAGCTCTAGGACTGTGACGGTGTCATCTGGGGGCCATTTCGTATGCAAAGTCAAGGGTCGTAACGACGCTGATAACGGCAAGCTCATCAATGTGATGGCTGCGTTTAAGCTACTTCGACAAGGATGTGTCGGGTACCTGTGCTACCTGGACGAGCCCAAGAAAGATGAGCCTTCAATTCTAGATATTTCGGTCATTTGTGAGTTTCCGGATGTCTTTCCAGAGGAGATTCCCGGTTTACCCCCGAATCGTGACGTAGAGTTTACCATTGATCTCGAGCCTGGTACCGCGCCAATCTCCAAGGCACCGTATCGGATGGCTCCAGCGGAGATGCAAGAGTTAAAGAAGTAACTCGAGGACCTTCTTGAGAACGGATATATAAGGCTGAGTGCATCGCCTTGGGGTGCTCCGGTTTTGTTCGTCAAGAAGAAGGATGGATCGTTCCAACTTTGTATCGACTATCGAGAGTTGAATAAGGTCATGATCAAGAATAAGTATCTGTTGCCAAGGATTGATGATCTGTTGGATCAATTGCAATGAGCAAAAGTCTTTTCCAAGATCGATCTGAGATCTGTTTACCATCAGCTCAGGATTCGTGAGGAAGATATTCCGAGGATTGCTTTCCGGACGAGGTATGGCCACTACGAGTTCGTAGTCATGACATTTAGACTTACTAATGCTCCAGCAGTCTTCATGGATCTGATGCATCAATGTTTCCACCAATATCTGGATAAGTTCGTGGTGGTCTTCATGGATCTGATGCATCCTTGTCAGTCCTTAGACAGAATAGGTTGTATGCAAAGTTGTCTAAGTGTGACTTCTAGATCAAAGAAGTGGCTTTCTTAGGCCATGTGATCAATGAGAATGGGGTTATGGTTGATCCCCGGAAGATTGAAGCGGTAGCCGACTGGAAGCGGCCTCGAAATGTGAAGGAGGAGCGCAGTTTCTTAGGACTTGCTGGATATTATAGACGGTTCGTAGAGGGATTTTCCAAAATTGCTCTACCTATGACCGGTTTGCTCCACAAGGTCCACAAGAAGTTTGTCTGGGATGACAAGTGCGAGGCCAGTTTTCAAAAACTGAAGAAGTGTATGACCTCTGCACCAGTTTTGACGCTACCGAAAGGGAATGATGGTTATGTGGTCTATAGTGATGTTTCAAAGAATGGGTTAGGGTGCGTACTGTTGCAGAAAGGAAAAGTTATTGCGTACGCATCTCGACAATTGAAAACCTATGAAGAAAACTATCCAATGCATGATCTGGAGTTAGCAGCTGTAGTGTTTGCATTGAAGATTTGGAGACATTATCTCTATGGTGTGAGGTGTCAAGTCTTCACCGACCACAAGAGTCTCAAGTACGTGTTCACTCAGAAGGAGTTGAATATGAGACAATGTCGCTGGTTAGAGCTACTCAAAGACTACGACATCGAGTTGTTGTATCATCCGAGCAAGGCTAATGTAGTAGCCGATGCATTGAGCCAGAAGACACCGCACGAGACTGTAATGGCTCTACTCACTACTCAGACCAAGCTGAACCAAGGGTTGTGCGAGATTGAAGTCTTGTACGATCAGCGTCGTGGATACCTGAGTATGCTTGAGATTCAAGCTACACTACTTGATCAAATCAGGGAAAGGCAGGTTGACGACGTGGTCTTGGTAAAACTAAGCAGTGAAGTGATGAACGGGAAAGCTCTCGGATTCGTGATTCAGGACGATGGATCACTCTGGTTTCAGGACCAGATTTGTGTGCCTGACGTTGATGGTCTTCGCTAGTTGGTGATGAAGGAGGCTCATTCATCAGCTTATTCTGTACATCCAGGCTCTAGCAAGATGTACAAGGACCTCAGAAAGAAATTCTGGTGGCCCAAGATTGAAGTCTTGTACGATCAGCGTCGTGGATACCTGAGTATGCTTGAGATTCAAGCTACACTACTTGATCAAATCAGGGAAAGGCAGGTTGACGACGTGGTCTTGGTAAAACTAAGCAGTGAAGTGATGAACGGGAAAGCTTCCGGATTCGTGATTCAGGACGATGGATCACTCTGGTTTCAGGACCGGATTTGTGTGCCTGACGTTGATGGTCTTCGCCAGTTGGTGATGAAGGAGGCTCATTTGTCAGCTTATTCTATACATCCAGGCTCTAGCAAGATGTACAAGGACCTCAGAAAGAAATTCTGGTGGCCCAACATGAAGTGGGATGTAGCGGAGTTTGTGGCGAAATGCTTGACTTGTCAGAAAGTCAAGATAGAACACCGTAGACCAGGTGGTGAATTGCTACCTCTTCCAGTGCCAGAATGGAAATGGGAGGATATTGCTATGGATTTCGTCACCGGGTTGCCAAAGACTCAGAGTCAAAAGGATGCGATATGGGTAATCATTGAAAGGATCACGAAGAGTGCTCACTTCGTGGCTATCAAGTCAACATGGGGAACCCAGAAGCTATCAGAAGTATTCCTACACGAGATTGTCCGTTTGCATGGTACTCCAAAGACCATTGTATCGGATCGTGATGGCCGATTCATGTCGAGATTCTGGAAGGAACTCCACAAGGCCATGGGAACCGAGTTGAGGTTAGTACTGCGTTTCATCCTCAGACGGATGGACAGTCTGAGAGGACCATCCAGACCTTGGAAGATATACTGAGAGCTTGCGTACTTGACCGTCCGACTAGCTGGGAGAACATCCTAAGTCTGATTGAGTTCACGTACAACAATAGCTGGCATGCTACCATTAAGATGGCTCCATTCGAAGCCTTGTACGGTCGAAAGTGCAGATCTTTAATTTGTTGGGATGAGAGTGCCGACAAGGTTCTGCTCGGACCAGAATTAGTCGAAAGGATTGCTTCGGATATTGCGTTGATTAGACAGAGGATGTTGACAGCTCAAAGTCGACAGAAGTCTTACGCAGATCTAAAGCGCAGGAATGTCGAATTTGAGGTTGGTGACAAGGTGTTTGTCAGGGTGTCTCCATCCAAGGGCGTGTTTAGGTTCGGCAAGCTTGGGAAGCTTAACCCTCGCTACGTGGGACCGTTTGAGATCCTTGACAGGGTGGGGTCTCTAGCGTATCGTTTGGAATTGCCGCCATCGGCACATCCGGTGCATAACGTGTTCCATGTATCCTTATTGAGAAAGTACGTGCCAGATGAGTCTCATGTGCTGAGTTATGAAGACATCGAGATTCAGGCAAATGGTACCTACGAGGAGATACTTGTGCGTATTCTCGAGCGTCGCGAGAAGCAATTGCGAAACAAGGTAGTACCATTAGTACAGATCCTTTGGTCCAAGGCTGGATCTGAAGAGGTTACTTGGGAAACCTGGGAGACTGAAGATGATATGCTTAGCCGTTTTCCCGAGCTGTTTCGGCCTAGTTTCGGGGTCGAAACCTTTTTAAGGGGGTAGTGTTGTAATGCCTCATTTTTTTTTGTTTATTCGGCCAAGTTTCGGGGTCGAAACTTCTTTTAAGGGGGAGGTGGTGTAATACCCCTCATTTTTAGTAAGGGTATTTGGGTAATTTACTCAACCCTCGTACAGTAGTCGGATCATTTTCAGAGAAGTTCGGATTTCTGTATCAAGATTGATCTCTGTAAAATCCCCTGAGTGATATAAAATACATTCGACGTATTTTTCGGGGTTTAGAATATTTGTTTGGGTACAAATATATTTAATCCGGGGTTTAAAACCCACGCCAAACCTTTTCCCGGGCAAACAGACGCGGAAAAGCCATTTCCGCGACCGCGGAAATGTGGGTTTCAGAAGGGTTGGGCACAGGATTTTTCCGCGACTGCGGATAAAGTTCCGCGACCACGGAAAACTCCAACACGCCAACGTCGCGTCGTTTGACTCCTCGCCGTTTGCGCCACCGTCGATCTTCTGGCTGGCCGTTGATCTGGGCTGGGAGAGCTCCTTCCTTTGGATATAAAAGGGGGTCGGATTGAGGGTTCAAGGGCACACCGAAATCACTCTCTCCCTCTCAGATTCTCTCTCGTTTTCGTGCTCGCCGGAGGTCGAAGCTCTCGCCGGAAATCTTCAAGCTATCGTCGGAGCTCTTGTTGGAGGTGGTGGTGCTCTCAAGGTGGTGCATTGGAGGTGCAAGGTGCCCATGAGTCGAGCCTCATCCGAATCGAGCCCCATCGCGTCGCCTCCGATGAGATTTCTCCCTTTCGAGTCGTCGGAGTTCATGTCCGCGGCAGTGACAAGGTCGGCCGTGTCCGCGGCCGCTGTCATGACACCCGCGGTGGCCTTGTCCTCGACGGCCGCGACCGCGGAATCCCTGCCGCGACCGTGGATTTCCTGGGCAATCGCGATCGTGGCTTTGGGCTTGTCGGTCTCGGTCGGGGCCTTCGTTCCTTCGATTTGGTTCGTTCCTTCTTCGATTCGTATCATTTTAAATGTCGAATCTAACCTAGGGTTTCGTTATGGGTCGTTCCGTAGGAATCTGTAATCCGAGTTCTGTTCCCGTTCCAGACCCAGAAACCCGTCTTCGTTAATCGTTCGTCTAATCTAAGGCAAGTGGCGGTTCGCTCTTGCTTATTATTCCATATTTCTATTAATTATCAATTGTTTTAATTGTTAATTAAATGGGATGAATATTGTTTTCGTTGGGAACAGTTTTGATAAACGTATTTGATACGATTAAAAGATATTATAATAGGTTTTATATACTGCTAGAAACAACGCTATTATAGATATATATATATATACTGTTGCCATGATGGCATTGTTGTGGATTATTATGTGGTTTTAACTGTTTAGTTAGAACGAGTATTCGTAGGAACGCTATGTACCTTGCGAGGTCTAGTTGTTTCTTTATAACTGGTGCTAGGAGGATTTTTCCCTAGTACTCTCTTTGGTCATGACCTTGCCCTTACTCAGGGTAGGTGCACACAACTGGTGCCGATTCTCGGGATTTATTCCCTTCAATATCTCTCGCGATGAGATGATATATAAAAGCTTATAACGTGAATGTACGCTTTGTCACTAAATTAAGATAAGTGCCGCTATGCACATAATTAATGAACCTTGGGCGAGAAGTACAACTTGGAAACTCGTCTGGACTTCGACTAAAGTAAGTCCTCCTTCCAAATCTGAATTCGCATTACGCGGTGAGGTTGGTCGTGGACCCAAATGGGCAAGTCTTTTTTTTTAAACGCTTGTGTGAAACTTTAATGTTCCTGAACACTTGTCATACTTTCCGATAAGACTCAATCTCTTGGAGTCTTCTCTTCATATGTTTCCTTTAGACTCGATCTTTAGGAGTCTTCTCTTGATCATTCTACTTTGAGTCATTCTGTAGAGGTATTGAGGTTTACTATTGTCATCGGCTTTCATTCGAGAAGCGATGGGTCTAACCTAATACGCCTACCTTAGAACCTTTATGTTTTACCCTTGCATAGTCTTTCATTAGACTAACCAACCGGGTTTTATTCCTTGCATGGTTGGCTGGTGTCATCCGTCTCATACGGCACATCAGGTAAACTCCCGTTACGTGAAGGCTAGAAACGACGATGAAGGCATATGGATTTTTTAAGAGTTTTATCAAGGTTGAGATCCTAGGCGGGTGATCGCTCCGATCAAGACATTTTTGTTATTTATTTAAAAGACTTCCGCTGTATTGAAACATATTATGTATTTTGGTTGTATTTGGAATTGTGGATGTAATTCTGAGACTTTGATTTAATCAAATGTTATGATATTTCGTATTAAATGTTGTTTTATGATTTGTATAAATTGGTTAAGCCTTGGGTGGCTTCGGATGTGGAATCTGAGGTCACTGGCAGTAATACTTTCAAGGTTATATATTTGGGGATGTTACATCTTGCCTCTACATACGGACTACTCTTTAGGTTATGACTCAATTTTTCACCTAAATCTCAATTAGTGATAATTACTACATAGTGTATACGTTATATTTTGCTCTCATTTACTCTTGTTTTAATATTATCCAATTACTACACGTAACTCCCGTATTTAGTACACAATGAATGGTTGGAAACAAATTATTGTCAAGATGTCTAAACGGTTATATGTCAAAATGACTTCACTTTCCAAGTAACATTTTCATCTATAAAAGGGCGAAAACGGTGGTATTCCGTTCATTTGCTCTGGGCATCCATCATCTCATTCTTCTACATGGAAATTAGCTTTAGAAAGCCATATAGTGAAGCTTGGGAGATAGTGGCAACACCTTAAAAAGACATGGTCGCTGAAGTAAGCATAATTATTATGTTAAAGATGTAAATGATTCCTGATTATCGAGGATGCAAGTATATATCCACCTCACGGTAAACTATCCTTGATTATATGTATTTGGATCTCTTTTGTAGTCTACACCTGAACTAAATACTTACATATATCGGTTTAAATTTATTAATATAATTGTCTTTTGATTGGGATAGGTTAATTTTACGTGAAGATGTCAGAGAATTGGATAATCAATAGCATTATTGAGGCATTGATTGTTTACATCATGCACGGGTAGCTTTCACTAGAAAGAGGACAAAGACAATTGATTTAGGACGACTGATTGTTAGTAACGAATAAAACAAACTATTTTATGGACGATGTAAACCCTTCAACTATTGGTAGCATAAATTCAATTAGGTTTGTATTTTTAGTTCCTTTTTTGTACTAAATCGGTTTAGGTAAGTGTGTTGTTATTTTGGTTAAGGATGATTTTTATTGTTATATTTTATACATATTTATTTTACACTCATCGTGTATATATACTAAATTTATCCTCATTTGTCTTGGTCTAGAGGAATTAATCAAGGATGGAAGCCAAAATAATAGACATGTACTCACTCTCACATATGAAATATACAAGGAAGAAGTTATGAATTATAATTTCGCTAAGAAGAGTAAGCATGTACCGATAAAATAACTAATGTACTTTTATATAAAATGTAACAAGGTTTAAGAATATGCAGAGTCACCAATTATTTCTATTATTCCGTATTTAATAAGAATAGGAAGTAATGACTAAGATATTTTAATTAAAATGATATTAATGTCTAGGAATATGTAAAGTCAATGTGACTAATAAAACGATATATATTCCAGACCAAAAAAATAAAATGATATATTAATGAATATTAATAACTAAAGCATAACAAACAAAAAACATTAGTAAAAGGCAATAAATTTATAAGATAAAGGCAAAAAAATAGAAATGTGGAGGGTAGTGGAGCATGTAAGAAATGAGAGTTGTTGTAGCAAGTTTCTTACAAATACTCCAGTTCAAGCATAACATATAATTAGATAGGCAATTCTAAAATATTCTCCAAATATTTTCAAAGAAAAAAACGCATCCCTACAAAAAACAACTATCACCTAATTCAAAATTTAAAATGAACTTCTGACCAAAATAAATAAATAAAATTGTACTTCGTACAATCATAGCATTTTATACCTAAAATACTTAGATATTACATTTAAATACATATCAAACAATATATCGTCTAAGATAAAACATACAACAACAATCCATATATTACAAACTCACATTTAAACCGCGACACTATATATATATAAAAGGCCCGTACGAAGCACGAGCTTCGATTTCTAGTATAAAGCGAAAGTTAGGTTTCGCTATAATAAATACATTTGAGCACCACAATTATTTTATATACAATTTGTTTTTCATATTCAAAATACATATATATGTACATTGTCCAAAATCTTCGAACAAAACGAGTACCCTAATAAAAAACCCTTTACAACTTGGTACCACTAGCCGCTAGCTAGTGAAATTTAGGGAATACCAGGCATCCCTATTTTCAAGTTGGATTCTTTTTGTTTTTCCTATGATTTTTATGGTTTTTTTTTTATATATAGTATGAATTAGGCTGGAAAACCACACAAAAAACGGTTTCTCATTCTATATAGCATCATTACGGATGAGAACTATAAGCTCTAGATTTGCTTGTATGTCTTCTAAAGAACTCTGCTGACTCAGCTTTGCGATGCAGTCGGCAGCAGTGTTGGAATCTTGGAAGACATGACAGATCTGCATTGAAGAAAACAGTTGTAATAAACAAAGAATATCAGAATTTAATATTTCAATATCTCAAGGACAGTGCCAGATCTTATTAAGGACGTTTACTATTGTCAGGTTGTCACACTCCAGTTGGATATTCGAAATACCCATTTCGTTTGCTTTGATTAAAGCATTTCTAACTACTATGGTTTCAGTTTTTAGAGGGGTCGATATACCACACCTTTCACCATATATAAGTAGGGGTTCGCCTTTGTAATTTCGAAAAATGAAACCATAACTAGAATCACCATTCGTTTTAGTAGATCCATCAGTATTAATTTTAATTACATTTTCTGGTGGTTTTTTCCACTTCTTCAAATTTCGTCCTTTTCTTATATGCATTTTTTTTGTAGGGTTAGAATCAGTCAAACAGTCTGGATTCCATTATTTAGTCTTATTCCAATTATGGAGTTGATCGATAATGTAACGTACGTGGTACATCTTTTATGGGTTCATTATCATTATTATTTCTACCAAAACTTTGTTGGTTTTTAAAGAACCAGACAAATTTTATGGTTTGATTGGTCAATATCCCTCTATATTAATTTTTAACTATCTTAGTATTAAATTTTTAATGTATGCGGTTCACAGGATTTGAACCAAAATCTCTGGAACAATACCTAAGGAGAAATATAACATCACTTTATTAATAAGGCTCCGTTCGGCAAAACTTTTTTGAGATTAACGGAACTTGATTTTCTTTTTAATCTAGTTAATGAGTGTTCGGTAAAAAAATGTCAATCTAGCTTAGGGAGCTTATAGTAGATTAACGTATCTTAATTTTTTTATTTTTTTTAATGTGACTCCTTCTAGATTGTTGAAGATTAACAAGCAGAATTTTACATTTATCTCATTTCAGCTTGTAATACCGTACACCAACTATAATTTTTAAATAATTAAGCTAATAAATCCAGCTCTCATTTCAGCTACTTATTCAACTTCAGCTCTCATTTCAACTGGATTTACCGAACAGAGCCTAAACCAAGTAAGTAATGGTTAAGTTGAAATATTATGCTAGTTGTGAGAGATTGGTGTCTTTATTCTAGCTAAACACGGAAATAGTTAGACTACTACTTGGACAAAATTTACATAAAATCAAGGGCTGGTTAAGGGGGCTTGACAGGCGACTGCCTCCGATTTTTTTAAAAAAAATTATTTAATTTTTTATATTTTAATTTTTTCTTCCATGATTTACTCTTATTATTAAAAAATATTGAAATTGTCACATTATTTAAATAATTTTTAAAATGCAAAAATTAGAATATGTATTATATAAATTAGTTAAATTTCAATAGATGAATTTCATACTCTTTTTATAGTTTTAAAATATTAATATAAATATCGATCTATGAAGTAAAGAAAAAAAATCAAACTTAAATCGTCCCCTTGGACAAATTTCTGAATCTCTCACTGCGTAAAACTATATCTATTCAATAAAAGAGACTAGTAGAGATTTAAACTTGTATACGATATGGTTTGTTCCACTAGACCAACCGATCGTAGTTACGGGTTCAAAGGTGAGTCTAACTTCTTCTAGAAACATCAGCCCATGCACATTTGTCGGTGAACCATACCCCTATCCCTATACGGTGCATATATATATATATATATATATATATGGTCCTACTCCTATACTCTCCTACGAGATGGAAAACTAGCTCTGAACCAACAATAAAGCCCCATACATAACTCACTCTTTGTCCATTTCTAACAGTTTTGTAACGAATTAATACTCCCTTTTCACTTCTTTCTTGTACATTGCTTTCTAATCCAACCATTTCCATGCAGAAATAACACAAATTAAATTGACTATATACTGTATAATACTGTGCTGATAGAAACATAAGCAATTAAGAACCTAGCTAGCTACTTCAATTGTTGGATGAATTAGTTACATTACATGGATCATAAGAAATAGAAGGAAAATTCCAAAAAAATAATTAAGAAGGATTTAATTCGGCGATTCCATGCATCTAAAACAAACACCCAAAAAAAAAAAAAAAGTAGATTGAAGAGGACAATTCAATGGCCTCAGAGCACCAATTAAGGATTTATCTTCAATGGAAGAATTAATGACCTGTCAAAAATTCACCATGGACTTCTCCTTTTCACATTTAACCACCAAAGTACACCCATTCTTCAATCTGAAGCATCTTTTTCAAGTTAGTTTTCAAAAACCCAAACAAACAAACCCAATTAAATTTTTACTGCAAAACCTCTTTTTACTAATGTGTTTGCCTTTTCAGTCATATGGAGAAGTCTAGAGATTTGTTGCAGACTCATATCACTATACATTATACACATATATTGATATATACACCAATCATATTAAATGATAACAATGGCTTTTTTATTAGCCCCCACCTCTCTTTCTTTCCCATGGCTTCCTTGCTGACACAGAGATAGATCATAGATCATAGATAGAAACAAGAGCTAGAAGAGTTTCTCTTGATAAGACCAGTCAAATGTTTAAAAAATTGAACAAATAAATAAAAATAAAAAAAGTAGGCATCCCCTTGGCAATGGCATGATTGATGATTAACAGCATTTTTTTTGGGTGTCTTATTCTCCTTCCTTTAAATTGTTATACTATTATTATAATATTGATTTTTAATATTTTTCTATATATATAGGTTTGTCTACCTCTACCTCCTTCCAATCCATACACATTCACTTGCTCAGAAAGACACTATCATCAAAAGTTCTCTGCTTTCACTTTGGAGTTTTGTCAAAGAAAGGAAAGGGGAAAAACAGAGCAAAATCATTTTCATATCTAAGAAAGAAACAGAGCAAGCAACCATAAACCAAAAAAAAAATGGCAGCTTTTTCATATCTGGAGCTTCCTTTTCTTGTTGACTGTGTGATCACCCCTGAAATGATGATGAAACTTTCTTCATCTTCATCCTCTTCTACTACAACAACTACTACTAATTCCCCTTTGCTTTCCCCTTCTTGTTGCTTCTCAGAGGATCAATCCCACCTCCTGAATCCCAATTCCAACTACTCTGAACCCATCTTTGAGCAGCTGCAGTTCCAATACCCATTTGAGAATCTTGTGGGTTTTCATCAGGTAGAGGAAAATCCCATTGATTTCAACCTCCATGAAAGCAGCTGTGTTGAACAGGGGGGTACTCCAATGGCTAGTAGTGAGAATCATGAGCCCTCCAAAAAACAGAGCACTGATCAGAATGGCGGTGGTGTTGCTGGTGGTTGTGGCGGCGGCCGCGGTTGGGTTCCTGTGAAGAACAAAAGGAAGCTCAAGGGAGATGGGTCTTCCCCAAATACTTCCAAGGTAACAAAACCAGGCTTTCTAATTGAAAGATCTGATATATTTTTTTTAGGGTTTTGGGTTTTATCCCCTGTTTCTAATTGAAAGATGTAATCTTTCTTTCTTTTCTTTTGTTTTTTAGGATGTGAGAAGAAGCAAGAAACAGAAGAAGTGCAACAATGAAAGTGTGAAGGAAGAGGAAGAAGATACTGCTCAAGAAGCTCCAAAGGGATACATTCATGTCAGAGCAAGAAGAGGCCAAGCAACTGATAGCCACAGTCTAGCTGAAAGGGTATTTTTGTAATTCCAAACCCTTTATTATCCAAATCCAAAAGGGGAAAATTCATGATGATCTGACTTTTTAAGTATTTTTTGGTCTTCATAATTTCTAGGTAAGAAGGGAGAAGATCAGTGAGAGGATGAAGTTCTTGCAATCCCTTGTTCCTGGCTGTGACAAGGTGAGCTTAGCTATTTCTTAATTAATCAACGCATACTCTAATTCATATAATTAACTCAGTCACTTAGCATATTATTAAAAAAACGGTTTCTTATAATTTTGATGTGGGTCTTTGACTGTGTCAATAATAGGTGACTGGAAAGGCCACCATGTTGGATGAAATCATCAATTATGTACAATCCCTCCAAAGCCAAGTTGAAGTAAGTTACCATAGTTGTACTTGAACAAAAATAAAAAATAAAAAACTTTTTGTGGTATTGATTTTTCATATTAACTTGAATTTAATTACTTTTCCATTTGAGCAGTTTCTTTCAATGAAGCTTGCTTCTGTGAGTCCCATGGTATACAGCTTTGGTGTGGACCTTGATGCCCTTTTGCTTGAACAACAGGTATACATATATAGTCATTTTACAACTAGCCAATCTTTCAAAAAAATTGCATTTAGCTTATGTTTATCACCAAGTTTATTTAAGGTTTCATATTATCTCTAAGATAAAATAACACTAAATAATTTAGGATTTATTTGTAGTAATAGTGGTAGCGTAATTTTTAACAAGATTTGCCTAATTTACCTTAATTCTTGTACTAATTAATTGATTAATGGGTATAATATGTAATATTTTTTTGTTACAGGGTTTGAACAATATGGCACCAGCCCTGCCTTCAGTGCAGCAAAGTAACCCAAGCACCACCACCCAAACGCCACCAACAGCTCCGGCGACCACCGCGGCAACCACCAACTTCCAGTGTTCTCTTGTCGGAGCTCCGGTGGGCTTTCAGCAACAAGTGCAAAGAGGGGCTAACCCACCATGTCTAGAGGTATACAAAAACAACTAAAAATGATAGAAGATAGAGACACTCTACATGTTTTCCTCACTAGCCCACCGTTTAGTACATTGCAATGTGGGGCTCACCTGACATAAATAGGAGTAGACCTGTCAAAAACAGACACAACCCGAAAACCCGACCGATCCGAATTTTTTGGGTCGAGACCCGACCTGAACGTCACTGGGTCAAGAAGGACCCAAACCCGACTTGACCCGAACGTAAATCCAAGCTTGCGGGTCCCCGTTATTTCGTTTATTTTATTTCATTTATATTAAATATTTTAATATATTTTATTAAATAATAATATAATATTAATTATATTATTATAATTATTTTATTAAAGTTAAAAATCATAATAATAATCATAAAAAAAGACATGTTCGACCCGCTGGGTCAACCCGAACCCGACCCGCCTGACCCGAAAGTTTTTAACGACCCGAACCCGACATGACCCGATCCGTCCGACCCAATTGACAGGTCTAATAGGAGACATATTCCTTTTTTATATGTATTTTTTTTAAACAAAAATAAGTTTATTTTTTTTATATATATGTGCAAGTTCATATATTGACAAATAAGAAACATTGGTGTTTTTTTTCAGGATAATGTTATTGGAAGCTTATACTGGGGGTTGGGAGACCAAGGAGGACCCGACCCGATTAGCCAACCCGGATTCAACAACAAAATGATGCATTCTTTCTAAGAGAAGTAGGGTTTGTAATGTTATATTATGTGTAAATTTTTCAGAAGAGAGAGTATAGAGATGGGAATTGCTTGTCATCCAATGCCTAGCTAGTAGCTAGCTAGGAGGAATATGTATTTTCTTATGGAAAAAATTGTATGTTTTTAAATGAATGTAAATCTAGTTACCAGTCTCTCCATGTTCTTGCAAGTTGCAACATGATTAAGCATGCTTGAAGTAAGTTAGGCGGTTAATTACATAAATTATGTTGGCAAGATCCAGCTTATATTATAAGACTTTCATATCAACACATTATTTTATATTATCTTAATATGAAACAAAAGAGTAGTGTTCAAGTGCATAACAATCTTAGAGTGTAAAAGTGAGGAGTAATTAGGACCATAAGATTGGAGTGGGAAAATTATAAATATTATTATTTTTATTACATTTTTTATTTTTTATTTTTTTGAAAATAATTTTTTTTCAAAAACTATTTTTTTTTTTAAAAATCAATTTTTTTATTATTATTATATATCAAGTGCATAAATAAGCACCAAATGCATCTATAATGAATTCAAAATGCATATATAAGCACCAAATGCATGTAAATGTGCATGTTTAACATATATATTAAAAGTACACATTTTAACTAGTGTATGTTTATTATATTAAAAGTACATATGTAATTATATTAAAGTGGATGCTAAATATTCCAAGTTAAGTACATGTATGTGTAAGTATATTAAAGTACATGTTTAGTAATCTAAAATTAAGTACATATGTAAATATATTAAAGTGTATGAGTAGTATGTTAAAGTGTATGGTACTAATTTTTGTAGGAAAATATTCATGAAACAATTAAAAAATATTTTTGGGGAAAAAACTTAATTTTCGGGAAAAAAATATTTTTTGGGGGAAAAAACAATTTTGGGAAAAAAACAAAAAAAAAACATTTTTTAGAAAAATATTTTCGGAAATTAAAAAAATATTTTTGAAAAAAAATAAAATTAAAAAAAGTTGGTTATATTTACAAGTTGTCACTCTATGTGTTTTAATGGCTAAGATTAATCCTCATTTTACACCCTAAACACTTTCATCATATAATCCTCACTGTGGAACAAAAAAAGCTTACCTTAATACTCGCTCTCTTAAGTTAAAAAAAAAAGGTAATAGTTGTCATTTTATATTTTTACACAACTATTCAGAAATGCTAAAACACTATAATTTTTTCTGAAATCGATAATTTAATAATTATTTATCTCATTTCTAACCAATAAAAAAATTGCATAAAATCTATCAATATGTGTAATTTTCATAATCAAAAAAAATATGTGTAATTTTCAATAACATACCTCATAATTTACCAAGAAATCATTATCTAACACTCTAAAATGATAAATATTTTTTTAGCAAAAATAAAAGGTTAAAATGCCACTTATTTTTAACGGAGGGAGTATCATAATAAGAGAGTAATTAATGACACGGTTAATCATGATCATGTACTACAATGTGCATGTTTAACATGTATATTAAAAGTGCACATTTTAACTAGTGTATATTTATTATATTAAAAGTGCATATGTAATTATATTAAAATGAATGTTCAATATTCCAAGTTAAGTACATGCATATGTAAGTATATTAAAGTGCATGTTTAGTAATCTAAAATTAAGTATATATGTAAATATATTAAAGTACATGATTAAAATGCTAAAGTGTATGGTACTAATTTTTTTAGGAAAATATTCATGAAACAATAAAAAAAAATTGGGGGAAAAACTTAATTTTCTGGAAAAAAATATTTTTTGGGGAAAAAATATTTGGGGGGGGGGGGGGGGGGGGAATAACAATTTTGGGAAAAAAAAGTTTCGAAATTAATAAAATATTTTTGAAAAAAATAATTAAAAGTAAATATAAAATTAAAAAAATTAATTATATTTATAATGTTGTCACTTTATGTGTTTTAATGGCTAAGATTAATACTTACTATAGAACAAATAAAAGCTTACATTTATATTCCCTCTCTTAAGTAATACTTGTCATTTTATCTTTTTACACAACTATTAAGAAATGCTAAAACACTACAATTTAAAAAAAAAATTGACAATTTAATAATTATTTATCTCATTTCTAACCAATAAAAAAATTGCATAAAAACTGTCAATATGTATAATTTTCAATACCATATCTCATAATTTACCAAGAAATCATTATCTAAAACTCTAAAATGACAAATATTTTTTAGCAAAAATAAAAGGTTAAAATGACACTTATTTTTAACGAAGGGAGTATCATAATAATAGACTAATTAATGACACACTTAATCATGATCATGTACTATAATTAAGCTAATCATTTGATGAATACTATGATTAACACATTAATCATGTTGGGATTTAGATACTTTAAGCGAAATTTCAGAAAACAGTTTTCTAACATCTAACGTAGAATCTCATGCATAAACTTGATACGAATCATATATGAAAAAGTAATATACCTTTTGATGTAAAACTTATTTTCGGAATCTCTTTGGAAAATAAAGCCTCAAGTGTGACTCATTTACTTGGTCCACACGAGCACGGTACTAGATTGTCTTGCCTTCGTTTGCTAGAACGAACGAACGAGAAACAATTTATTTCCAAAAGGTTGGAGTTCGGCTGTACATGTATCTGTTTGTGGTGGTTCTTCAAGTTTCACGTAAGTGTCCTTTTCACATCTTATATATATGGGTTGAGATCCGGTGAGGATGCATGAGAGCCGTTGGATGGGAAGCAAACGGAGTGTCCAGATTGCTTTTCAAAAAATTGTGAAAAATTCGACAAAAAATCGACACGGCCGAATTATTCGCGAAAAAGACGGATTCGCGTGCATACGAAGTGCAGATCTGTATGCATGCCAAATACATTGTTGTGTGCATGCCAAATACACTACGGTGTGCACATGAAATTTATTTTTGTGTATATGCATAAAACGAGTGCGTTCATATGGAATGAACAAAACGTGTGCACATGAAAACACGACTGTGTGCATGCGAAGTATACTATCGAGTGCATGCAAAGTATACTACTGTGTGCATGTGAAAATGGCCTATTTGTGCATACGAGATGCACTATGTGCTATGTGTGTATGAGAAATAGACATGTGTACATGTGAAACAACATAGGTGTGCATGTGTGCACATGAAAACAACATAGGTGTGCATGCAAAAATGACTCAAAGCGCTTATGAATTAACATGTGTGCATACGTATAAAAACCAACAAAAATAGCCTACGTGTGCTTACGGAATGACCTATGTGTGCACATGAAAACAACGTGTGTGTGCATGCGAAACAATGTATGTGTGCATACGGACCAAAATGCGTGTGCACACGGAACGCGTTTTTTTCCCGAAAAATTCGGCTGTGCCGAATTGTTTTCGAATTCTTTCCTTGGCTGATCTGAACGGTCTTTTTCTTGATCCGACGGTCCTGGGGTGTCCTCACTCCTTTCTTAAGCCTCCATCATCACCTTATCTTTTCCCTATATATATATATATATCTTATCCTTATTTTATTATCTTATAATAATAGGAAATTATATATATAACAATTATATATTATCTTATTAAATATCTCATATGATAAATCTCCTTTTAACTAGAAAAAGATATTTATGGTTGACACAATATCTTATCTTTCCAAAAGATAACTTTCCTTATGTCATCAAGTAAATATATAACATTTTATTATTACTTGATGAATAATCCACTCTTCCAATTTAAACACATGACCGATATTCCCCAATCCCACTATGGGTCTCGAGTTGCTTTGATCTAGCCCAATTACTCTATTGTATGTGACCTTATAGGACCCGAATATAATATCAATGGGTCAAATCTAATTTATCACATAAGTCATAGTTGACTTCTTTTTTTCTTTTTCTTTTTTTGATTAAGTAAGAATTAGACTGGAAACCACAGAAGAGCCGGTTTCTCAGTCTATAGCATCCTTTCAGATGAGAATTACAAATTCTAAACTAGTTCGAATATCTTCCAAGGAACTAAGTTGGACCTCCTTAGCGATGAAGTCGGCCACCACGTTTGTTTCCCGGAAGACATGGGAAATCTGCACTGAAGAGAAAAGTTGTAAAATACACATGATATCAGAAACAATCATTTCAATATCCCATGGACAGTGCCAGATTTGGTTTAGGACATTCACAACGGTCAGGTTATCGCATTCAAGCTTAATG
Source organism: Rheum nobile (assembly GCA_027886185.1). Taxonomy (NCBI): domain Eukaryota; kingdom Viridiplantae; phylum Streptophyta; class Magnoliopsida; order Caryophyllales; family Polygonaceae; genus Rheum; species Rheum nobile. Next base: position 706,360 of record WOAB01000669.1, on the reverse strand, counting down.
TCGGTAATGCCTAATTCATAGGCCTTTACCAGGGCATTTCTTACCGCAAGCGTTTCCGTTTTTAATGGGGTTGAGGTACCACATGTATCCCCGAAGATAAAAGTTTGTTCACCCTTGTTGTTCCGGAAAATGTAGCCAAAGCTAGATTCAACATTCATTTTTGTTGATCCATCAGTATTGATTTTAATAATTTTATCTGGAGGTTTTTTCCATTTTTTATTGGTCGTCTGAAGTTATTTATTCTATGAGGTTTAGGTTTGTCATCTGCTAGGCAGTCAGGATTCCATGTTTTCGTCTTATTCCAGTTTTCAATTCGTTTATGGTATTATTACTTCCATAAACATATCAAATAAAAAAATCAATGAAATAATTGATGAAATTCGACAAAAAACCAACCGCTTGCAGTTTATAGAATTACTGGTTTCTTGGTGGGGAATCTGGTTCTATAGAAACCAACAAAGCTTTGGAAGCTAGCAAAGCACTAAGACTACCTAAAATATCTGAATTATTAATCTCTATTATAATCATATTCTATTATTAGTAATTGACATCTTGATTAAAGGACATATTTTTTCAATCTCCCACTTGTCCTTAAACAAGTGTACAATATCAATTCCTTTGTTACTTAGTGTCTAAATTGATTATATGATGACATATTATGTAATTCATATCAATATTCAAATTGTTTCTTGAACTCCGAGCTTGAACTGACAAAACAAATGATTACTATTAATCCATTTGAGCACGGCCATGCATTTTTAGTTCTTACTCTTCAAGTGGCCAAGATATTGTTTCTATCCATATATATACAGAAATATAAATAGGAGGACTTCTCAATTCTTGTGTGACTATAGCTCCCACTCAATTTTCAACAATCTCGATCACTGTCTTTATATCCGCCTTTACGCAACGGTGTTTGACAATATCAATGACTACCAATCACCAAGCAAGAGGTATATCGCACTCATGTCTGAGAAATCTACTAATCATAGTTCAACTTAAAATTATACAACTCATTTGAAGAATCTTAAGGTAGGTTTGCCCAACACGTATCCACCATACATGTCCATGTAATTGATTAGAAATATCCATGTCCCTATAGCCCGTGAAACTTGGCACTATCAATCAACTTACATAATAGCCTGTATTCAGTCATTTATGTCCAATTTAATGACTTAGACTACGGACAACTCATAATTCATAATATCAGTTCACTTAATATGGTTTCATCCACCATAACTTTATGATGATCCTATTTGATGATTATAAATTATTAAGACATTTTATTTAATTCTAAACCACAATTAAATAATAATAAAACTTTATTTCAAAAACAAACATGATGCAATGTTTTATCCCTAGTGTGACTATCATGCTTGGGCTTGGGTAGAGGTTTAGACAACGGATCTGCAATGTTGTCATCCGTATGTATTTTGCAAAACTTCACATTTCATTAACGACTAACTCATCATCTCTTCCATACACCAAGAGATCATATTTAGTGCTTCTTAAGTACTTTAGGATGTTCTTAGCTGTATTTCAGTGTGCTTCATCTGGATTCGATTGATATCTGATGCACATACTCAAAGCAAATGCAACATCTGGGCGATTACATATCATGGAATATATGATGGATCCTACTTCTGATGCATAAAGAATCATACTCATTCTCTCTAGCTCAGCAGGTGTCACGGGGCGCTGCTTCTTGCTAAGATGTAAGTCATGCTGCATAGGCAAGAATTTCTTCTTGGAATTCTTCATATTAAACCTATCAAGAACCTTATCCACATAAGTTCTTTGACTTAGTCCAATAAGTCTCTTAGATTTATCTCTATGGATCTTGATGCCTAATATGTACTCGGCCTTTCCTAAGTCTTTCATTGAGAAATACTTCTTAAGCCAGTCATTAACGGACTCCAGCATAGGAGTGTCATTTCCAATGAGTAGTATGTCATCCACATATAATACTAGGAAGACCACTTTGCTCCCACTAAACTTCTTGTAAACACAAGGTTCTTCTTCAAATCTGATGAAGTCAAATTGTTTGACTACTTCATCAAATCGAAGGTTCCAACTTCTTGATGCCGGATTAAGTCCATAAATGGACTTCCAAAGCTTGTATACTTTCCTAGGATTATGTGGATCCTCAAAACCCTCAGACTGTGTCATGTACACATCCTCTGCTAAATACTCATTTAGAAAATCGATCTTGACATCCATTTGCCAGGTCTCATAATCATAATGAGCTGCAATTGCTAGAATTATCCGAATGGATCTGATCATGACAATTGGTGAGAAAGTTTGATCATAGTCAGTACCATAAATTTGTCTAAAACCTTTTGCAACCAGTCTCGCTTTGAAAATTGTTACGTTTCCACCCTTTGTATGCTTTTAGTTTGTAAACCCATTTGCACCCTATGGGTACTATCCCATCTGGCAAATCTATCAAGTCCTATACTTGATTCTCAGACATGGAATCCATTTCATACTTCATGGCTACGCACTATTTCTCGGAGTCTGGACTCGTCACAGCTTGCTTGTATGTAGCAGGCTCCTCGCTTTCTAAAAGCATGATATCCAAATTTGTAGTCAATATGAAATCAACATATCTCTTTGGTTGCGTTTTGGGCCTATCTGATCTATATGTAGGCTGAACAACAGGAGGATTTTCCACAACATTTTGTGGAACCTCATTAGAATCAGATTCTGGAGGAACGATAGGAATGGGGTCTTGCGACTCCACTACCTCCCGTGTATGGGTTCCGTCCCCTTGCGAGATTAGGTCCCCAAATATCGTCGTCTCTGACATAGTGTAATCCATGTCATCTTGTTGCTCAATTTGTTGCTCTTCTCGAACTTCTTCGAGATCAACATTTCTCCCACTTGATTTTTTGAAAATAAATTCTTTTTCCATCAAGACATTATTCCTAGCAACAAACACTTTGTGCTCATTGGGATTGTAGAAGTAGTATCCTTTAGTTTCCTTAGGATACCCTACAAAAAAGCACTTATCTGATTTGGGTGCAAGCTTATCTGCTAGTAAACGTTTTACATAAGCTTCACATCCCCAGATCTGTAGAAAAGACAAACTTGGAACTCTTCCAGCCCATAACTCATATGGTGTCTTATCTACAGCTTTGGACGGAGTCCTATTTAGTGTGAACACTGTAGTTGTGAGAGCATATCCCCAGAAAGATATTGGAAGATCAACAAAACTCATCATAGACCGAACCATGTCCAACAAGGTCCTATTATTCCTCTCAGACACACCATTCAATTGTGGTGTTCCTGGTGGAGTTAGTTGTGAAAGGATCCCACAACTTCTTAAATGATGATCAAATTTTGACTCACATATTCACCACCACAATCATATCGTAGTGCTTTAATTTTCTTGCCAAGTTGATTTTCAACTTCATTCTGAAACTCTTTGAACTTTTCAAAAAGATTCAGACTTATGCTTCATTAAGTATATGTATCCATATCTACTTAAATCATCAGTAAAGGTTATGAATTATCTGTAACAACCTCTAGTTTTTGTGCTCATTGGTCCACATATATCTGTATGTATTAGGGCCAAAAGCTCAGTTGCCCTTTCACTTACCCCGGTAAAAGGTGACCTTGTCATCTTTCTTATTAGGCAAGATTCATATGTTTCAAATGATTCACAAACAAATGAGGTTAGAAGTCCATCCTTTTGGAGCTTCTGTATGTGTTTCAAGCTTATGTGACCCAAATGACAATGTTGCAGGTAGTGTTTAAATCATTTGATTTTTGCTTTTTAGTAATTGTGTAATAGATATGAGATTCTAAATCCATCATATAGATTTCATTACTCAATTGAGCATTGGCATAAAACACATCATCCATATAAAAGAACAACAATTATTCTTGATAATGAATTCACAGCCTTCAGTATCCAATAGAGAAGCTGGAATGATGTTTTTGGTAATAGCAGGAATAGAATAACAGTTATTTAATTCTAAAACTAAACTAGAGGGCAATGATAGATTGTTATCTCCTGCTATTAAGGCATCAACTTTTGGTCCATTTCCAACATGTAAGTCTATCACTCCTTTAGCCAACCTTTTACTTCTTTTGAAACTTTTTCAACTTCCAAGTACTTCGGGTAGTTCCTCTTCCAATGCCTCTTTGCATTGCAGTAGAAACAATCATGGTCAACAATTACTTTAACTTTTTCAGAAGTTTGCTTGGATTGTGCAACTTGCTTGCCCTTCCCTTGCACTTTCTTCTTCTGTTGTCTAGATGCCCCTTTCTTGAACCATTTTCCCTTGTTGACCATCAGAATCTCTTTCTTGATGTCAACAGAGAGATTTTGCTCAGCTGTTTTGAGCATTCCATGTAGCTCTTCAAGTGTTTTTCCAACTCCATTCATATTGAAGTTCAACTTGAATTGAGTCAATCCATTATGAAGAGAATGGAGTATGATGTATGTAGCATGTCTTTCCATTATCTCAAAATGTCTAATCATATTGAACACATGACTACATGAGCACTAACTGACTTGCCTCTCTCAAGCTTACAATCAAGAATTGTCTTATGAGTCTCATATCTCTTCATCCTTGCTTGCTCCTGAAACATAACTTTCAGGTTGTGAATGATGGTGTAGACATCCATCCTCTCAAACCTCTTTTGAAGGCTCGATTCCATGGAAGCCAGCATAAGACAAGTGACAATCACTGACTTATCTCTGATTTGTTTTTCCTCTTTTATCTCCTCTGGAGTAGACATAGCTGTCAGTTTTGGGATAGGGGTGTCAAGGACATTCTCTCTTCCTTCAAACCTGAGAACAATTCTCAGATTTTTTTCCAAATCGAGAAAGTTGTTTTCGTTCAGCTTATTCTTCTCAAGAATCGAACGTAGGTTGATGATTGTTGGGTTATCGTTTCTAGACATGATATCTACAATAGAAATAACATGCAAAATATAAATCATGCTTGTTATGCAAGAGCTTAAAAAATTTAAACATGCTTTAAACATAAATAAGATAATGCACATTTTATTCATTAATATTTTCTTTTTGAATAAATTGATTCCATGCAAGATCCTATTTCAGATAAGACTTTAGGCGTACTTTGTCACTTCTCTAAATCCTATAGGATCAAGGTAAGTAATTTTTACTAGTTATAACATTTATAACTCTTGGTTGATAGATTACATCTTATATCAAATATATCTCATGCCTCAAGATCCAAAACTTTATCTTTTGGCCTTTTGTTAAGTATAACCAAATCAAGGTTGTAAATCCCTTATATAGATTTACCCGTACTATCCCAAGGTCAAAGGACACCTTGCTTTGGCAAAACTTGTCCATCAAATTCCAAGGGCCTCATAGGTTATGACTTGGAAAGGCAAAATCTCAAAAAAAAATTAAAGGAACTACGTTTATCATGTAAGTCTATTTACTAGTGAACTAAATAGCATAAATAAACAAGCAAGCATAAACTTAGAGATATTTAAAGCAAAATAAATACAATAAATAAATATGATCCTAGTATGACCCCTAAAAACCCATAAGATCTAATTTTCATAGATTCTTCTTGTCTCTTGGATTTCCATCATTGATTCTCCTCTAGATCTACATCTTGGAATCTTCATATGATCTTCTTCTCTTGTATTTCATAATGTAAATCTAATCTAATTACTTGAAAATTAAATTACAAAAATACATAATGATATGAAGATCGTGTACAAGAAAACAATAACGATACACAAATCGTATTTTCTATCCTATTTTGGGTCATACCAGTCACCGCATGCAATAATAATATCATAATATTAAAACATACATGCATAATATAATATCAAATATTAAAAGACAAGAATAGACTATTAATCATACTAATAGACTTTTAAGATTAAATTAATTAAATTATCCAATAAAATAACTAATCCAATCTTCTTATTATTTTAATTCAATAAAATCATATATGGAATCCATGCCAATATTAATCATTACCATATATAACTGGATAAAATATACTCTAGAGATAAGATATCTTGTTATTATATCTAATTTAGGCAATTAGGATCTTAGGCTAACAAACACTAACCCTAGCCACCTAACCCACATAGCCGCACCATGTAGCCCAGCCACCGCCCCATCGGCCGCACCAGCCCAGCCAGCCACCGAGCCGCCCAGCCCCCGCCCCGCCGGACCACCGTCGGACCATCCTAAACCACTGTGAACCCATAGGTCACCCATCCACGGTTTAATTCCTTCTCCCACTCAAATTTTGTAACAATTACAAAATTTTGATGGTTTTAAGGAAAATATGATGTAATTTTCAGAAAATTAATATTTTTGAAAAATTAATGTATGAACCAAATTCACACAAAATTAATCAACTTTGGGCATTCAAGGCCTGAAATTCTAAATTTCTAGGGTTTACATCAATTTCACCAACATGAAAAATCTAGTATTTTTAATGTGTGATTATGATTATATAAGAAATCATATTTCTTGCATAAATTAAACATACAAATCGATTTTGGGGTCAAAATTAAGCAAAAAAAAATAGAATTTTTAACATGCATAATTTCGGTCATATGGCTGATTTTTTTGAGTATATTACATACATGTAAGTCACAACTTTATGTATCCAAACAATTAAAATCATAATTTTAATCATACAAGATAATCCGTATATCAATTTTACCACTAAATTGAACCAAAATAACTAAGAACATGTATCAAAATTAACAACTTTAATCATGATCATATCAATTAATGCAAGAGGCTCTGAAACCACTGTAGGGATTTAGATGCTTTAAGCGGAATTTCAAAAAATAGTTTTCTAACATCTAACATAGGATCTCATGCATAAACTTGATACAAATCATATATGAAAGAGTAACATACATTTTGATGTAAAACTTGTTTCTGGAATGTCCTTAGAGAATAGAGTATCAAGTGTAACTCCTCTACTTGGTCCACACGAACATGGTATTAGATCATCTTGCCTTCGTTTGCTAGAACGAATGAACGAGAAACAATTTATTTCCACAAGGTTGGAGTTCGGTTGTACATGTATATGTCTGTGGTGGTTCTTCAAGTTTCACGTAAGTGTCCTTTTCCCATTTCAAGATTGTATATATGTATATATCTTTTATATATATATATAATATATATATTATCTTATCCTTATTTTATTATTTTATAATAATAGGAAATTATATATATAACAATTATATATTATCTTATCATATATCTCATATGATAAATCTTCTTTTAACTAGAAAGAGATATTTATGGTTGACACAATATCTTATCTTTTCAAAATATAACTTTCTTTATGTCATCAAGTAATTAAATAGATAACATTTTATTATTACTTGATGAATAATCCACTCTTCCAATTTACACACATGACCGATATTCCCCAGTCACACTATGAGCATCGGGTTGTTTTGATCTAATCTAATTACTCTATTGTATGTGACCTTATAGGACCCGAATATAATAACAATGTGTCAAATCTAAATTATCACATAAGTCATAGTTGGCTTCTAGCAAAGCACTAAAACTACATAAAATATCCGGATTATTAATCTCTATTATAATCTATATACAATTAAAAGTTGGCTTTGTAGCCAATTTAATGCCCTCTCCAAAGCTGAAATTTAAAACTTAAGCAGGCTGGGTTTGTAAATTGCATATATTGGGCCAACAAATTGTGTTTAACATGGGCCACATGCATATTACCGAAGAGGAAGTCTTAGATGGGCACATGCATTACCTATTTGCTGAAAGAGGCCTTATGTGGTCTTATGTGGTATTCTTACAAGGCCCAGATGTTGAAACGGCCCATTAACCCTTCATCTACAAGTAATTGAATGGATCGGGTCAACCCAGATAAAGCTCGGGTTTCCTCCCCAGAGAACGTTGTGTTTAGATAAACCCTAGCATCTTCCCTTCAGCTGTTGCGTTGGATTCTTCTCTCAATATCTCCATCTTCAACAGCTGCTCTATCACCCGCCCTTCTCAAGGAGGAAGAAGGTTAACTCTCCCACACTTGTACTAATGTCAGACGATTTCAATCATATATACGTACACTTTTCTTTCATACTTTTGCACATATTGTTTATATTATTTTCGGTGACTGATTTTGAATTTGATTTTATTCTGACGAGAATAGTAAAAAATGTTCACTGCTTTGAGGAAAATCCAAAAGGACAAGGGCACCGAGCCCAGCGAATTCGAGGAGTCTGTTGCTCAGGTTCTATTTCTACTTGTTACTCATTTCAATTCGAGAAGGTATTTAGGGCTAAATTTGTGCTTTTTCCCTTTTTGGGGGGTTTTGTTCAGGCGTTTTTCGATTTGGAGAACACCAATAGCGAGCTGAAGAGTGATTTGGAGGATCTATATATCAATTCCGCTATGTAAGCGTTTTCGACTTCCATTGATTTTATATGTTATGGTTAAATTTGAATCTCAATGATGATATGTTTGTCATAGGAAACAGGAATTATTCTCGAAATAATGTCTATGATGTACCTGAAGTAATTTATTCTTTTTGGTGCAAGATGTTGCAGTAGGAGATATTTGTCTTAGGTCTTACATAGCTCCTTATTTTTAAGAACCCATGTTTAAATTCGCTCACTGATTGATGTGAGTGATACACAGCTTTGCTGACATTTAGGAAGAGTACCAAAACCACTGGCAACTAAGCCACTTATGTTCCTTATGAGGTTTCTATTGCTAATAACTTGTATATGTTGTCTTATGAGATGATTAGAATCTAACGTCGAATGTTTAATCATAAGGGGTTGTTTGCTGCACCAAACCTCATTGGGTTTGTTTTGGGTCGGTTTAGTTCAGTGTCGAGCTTGGATGGTAATGGTGTTGATGGTCGTGATATTAACATCCATCCATAACTTCTGGTGTATAATTTTCTACGAATTAGCCATTTATATCTTTGCTTACTGTTTGGCAGATCAAAACATGGGAGATGCCATGAAAGGTGGTGCCATGGATGTTGTTCACTCGACAATGCTCAAAGAGTCTGAAAAACTCGAAGGAAAACACATCAAGATTGAGGGATATGATTTCAATCAAGGTGTCGACTACACAAAGCTGCTTAATTCCTATTGCTCCACTGGTTTTCAGGCTTCCAGTCTTGGCGAGGCCATTGAAGTAGTTAACCAAATGGTCAGTTTGTTTTAGTATAACATAATGAAACTCTTGTTTTGCCTTCGCGCCTTGGGTCTAAAACTGATCACCATTTTTCCCATCTGCTGTATTTTTCCGTCTTAATGTTCTCAGCTGGAGTGGAAGCTTTCAGCTGAAGATCCTGCAGAAGATTGCAGCGCGGATGAGAGAGATAAAGTCTACAGAGATTTAGTGAGGTGCAAAGTATTTTTGGGTTTTACCTCAAATCTTGTGAACATTTCAGATTTCAAGGTCAACATTTCCAATGTTTTTATTTGATAATAATTTGGATTATAGTTATATTGTTGAATTTTGTATGCATTCAATTATAAAGGTAGCCTATATCTAAGCAGTGCTTGGTTATTGTATGCAGAAATTTGCATCTAATGCTGGAATTGAGGTATTTTCCCCTGTGAGTCACACACTTTTCAATCCTGAAGATATCATCAAAAAGGTAACACAAACAAAAATGGAATATTATTTTCACTATCTATGGTGTTGTCTTATGAGTAATTTATATTGCATTGGTTCTTGCTGAATAATCATAATTTTCTTGGATGAGATGAGCTTAATTTAATCATATACCAGCTTATGAAAGATAGGGGCAAGCCATTTACAGAAGCTGATATCAGAAATTGGTGCTTTCAAGTTTTTCAAGGCCTTTTGTATATGCACCATCGTGGATATTTTCACTGTGATCTCCAGCCAGGTACATGTTCTAATCAGTTGACGCTATAAATTTGTAATTTTTTACTTTATTTAGGGTGATTTTTATCGCTTCTTGATTTTGCCAAAATATAGGTAAACCGGATCTCTTTTAATATTTCATGTTTTGGTTAATATTTTTTATGTGCAGTATATTGCATGATTCTGAAATTAATTATGTGCATGTTCACATCTGCAGAGAATATTCTGGTTTCTAAGGATGTAATTAAAATAGCTGATTTTGGGCTTGCTCGGGAAATTAATTCTATGGCACCATACACGGAATATGTCTCTACACGCTGGTAAGTTTCCAGCTTTTCATGTCTTTTCTCTTGTGCATTATAGCCTATATAGTGCTTGCAACGAGTTGATGATTCTTATGATGAATGTTGTGGTTTTTGTTTTTTAAATGTTGCGGCAGGTATCGGGCTCCTGAGGTTCTTTTGCAATCTCTAACCTATACTCCAGTTGTTGGTGAGTGATACACAAGAAAAAAGTTAATAGAATTGACTTGGCCATCTTTTGGTTCTTGGAATAAAAAGGTTTTTGTAATGTACTTTCAGATATGTGGGCAATGGGGGCTATAATGGCTGAGTTGTTTTCTCTTCGACCACTTTTTCCTGGTTCAAGGTACTTGTGTTGCTCTTAATATTTCTTTTACTTAACTGAAATAGTTGAGCTTTCCCAGGGAAGCTTAAATGAATAAACCCATGGTCCTAAGTTATTATCGGGTTATTTTTTAAGTTTCCCTTAACTCATCCTTGTACATTGTTAACTTAATAGCTTCTCATTATTGCAGTGAAGCGGCTGAGATTTCCAAAATTTGCAGTATTATAGGCACTCCAACAGAAGAATCTTGGGTCCATGGAATTCAACTTGCAAGATCAATGAACTATCAGTTTCCTCTGGTTTGTATTTATCTCTTAGCCTATTTCTAGCTTTGACAGCTTATATTTTGATGATTAAGTTGATGCTTTGTGTGCTCTTTTTGCATCATTGTGTGAATTTATTATAATGCAAGAGATATCTATTGTTTTTTAGTGTCTATCAAAAGCTTTATCATCTATTGATTTATTTAGTCTACTGATTTCATGGTGAGGACTTGGAGTGTATATAGTAATTGTCGAGTGGCTCTATGTGCAACTTCTAATTGGCGAGTGAATCTATGTGCAACTTCTGATGACACATGTACTACCAAATATCAAATACACCAATGTGATAATCTCGCCTATGAGCTTTATTTTTTATGCTTGCGGCCCTTTGACCGATTGCCTATTTTACTATTCAGCTTCCTGGAGTTAAACTTTCTATGTTGATACCATCAGCAAGTGAAGATGCAATCAGCCTCATGAGGGTAGGATCAATTTTTCTTCCATACTTGTGAGGGGAAACAGTTTTTAGAAATGTGGATCTAATTCAAAATGATATAATTCCTCTGCAGGCACTCTGTTCGTGGGATCCTTGTAAGAGGCCTTCTGCTTCTGAGGTCCTTCAACATCCGTTCTTTCAGGTAAAATGATTTCCTTGATCTGGAGGAGTTTGAGTCATCACTTCACAATTTTTCTGATCATCAATAACAGCTTTTCTTTCCTTGATATTGATGCAGAACTAATTAGAGAAAAGATGGTAGACTGGTAAAGGTAATTAATTTACATCTTATGCTAACATTTTTTCATGGCTGCACTAACAATTAAATTCTGAATTGTTTTAGCCTTTCATATATTTTCTGTCAATCAATTATTTTATGCTTTTACATCAAGAAAGATCTTTTCTAAATCATTGTTGGGCATAGGTAGAAAGTTCTTTATTTTTTTCAGCACATTTAATCTTGGTTTTTGGATCTCTAATACCAACTGATTTACATCTTCTTGATGAAGGAGGACAATAGCAAGACAGGGAAGGTCAGATAAGCTGGCATGTATTTTCTTGGCTTCCTTGTTTACCGCTTGGACAACTCATCTCATACGGTATCTATCTATTTTATGGTATTTTGAACCTACTCTATCTTCAATTCTTATCTTAAACGTCTTACTTCCGGCAATATCACAGGCATCAGCTGTAAAACATCCTGATTCTACCTTCTTAAAGAAACTGGACAAGTTTCAGCCTTGTGAAATAACTGAACTAAAAAGCCGGCACACATGTGTTTGTTGTGTACGGTTCGTCATTTTCTTAGAAGCCATGCTTACTAATGCACCTGTAAATAATTGTACATGTAGCTAATGATCACTTTTGCTCCATTTCTGGGCTTATTATAGGTGACAATTTCTTCAAAAGTGCGAGCTACACCATTGAAATTCTCTTTGCCGCACCTTTTGCAGAAGAAAAGGATGCGGTTAGAGCCGTGGAGACACGGATTTCAACCAAGAGGATTGAATTGTCAAAGTTTGAGAGTGAATACAGAGAGGTTTGACAATGTGTGCCTACACACATTATCTGTGTTTTTATAAATTTCAAAAACTTATGCACTGTAGTGTGTCTATAGGTGCTTGCCCAATTCACAGAGATGACGAGTAGATACACAAAGGAAATGCGACCAGTGAGTTTTTTGTTCGGGTAACACACTGAAATCGTATGTATGTTTCCACTGTTGTTAGTGGTTCATTATTTACTCAACATCATCCTTATTCTTTATACAGATAGACACTCTTCTCAAACAAAGAAATGAAATTCAGGCTTCATACACTACTGCAGATCCCCCGCACATGAAGCAGACTTCAAGTAAAGGCGAAAGGAGTACGAGTGCCTCAACATATCAAATAATATATCGTCTAAGATGAAATATGCAACAACAATTCATATATTACAAACTCACATTTAAACAATGACACTACATATACACAAAAGGCCCGTGTGAAGCACGGGCTTCGATTTCTAGTTCTATTCTATTATTAGTAATTGTCATCTTGATTAAATGACATATTTCTTCAAATCAATTATATAGGTACAACGGTGAAGATGCATTTTGTACTTAATTAATTACATCATAATCCACATAGAGTGAAAAGGGTCATTGATGTAACAAGAGTTGGGGCAAGATCCAAGCTAGAAGCAAAGTTGAGGAATTATAGGAGGAATAAGGATGAAATGCTATAGCATCCTGCTTTAAATTAGTGATCCAGTTCAAAAACAGAGATTAGGTGGAAGGAGAATATATGTTCTTTAGAAAAAAATGGCCAGGCAAGATTCCAAACAAGTTCAGCATCACTGAAATTGTGAATCATGTACAAAATTAATGTGGCAGAACAAAAGCAATGGACCAAGTGATTCCATGGAGAAGATACTTATTTAATAATTGAGCTATAGATATCATGTAAGTTGCATTACAAATAAAAGGTTTTTTAGTCTGTTAAATTTCACTCAATCCAAATATATGTAGATTGTCTTCAGTGTGATAAAGTATATATATATATAATTAATTAGAAAATAATATAATGAAGGAAAAGGACAGACCAAATCTAACTAAAATGAAAACCCATATCTAGTGGCAGATCCCTATTTGACTGCTTGCACAAATTTCTAACAAGTGAATTAAGAACAAGCCTATAGCAGTTTAGAAGTATCTCTAGTATATGGACAAACAACTTCAATGATCATGTTTCCTTATAATTAATAATCCGTATAAGTTCCTCATTCTTCTTCTTTTGTATTCAAAAGTCAATCACTTCGATCGTAGAAGCTAGATTAATTAATCACCTGGTTGAGTGACGGTATTAAACACTTATGAAATTTATTAAATGCTTTTAATAATTTGATATGAAAATCTGAACAATTAATTATGCATTGTGTGTACACCGACTTATGTTGATAAATTATGTACTATGCGTTCATTATTTTTTACGTGTTCACAGAACGTGTATTATGTTTTCGTCGTTTGTATGTTCGTATAAAAGCGTTCGTTTTCATCTGAATCAGGCCCTATAAAATCATTCAGTATAATTTAATAAGTAAATTCTAATTTTAGAGCGTAAATCTACAAGTAAAGTGAACCACTATTTGAATATATTTTAGAGGCTTAATGATGTGGCGCCCGCAACAAGTTGATAAATAGGTTAAATAAAAGAGAGGCCGACATCGAAAGGATTCTCCTTTCCAAATTTCAAAGTGACGATGTCATTTCCTCACATAATTATATACAATTACAATGCTTTATTGAAGCTATTTTGGAGGGTCATCTTCAATATTAATGCGGCAACTGTTCACTTTTTAAATCATCATCAATCAAAGGCCCTGCCCTGGCCCATATATACCCGGCCCAACCAAAACCAAATTCTACTATATACCCGCCACTTGGCTTAAATACCAATTACTCAATAAAAGCACTTCAATTATCATACAAATTTACAATCGATCGATCCCACATGCACAATGTTTGGAGTAAATCCTATTGTCATTTTTCATGGGATTTTTTTTCAATCGATGTATGTATATGGATATTGACTTTAATTACCTAGTTGCCGTAGTATTTTGTGAATACATATAGCCAAACTTTACGAGGTTATATTAAATTAGGTCTTGATAGTCTGATTGATAGGCTAGAGTCGCTACATTAAGACCAGGATATTGTTGATTCTCATGCACATATGCCTCCAACAAGAATCTAACTTGTAACCTCTTAATAAAACTGTTGATATGCCTTGAATCTGTTTTCCCGTTTGCTGGCGGTAGACGGGGGTCTCGCTGGATCGACCTAGAAGGGTTGGAGTTGGGGCACCAAAGAGATATGGTTTTGAGGATATGATGGGTTATACACTTCAGGTTGCTGAAGAGGTGGATACTCATGAGCCATCCACCTACAAAGAAGCTGTTTCAGGTACTGAGTCTGAGAAATGGCTTGATGCAATGGGAGATGAGATGGAGTCCCTTCATAAGAATCAAACATGGGATCTAGTCATACAACCTCCAGGGAGAAAGATCATTACTTGCAAGTGGGTGTTCAAGAAGAAGGAAGGGGTATCACCTGTAGAGGGAGTCAAGTATATGGCTTGAGTTATTGCTAGAGGTTTCAATCAGAGGGAGGGGGTGGACTACAACGAGATTTTCTCACCAGTGGTCAGACACACTTCCATCAGAGTGTTGCTAGCAATAGTGACACATCAGGATTTGGAGCTTGAACAACTTGATGTGAAGACAACTTTCCTACATGGAGAGTTAGAGGAAGAGATATTCATGACTCAGCCAGATGGTTTCCAAGTTCCTGGAAAGGAGAACTATGTTTGCAAGTTGAAGAAGTCCTTATATGGACTTAAGCAGTCTCCAAGGCAGTGGTATAAGAGGTTTGACAGCTATATGATGAAGTCGGGCTACTCTAAGAGTTCGTATGATTGTTGTGTCTACTACAACAAGCTGCAAGATGATTCTTTCATCTATCTGGTGCTATATGTAGATGACATGCTGATAGCTGCTAAGAGAAAGTATGACGTTCAGAAACTGAAGGGTCTTCTCAGTGCTGAGTTTGAGATGAAGGATCTGGGTGCAGCTCAAAAGATACTAGGAATGGAAATTCTCAGAGACAGAATCAGAAGAAGCTTTTCTTGTCACAGAAAGGCTATATCCATAAGGTGTTGGCCAGGTTTGGTATGTCTTCATCTAAGCCTATTGACACCCCGAGTGCTGTTAATATTCATCTCACCACCATGTTTGCTCCTCAGTCAGAAGAGGAGAAGGAGTATATGTCTCGGGTTCCTTATGCTAGTGTTGTAGGAAGTTTGATGTATGCTATGGTCTGTACAAGGCCAGATCTGGCACATGCAGTCAGTGTTGTGAGCAGGTTCATGGGACAACCAGGAAAAGAACACTGGCAGGCTGTGAAGAGGATTTTCCGGTACCTTAGAGGTACATCTGATGTTGGCCTCATTTATGGGAGTGACACACAGTGCCTGGTTACAGGCTATTCTGATTCTGATTATGTTGGAGATGTTGACAACAGGAGATCTATGACTGGCTATGTTTTTACCCTAGGTGGTTCTGTTGTTAGCTGGAAAGCAACTCTGCAACCGACAGTGACTCTGTCTACTATCGAAGCAGAGTATATGGCTTTGACGGAAGCTGCCAAGGAAGGGATCTGGTTGAAAGGGCTGGTTAGTACTCTGGGTCTACATCATGATCAGGCTATAGTGTATTGTGACAGTTTGAGTGCAATCTGTTTAGCCAAGGATCAGGTCCACCATGAGAGGACCAAGCATATTGATGTGAGATATCACTTCTTGAGGAGTGAGAGGAGGATCAAGGTGAAGAAAGTAGGTATTGCTGATAATCCTGCTGATATGTTCACCAAGCCGATTCCTCATAGCAAGTTTCAACATTGTTTGGACTTGCTAAATGTCACAAGCTGTTAACTGCCCTACGGGCAAATCTGAGGCATAGGAGAAGTCTGGTACATCTGGGACTATAGTGGTGCGTCTGGTACATTTGTCTGGAGGATTCAAGTCAAGGTGGAGATTTGTTGATATGCCTTGAGTCTGTTCTCCCGTTTGCTTGCGGTAGACGGGGGTCCCGACGGTATAGGGTAATTCCTATGTGGTTTTCAGTTTGGGCTTATATTTTCTACATGGGCTTAGACTTGTGTGTCAAATCAGTTTAGGGTTGATTTAGGGTTACATATATACTCTCTTTCTCCCTTCTCTCGTTGTAATATGAAATCTGAATTGTCTGTCTCCTAATAAAATCAGTTCTCCTTCTGCCCGTGGACGTAGCCAACACAACGTTGGTGAACCACATAAATTCGTGTTCTTGTTTTTGTTCGTTTTCCCGCATCCGTAACAACAAAATCTTTTAAGAGAACTCAACATTAAACCATGCATTGGACTTCTTTTTATTAGCAATTAAGTTGTATAAAGTAAAAAACAATATATTATGACTTTGAGATTGATCCTATGTTTGAACTTCCCTCCCCCAATATAATGATTGGCCTGCGTCATTTAGTATAGACATATAATGCAAAGCTAAACAGAAATAGCTTAATTCTCACATTGGAAGTTGGAAAAAAAAAATCTGGTTTATAAGTGTGGTCCGTGTGGAGGTAAAAAATATGTTATTTATTTTATTATTATTATTATTATTATTTTAATTAAGAGTCTGAATCTGGTGCGAATGAATTATTGGGTGAGAATGAGCACGGGCCGCCCAAACTAAACAATCCAAGGGATATTACAAAATAAAGCCCACCGGCCCAAACACGAAAAAACCTCGCTCACGCGTTGTACGCGGTTTTCGGCACGCGCTGAAATAAAATTTCAAAACAGAAAAGGAGACAATGAAGCGTCATTCAACTCTGCAACACAAACAACTCCGATTTCTGAAAAAAGAAGAACGAGAGAGATAACCTGCAAATCTATAAACCCTAGGTCCTTTCACCGGCAAAAATCAAGCACAATCATCTCTAGTCGTTCGAGATCGATCGCAAATAAGAAGCAATGACGAACTGCGACATCAACACACGAGAAAAAATCGGTAAAAATCTACTTCACTTGCTTGTTCTTGGCGAAATTCCGTTTTATTGTGTTCGATTTTGCAACTTTTAGTTCGTATATGAAATTAAGGTGAACATTACATGCTTATTGTGTTCGAGTTTGCAACTTTTAGGTCGTATATGAAATCAAGGTGAACATTACATGCTTATTGTGTTGGATTTTGCAACTTTTAGTTCATATATGAAATCAAAGTGAACATTACATGCTCATTGTGATCGATTTTGCAAGTTTTAATTCGTATATGAAATGAAGTTAACAATATTCTTAAGATTTGAGAACATCTAGCAAGAGTATCAGACAATATCCTTACGATTTTGAAATATTTTATGTGTAAAAATGAAACATGTGCATCTGAACTAAACTTTATGTGCATGGTTTCGCAAATACATGTGAGTGCATGAAGATAAGTTATGTGTGCATGTTAATTTTACTATGTGTGCATAGAAATAAATAGTGTGCATACTTTGTGAAATATATGTGCGCATACTAGTTTTTCCTAAACATGTTTACATTGTTATTTGCTCTTGTAATAGATAAAGGTTTATCAAAACATAGAAAAGTAGCAACTGTAAATAAACAGAAAAAACAGCAACAAAACATTAGCACACCTATAGTAACCTGTTTCAGAGACGCCACAATGACAATTGGGGAACCAATTTTCCGTAGAGGTGTGGTGTACATAAAAACTGAATTGTTCTCTTTATTACTCATGTTGATATAACATCTAAAGTAATTGATTTTTTTTACTCAAACACAGATATAAGGACCAAACGCCTTCATGATAAGAATGCAGTTGACAAAACGACTACAAGTGACAATACAGGAACAAGTAAGACTATTGGGGACAAATCAGCATCCATCACTCAAGCTGAAAACAACTCAATGACCACTACAAATGAAGGAACACGTAATATTTTATTCAGTGTATTATATGTGCATGAAATACATAGTAGCTTGTGCTATTATAAATACTTGTGTGTGCATCTATTTCAATTAAAAATATTTGTGTTGAATACATGGTTCAATTAGTTTTCAGTGTTCGTGTATTTATTCTTATATGTGCATGAATGGTTGCAGTGTTCATGGATTCAACATTGTATGTGCATGTATTTGTTCTTATATGTGCATGTATGTTGATAGAAACTAGGACCATACCACTAAATCATAAGGATGAAGAAAGTCAAAACAGAAAAGTGAAGACAATCCAATATCTATCACTCAGTTGAAAGACAACACCATAACAAGTCTTAAAATCCAATAATCATGTAAAATACAATAAAACAACTGTATGTTCTTTGATTTAAATCAGTCTGCAAATGTAATTTATTATAGACTATCTCATATGTGCATCAAATGAATACTACCATGTGCTTAAGAAAATATTTGTATGTGCATCTATTTACAAAATTGCATGTGTTATATGCATGGTTAAATTAAAGTTTTCATAATATGAATCAATCCATGTGTGTTCATCAATTTACTAAAAATGTTCATGTCTTTATTCCAATATGTTAATTCATATTCACAGATGGAATCCCCAAAAGACGAAAGACAACTGCAAGGAAAAACATAGCGCCAGGATCAAAGCCTATTGTTATAAGAGAGCCACGTAGAACGAGTCCTAGATTTCAACAAAAACAAACAGAAAAAATTGCCAATATGTCAAAAAGAAAGGGGAAGGATCCAATGATTGAGGAAGAGGATGAACCACTGACCGAGGAAGACGACGAAGACAAGGAGGACGAGTCACCTATGGCAAAGATTCTATCTAAGCTTAAAAGGCCAAGGAGCTTACAGATAAAAAAGCCTGAATCAGAGTCACAAGCAAACAAGGGAAAAGCAGTAGCTACTACAAAGTGTAGGAAAAAAATGAAGGTAGGCATCAGAGAGCTTAAAACAAAGTATGAGATGTTGAAGTCAAGAAGTAAACCTAAATTGTTAGTTGAGACAGTTGGTAAGATGAGTACATTACAAAAGCAAGCTCTTACGGAGATGGGTTTCGAAAGTCTGATACACTGGAAAGTTGAAGAAATTCCTGGTCGTATTAGCTACTGGATTATTGAACATTTTGACTCTGTTTCTTGCACAATAAAGATTGATGATACTGGAAATGTGATTAGGATAACAGCTGGGGATGTTCAAAAATACCTTGGATTACCTCATGGGGGAAAGAAGATTGAGGTTTCAAAGAACCCAACTGATTTTGAGCTTCTAGAAGAGTTTAAGCAACAGTTTGAAAATATACAAGATGTAGAAACTGGTATGCTGAAGTTGAGGGACCTGAGGACGATTAAAACCTTCTGATGTGAGCCACAAGTTGCTCAGTTGCCACACTCCAAATGACTGGTTTAAGAGGAACTTTCTCATCCTATTCAACTCACTTGTTCTGGAAAGTCACCAAAATGGGAATATAAATGTGAAAGTGCTTGATATGCTCAAAGACACTATGAAAATTGCTGAATTTGATTGGTGTGAATACGTTTTGAGAATGTTAGTTGAATAGGCAGAGGCTTGGGCTGAGACTGACAATGGATATTTTAGAGGTCCCATTCTATTACCACTGGTATGAAAATTACTAAAATTTTGTTTTCAAATTAGTTTATGTGCATGATTCTTATATTGTGTGTTTATGTTTTTATATATATATGTGCTTCTTCTTAACATTATTTAATACTATGTGTGCATAGCTTTCGGTATGTATATGATTCTTATACTGTGTATGCATGTGTTTAGATATATATGTGCTTCTTTTTATCATAAATAAATACTATTTGTGAATGAGGTTAGATATGTGCATAATTCTTATACCGTGTGTTCATGTGTTTAGATATATATGTGCCTCTATTTATCATTATTTAACACACGTCTTCTCCACTCTTATCAATGTATACATATGTATGTGCTTCTGTTTATGCTTATTTATTCATGTGTTTTGCTTTTGTTTTTCAGATAATATATGTTGACCGCATGATAATCAGAAACGAAGAAACACCTAGGGGGTTTCCTATTATCAAAAAATGGAGCACACCATTGCTAAGGAAAAGAGAGAAAGATGATATAAGGATTGGAGGGTTTAGGTTGGGATATCTCCGAGAAAGACCGGAAGTGGTAGATCAACAACCAAAGCCTGCTGTTGTTGACAAAGATAAGAACACATCAACTCCAGAGAAGCATGCAGAAAAGACAAGCGTCGACACAGAAGAGGGTTTACTGGTATGTAATAAATTTTACAATTGATATTTCATTGATTACATATGTATGAAATAAGAAAATTAATAAAAATAAATAATGTGTGCAGGCTTTTCTAGTGGAACCCATAGAAGAGGGTAAAGAACTTGCACAATTCATAAGAAGGTTCCTACTCAGAATACAGCAAGCTCAAACACAATTAGCCAACAACAGCTTGTTCAACAAAGTAAATGAAGGTCTTGAGAAGATGTTGAATCTCAAGGTGAGTTCCCTATCTCAGAAACAACCACAAAATGAGGACGATACATTGTCACAGCAACATTTTTTGGCACAAGCTGAGAAGTGCCTAGAAGAAATTGAAAAGACAATAAAGGCAAAAGAGTCTTATGATGGACCAAATTATAATTTGGGTATTCCTGAATTGACTCCATATGGGCCAGAAGTAGAGCCATTTTCTGGTGTTGTGCACATAGCAAAGCAGTATCAAAGACAGAGTCAGAAAAATAAAATAGATAAGGTAAGTGAGGAAGTATATTATGCAGAATGTTCTAATTCTTATTTACTATTGATTTGCTCATAAGTTTCATACATTTTTCTCAGGGTCCTAGTACTGCAGTTGTTGAGGAAAATATCGAGAATATACAAGAGGGGGATAAAGATGAGGTATATAAAAACGGATGTTTGTACAACTTTTGTGTGTGCATCATAAAAGCCAAACATGTGCACTTTAATTGAAGTATATGTGCATCATTTTAATTATGTTCATTACTGATGTAAAGTCTAAAATAAGTTTGTGTATTCTTAGCAGGATAAGGAGGATTTAGTGACAGATATTGCGGAGGATGATGCAGCTGTGAAGCATCATGAAACTGCACAAAATGAAACGGAAGCAGAAAAGATTTCAAAAAAAGTACAAATCAAGGTGGTGCAGGATGAGATCAAGGATAAGAGGACAAGGAAACCATCTGAATACCACAAGTCACCATACAAGAAGAGAGAGATTGATGTAAATGAGAAACCATCTGCTGCAGAGAACAAATTATACAAATGGCTAACTAATGACGCATCCCAAGCTAAGTAATGACAAACACATTTCATAATAACATGCAACCTTACATGCTTTATACATTATGTTTTAATAACATAAACTATATTGCAGGGAATTGGTATTCCAAATGGGGACCATAAATGCAAGAAAGGAAGACTTTATGTCGATGAAGGAGGGGCAATGCTTGGAAAATAACATAATTGACCTGTGGGCCAATTTGTTAAATGTGAAGGAACAGTTGAAGAGTGATTCAAAACCTCTAAGATTGTTTATGACAACTGAATTAGCGGTAAGTATAACACATACCCTAAAAAAACAAAAAAAAATGCTTGTGTTCACTCATTTGTTTCTGTGTGTACATACATAAGTGCTTGAGTGTGCATCAATTTCAATCCGTCAATTTATATAAATGAGTGTTATTGTATTTATACTTGTATGTGCTTTCAATTGATGTAGTATTTTGCATTGACACCAAAAGAAACACCCCTCAATGAAAGGTGTACTTGGTTCAACGAATCAATGGAAGAAGCATTCAAAAACTTCAAACATAAGAAGCTCAGTGATATTGATATTGATGTAGTATTGTGCACAACCTTGTTTTCTTAGATGTATTTTCTATTATTCTCTCTACCACACCATTAATATGTGTTCCTCTTGGCCTGCCTTTGTTCTTGGACTGTGGAGGAGGAAGAACATCAATTCTCTCTGGTATATGCCCAACAAACTTCTCAAATCTACTATGAGTGCTATGAGTTGTTGATGAAGAGCCAGACTGCATTGAGCGGATATACAAATCCTTATGATGTCTTAAGACACCCAGTAAATCATTCATATGATCAGAATTATCCTCAATAAGATTGATACAAGAATGCATCTCCGAGAACAGCTCAAAAACAAGAACCTTCTTTTCATCCAACTCTAACCATTCCTTAAAGACAGAACCATCTATCTCAAACGTTGGCTTCAATGTTGACTTCTTCGTCCATCGAGCTTTAATAAATTTGCTAGGCAACATATCCATACCAATATTTCTTAAAACTGTGAACATGTGAGAACAAAGGATACCAACATTTAAGAACTTGTTGCAAGAGCAAATCAAATCTTCGTTGGATATAAGATGTTGGACAACAAATATTTTACTACCACATCGTATGTTATAACGATGAACGTCCACATCCTTCGTAAAATCAACAAGAAGACAGTCAAAAACATAAGCATATATTTCATCCTGTACATCATAGAAGACGTTAAGAGTATAAATTGACGCATATTGCTTCTCCATCTGCAAAGGTGTCTTCAATGATGGATAATAAGTAGATGAGTCTAGGTCAAGTTTCCGCTGAGTATGCCTCTGTGAATCAATTGCATTATCAAATTGCAACATAAATACAACCAACGATGATGTTCTCCCTATGAAGTTAGAGAAGAAATAGTTTTGACTTTCAGACCTTAAAGTTGTCCTAAGCAAACCACCCATGCTAACGTCTTGGAAGAACGCAGGAATCCAAAAATGACGCAAATCAAACATGGTTTTCAACCAGTTGTTTGACTCAAGATTAAAGTCAGAGATAATAGAAATCCAAGCCTCCTCAAACTCATGTTTCTTCAATTCATTACTCCAAACAATAGCATTAAATCTCTTCCTGAACTCCTCAGTCTCAGATGCATTAACTTTAACATTCACAGACACCTTGAACATAATATGCCACATACAGAAACGATGAACAACATTGCTAAAAACTTTTTCAACTGCAGCTTTAACAACAGGGTCTTGATCAGTTAGCAGCACATATGGCTCATGAACCATTGTTTTCTTGAAGTTTTCAAATAACCAGACATAAGATTCAACATCTTCATTCAACAGTAAACCAAAAGCAAATGTAATTGAGCTCTTGTTATTATCAACTCCAGTAAAAGGTACAAACACCATATCATACCTAAAAAACATTAAAACAAAAACAAAAAGAGTAAGGCATATAGATAATGAGTGTGCAAAGATGTTAAAAATCATATGTGCATTTATTCAATACTGTGTGTGCATGTGTTTGTTTATACATGTGCATGTATAATGACTGGAAAGTTCATATAAATTACCTATTTGATTTGTATGTTGCATATGCTGAGACAACATCACCAAAGAAGTAAAAACTTTTGCGACCAATAGGATCACAACAAAATAAACGGCTTAATTGATTAGCTTCATTGACGTTGTAATCAAAATAAAATGCCTTACATCTTTCCTTTTTACGGAACAAGCTATCAATTACCATCTGACCATCACAACCAATCATATAAGAGTTCAAATCCCTCTTGAAATTCTTGAAGTCAATAATTGTAGCACCTACATCAGAATAAGATCCAACACAATTCTTGAACAACTTGTATGCCGTACTAGTACCAATATTCGATTTTAAGCAATTCATAATGAAGTCTTGGTGGTAAGCAGTCAGTTTTCTTTTGTTCTTCATGAAATGTTTCTGTGAATTATGTACCATATTATGCGTGTGACGCTCCTCAAAAATCTTCACACGATAACCATCACGTCCTTCATATCGAAAAGCTATTTTATCAATACATCCGCATCTGTTTGAATTCCTTCTTCGTTTCTGTAAGCTCTCAGAATTAGGAGTTAAAACACGTACACGTGTATAACCTTGCTTGCTACAAAGCAGATACTTCCAAACAGTAACTTTATTGTCATCACAAGACTTGGTATCCATACCCCAACGCACATCAAATCCACACTCATGTTCATAACTATGGTAATACTGAACTCCTTCAAGTGTTGAAAATAATTGACCAACAACAGGCTTAATAACATCTTTGCACAAAGGAATGTAGTATTCGGAATTCCCGGGTGAGACAACCAACATAGAGCCATCATTATCTGATTTTCCTATAAAAAACAAACAAGGCAACCAACATTATCTGTATGTGCTTGTTTTTAAACTATATGTGCTACATTCTAGAACTACATGTGCTGTTATTTAAAACCACATTTGCTTCTACTTCATCCATGCGTAAAAACATAGTTGTATACCAGCCAAATCTGAATGTTTGAACATACACAAGCTTCCACATTCAAATCGACAATAAATCGAAGTTATAACCTAAAATGCATCAACTATTGCTTCAGAATTCAGTAAAATCAAACTTATTTGATAAAACAAACATCGAAGAACCAAATTGAAGCATGAATTGATCAATTTGACATAAGAAAAGCTTAAAATTGAATGGAAAACCTGGATCCATGTTGAAAGTTGAAACGCAATACCGTAACAACACCTGCAATACATAAAACAACCAAAAACATCAGTTTTTTTCACACAACATAAAAAAACAAAGCATGGAAGGCAATGGAGAACGATAAGAGAGAGTGAAGACGAACTACAGAGCTTCGAATCGATTAGATTAGGACAATAGAAAATAGGAGAAGAATGAGAAGGATCTGAATCACGAAGGAATTTTGAAACGAAAGAGCAGAAGCTACGCAAGCTCGTAACTGAAATTTGGAATGACGTGAAATAGAAGAAAAATAACTTTTCAACGCGCTGATACACGCGCCCTATAACAGGGAAGAAATATTGTTGATTATGAAAGGTAGATATCCATTCTCAATTCTCACCGTAATAAGTATTCTCATGGGACACTTTCCCTTTAATTAATGGTATTAAAGATGGAAAAAGTCAATTAAAGTCCTTTTTGCATAAAGTCATTTTTGCATTGATAAAGCTAATTGAATTCTCTATGAAAGAACCTAACTTCCATCTCTACGAAAGAATATCTGGCTTGAGTGTGTCTCTTTCACCGTCTTTCTATGTTCGTAGGGTATCAGGAACGAGATCAAAAGGAGTCTAGATCGCCAGAGTTGTGGATTTTCGTCGTCATTAACAAACATTTATTGTGGTACAGATTTATGTTAACACATAAAAATTAGTGAAGTATTCTACTACCTATTTTGATTTTAGGTTAGAATTTTATTGAGGTTTATCACGTATTATCGTTTATCGATTCACTATACTTTAGTAAAGTGTAAAAGTAAAAAGTTGTTTTTATATGATGCTTAGATTATGGAGTATATACCACTACCAGGAGTAGTACATTAGTGGTGGGTAATTGAATGTGTACAATCACGTATACCTAATATTCTTACAGTGAAGAAGTAACTTACGTACAGCATTGTGTTATATTATATGCCTAATAAATGCTTGGTGTAGGTAGTGGCGGGGCAGCAGCTGCTGGTGGGTTAATTCAAAATGAGACATGTTTTTATCATTTTGGCAACTTATGCTCTACCTTTCACCACATACTGACCCACTATATATATATATATAGGGGTGTGCTCCGGTAAAACGAGAGTTATGGTAAAACGGAAGTATTAATCTGGAGCGTTGGATTGATGGTGATGGATGGTTGAATGAATAGGTTATATAATAGATATGGTAGGGGTGTAACTACTAAATCTAACCTAATATGGCAATTAATCAAATTTTAATTAAAAAAAAATATTAAATGGGTTGTTACAGGAGAGAGAAAGAGAAGATTATTCTCCTTCCTTAATCATAGGGTTTAAATTCTGATTTCGCAATTTGGTTTTCGCAATTTTATAGATATTCATACAGCCAGTAATCGATATTCATTCAAAATGTTTTGATATTCACGTAATTTTGAAATCGATATTCATATAAGCAATATTCGATATTCATGAAAATAGTGTCGATATTCAGATTTTAATCCGCGTATGATGATTATCGGTTATATACGATATTCATACAAAGTGTATTGATATTCGTGTGTTAATTTCAAGCTTTTGGAAACAATTCATGATCTTCGAAACTTTTTGTTTGTATCTGGTGAATATCGCAAATCCAATTTTGAATATCGACTATCCAACATGAATATGAACAACATTATAGTGAATATCACATCATACAATTTGAATATCAACTACTCAATGCATAACACTTTCAAAAGAATGTGTATGAATATCACAATACATAATTTGAATATCACATATAAAAATGTGAATATCAACTATAAATAACTCATATAACACCATCAACAAGCAGAATCTGAATCCACGTGAATATCAATTTTACTATAATGAATAACACCACAGAGAAACTGAATATCATACATACAATATCTAAATCATAAATATCAAAATACATAAATTGTAACACTGTGAATAACAACATTGTTA
Organism: Rheum nobile; assembly: GCA_027886185.1. Lineage (NCBI taxonomy): Eukaryota > Viridiplantae > Streptophyta > Magnoliopsida > Caryophyllales > Polygonaceae > Rheum > Rheum nobile. The sequence goes on along the minus strand of WOAB01000669.1, from coordinate 679,574 downwards.
ACATGAATATCAATTACATATAACTCATGAATAACAATGAATAACACCACACGAAAACTGAATATCATATATACAATATCAAAACAAATAAATTGTAACACTACGAATAACAATATTATTAACATGAATAACAATGCAGGTATGAACGGAAACGGGCGTAGACGTATGGTAAACGGATTGCACCAACAAGGCAACACGAACCGACAGGGCTGAAATGGCATCGTTCCGTTTACTAAGTGCAAGAATTCCTCCTCTGCTGTACTGAACACCCCCTTGCTCAAATGCAATTCCTGCAAATACACAGAGCAATGTCAAATTAAAATCACGAACATAAGTCCTAAACCCTAGCTGATGAAATCGAAAGCAAAAAAGGGGCGATACGAGATTTGGCTCAGGCGAATCTCAAATTGAAATCACGAATCCGTTGGAGATACGAGAAATGTCAAATTGAAATCGAAAGCGAAAAAGGGGGCGATACGAGCAATGTCAAATTGAAATCACGAACTCGTTGGAGAAGAACTTCTCCTGCCCACCGATTCGGCCCAAGCGAGGTCGAATCCGTGGGTCGCGCGGCACGGTGGATCTGGGCGTGGGCTCGTGCAGCAGACGTAGGACCGGCGTGAAGGTCCGAGCGGGGCTGGTCTGGGTGTGGTGGTGTTTGGTATTTGAAGGATAGAAACAGACGGATCTAGTCCGGTGAGATCGAAGTGATGAATACCGGTCGGCGATTCCTTCGATCCCTCCGCCCCAAGCCCCCTCTCCGCCTCTCCTCTCCCTCCCTCTGATCCCTCTCCTACGACCAAACCCCCGCCTTCTCCACCGTGTTCTTCTCCGCATCTCAATCTGAAACCCTAATTTCGGCCCCTTCCGCCTCCGCTCCGCCTCGATCTCGTTCCTCCACGGAAATTCCACCGCCGGATCCGCACTGCTCGGATCGCACAAGAAGGTCATCGGATGTCGGAGCAAGGAGGTGGTGAAGGTATCGACGACGGCAGCGAAATCGATGAAATCAATGAGATTTGGTGAAGAGACGAGAGAGGGTAACGGGAGAGGAATAGTAATCAGGAGAGAGAATGTGAAAGTAAAATAGGAAGTAGAATTAACTGATTGATTGTGGGTAAAAAAATCCCTAAATTAACTCAAATCATATGTGCTCACTCCCATAATATTACCATGTACCTATTTACTTTCAATCACATCCATTGATTTATTTGTAATCCAATGGTTTTAATTAGTACTACCGTTTTATCATAAGAAGTTGTTTTACCTGATCTTAAATCTATATATATATATATATAGAGAGAGAGAGAGAGAGAGAGAGAGAATTAAGCTCGAGTGAAACGGAGAGTTATGGTAAAACGGAAGTACTAATCTAGAGCGTTAGATGAGAATAAAATTGATGGTCATGATTTAATCTAAAAGGTTGCAAATTAAGCCGGTGGATTCACCCACATCCAATTTTTCCATTAACATAATTTGGGGGATTTGTTTTAATCCCGAATATTTCCTTGATTTGCTTCCCCTTTCATAACCTCTCTCCCATTACGCTCGGCAGTAGTGGAGCGGTTTCTTCGCCTCCCCAAATTGGCATCGTCATCCGAAGAAGGAGAGATCTACAAGATCGGTCTCGTCGGCCCGGATCTACGAGATCGTTCGCAGGAGACCAACCGACGACGACTCGGATCCCGATGATGCGGAGGAGAGCGAGGTGGAGGAAGATGATGATGATGACGACTCGGATCCCGGCCGAACCCATCGGCGACCCACACCACAACCTCGTCGGACCTCCGCGTCCACCGCTTACCATTTCCCCTGACCCACCGGCGCGACCTCTGCGCCACCACCGCACCGGCGCGCGACCTTTACTTTGGTTCCATTTCTGGTGTCAATTCGAGATCTGATCGGATCTTAATTATTGGCTTCTCCGTAGGCAACGTTGGCAGGGGAGACCTTAGATCCAACAGCGGCGGCGCCGATGACGACGGCGAGCGCCAGACGCCGGGAGACGGTGGTGTCGACGATGACATCGGCCTCCTGTTTCTGAGCTCTGCAAACCACGACTCCGACGGGCTCGGCGATTGAAATTCGCCCCTGCTCGTGTCGTAGTTGTTGTTGTCCAATGGTCCCTCGATCGCCGCCTAGTCCAGTCGCCACTACCGATCAGCACCGCCACCAGTCCCCAGCACTATCGCTCATGTGCTAGAGCCACCGACCACTCTCTGTCGTCATTCGCACAACTTCGTTCAAAGCCTCCGCCGATGCACAAGTTCTGTACGTAAATTAGGTGCTCCAAATTGAAGAAGAAGAAGAGGACGTGGGCCATCTCACAAATTTGTGGAAGGCATTTGTATAAATTTGGCAGTAATGAAGGTATTATAATCTTTGCAAATTTGTGCTTTTGCTTGCATTTTGGTTTTGCAATTATTGCTGATGTGGCTCTGAATAACGTTGCATTCTATAGGAATTGATTCATCCTATGATATAAATTTGGAGATCTCTTGGATCAGCGGTGGTATAACGAGGCGGTGGTGGTATTTGTGATTCCGACGGATAACGAGACGGCGGCGGAGAGAAGAGTGGCTCTGGTGGCCGCCATTAGAGGAACCCTAATTTTTTGAACCCTAAATCCTTTTGGTTTTTTACTCTAATGTTGATGTTCATATTTAGCGTTACGATATTCATGTTAACAATATTCTTATTCATGTTAACAATATTGTTATTCACAGTGTTACAGCTTGTGTGTTTTGATATTTATGTTTCAAATATTGTATATTTGATATTCAGTTTCTCTGTGATGTTATTCATTATAATAGTATCGATATTCATATGGATTCAGATTCTACTTGATGATGGTCGTTTTGGTGTATTACTAGTGTTGTTTGTACTGTTTGCACTTGATATTCAAATTGTTTGATGTGATATTCATATAAATTCCTTTGATATTCATGTGGGATGTACGTTTCATGCTCTGGGTAGTAGATATTCAAATTTTATAATGTGATATTCACTATGATGTCGTTGATACTAGTGTTGTTTTTAGTGTTTGCAATTGATATTTAAATTGTTTGATGCGATATTCATACAAATTCCGTTGATATTCATGTGAGATGTACGTTTCATGCTCTGAGTAATTATATTCAAATTTTATGGTGTGATATTCATGTTGGTCGTTTTGGTGTATTACTAGTGTTGTTTGTACTGCTTACTTGTATGACTATGTGTAGAAAATACGTGAATATCATAACATATTGAATGAATATGTATGCGCTATACATGAATATCATCTCATCATAATCAGTTTACTATCAATCGGGTTATTCAAAATTGGATATGCGATATTCACCAAATACAAAAAAAATCAAATTCGAAGATACATGAATCGATTCCAGAAGATTGAGATTAACACACGAATATCAATACAGTTTGTATGAATATCGCAACATTATGAATGTTCCGTACATAGTAAACGAATATCACTACTGGTTGTATGAATATCGATAAAATTGCGAAAACCAAATTGCGAAATTGGAATCTAAACCCTATGTTATGATCGAAAATCAATTAGAATAGACATAAGATCAACATATCATGAAATAGAATTTAGGTTTCAATATAACTAAAATTCAAAAATCCTGTACGTTGAAGACGTTTAGGAAAGAGAATAATCTTCTCTTTCTCTCTCCTGTAACAACCGATTTTTATTTTTTTTATTAATTAAAATTTAATTAATTGCTTTATTAGTTTAGATTTGGTGATTACACCCCTACCATATCTATTATATAACTTATTCATCCAACCATTCATCACCATCAATCCAACATTCCAGATTAGTACTTCCGTTTTACCATAACTTCCGTTTTACCGGAGCGTCCCCCTATATATATATATATTACACATATTTTTCAAATGTAAAGAAGCATTGAAGCACACCACATGTCCAATTCTGATTGGATATGATTTTATTTTAAAATAAAAAATAATTTATGTTCTAAATTTATTTGTATGAATTATTAATTATTTGTGTATTTCAAGGGAAAAAATATAAAAAGAAATTTTATGTTATGTAATTTTATGTTTAATGGTGTTGTTTGAGAGATTGTTTAATATTATTATTAGGCTTTATTGGAAGAAGATATTATGAATTATTATACTATATTATGAAATTATATGATTATTAACATTATTTACTAAATAAATTACTATAATAATTTAAAAGTAAAAGAAAACTGATGAGAAACTTTATGAAGTTTTCTAATAGAAAGAGTAAAATAAAATAGAGTTGTCAAAGAATAAATAAAAGTTAATATTTTATGGATGAAAAACATAGAGCAGATGCTCTTAATTCTTTTGTCCTTTTGTCACAACCCAAGTTAGTATTTGAGAATTTATAGTCCCGTATTTAAAGTAGGAGAAATCAAGCCTCATTTGTAGATAAACCATCTACACGAATGTCAGGCTCAAACATAGCTGACTTTCTTTTATCGGCTCACTGAATTTTAACTATATCTTTTACGATTTAAGCTTGGTTGGAAGTCATCTCAATCAACTCGGGCCCATGAAGTTAATCTTGAGTTGAACCGAGTTATTTTGGTTGAGATTGTGATCGTGCTTAAGGACGCTCTTGAAGATTTTTTATTTAGGTGGAGCGAACATTAAGGTAATATAATATGCACTTTTCTATATTATCCCTGGTCTGTTTTTTGGCGACGTTTCTTTCTATTTTTTTTAATTACCTTTTTCTCGAATCACTCAAACTATTTAATTGTTTTCTTATATATCTCCTTATCTTATTTTGTGTTCCTTGACATACCAATTTGTCTCACTATCAATTTTATTAGTCTTTTAATTTATCATATATTTTTATGATATTTCAAATCTTTACTTTATATAAAAAAAAAACTTCTGACCCACGATTCACTATAAAGAAGTCTTTAAATTACTGACAAGATTTTTTTGTGGTTTTGGTGAAATAATTAGTGCATTCTCTGACACCTATAGGACTTAGGTCCTACCATCTTATTTATTGGTTACTTACCCGAAAAGAAAAGGAAACTATATATATGTAACTAGAAAGAATGAGTAACTAGAGAGCTAGAAGCATGGAGATATATACCTAAGTAACGAAAACACATGTAAATGTTGTACACGTGGATTATTGAGGAGGGGAATTTGTGGAAGTAAATAAATATGCTTTTTCTAAGAGAGCAACATCACATATATTGATCGAGCTAGGGGCTCTTTTTTCTCTCGCTACCCAATTGCATGCGCGATCGATCGATCAAACATTTATACAATAATTGCAATAAATCAATAATATTGGGGCTTTCCCACAGTACATTCAAATCATTTGCCACGTATCTTACACACACTCTAGCTAGATGTTTCTATATTTACACCACTTTAATAATTAACTCCATCAGTTCGATCGAGACTATATACGTGTATATTATGTATTAAATTTTTTGATTTTAATGATAACAAACATTCAACTAATATAATGACTAAGTGTTTCAGGATCAAACAAAAATGTCACATGAAACGATTGGCAGCGCAGTAATGTAGAGGGGATAAAAAGCTTTCTAAACGCTTTGTTACCTCCAAAAGAACATTAGTGTCGTAACAAACATTAAGCTGCGAATATCATAAGGAAGTCAAGCATGAAGATAATCCTTGAAGATCATGCGGTTGAAAAAGGAAAGTTGGTTTGATCACGCCAACTAGAAGATTTGGAGAGAGAAGATTTTATCTTATCTCGATTATATTATTTTAGGAGATCTTTCCTTAGATAATATATTCGGTTGAGATATTATCTTATTGAGTCAAAATAATAGCTTCTTGTTACTGGATATAAGTGAGTGAGATTTTATTTGTTAGTGGAATATTCGGATTGTATAAATAGAAGTGAGTGATTCATTTCTTGAGTACGAACTCCAAGCATTTCATTGAGAGAAAAAGAAAAGTGAAGTGTTTGTACGTCTTAGAAGATCGAGTGAGCTCGTGTTCATCATTGTAGAAGAGATTCAAAACTATGTGGAAAGTCTAGGGTTTGAAGTCCAAGCTACAAGTGTAACCGATCAAGAAATCAATAAAATAAGTAGACTTTTTAAAATCCTCTCAAGCGAGAAGCTTGAAGATAGTGGTTTTTCCTTGGTTAGTTATTTGATTGATTGAGGTTTCCAATATATATCATGAGTTCTAAATACATTCTTTCTTGCTTTAATATTCCGCTGCACCTTTTGTGAAAATAAAGCATTTGTTTCCTCGGACGTATCATTAACGATCCAACATCCTATTTCGTTTATCTCGTGATCTCATAATGCTGAGGAAAATCTCCCTATAACATATATATAATAAAGATGAACTCATATGGAGATTTTTACATTGTCCCACTATATATATACTCTCCATTTAAAATTATTCTATTTATCACTTTCTTTTCAAATTACTAAAAAATTGTCAAAGTTTTCCTCTCCTGTTTGGTTCAATATTTATTTGTTATTATATATTTTCACCCAAAAAAGTATCATTATGAGATTATTTGTTATTCATCTTTCTTACTATATCATCTTGTTATCAATCTGTTTATCGATCACACATGTATGGAAAAAAATGTTTTGCTCCTTAATTTTCTTCTTCTTATTTAGGTTTGTTCCAAAGCTTAACTTATGTGCATATATAGCATGGAGTTTGACAACATTTGTCAAATTTGATATACACAAGTTTAATTCATAGCTGTAAACCTGGGCATTTTCAGACTGTCCCTCTTGTGAAACTGGACTGACATAAACAATTTATCCAACTCTAAAGGCTTGGTGAAGCCCGACCCGACCGGGCTATCCACATGACCGGATATAGACAAAGTGTCTAGTCCTAAAGAGTCGGTATACTTGATCCATATTTTTATATATATAAATATAAACTTAAAACTAATAGAAATGCTTTATATAATTTTATTTGAGTGTAAATAAATATTGTATCGTTTTTTAAGGTTCATCCAAAATGTTTAAGATTGATGGTGAAGGCACGAAGGAGATTGATGACATAGACAAACAAGAGAAAGTAATTGAGTAGAAGATTGAGGGCTACTGTTGTTGTTTATTGTGTGTTTTTAATAACATATTGTAGAGTATGATAATTGAATATTTTATATTTAGTAGAATGATTTTGCTGTGAGATAATCAAAACATTTGGATGTATGTGTTTTCTATGATTAAGAATTTAATATATACTAAAATCCATACAGGTCCGGCGGATCGACCCAAGAATGCAGACGGATATGAATAGGATTCCAAACTCTATTGATCACGAGTTTGGCCAGGCTCGAAATCGAATAAATAAACAAGGTTTTGACCTGGGTCAATCCCATAGCATATCCAACCCCGACCAAGGAAATGTCGAGTTTGTTTTAACAAGATAAGAATTATGTTGGATTCAAGAACGACTTGAAAAGCATTCTTATGGATGAGAAGCAAAAGCTTTAGATTAGTTCTGATATATCCAATGATTTTCGATAGTAAATGTTAACAATGAAATCAGCCATTGAATTTATTTCACGAAAGAATGGTTGATCAATCTGAATTGTCACAAAAATTTGTAGTAGAAGAAGGATATAAAAATAAAATAATTGTTATGTACGATGAAATTGGTTGGCCGGGACACTGCCAACAGTACGTGTAAAAAAACATGCATGCCAGATCATCATGCATGAACATTCAAAAATCAATTTATGTATGTAGCTCATATATAATCACGTACATAACAATATAACATATAACATATTCCAGCTGAGGTGTGAATTGAACGGCTGATTTTCGGCTGATAATTAAGTTTCGATCTCATTCTAGCTCCATTGCCTTTTTAGGTGTCATTTCTATTAAATTTTAGCCACGCCTTCATCCATCACCTGGAGACTTCTCTCCCTTGTCGATCACCTTGATTTATATAAACTAAGATCCATGAAAAGTTATAATATGTGTTGTATATTGCATGCGTTGACGTCCCATTCAACTATGTGTATGCATGCATGGGCCCATGCATGCTTTAGATATGTCATTTCATGCATTCCACATATATGAACTTTCTCCTTTTTCTTATACTTAAAACTTAGAATATTATAGAAGCTAATCAATTGCATTGACACTAAAGTAACTGAATTGATTACAAGGGTTTGATGCTTTTGCTAACTAACTACAACTAGACTGGTTAATTTGTTGGAACTCATTTTTTAAAGTGGCGTCGGTGATTTTTCCGGGCAGAATTCCGGTGGGCTCCGGCCAATGAAAACACCGGAATATGGGAGTATTTGATTCGTCTCCGCAAGCACATTCTCGAAGTGTACTCATATATTAAAAATGAATTCCGTTTGAATGAGAAATGGAGGTTCAAAGTTCGTTGCTTGAAGTGCATCATTATGGGACATGTATGTGGGAATTGTGTCCCACATTGGAAGTTGGGGGATAAAATTCACTAGTATATATACTAGGAATTTGGATCCAAGGTGGCATTGGGTCACTACCAATGTGTAATGGGGAGATGACCTAGCTCATCAAGAATACACGCGCGCCGGCCCGGGCCGGGCCGGATTGGATTGGGCCTTTAGGCCCAATACGTGGCTAGCCAGCCAATGCTACTTTTTGTTCCGATCCAGAGTCCAGAGCTGTTAACAACAACTTTGACCCATTCCGCTAGAATTCTGGGCAGTTGCTGATACTGCTGAGTCTTCACACCTTCTTCTCCGCCACTCTGTTGGTGCGCCAACAGACTCCAGAGGTAAGAGAGCACTTTGCGTCTCATTCTACATCATCCGAAAATCCACATCTGGGTAGTTGCTTATATTGCTGAGTCTTCACAGCTTCTTCTCCGCCACTCTGTTGGTGCGCCAACAGACTCCAGAGGTAAGAGAACACTTTGCGTCTCATTCTACATCATCCGAAAATCCACATCGATCTCTCTCTTCTCCTCTTTTGTTTCGCGTCTGAGAGTACACACAGAAATCAGGTTCGCAGGCTTCTGGAATTTGGTTGTGCAAGCCAGAAGGTCAATCACAGTTGTATCCTGGGATTCGGATCGCCAAAGAACCGTCGCAATACGGTGCGATTTCATATGTAAGGAAACAGATTCGCTCTCGACTCTGCATCAGTTTTTCGTTTGATTTTTCTAAACTTCGGCTTTCCTTTAATTCAAGTTCGTTTATTTGCAGTTTACAGTTTTTGTATGCATATAGGAAATTAGATTCCTACATAATTAACATATACTTTGAATTTCATATGAAGGAAGAAAAATTGGGTGGTTAAAATATGGCTGATGCTATATGCCCGACAAAATTTTCCTATTCGCACGACATTCTGTACGCTAGAAAATGGCGTACGCCATATTCTAGCGTACAGAATAAAATATGTATAAATTATAAGATTATATGTATTTTGAATTTTTTAAAAAAAAATAAGTATAAATCTGTACGCCAGAATATGGCGTACGCCAGAATATGGCGTACGCCATATTCTAGCGTACAGAATAAAATATGTATAAATTATAAGATTATATGTATTTTGAACTTTTTTAAAAAAAAAATAAGTATAAATCTGTACGCCAGAATCTGGCGTACAGATTATAAAAAAAAAATTAAAACTTTTTAATCATGTAGAGAATTTCTATACGAGTCCGTACATATAAAATTCGCCCAAAACGGACATCGTTTGCCCCTCCAAAAGCCCAAAACACGAAGCTTTCCTACCTATTTTTTTTATTTGGTGCCCGACATATAGCGCATTATAGTAAAAATTTTTGGTATTTTTTGAATTTTTCTACTATAATTTTGTATAAGATTTTAATACGAGTCCGTATATATAAAATTCATTCAAAACGGATATCGTTTTCCCCTCCAAAAACGATATCCAAAACGGATATCGTTTTCCCCTCCAAAAAACCCTCTTTTGAGTTGGGGCTTAGACGGATATCGTTTTCCCCTCCAAAAAGCTCCTCCATTAAATCCCTCTTTTGAGTTAGGGCTTAAAGATGGGGCTTAAATGGAGACTTTTTGAGTTTAAGCGTCCATTTAAGCCCCAACTCAAAAGAGGGGTTTAATGGAGGGGCTTTTGATCCCAAATTATATTTATATTAAATTACAATTATGTCATTATATTAAGTTATCAAAATATCATTTATATTAAATTACTAAATATACCATTTATATTAAATTATAAAAAATTTGAATTTATATTAAATTTCAATTACATGTTGCATTTTAGGTGAATTGAAAGAAAGGAAAAAAACCGCGGGCACAGCCTTGGAAGAACTCAGCTAAGATGCCAAGAAGCAAAGCCACGATCGTATATAAGTGTAACTATATGAAATATAATAAAATACTATATTTTATAACTGTAATTATGTGAAATATAATGAAATGATATAGTATATAAGTCTAAGTATACTAGATTTAATGAAATACTATAGTATATAAGTGTTATTATATGAAATATAATGAAACCAATCATCCAAATCTCCTAACAACCCCATTCTTGCATTCAGCATCCACGAGAGCTTTACAGTGGTGCAAGATAAGATGAGCGCACTTCACAGCGGAAGGTGTAGCTCCATTGAAGATCACATCATTTCTTTGCTTCCAAACATAGTAAACAAAAGTGGTAAGAAGAGTGCTAGCTACCTTAGCAACTAGTCTGCTCTGGAGAGAGTCGATGATCCATTCGGACCAAGCATGCAACGAGTTGAAGTTGTAACATCCACAACCCACATTGGGCCGGCCCATCACAGGGCTGCAGCCCATACACCCCAACCCATCACTAGTAGCTCCAAGCCCAAGGCCCAGCTATTTCTAGCCGGTTGTTGGGAGCGCTCGAACTCGAGACCTCTCCCCTTTATCCACTCCCCACAAGGAGTGAATACCAATTGTGTTGCATCGCAATTGGTATTCACTCCTTGTGGGGAGTGGATAAAGGGGAGAGGTCTCGAGTTCGAGCGCTCCCAACAACCTGCTAGAAATAGCTGGGCTTTGGGCTTGGAGCTACTAGTGATGGGTTGGGGTGTATGGGCTGCAGCCCTGTGATGGGCCGGCCCAATGTGGGTTGTGGATGTTACATAAAAATACACTTTATGTTGGTGTCTGACCTTGCCGACTACGGGCCTGACAGACACCCGGCACTGCCATCCTTAACAGGCCTGCAGGCCGTGTATCCCAACCCTTCCCCCAACTGGGTAGGTTGTTGGTGAGAGTCGAACACGCGACCTCTCCACCCTTTATCAAGCGCCTAAGCACCTTGATACCAATTGTGCTGATGTGATACCCCGTAATTTTGTAAGGTTATATTGGGAATTATGGAATTTTCCCGGGTACCCGTTGTGTACGTCGGATTTAATTCAGGTAGCTTGAGACATTCTGTAATGTGCTCTGTATCTGTAATATTTTTCTCAGTGAAATAATATACAGACAAGGTGCCTTAGATTTTAATTGTCGTTCGCGTACGATAATTTTTATCCCGGTTTAACGTCTGATTCGTTCAAAGCTGAACGGGCGGGAAAAGGGAGAAACGGCGACCGCCGCATTTACGGCGACCGCCGCGTGGCCGCCGCAGGCAAAAACGGCGACCGCCGTGATTGTCCAGTGGGCATTGCCCGTTGGTTGCCGGCGGAAATCGAGGGCGCCGATCTTGCTTTCGGCCGCGTCTCAGGGTTTGGTTGAACGCTTCAGACACTTTGGCTATAAAAGGAGGTGTTGGGGGTGAGGTTTTGAGCCATCCCAGCACCAAACCTCTGCCAAATTCGCCTCTCGCCGGAGTTGTGTTTTCGTCGGAGTTTGAAGGTCTCGCCGGTGTTGCTTTGGTGTGGTTCCTAAGTGCCTTTGTGAAGCTTTTGGTTAGCCTTGGAGGTTAGAAGCCAAAACAAGTCGAAGGAGGCCTAACCACTCGTGTTTTGGGGTGAGTTTTCTCTCGTTCTGTGTCGTCTGAATTCGTCACGGCGACCGCCGTGTTCTTCGCGGCGACCGCCGTGATGAATACGGCGACCGCCGCCAGTGCCCAGAATGCCTTCGTGGCTTTGGCTTGGTCGGTTGTCATCGTGGCGTCTTTCCTTTTGTATTCTTTCGCCGTGTTTAGATTCGTACTATTTATGTCGGATCTAACTTAGGGTTCCTTTTATGGGTCGACTCGAAGGTTGTTGTGCTGTCGGAACTATACCGTGTCGAGCCCGGAATCCAGTGACGTCTTTAGACTATTCTGCGGATTAAGGCAAGTGGCGGTTCGCTCTTGCTCATTCGTTCCATATTTACATTAATTATCAGTAGTTTATCTGAGTAATTAATTTGGAATGAATATTCTGTTTGTCTGGAAACGGTTTTGTTAAACTGTTTTGAAAATCATATAATAGGTTGTATATCTGTTAGAACAACGCTATTATCTGTGATCGCCTTTCGGGCCTTTATGTGGATTTATCCAGTAACTGTTGTTGTGCTATACTGTTTAGTTAGCACTAGTGGCTAGGAACGCTATGTACCTTGAGGGGGTTTAGCTGTTTCTTTATAACTAGTACTTGGTGGTTCATCCCCAGTACTTTCTCTTTGGTCATGACCATACCCTTTCACAGGGTAGGCGCACTTCGCTAGTGCTAAATCTTCCAGGGTTCATCCCTTCGATATCTCTTGTGAGGAGATCTGATATTTCTTGTGAGGAGATCCGATATCTCTTGTGTGGAGATGTAAAAGCTTATAACGTAATGCTCGTTTTGGAATTAAATAAGATAAGTGCCCGAGTGCACATGATTAATATACCTTGGGCGAGTAGTGCAGCTAAGTTATAGTGCAGCTAGGAAAACTCGTCTCGACTTTGATCATAGTACGTTCTCTTTCCAATCTGGATTCGTTGTGTGCGATGAGGTTGGTCGTGAACCGAAGCATCTCAGTCAACTTTTAAATCATTGTTGTATGATCCTGTAATCATTCCAGATTTGTCATATTTCATTAAAGACTCAATCTCTTGGAATTTCATTTCGAGTTGATTTCTGTGAAGATTCAGTCTTCCAGAATCTTCTCTCATGCATACCTCTTGTTGTTATTCCGTGAAAGTGACGGGTTATGTATCGTCCCTTCGGTTATTATTCGAGGGACAATGATAGTAAACGGTTACGATCACTCGAACCATTCTGCTTTTTACCCTTGCTAGTCTATTCAAGTAGACTAACCCACGAACATTGTTCTCCGCATGTGGGCTGGTGTCATCCGTTCGATTCGGCACATCAGATAGAGTGAAGATTTGAGGAGACTAGATTGACTATGAAGACGTCGGTTGTTTTTGGATGTTTTAATAATTGCTTTTAATCAGGTTGAGATCCTTGGGCAGGTGATCATTACGATCACAACCCTGTTTGTAAAATCTTTTATTAGTCTTCCGCTGTACTTTGTTTGAACTCTGTGTTTGGCCTATTCAGGATTGGGTTGTAATCCCGTAACTCATGTTCATTTGATTGATGTTTTGATCTGGACACTTTGATCATTATGTATCATTGTATGCCTTAAATTGTATTTAATCCGGTAAAGCCTTGGGTGATCTCGGTAAGGAACATTGGGGTCACTGACGGTAATACCTTTCCAAATGGGTTAAGATTTGGGGGTGTTATAGAAGTTCTGGCCAATTCTGAGCCAAACCCATCCCAGATGACGAGTCCCCAAGGGCAACAAGTAGCATGGCTCCGCATTAAGTTATAAGCGTTCTTGGAGGAGAAAGACCCATTAGTGTTGGTGAGATCCAGCATAATAAGGTGAGGGTTACCTCTAGACTTCAGTTGGTCACGGATGGAGAGAATGCTTTTCCATGCCTTACTGTCATCACTCTTCGGCGTGACATCCCAAACGTCCCCCACTCTGAGCGGATTGTGAAGAGCCCAAGCGACCCAAATATTTGGGCTTTGATTCTGAAACTCATGAATGGTACGCGCCATGGAGGCCCTATTCCAAGAAAGGAGTTCCTTGAACCCTAGACCTCCTTCAACGAGAGGTTTACAGACAACCTTCCAAGCAACAAGGCTCCTTTTAGAGGAAGCTTTGCCGGCCCAAAGATAAGATCTAAAGATGCTTCGGACATGAACAATAACACATTTAGGGAGGACAAGAATATTACACCAGAAACTGTAAATACCAGAAAGGACGGATCGGATGAGCTCAACTCTTCCAACATAAGATAAGCACTTAGCAGTCCAGGATTGAATTCTGGAAGTCATACGATCAATGAGTAGCTTGTAGTCGCTTCTTTTCAGACGAGAAGCACAAAGTGGAATACCAAGGTATCTAATTGGGAAGGAGCCCAGAGAAAACCCAGCTACTCGAAGAAGGTTCTGTTTCTCCTGATCACTAACGCCCCCCACAAACATCAGAGATTTGGAGTGGTTAATACGCAGCCCAGATAAATCCCCAAAGCTACCAAGAATACCTCTGATAAGTTGCACACACTGAACATCACTTCGGCAAAAAAGCATCAGATCGTCCGAAAAACAAAGGTGTGCCAACTTCAGCCTTTCGCACATAGGATGAAAGTTGAAGTTATGATCTCTATTAAGAGAAGTAGGCATGCGAGAAAAGTATTCCATCACTAAGACAAACAGATAAGGGGATAGGGGGTTGCCTTGACGAATGCCCCTTCTCCCCTTGAAGTAGCCAGTTAACTCACCGTTAATCCAGATAGAATAAGAGGGGGTGCTCACACAAACCATGATCCATTTGATCATCATATCCGGGAAACAGAAAGACTTCAGAACATGTTCAATAAATGACCAGCTCACGGTGTCAAAGGCCTTGGTGAAATCAATTTTCATCATACAACGGGGAGAAGCATTCTTCCTGTTATACTTCTTGAGAAGCTCCTGGCAAACAAGGATATTATGTCTCATAGAGCGGCCCGGGACAAAAGCACTTTGTCTGTCATCAACAATGTTGGGCAAAATCTGCTTGATACGATCAACAAGAATTTTGGTGATGGTTTTGTACAACGTATTACAGCAGGAAATGGGACGGAAATCGCGGATACTAGTCGGGCAACTGGTTTTGGGCACAAGAGAGATAACTGCATGGTTAACCTACTTGAGCAATTTACCAGAATCAAAGAAATTCAAGCACGCAGCAGTGATGTCATTGCCAACAACTGGCCATGCTTTCTTAAAGAAGAGGGAGCCGTAGCCATCAGGACCAGGCGACTTGGTGTGGTCAATAGAGAAAAGCGCCTCCTGAACTTCCTTGGGTTCAATCGATCGACACAATAAATCAGATTGATCCGGGGAAACCAATGTTCCCAGATTAGAATACTGACCATCAAACTCAGCACAGACAGATTCCTCACCCAACAACAGCATGAAGAAGCCCACAATATGGTGAGAAATAGCATTTGCGGAGGAAATAACATTACCATCATCATCACAAAGCACACTAATGCGATTGACTGACCTGCAAAGCTTGATATGGTTATAGAAAAGACGAGAGCAGTGATCTGCATCTTTGAGACAAGCAAGCTTTCCTTGTTGTCTGAGCATAGATGTAAGATTTCCAGAGTGTAAAGCAAGCTCATGAAGCACGGATTTTTCCATACCAAGAAGAGCTACATCCAGCGGGCAAGAGATCATATCCGACTGGATAACCTGCAGGTTACTGTGGAGGGAGAAGATGTGATCAGAGAGCTTTTCGATGCTACCACTATTGAACTTTCTAAGCTTAGGCTTTAGCCTCTTGAGCTTAGAAATAATCTGATACATGGGAGCACCCTCAAAATGCTCTTTCCATGAATCATTGACAGTTGACAGAAATTGCTCATGATTGGCCCAAGATTTGCTGAATCTGAATGGGGGAGGGCGACAACGTCTGCTACTTCCCAAATACAGAATAGTTGGACTATGATCAGAAGTGCAAGGAAGATCAAAGAAAGCATGCGAATCGGGGAGACTGTTCAGCCAGGGAACATTGATAAGGATTCTATCTAGCTTGCATCTAATACGAGTGCCATTAGAGTGCTTGTTATCCCAGGTAAACTTACAACCACTGTGATTTAAATCAAAAAGGCTCGTGGAGTCCAAGCAAAGCATCAGCTCATCAGAGACACGAGGCGTGCTTTGGGAGCCTTCAACAAGCTTTTCATCAGCATTGAGAACCACATTAAAATCACCAAGAATAGTCCAAGGGCTAGAGATCGAAGAGCTCAGCTGAGCCAGATCATCCCAGAGCGGGAGCCTAAGAGAAGCATAGTTGAACGCGTAGACAAAGGAGACGAGAACATCCTTAGTAGACACAACATCAGTAATACAGCAGTGGACAAGCTGACTGGAATGAGAAAGCACAGCAACATCAGCTCGTCGACTATCCCAGAAAATCCAGATTCTACTGTAGCATTCAGCGGAGCTAAAGGAAACCTTATTCCAGAATGGAAGCATGGCATGGGCAGTAGCATCTTCATTGCCTTGTCGGACCTGAGATTCAAGAAGAGAAATAACGCCAATGTTCTTATCCATGACAAGCTTTTTCACAGCAGCTTGTTTAGAGGGAAGATTGAGTCCTCTAGTATTCCAACAAGCAATCGTGAGATCAATCGACATGAGAAACAGTAAGGGATGTTACACTCCTTGAGTTGTCACAAGAGGAGGGGAGGCTAATCTGTGGGGCAGGAGTAGAGGAAGGAGACACAAGGGGCAGAGGTTGGGTGGGTTGTGCTTGATGAAGTGTAGGTGATTTATGTGGAGGATGATACCGAGGAAGGGTAAGAGGAGCTTTAAACAACCTCTTGATGTTCTTATGAAGGGGGGGCCACCCACGAGTGCGGCGAGCAGGGGGAAGCAGTGGGTTAGGAAATGAGGAGAGAATTGGGGGAAGGGTAGAAGCAGAAGGGGAGAAGGACGGTTGCGCACTCAGAGCAGCAGCGACAACGGAGATCACGGGAGGGTTGAGAGTGCAAGCTGGATTAGGAGTCGCAGTCGAGAAGACCGGGGTCGGTAAAACAATGGCAGCATTAATGCTCCCAGCGGAGACAGCAGC
Organism: Rheum nobile; assembly: GCA_027886185.1. NCBI lineage: Eukaryota > Viridiplantae > Streptophyta > Magnoliopsida > Caryophyllales > Polygonaceae > Rheum > Rheum nobile. Next base: position 662,560 of record WOAB01000669.1, on the reverse strand, counting down.
CAGTACGGTCGGAGCGCGGGCAACAGGCGCTACAGCAGTAGCCAGAGAGCTCGTAGGGAGAGCAGCAGGTTGGGAGCTCTCATGTGCTCGCGGGCATTGGTTACAGTTATGACCAAACGTCTTGCAAATGGAGCAGTGCCAAGGTAACCAATCATAATCGAGCTTTTGATGAACAATTTCTCCATCAGGTCTATGGAAGCATAATTCTCTTTTCAGATTAGATCTTGCAGAAATATCAACCAAAATTCGAGCAAAGGAGACTCGATCTTGCGTTGGTGTGGGAATGTCTTTTTGAATAGGTTTGCCAATAGCAGACCCTATTCTGCACAACATCTCATCAGACCAAAGCCGAACGTCAAGGTTAGGAAGAGTAACCCAGACCGGCAGAGAGTCCAGACAGGAAAGGTCGAGCCTCATGCCTTGCTCCCATTTCTTGAGGATTAGCGGTCTCTGTCCATTCATCATCCAAGGCCCATCAGCAAGGATGGAGGTCAGATCCTCTTCAGACTTGAACCAAAAAACAAATAGACCACTATCGTTACGGCGGATTTTAGGGGTAACCCATTTCCAGTGCTTAGCAATATAACTCTCCATGGTCCTGTAAGAACAATTCGTCCCCATCGGGGCTCCTACTAAGCAAAGATTCCAGCGTTCAACCATTTCAGCAACATCATCATAAGAGAAGTGAATGTCCTCGGATTCGAATCCGTCAATGTAGCGAAGAGCCAGCTGCTGACGAGAAAGCAGGTGTGGCCGAGCAATAGTAGAGTAAAGCGGGCGTTGTGCAGGAGGAGTAGTGCACCCGCGACCTGCAACAACCGGCCCAGCTCCTAGAATGGAAGCGGTGGGAGCAGGGGCCTCTGTAGGGGGGGCTCAGGGGAGGGATTGGGGGGGTGGGGCAGGGGAAGGTAGAGGAGCAGGGGGGAGAGGGAGATAAGCCGACAGAGGGAGCCGGCAAAGGAGGAGCCGAAGAGGGAGCCGGCAAAGGAGGAGCCGAAGAATTCAAAGTCGAGACTAGATCTGGAAACTCAAACACATCCATGATAGTGAGCCCCTTGGCACAGGCAGAGACCGCGGGGGGTTCAGGGGCGCCTGGGCAAGCCGAGATGGCTTCCTTGAGCAGCCGGAGATTATTGCTCTGAATGAGCTCCGCCGGAATGGACTCAAACGAGCTCCCGTTACAAACGGAGTCCGGGGACAATCCTAGAGGACCACCGAAAGGGGGGGTGAGGGAGGAGACTTTCACAGATTTTTTTTTGTTGTGCTTGGGTTTGGGCTTGGATTTGCCCATCCCCGGCCGACTGAGTCAAGCGAGAGGCTTGAAACAGGGCCGAATGGAACCGGAGGAAAGAAGGAGAAAGCTTACGGCAGCGACCCCAGACGGGAGCGTTTTTTACTCAATAACTAAATTAAATCAAGTATAATTGTAAGAGAAATTGGAAATTGAAGGAGGAAGGAGATAATCAAAGAGAGAAATATATAGTACACCACTCCTCATCTCGCAGGAGACATGCATCGCTAGGAGAGGACAGAAAACATGTCTAATTGAGCTAGTTATTTTTTAGTCACAATCATCCATATCTATTGAAGATAATTTCTATGACAATTTATCTTATAATAGAGGAGCTAGCACGAACATATAATTAACAGCTTTCATCTGGTGGCACACATGGAGTTACAGAAATGTAATAATATTTTGAAATACACCTCAAGACCTCCCAAACTATAACCCGATTGGTTATATTATTAGGTATAGGGATAGTAACATAGTGTTTATGGACAGTGTAAAAATACATGCAATAAGGAATCGAGGTGTTATTTATATTTAGGAGAGTGTTTCGGTGGTTCTAAAGCTGAAACGACGTACTTGTGAGGTATTTTATGAATTAATATTTATATTTAGATATTATTTAAATATTTGTAATATATTAATTATTTGTTTATATATGATAATTGAAATGCACTCGTAATTAAATTATAATAGGGAAATAAAATTTAACGTCCAAATATTAGAGGGATTTTAGGTATAAATTGCTTATGAAAGAATAATTTAAATTTCATAATAAATGTATGTTAATTGATAATTTATACCATGTTAAAATATTAAAGTTGGAAATATAGATTTATTATAACTAAAAGCAAAGAAAAAAAATGAAATAATAATTAAATTAGCTTAATTTTTAATATTAGCCTTATTAAATTAGCTTTATTAAATTAATCTTCTTAGAAATTAGCTTTATTAAATTAATTAAAAACTGAAAGAATAATTAAAATCTCATTTTTAATATTAAAGATTTTAATCTTTACATATGTATTATAATTTGAATGAAAAAACCAGAAAAATAATCTATTAAGTAAATATTATTCCCCGTAAATTTTGATTAAATAGGATGTATTGGAGGGTTTTCGCCGACGGTTTGGCTCGTATGGACGGGATACGGAGCACCGCCACGTTATTGCTTTTGCCCGCAAGCGAACGAGGGCAGATGTTTCCGGGCAGAAGAAGAAGAAGCGTCGACGTCCCGTCCATAGTGATGATCCCGTCCCTGGATTGGAGGACGTTGATATTGTCATGGAGGACCTGCCCCAGCAAGACCCCATTCCCGACCCCATTCTCGACCCTATACCCGACCCCATTCCCGAGCCTATACCCGACCCCATTCCTGCTCCCCAGCCCGTCCGTCCCCAAGCTCCTTACGATGTGGGGAACGGTGAGCTTCTGTCATCTTTCGACCATCACATTGCGCATCGGATATGGCATCATCCCAGGGAGGCCCCTCGCCGTCTACGTGTTCATACACGTCCAGGCTATCTCGATTTCTGGAGAGCGCAACGCCTTATTCCTAGAGGGGAGGTGGTTGAGGGTAGGTGGTAGCATTACGCTTTACTGAGCGGGCTGACCGGATTCCATGCGCTTTAGTTTGGAAGTGTGGACCACGTCCTCATTTCTGCTTTTGTTGAGAGGTGGCATCCAGAGACCAACAACTTCTATTTTCCGTAGGGCGAGATTACCGTCACACTTCATGACGTCGAGAGGATCATGGGGCTGCCTATCGAGGGATACGTTGTTAGTGCGGTACTAGATGACGCAGTTGTGGCCGATTTATGGCATGGGGTTTTTTACTACGACCCAAAGGAGGTGAGGAAGTGGGTCGCGACAGCTGGGGTTGATGCATGGGACTTCGTGCACGACGTTCGTTGGATGATTTTGCTGGGCGAGGACCCCATGTCTTGTGCAGCAGGGTATTTATTCCACTTGTTGGGGTCCAGCTTGTTCGTGAACAAGTCCACGAACAAGCTCAAGTGTCAGTTGTTGCCCTTGTGCGTGGACCATGAGCGTACCCAGCGGACGGCTTGGGGAGTCGGAGTTCTCGCCTGCCTGTACAAGAACCTAGGTGAGGCTTCACGTGGGAAGGCCAGGAGCATAGCCGGTTGTTGTTTGCTACTTCAGGTAAAACGTCGCTAATCTTTTAATCTTTGTATATTGCACCGAACTTTAAAACTACCATTTAAGAAATTAGGGTTTAAATTTATTTTGCGACGATTGTAGATGTGGATATGGGCGTACTTTCCTTGGTTTCCTGGACATCCGCATCCCCATGTTAGGAGAGCCGATGATGACCGACGAGCGGCATGGTATTGGGTATTACGCCCCCCTTCACGGGATCCATCTCGGATTCGGAGTTACCGCCACGTCCTTGATGAGTATCGGCGTGAGGATGTAAGTACATGATTCTATTTTTTTTTATTAGCGTATAATGATTACTCATAACATTGATGTTTTTTTTGTGGTTGTAGGTGCGGTGGATGCCACACGGTCAGCTGGATTTCCATTCGGGGTATAGAGCTTCTACATATCGAGGCACGATACGCTTCCAAACGATAGTAGAGCCGTACATGCCTAACCGCATGGCACGCCAGTTTGGACGAATCCAGAGCAGGCCTCTAGACCCGATATTGGGACATACAGTTGAACGCCCTGCAAGTCTAAAGGGGAAGGAGGCTTACAAGCTGGAGATTGATGCCCACTGGGACGGTTGGGATCGCTTGGATGAGCATCTTTGCGCTGAGCTCTTAGCTAGTCCGTTGGTTGTCGCTGATTATGATATGGATGAGGAGTATCTCGACTGGTTCCTTCCCATTTCACATCCATATGTCAGACACGACGCGACCGAGATACCTCATCCCAAACGCCATGCTGTTTCGGCTTTGGATGCATCTCGGGTATGTTTGGGTTCTAGAATCTATCATAATGAGATTGTAAGAGAAATTGTAAACGCTACTACGTAGCGTTTACAATTCCCACTTTTTCAAACGGTAACTTGTACACGCTACGTAGTAGCGTTTAATCGAACCGATTTTATTTTATTTTTGTTAAATCTCATTATGCATTTTTTTTTATTTGGGGTCATTTCATGTCATCCGAAATATGAATATAATATTAAATGCATACTAGTATATGTCATCCGAAAAATACATACATAACAAAATAAATATATTATCCCTAAGCTTTGAATATTCTAACGTGGTATATAACTTGGGGACACCGACCTATTATTTCAAACAGTAATACATCGTTAATTTCCAATCTAAGGAATCTTACAAAATCCCGCCAGCCGTTGTCAAATCTGTATCGATTCCCACTCGTTGCGATACACACAGGCAAAGTAGCATCACCACAAACCAGGGTGACTTCCGTTGTTGTTGCAAAACTCAAGAATTTCAAAGCATGCTCCCTCGGGATACTCTGCATATCAGTAAGTGTATTTAAATTTGATATTATAAAGTAATCTGAATCATAAATTTACATTATGAAGGATGCGGTGCCTACCAGCCCAAATTCTGGGTAGACATTGGTTTGATTCAGTAGAACAATTAAACTCTTATGAGGATCACGAAGCATAGCTTCAGCTCTTTCTAATGCTGAATTTGTAACATCTCCAGCATCATCATCATCTCCAGTACCGTATGATGTGTAGCTGCTGTCTTCTTCGACAACAGAGGAATTTGAGTCATCGTTGATTACTATCACATTTCTCAACGACAAAGCCATACTAACTTTTGGAGAATTAAAACAGAATAAGATAGGAGAAGTGTGCATAAGGTTATGGTGAAATTGTTTGTATTTATAGGGTGAAATAGAGTCGTTGGAAAAATAACCGTTATAACACTTTTAAACGCTACGTCATAGCGTTTAAAAGTTTCGTAACGGTCATTTTTTCATTTGAATGGTAAACGGTAACTTTAAACGCTACGTAGTAGCGTTTAGCGTTTACAATACATAGCGTTTAAAATGAACCCGGTTTAATCGAACCCTTTTTTTTTGTTAAATCTCATTAATTCTTAAAAAAAACAATTAAACACCACATTGTTGCGTTTAAAAAAAACGCAACCAGATTGCGTTTAAAACCTGGTGCGAAATAACAAAAAAAAAAAGGTGCAAAACCGAACCCCCTTCTTATACCCATTCAAACCCATAAAAATTGGAAGGGTTGGAAAATCCATATCTTGAAAAGTTGTGGAATGGGTATCATTATGATACCCAAATTCTTTTAACCAAACAAAATGTATGGGATTGGAATTTCTCAACCCCAAACCTCATTCCCCAACTCTCCTTATCAAACATCTATTCAAGGCCCAGAAAAAAAGATAGGGGCTTGGTAAGCATGAAACATGTGAATAAGTGTCATGAATTTGAATCTCCCTTTTCGCTATTGTGATATATATTTATTAAACCCACATAAAAAAAATATAGAGACGACTGACGGGCCGGTTTGAACTCTATTTATAAGTAAGGTAATGATAAGAATGATATCAAGATCTGGTCGACGACTAGTCTTATTTTAGATGAAAATGCAAAGTTCTTGGTTCGTCATATTTTTTTCTAGTGAATTTGAGTGGTAAAAAAGTGCAATTTTATTAGTCACTCGATTCCAGATGTAATTGTCATCGAGCAATGACTAAGGGTGCCCAGGAAATCAGTTGGGCTATTCAAGGCCCAGAAAAAAAAAAGCCCATTTTTTGGGCCCGTTATTTGTATAAAGGGCAGATGACACTGGCTGCATTTGGGCTTTTGGCAGATAATGCTGTTGGGCTTTCTTATTGCAAGACAGTCAAATCAGAAGACCTATTCACAAAGGTTATTATGTATGAGCTCTCAGAAAAGCTTCCATTATTGTATTTGTTAAACAAACCTTTACTTGGTTTTCTTACGAGCTTGTCCTCCCAAATAGCGTCATAAATGCAAACCAGCTTGGAAAGAAAAATAGAAATTGAAGGTGATAACTTGTGTTAGATCAACTCAATATTTATATGTGCTATTGTCATTAGAAAATCGATATGATTATTTCTTATGTACTGATTCTCTTAAAATCATTTCTAGCGGTATCATTTACTCATGTGTTTAGAGAAGTGAATCAGATAGCGAACAAAATTATACCCTTAGCCATTCACTCGCTCTAAAGGTTTAACTTTTTTAATCTGCTACTCTTTAATTACTACTCCTTCCAATCTAAAAAATAAGTGTTTTTTTTATAAGAAAATGAATTAGGAATTCCTCTAACGCTATGTAATGCTTAGTTGTGTCTCCTTCTTGTGTGGTGCAAAGTGTTTGAAATTGGAAATGATTGGTATACTCCACATGGCTTATATATATACCATCCAATTCTCTATCCCATCTCAAACTCTTCTCATGGGATCCACATCTGACAGTTTTAGTTTATCCTGTTTTTGTGGTAGATTGGCCCAAATCTTGATGTGAGTTGATTCATTAAAAAGTGAAAGAGGTAATTAGGAAAGGTTAAGTCATTTGCAAGAAACCACAAGTTAATTATTTCCTTGCGATGACTCATCCTAATTATTTTCTTTGCACATTTTTCCATAGAAAACGCCAATCCAAGTATCCAACTCACAAATACCATAAATCTAACGCTAAATTCATCACATCTCTCTATCTTCAAACACATGCCACTCACAACTTATAAGCTAATTAAGGCTTATAAATAAAGCTACCACTAATAACTTTATTGAAAATAGCAATTAGTTTATTTTAACTATAGCTTGTAATTTTTCAAGGACAATCATAGCTTATAAGTTATACTCCTACTTAGTTTTTTTTACACAAGTTTTAATGCATCTTTTGAAAATATTGCAGGTTTTAATATTGTTTTGAAAACTTATCTAATTTTATTTATTGAATACTCTATCCGTCTAAAAATACTTGTCTTTCTATTATTTTACACACTTATTAAGAAAAGTATAAAAAATATAAATACACTCCTATTTTTTATAGTACTTTTTTACTTTCTTGAATATCACTATTAATAACATATCATTAATTGTAAGGGTAAATTTTCAAAAATAAATAAATATAAGGGTAAATTTATAAAGTAAGGTTTAAAATAGCTAAAAAGACAAGTATTGTTAGACAGAGAAAATATTTCAGATTAATTCAACAAACATAACCATAGTTTGCCTTGGATATATACATAAAAAAGTAAGAGCCCGTTTGGTATTGATATCAGGATATCATGTATGAGTATGAGATATCAGTCATATCCATATATGTGTTTGGTATATCCTGATATCGGTTTTAAACTGATATCTGCTGTTTGGTATAGGTAGATATCGATATCAGTGATATCAGAGTGGTATTGGAGTGTTATTTTGATATCTCCCAAAAAATTGATATATCAAACATATCACTCATACCCAATACTCATATCCGATACATTGATATCACTCATATCCATATCTTAATATCCATACCCAATATCTCATATATTTGATATCGATACCAAACGAACTTTAAGAATTCATTTGGTATCGATATCAACTGATATGAGTATTAGTGATATCAATGTATCAAACATATATGAATATATGTATGAGTAATATTTTTAATACATTCATACCATAAAATATCAAAATAATACTCTAATATCATTTTGATATTTATCATACTTATTATCTTGATTCACATACTTGATATCAAATAGCAAATGTCGGTTTGATATTGACATCTACCAGATACATAAATAAATATGAGTAAATTTTATACTGTACTAACAAACAAACACGGCCTTAATAAGTGCATGAATGAAAGGCAAGAGAGAGTTTGAACACGCGTCCTTCCCCCAAACGATTCTGCATTCATCTCCCTTCCCCTCAAACTCTCCAGCTTCGCATTTCCACTCCCTGAATAAATTATTCCTGTGGGCACACAAATCGCCAAATCACCCTCCTCTCTCTCTTTGAATCTCGCATTTCGCACCAGAAATTCCGGGAATCAGTGGTCTATGGACGAGATACACCCGCTGCAGTATCAGGAACCCCAGATCGACGCCGCCGGAGCTCCTCCAGCCTCCGACAACGCCAACACATCCAAGCGGCAGCGCCGTCCCAGCGTTCGATTGGGCGAAATCGGCGATCAGCCGGCGGCGACCTTTTTCCAAGAATCTCACCGACGGCCGAAGCACTGGAAGCCTACCGGCGGTAAGGACCAGGCCGGGAACGGCGCGAAGTCGTCCAAGATCCGGCAGCTAGCCAAATTGAGCGCCGGATCCTACCAACAAGAAGAAACCCTAGATATGCTGGAAGACGAGAACAGGGATTTGAACTTCGATAATCTCGCGATTGGGAGCTGGAGAACGAAGGATTCCAAGTCGAAGAGAGTGGCGAAGAAGCCGCGAACGAATTGGCTTCCGAGGATCCACGAGGGCGGCGTTCGCAATGCGGAAGAAGATAGCAAATCCGGCAGGGGCGACGGCGATGATGAAATGGATGAGCTGTCAAAGGAGCAATTAGGGTTTGGAGGAAGCCAATTGTGGAGATCACATCACAGTAGCTCTAGGGTTAGGGTTGAGGAGGAGAGAGATGGCCATGGAGAGGAGGAGGACGATCTGGATGGTCCATTAGATACTACTGAAAGAGATATTGGGAGCCAAGATGGAGTCAAGAATTGGCTTCAAGGACTGGGATTGAGAAGGTACTGGCCTGTTTTTGAGATCCATGAGGTTGATGAAGAGGTCTTGCCATTGCTGACCTTGGAGGACCTCAAGGATATGGGTATAAATGCAGTTGGATCAAGGAGGAAGATGTTTGGTGCTATCCAGAAGCTCCGAAAGGGGTTTTCTTGATATGATTCAACACTCGAAACACCCTCCATTAGGGCAATGTAGGATGCAGGAGGAAGAATCTTGATCATGCTTTTAAGCTGTGAAATTGATAGGGTCAAGAATCAAGACTTTTTTTGGTATAAATTTTGATGCAACCTTACCTGACTAACCAGTTAGTGTTGAATATATACTTCTTATGTTTTTGAAATCTTGAATTTTGATTGTCTTCTCATCTGTCTTCATGCTACTAGAGCAAATGTAATGCCTGATGAAATGTGTAGTTTTCTTTTTTTTGCCTTTCATTCAGATTCAGTCATTAGGAAGGAATTTTGATGTTTAGAAGCCTAGGTGCACCCTTTATAGTAAAGCAGCTTCTGATAATAAATAGACTTAAGAGTTTATTGATGGTCTGTTCTAGGATCATAATCTCTTACTGATTGAATGGAAGAAGTTCTTGTCAGTTGCCACATGCTGCTTGCAGGTCTTCTCAAGCATCTCCAAGACTCCAACCATGGATTACTAAATGTAATTTGCTGGTGGTTTTATTATGAAAAACTGTTGTATTAGATGAGGCTTTCTCCCATTGCAGAGATTCTTCTGCATCAATTTGCCAACAATAGTAAGCATAGGAGGGACCAAATTAGAAATTGTACAAATTGAGCTACAACATAAGTTACATAACTGTGAAATGGGGCTATAAATGGGAAGAGAATATATATATATATATATATATATCCGTTGCAAATGGGGCTATAAATTAGCTACTGCATATGTACACCCAAAAAAAAGTACACCTTGGAGTTGGTTTTCTTCTGGCAAAGTAATACAAAAAATATATTAACATATGGTAACATTGTGAGAGGACTTGTTCAAAAGAAGAAAAGAATACAGAAATCTGAGAAGCAAAAGACATATGGCTGCAAACTTTGTGGTATCCTTGAGAGAGAGAGACAGATTCAGACATGGCATGACAAGTGAAGGTTGATTGGTGCCCTTGGGAAACCAATTTACAAGTAAAACCCAATTTCTACACATCAACAACACAAGATCTTGGCTAAATCAAGTCTTGAAGTTGCTAGTCCAGCTTGATAGTTCTATCCTCTTGGTGCTCTTTCTTTGGCTCTGCTGGGAAGTACTTTATTCCCACAAGGTCCCCAACTTCATTAATAACCTGTATATAAATACACAATAAGATAAGAGCACAAGATCCTCCCTTGAATAGAATTCATTGTTCAGAAAAGCAGCTTACCTCCAATGCACGGACAAGATCTTCCCTTGAATGAGAAGCAGATATGCAAATACGCGCTCTGGACAACAACAAAGGTGTGGCTGGGAAACCAACAACAACAACGGCCACCTGATACACCAGAAGTTAAATCTTAGTACATACCAAAGTTAATGTAATAACATAACCGAGTTCTACAGAGCTGTAAGGCTGAAAATGGAGCAAGTACTACAACATAACCAAGGTATGTGATCTTACATCACGCTTGAGGCACTCTCTAGAAAATGCAGAAATTTTTGCTGGATTGTAAATCATTATGGGCATTACAGGAGAATCGTTATCCCCAAGAACCTCAAATCCCATCTTCTGCAGTTCTGACCTGAAAAAGTTGCTGTTCTCACGAATTCTAGCAAGCTTAAGAGCACCTGTTATTCAAGATATATGGTTCGTGAGCATTGAAAATTAACGTGAAAACATGAGTACCAAGACAAGTGAAGGATGTTACAAACGCAACATAAAGCAAGAAAGACGCACCTCTACTAGAACCATCCTCTCCAAGAATGACCTTTATGGAGGATATAATTTGCTGCGCTGCTGGTGGTGATATGGCTGTCCCATACATATGGGCCGGGCATGTGTGCTTCAAGTATTGAATAAGCTCCTATAAATCAACATGAATATATTTAGCAACTCATGGAGTTGAATATCTTAGATTATTGTCAAATCCAAGAGGACCAAGACCAAGGAGATAAATAATTAATGAATTCCATGGAAAGAAGGATTTACTGCGGTAACATAACCAGAAAAAGAAGGAAGGATATATTGTGGTAGCATTTATGATTAATAGACATGGTACAAAGTAACTCAGAAATGAAACTAAAAGGAAGACATCCCAGATTCAGGATCCAATAGTAAGGACATGCGATTTATTTAGACCGAAAGAGAATTCACAGAGCATAATGACAAAATTGAAGCACCAAACAAGACTTGATAATTCATGCCACTCATTTCCGAGTTAAATACATTTGATCAACTTTAGCTAACATCACAAGAGAACAATAAATTTTTGGATTCTATTGACCACCAGTGATCAGTAACCAACAGTTGAGGAATCGCTACTACAATAAAACTGCACATGTTAAGGTGTATCAGATCACGATAAAAACAGAAACTTCATACTTTCTAACATTTGTTATTATTCTCAACAGACAAACCTTTGATCCGGCAATATAACCTCCACATGATCCAAATGATTTTGTAAAGGTTCCCATCATGATATCCACATCGGCAGTATCTACCCCTAACAACTCGCAGACACCTCTCCCAGTTTTTCCAACTGCTCCAATACTGTGAGCTTCATCCAGATAAAGATATGCCTAGAATATCCACAGAAAAGTAGGATTTAAGAATTGAAACATCAAGTCATGGAGAATTGAAAAGCTCAACGACTTGAAATACTTGATACGAACCAAAAACATGGAATAGTTTAGAAGACAGTAAAACTGAAAAGCATACACATTAATCTTATCAAGCAAAAAAAACTATTTACAGGGAATACCAACCTTGTATTTCTTGCATACTGCAACAATCTCTGGAAGTTTGCAGAGCTCTCCCTCCATACTATATATTCCCTCCACAACAACAATAATTTTCTTCCAGGGTCTATGTGTTCGAGGTTGACCCCCAGCAATTTGTTCCCTCAACACCTTCTCCAAATGAGATGGAGCTGAAACAACAAACATTGAACATTATCACTAAAGAGGATAGATAGGAAGTGTTCATCAAGATATGGATCCCTCATAAAGAATTATCAGCTGGCATTAACACGGCGCAAATAACAGCTAACTGTAAGTAAAAACTAGAAACTTCCAAGTAATTAGCCAATTACAGTACAATTAACACCTAAATTTTTAAACTTTGAAGAGACTGGCAACAATCACGAAGACTTACTATTATGTTGAAATACTCTGATGGTAGCTCCCGATCCCCGAGCACCATTAACAATGGAGCTGTGGTTCAAAGAATCGCTGATTAATAGCCCTCCCTGTGTATCAGCATCAATATCGAATGAGATTTTTACAATTTAGTTAATCATGCCAGTACTCAACATCGTTTAACAAAGCCATCAATCTGAAAAGAAATGTCATGTTTAAGGAAGGCAAAGCTGTATACACCTTCCCAATCAGGACAGGGATAATAGCAGAATTTGTCACATAGCCCATTCCAAAGACAAGTGTAGCTGGCTTTCCAACAAAGTTTGCAACACATTCTTCAAGTTCCTTGTGCAGCGTAGTCGTGCCTGGAATTATAATCACATCAGTATACAAATATTGCACAATGAGCATCGTAATATGTGTTTAGGATAATGAAGGTACCTCCATCAACACGGGCACTACAGGTACTTGGAGTAAACTGCTTCAGTGTTTCAATCACACGTGGCGTGCAGTACTCATCGGCTGCAGCAAAACCAAGATAGTTGTATGATCCGAGGTTAAGGCAATGCTTAACTTTATCTGTCCGTCTGCATGAAATGAAACAACGAGTGTTCAATATAAAATCATTGAGGAAAAAGCTTAGCCACGCTAGTCCATCTGGACTGTACCATAATCAAAACCAAACAAACACAAACAAGAAAAGCAAGTGTAAGAATACATAAGAGAAATTGTCCATAACATTTATCAGGAAAACATATCCTCAGTACATACTTCAGTGTTTTGTTATGATCATTGGAAAACCGCTCTACCACATCAAACCAAGCGTCTGGAGCACTTGCGATAGGTCGACCAAAACAATCCTGTGACAAGATCACAAGAGAAAGGAAGAATGTTAAGATTCAAATTTTACTATCCAGATAAGCCAGTCGATGCCAACATTAATCCCAGAACAGGATATATACCCAGAACCAATCCCCACTCCCCTACTGACTGTGCTGAAACTTGGTGGAAAATGTGAAGCCCCTGTCCTCAATAATGAAAAGGAAATCTTAACAGGAGGAACAAGAGGTTGTAGGTCAACCACTCATATAAGACTTCGCGATTGTAGGTCATATCAAATACCATAATTTACCCGGTGAAGGTTGCATTTGGGCATGAAACACTGATGATCCAGTTCCATGGACGTCTTAAACATACTCATATACTCGCTCAATGAGCGTGAACCCATCAGACAGTCCTATTCAAGCAAGCTATTCATATGACAAATTTAGATCTCAACTTTTGCCGCCAAGAACTAGCTGGTCTATTTAACTGTATTTACCACATTTGGTGCATAAACGACTCTAAATGAAGGTAATCATAGCTCAATACATCATATCGAAGCAATATCAGCTCAGATTCAACAGCAATACCTGAATACGAAGATACAGTCGACGAATATAGAAATCTTCAAGCCCTAGGCAGATTGGCGCATAACCCTAAACATCCAAAAACCAAGAAAACTTCCAAATTTAAAAGAAAAATGAAGTACAAAAGGAATGATTCCAGAGTGAAATCGACAAACTAAAGACAGACCTGGAGGTTGCTAGCGTGCCCCCAATCTAAGATTTTCCTGAAGAAATCGCGAAATTGGCCGAACGCAAACAACAATCCGTAACTGAAGTAGGTGGTCAAGGCTGTCAAATACGGAATCGTAATCATGGTTGCTCGATCGACCAGCTACTGAGGCTACAAATCCCAGCAGATCTTGAAACCGGGGAAGATGGAGAGGGAGGAGGCAAACGGACGGATTCGTCAATTATGGGGACCGAATAATCCAATCATCATCCAAATTCCACTAGATTCTGACTTTTACTCTTTTGTATTTGTATTTTATTTTTTCTTATGTAAGTATGAGCAAGAAAAATAATCTTCAGTTCGAATTTGACTATTATGTGCCGTTGATCAGGAATCTTAAGAAATTGCTTGGAGGGACCTATTCGGCCGTATGGGCCAACTCAAGTCGGCTGAAAAAGCCCATTAATTGTGAAAAAACTATTTACAACTTTACAATGTATTACAAGTTACTACTGCCCTAAGATCCCTCGTCCAGGTATAATTGTAATCTGTTTTTATTATTCTATGGTTTAATTACTTATTTCGCTCAAATTGTATGCGAAATTAGATATACAGTACAACTTACAACTGTCCAATTGGATTCTTACTCCGCATTTCTGCAGGATTAGTCACATCTTTGGATTTTCATGAGCCTTGTAGAGATATTTCTTCAATTATACGACAATATTTGAAATATTCCATTTATTCAGTGTATGCTGTAAATCACGAGGATAGAACAAATAATACTGTATCTCCTTTGTGAAGGCTGGCCTACATGGTACAGCTAAAATCATAAATCAATTTGCACATGGCTAAACGTGATTCTGCCTTCTGAGCCTCGTATATAAATAAGATTGTCTTTCAAATTGAAACTACAACATCAGATAAAACTTAACTGAACTGGTTACTTAAGTTCACCAATCTAGAGAGCAGGCAAGGGCGCAAGGCAAAGCTGTACCTTCTACAAAACTGTAAAAAACACATCTCAAGGAAAACTCAAAGTGCAGTTCCAAAGCATAAGGCGACGGATCATATAATTTAGAAGCTAGTTATATGAGATTTGAGAGGAGAGCCGGCGCTCCCTGAATCCAGACGCTCATCGTCTCTTCTTGCTTCCCTTGGCAGCACCTGATTTCGAAGGACTAGCAAGGAGGTATATGAACAAACCGACGATTGAGAGGACTGACAACTGTGGACCAAATCGAGCAAAAATTCTCTGGAAACAATAAAATTGCACTATTAGTATTAGCATCAATAAGCAAAACTGGAGAATTTTCACTAACATTTTTGCTACTTATGTTTTGCATCACAGATGTAGCGAATTAGATCCTAGTGCACAAGGCTTTTAGAAGACAATGGTAAAAATAGGGATTTCATATCCATTCATGCCAAACATTGAATTTATATACTTGAATGATGTAGATGATTCACTTCTAGCTTGTAGAAGTATTATAGTGCAGGTTTTGCAGTAAGCAAACATGGATATTCATTCAAACAGGAGAGCTCTATTGAGTAGACAAGGAGATGATTTTTACCTTTGCCTGAAGAGATGGGAAAGGCGAGCCAGCACAGGTCAACAAAGTCACAGCAGATGGTTCATCCAATGAATTGGGAGAAATGGAATTTAAATTAGCAAATATATAATTGCTGATCTTACGCATGATGTAAATTGACAAACACAGAAATTCTTTTGGTAAAGAAAAGAAGAGATTACCAATTCAAGTTTATCCTCCGGAATTGTCTCAGCATCAATATTCAATGGAAAAATTGGAGTCGAATATGCCTCCTAGAAGTTTCCATTAAGACATTTCAACAGAGAGTTAGAACAAAACAAAATTGGGGTTCTAGCAAAAGTAAAATATGCAATAGCAAATGACTAAGGGTTTGTTTGAAAATATTTTTTTGGGATAAATACTTTTTACGGTTTGGAATTAGTGCCACTTGAAGTCTTGAAGATGAGATGATTTTTGGGTCAAAAGAGATGATGCATTGTTGTGTACAGAGATTTGAGATAAAAGTTTTTTTTTTTGCTATAAATTCTGCACATACCAGACAATAGTTACTAATTACGGAGTATAATGCTATTTATAAATAATAAAGAGATTGGCCTAACCTGAAGTACAGCTTTTGTGGGAATTCTGAACTTGATGACAGCAGGAGCACCGTGGAAAGGACCTTTCATCTTCGGCTCCAACTCAAAGGAGTGGGAAACAACAGAACCACTGTGAAATAACAAACATCAAGAGAACATATAAATGAAATGAGACACGTCTATTGAAGTTTTATGAACCACAAATAAGTAAACACAACACTTACCCATCAAGTTTCTCCCATGAAACAGAAGTGTTGCCGCTCACAATGGTGAACAGATCCTCAGACCAACTATCATCAGTGAGACTGACATCATAAGCAGTACTGGTACATACAGAAAACCATGTAAGTTTCAGCCAAGTACCATAGAAATGTGGTAAGCAGACAAAAGTAAGTTCGCTCATGAGTTGGTGACAATATAAAAGTTCAAAATGTTAGCACTAAAAAACAGTTCTTTCAATAGAACTCATAGAGGATAAAAAATTATGAATGCAAGGGAGGCATGGAGCACCCCTCATCAAAAGAATATCAAGTTTGACTTGTTTGACAAATTAACATAAGAACATCTATACATATTTGGCAACAGGATACACCAAAAACTGAGAATTCTTGAATTTCACATAACACCAAAGAATCCATACATTTTATGCAACCAGTACTGATTCCTTTAACTACGTGTACCTGTTAATTAGGCCCCATATCCTAATAACTTCCTGCCATTTACGTAGTCATCAGTTCCCCTCCATTACATAGTATTCATGCTTGCAACATCCAATCTATATACTATATTCTACTGCTCAAGTTTACATTTTTGGGCCAAAATTTTACTATTGTATGCCATACAAGCTTGTATTATCGTAGAGCAATTGCATTTGCAAGCCAAGTTCTTTAAACATTTCAACAATATAGTGTCACAGCCTTCTCCAAAAGGCAGAATTGCTTTGCGCTCAGGTCAGTTTAACGCATCCAAAACCCAGAGATGATTTCAAAGGTAAGACAGCAGACATGCATTACCATCGAGCTTACGAACAGAGCAATGAACAAGAGAATTCAAACCAAAGCTTCAAAAAAACATCAGGCATTCTTTCATACCGCGAAAGGAAACGGACGAAATGAAAATGAGGAAATGCAATTGAGAACTAGGGCATGGGAAAAATGGTTTGCTGTTGCTGTGCAAACATCAGATTTGAATAAGATGACAATCCCCAAATCAACGAGACCTCAATAACAGCAGTTAAGCACAATCACGAAAACCGGTCTGGGGACAAAAATCTCAGATCTAGTCAACGAAATCCAGATCCAGGTTTTATCTCGTTTCCCAAAACTAGGTCATTGAAACTCAGATTGTGGAAACATCCCCTAAGCAAAATATCAAATTCAAAGCCAGGTCCCTACAAAATTCATCAGAAACTATTTCGACGATTTTCAAATCCAATTAATCAAAATTGATGCGTGATAAAGAGACAGGGCGAACATACACAGATCCCTCGTTATAGATGTCGATCGCGACAGAAACTCGTTCTTTTCCATCCCTGAGCTTAGTGAGACTGGCCTTCTTGTGTGCCACTATAAATGGTGATTCAGAGCTCGCGTTTGCAATTGCAATCATCGACGAAGAAACCATGAACAGCACAGCAACAATCAGAACCGATAGCTTTTCCATGATGTTTAGTCGATCTGGTTTTCGCTAAACTTGGAGCTTCAATTTCAATTTCGATCGATGATTTCTGAGTTCCGATACTTGTAGGGTTTTCGAGTCAAAATCTGGACATAAAAACAAAAACATTTTTAAAAAATAAAAAGAAATATTGACGATGAAGTGGAGGATAGAGTCGGAGGTATGGACGTGGCAATGCTGACATGACGCTCCTAGATTTTGACACGTAGTCGGGTTGCTCTTACCTCAGCAATCCAGATATACAAAATACTAGCGCATAATTTCGAAAAATATTTATAAACTACCCACATTTCACAATATTTCTCCCAAAACCATCGTAGAATTACGAAAAGACTAAATATATGCGTTTTTTCAATCTAAATGGACGCAATTTCATGCGCGTAGCTTAGCAGCATGATCTAATGCGCATAAGCTACGCGCACAGGGGTATAATGGGCATTTTCGAAAAGTGAGGGTAAAAGCTCGTGCGCATGGCTTACGCGCACGGCTAAACCGATTTGAACCTGCACGTCGCCGGAAAAAGGGGAGATTTGGGGCATCTCCGGTGGTTGCACGACGGCGACTCCTTCTGAGTTTTTGAAGAGGACTCGAGTGCGCTTCTAGTGGTGCTGGAATCGTCTCCAACGGAACTCTAACTCTCCCTAATTTCTCAAAAGAACAGACCGATAATGGTTTTTGTGGTTCGAAACTTCAACTCTGAAATTGGATGAGATGGAAGTGAGGTCGGGGTCATATTTATAGGTATTTTTGAAGGTGTGAACGACACCAACAAGATCCATAGGATACCTCCTCCCAATTGAATGCAATTCAATCCAATTTTGAATGCAAAAGATTTCGCCCTAAATGCCCATTCGGATGAAGATGGGTAAATTAGAGAATATTCGGGGGCTTTTAATCCGAAACAATCACCCCATTAGATGCGGGATTATCTACTCTTAAATGCCCATGACTTGGATGAATTTTTAGAGCTCAGATTGTACCTGAAATCTTCCATTGAAGGCTCGAAAATGGAGCTTCAAGGCTGCTGGACGGAGGTTGAAGATGGCCATTTCCGGGTAATTACACCCGCGGCCCCGACTTTCCAATTTGTGGCAATTATGCCCTCCGCCAAAATTAATAAATTACAATTTCAGCCCAAATTAATTTATAAAAATTATGATATTTATTTTAACCCCAAAGTTAAATTATAGCAATTTTAACTTAGGCTAAAATAATTTTATATAATTTTCCTTATCGCTTCAACCATAATTAAATCTTTAACAATATTTGTTAAATTTATTTAAATATTCTAGGTTATATTTTCATAAGCTTCATTTAAATTAGACTTAACATAATGTTTAGAATAATTTAATTATTTACTATAGTATTTCATTAAATCTAGTTTACTTAGACTAATATACTATAGTATATAAGTCTAAGTATACTATATTTAATGAAATACTATAGTACATAAGTGTAACTATATAAAATATAATAGTACATAAGTGTAACTATATGAAATATAATGAAATACTATAGTATATAAGTGTAACTATATGAAATATAATGAAATACTATAGTATATAAGTCTAAGTATATTATATTTAATGAAATACTATAATACATAAGTGTAACTATATGAAATTTAATGAAATACTATAGTATATAAGTGTAACTATATGAAATATAATGAAATACTATAGTATATAAGTCTAAGTATACTAGATTTAATGAAATACTATAGTACATAAGTGTAACTATATGAAATTTAATGAAATACTATAGTATATAAGTCTAAGTATACTAGATGTAATGAAATACTATAGTACATAAGTATAACTATATAAAATTTAATGAAATACAATGGTACATAAGTGTAACTATAGTACATAAGTGTAACTATATGAAATTTAATGAAATACTATAGTATATAAGTGTAACTATATGAAATATAATGAAATACTATAGTATATAAGTCTAAATATACTAGATTTAATGAAATACTATAGTATATAAGTGTAACTATATGAAATATAACGAAATACTATAGTCTATAAGTCTAAGTATACTAAATGTAATGAAATACTATAGTACATAAGTCTAACTATATGAAATATAATGAAATACAATGGTACATAAGTGTAACTATATGAAATATAATGAAATACTATAGTAGATAAGTCTAAGTATACTATATTTAATGAAAAACTATAGTACATAAGTGTAATTATATGAAATTTAATAAAATACTATAGTATATAAGCATAACTATATGAAATATAATAAAATACTATAGTATATAAGTATAACTATATGAAATTTCATGAAATACTATAGTTTATAAGTCTAAGTATACTAGATTTAATGAAATACTATAGTACATAAGTATAACTATATGAAATTTAATGAAATACTATAGTATATAAGTCTAAGTATACTAGATGTAATGAAATACTATAGTACATAAGTATAACTATATGAAATATAATGAAATACAATGGTACATAAGTGTAACTATATGAAATATAATGAAATACTATAGTATATAAGTCTAAGTATACTATATTTAATGAAATACTACAGTACATAAGTGTAACTATATAAAATTTAATGAAATACTATAGTATATAAGTGTAACTATATGAAATATAATGAAATACTATAATATACAAGTGTAACTATACGAAATTTAATGAAATACTATAATATATAAGTCTAAGTATACTATATTTAATGAAATACTATAGTACATAAGTATAACTATATGAAATTTATTGAAATACTATAGTATATAAGTATAAGTATACTAGATGTAATGAAATACTATAGTACATAAGTATAACTATATGAAATATAATGAAATACAATGGTACATAAGTGTAACTATATGAAATATAATGAAATACTATAGTATATAAGTCTAAGTATACTATATTTAATGAAATACTATAGTACATAAATGTAACTATATGAAATTTAATGAAATACTATAGTATATAAGTGTAACTATATGAAATATAATGAAATACTATAGTATATAAGTCTAAGTATACTAGATTTAATGAAATACTATAGTATATAAGTGTAACTATATGAAATATATTAAATACTATAGTATATAAGTCTAAGTATACTAGATGTAATGAAATACTATAGTACATAAGTGTAACTATATGAAATATAATGAAATACAATGGTACATAAGTGTAACTATATAAAATATAATGAAATACTATAGTATATAAGTCTAAGTATACTATATTTAATGAAATACTATATTACATAAGTGTAACTATATGAAATTTAATGAAATACTATAGTATATAAGTGTAACTATATGAAATATAATGAAATACTATAGTATATAAGTGTAGCTATACGAAATTTAATGAAATACTATAGTATATAAGTCTAAGTATACTAGATTTAATGAAATACTATAGTACATAAGTGTAACTATATGAAATTTAATGAAATACTATAGTATATAAGTCTAAGTATACTAGATTTAATGAAATACTATATTATATAAAAATTTTATTCTCGATTTTTTGCTTTTTGGAGGGGAAAACAATATCCGTTTTGGATGAATTTTATATGTACGGACTCGTATTAAAATTTTATACAAAATCATAGTAGAAAAATGCAAAAAAAATCAATACAATGCGCTATATATGCCGGGCACCAAATTATAGAAAAAATGGGTAGGAATGTTTCGTTTTTTGGGCTTTTGGAGGGGCAAACGATGTCCGTTTTGGACGAATTTTATATGTACGGACTCGTATTGAAATTATCTACATGATTATGGGGAAAAAATACATTTTTTTTGGTGCGCGTAAGCTACGCGCACCAATAACTTTGCATTTTTTTTTGTCACAGATCACTTTGTGCGCGTACGTTACGCGCACATGTTTTGTCCAAACTTGTCAAAAATGCCTATTTTACCCCTGTGCGCATAGCTTATGCGCACGAAACCATGCTGCTAAGCTATGCGCACAGTTTCGCGTCCGTTTAAACACGAAATCGCGTGCATATAGCCACTGCCTATAACTAAGGGATTTTTTTGTTAATATCACCGAGTTTAGGATTTTTTTATTGGTGTTTATGATTGATTTTTGTTTTGTTGGTGTACCTAAGGTTTGCTTTCTAACCAATTTTTTCTATATTTATATCATTTCAGTTTGAATTGATCAAATTCATGTCTACGATTGTGTTTCTCATCCTCAAATTAGTAGTATTTGACTCCTAAGATACTCAAATTCATATCTAAACCATCTCGATTTGAATTCTAACAATTACTCATTTTCGACCATAAGAATTCAAATCGAAATGGTTCAGATATGAATTTGAGTGTTTTAGGAGTCAAATCCTATTAATTTTGAGAACGAGAAACACAATGATGGGTTTTGATTTGATTAATTCAAATTGAAATAGTACGAATATGGACAAACTCGATTACGAAGCAAACAACTTAATTTTTTCTATAATTAAACACCAAAATTTTCTGGTATTTCAACTTAATCTGGTATTTCTATAATTATCTTACATCTTAAAATAGTAAAAACATAACCCTAAAGTCTAATTGGAAGAAATATGAAATATTTTGTCTTTTGACATGGGTTTGGAGTTGGGCCTTCTCATGGGCTGGGCTAACATCCGGCCCAATTATCTCTTGCAGGGAGGAAGAGCAATGTGTTGAGGCTTATATATCTACACTAGATATTCATGCCCGTGCTTCGCACGGGATCGACTTTTATATATTGATATAATTTATAATTTTTATTTTATTTATTTTAAATTATAGATTAATTTAAAAATTATTAAATATTAACATAGCATAAAAATAATCTTCGAATTTAAAATTATCCAAATAGATAAGGGAAAGAATGTTGAATTTTCAAGTTATATATTAAAGAATGTTTATTTTTGATATATATGAATTTAAAATGGAAAATCTAAAATAGAGATTTATATCCAACATTCTTTTTTTTTCTTTAAAAGTAATACAAAATTTTATAGCTTCAAGGATGTTGAGATGGAAGTATGGAATTTTTTTTTACGAAAGACGTCGTCACAAATAATTATTAGCAATTATCTAGTATATATTTTGACAATATTAAAAATTATAATACTATGTTTTTGTTTCCATTTTCGGCGTAATAGAGTTTCTTGAGTCCTTATAATGAAAGTAAAATTAGTCTTTAGGAGATATACTAATTAACAATTGATATTGGACACTATATCATTATTCACGTTCATAATATTCTAATTTCGATTCTATAAATGATCAAAATTCACAATGCCATATAAATAGTAAGTTTGCACTTTCGTACATTACATGACATGATCATGCAAAACATATAAATAAATAAATTCGGGTTAACTTTTAACATAAGCGTGGACATTAATTTTGCAATTTAGATAATTAACCGATGTAACTTCGATCTCCATAAATTTTAAACTTATTTCATTGTGATCTTGTAAACTTATTATGTATTTATTAGTTTTTTTATCATGAATTTTTTTATATGAATTGAATGTTGGGCTATTAAATCTCTTTTGACATTCACATTTGTTATTATTTTTGTAGTTTTTTCCTTATTGACAAATAAGCTCAATACATAAATGATGTGGAATGACAAAATATGTCGAACAAAGTGGTTAAATACACATGGTCACTTACATTCAAATTCAAGAAATTAAGAAAATCGGGACCTAAATATTTTTAATGCAAAATATTTTTTTAAGTCGGTGTATCCAATTTTCATTTCAACTAAATAACTAACCTTTATATAAAGTAATCTTAAAAAATTATAAATTTGTCAAAAGGTAAAAAGATTAATTGAAGCAACGTATACGTCATAAAATTTTGAGCATGTAATATTATATATCGTAAATAGCCACTTTAACTATTAATTCTAAATCCTTAAAAAAAACTATTGATCATAAATAGGATAAAAGTAAATAAATAAATAAACATAGATTTTATATCTAGATTTTTATACAACCTAACATTATTAATAGAAAATGGTATATCTATAGATAAAAATAGAATTTTTAAATGTTTTGAAAAAGGAATTTATTCCATATGTATATTAGTATATGTCTTTAAGTCTTAGCATATGGGGTCAAATCATCAAATTAAATGACAATACAAAAGAAAATAACATGATCATATTTGACATTTCTTCTGCAATGTTATATGTATATTCGAAAAAATCAAAATAATTAATACTAATCTATTTTTTTATTTTTTATTTGTTTTTTCTCTTTGGTTTATGTTTACTAATTTTAAAATTTATATTTAATTGATCTTTATCTAATGAAACATTAATAAAAACATATGAGCTGAAAATCATTTTATTACTCTTATGTAAAACTTTACTATGTTTTGTACTATAAAGAATAGAATACTTTAATATACTTCAGTATTGAAACTGCAATCCGGTGCTATGATAAAATAAAGTTTGTACTCATTTTATTCTACATTTAGTATTTCTAAATCATTTTGAGTAAATCATTTCATATTTTATTGTCAAATTTAGAGATTTTAACATGGTGTGAATTCAATAATTATACATTCATGATATCATTGTTTATATACTAAAGTATTTATTAGTTACATGTTTGCACAATTAAGTAGCATATATATGCTAATTCAATGTTTTTCAGTTATTTTTCCATAATTTATTGTATCTTAGATTTTTTAATTTTATTAATAGGTTGACATGTTAATGTTATTTTTATATTCGATGAAATCAAAATAATGATAAAACATCTGGTAATTCTATAATGTTATTGGCCTTATGATTATTTATATCAATATAATAAGGATTTCGATGATATTTTCCTAGAATTCGGACAATTTTTTCATATGTTCATAGTATCATAAAATAATTGATTTTTAATATTTTCCTAAGAAAAAGGGAGAATGAAAGTTTCCACTGTTAAGATGATCAATGATCATTTGGATTTACTGGGAATAAAAAATGAACAAATAAAACAATGGGTTATTTTTAAAAATAATATTTTTTTGTAGTCAATTTTACTATTTTATATTATGAAATTGTAGGGATTGCAATTTCACTTCGATACTAATTAATGATGATAATATTAATAGAAAATTGATTGTGCGTGCCATGTTTGTTGCTTGTGTACGTTCTACCCCCTCCTATGCAATACCAATTATATAGATAAGTGTTATGTTCGGAGTATTAATAGACGTTTGATTTAGAATAGTTTTGGAATATGAATGTATAGGTATTATGATTGAAATTAACATATGACCGGCAAAATAAGTAACGTAAAAAAATTAGTAACATAATTTGAGTATTGATTGGTAATCAAAATTGAGTTTAAATAAAATATAATTTGATTAAATGCCAAACAATCAAGCATACAACCGTCAGAGATTAGATGAAAAATGTTTTAGTTGTCAAAATTGATGGAAGGTAAAAGGTAAAACGCAATTAAGATTGAAGGGTAAAAAAATGAGCATTGATTGTTCAAAACGTTTTATTTATATGTTTATAGATAGATATAGATTGATCGTGTATATTAGTTTTGAAAGATTTAACAGATGAATTGTAATTGAGAAATCGTTTAATTTGTAGACTAAATAATAATTTTTTAAATTGGACAATAACTTTTATAACGCTAAGTTTTATGATTGAACGTGTACATTAGAATTTGAAAGATTTAACAAATGAATTGTAATTGAAAAATTATTTATTGAGAGGGTAAATTAATGAGTCATTAATTGGACAAAAGCTCTATTTTATATGTAGAAGATAGATAGATAAATAGATATATATAAAGATTTGAGTAACTAATTAATATAAACAAAAATAAAATAAAAGATAAAATAATAAAACTAAGTTGTTAAGAAGGGAGATTGAACACTATACCTTTTGTATTATGAGATTGTTTTTAACCATTAAGCTATATTAGAAGATATAGATTGTAATGAAAGGTTAAGAAAAAATAAGAGATAATTTCTCATATTTATTAGGCATTAATTACACCCTTAGTCTACTTTATAAATAAGAGAGTGTCTTATATTGTAGATAGATATATAGATTTGAGTAACTAATTAATATACACAAAAATAATAATAAAAGATAAAATAGTAAAACAAAGTTGTTCAGAATGGGCATTGAACCCTAAACCTCTTGTATTAAGAAAGTGTCTTTAACCATTGAGCTATGTTAGATGATTTAGTTTGTATTGAAAGATTAACAAAAAAATAAAAGATAATTTCTCATATTTATTGGACATTAATTGCACTCTTTAATCTACTTTATATATTTATAGATTCACATTTAGCATTCATTTTAGTTTCTTCTCTTCTTCCCTATATTTTGTCATACAAATCAAGTTGTCAAGTTTCATGGAATGACCAATAATTCAACTTTTATCAATGTGTAACCGGACCCTCATTGCTCTCTTTTGTTTGTTAGTTAATTCCAATCTGATATATGCAGAGACAGCTTAATGCATGCCCAATATTGGCCTTTGTAACTAGTTGCCACCTAGCAACCGCTAAATGCAACATATCGTGTGGCGCTGGACCTGCCAAACCGGGCCAAAAAACCCCACTTCAACCCGGCCCGCCATTTTTATAAGTTAATAAAGGACTCAATTATAGTTTATAACTGAAAAAAGAAAAAGAAAAAGAAAGATTGCTAGCTACTAGCTAGAGACGATTTTTGTAGCTAAAGTAAAAGAAAAGGTTAATATTAGGTTTTTAGTCCTAAAAAGAGACAACCTTAATGCTATGATTTTTTTCTTTCTTTAATTCAAGAGATATTATTAGGAATATTAATTTATCATAGCATATATTTGTATCTTGGGCTCCAAGGAGTTATCTTTCCTTATAGATAGTCTTATGTAAAATGTATATATATTTTACCATAATCAATGAAAACAGAAAGGAAGTATTTTCCACAAATCTTTAACCTCTCTAAAATTATCATGGTATCAGCCTAATCGATCCACACAAACACAAGTCTTCCGTCACCCCCCTCTCGTTGCCCTAATTTCGGCCGTCAACAACCACCACCTTTCTCGTTCGATTTAATTCATCTTCATCCTTCGGATCATCCGGGTCTTTCAATTTGCCCGATGATTTTCAAAGGAGATAACTATGATGAATGAGTTATTGCCTTTCACAATTCCCTTTGTGCCAAGCGAAAGCTTGGATTTTTAGACGGATCTCTCGCCAGGCCGGTTACTTCTTCAACAACACATTCGACTGTTGAAGACTGATGTATGGTCAACTCGATGTTTGTCAGTTGGGTTCTGCAATCCATCGATGTCTCTCTTCGTTCTTCTATCACTTGGTTTCCTACAGTCAAGGAATCGTGGGATGACCTTCAGCAACGTTTCTGTATTGGAAACGACCCTCGGAAGCTTCAACTTCGAGCGCAAACTGGCAGTTGTCGCCAATCTGGACAGAGCGTTGCCTCTTACTACAACATTCTTCACAAGCTATGGGAGGAATTGGGCCATTATGTTCCGGTTAGGAACTGTTCTTGTGGTCAGTGCAAGTGCAATTTGAACTCTTTTTGGTCCAACGAGCATATTGAAAAACAAGTTCACCAATTTCTCATTGGGTTGGATGACAATCTCTTCGGCTTTCTCCGATCACATATATTGGCGCAAGATCCCTTGTCGCCATTAAACAAGGTGTACGATCTTGCTATACAAGAAGAACGTATGAAGATGGTGGTTGCTTCAGAAGCTCCGACCCCGGCCGAGACGGTTGCCTTCGCTGCTCGTCAACAGCGTTCTGCACCGCCTCCGTCGTCTTTGCCTCCACCGCCACCGCCTTCTGCTCTTGGTGCACCTCGGGCTAACAAAAAGAACCGTCATTGCACTCACTGTGATCGTAAGGGCCATGAGAAAGCAGGCTGTTTTCAACTAATTGGCTATCTGGATTGGCTTAAACAACGATGGGCTGCTCGTGATGCTCTCAAACAGCAGCAACAATCGCCTTCTTCTAGCGTCGTTAATGTTGTGCAGTCGCCTCCATCGGCTTCGGTCTCGGCCATTACCACCGCAGATCATACAACTCTCGGACCAGTCCTCAGCAACGCACAAATGGCAGCAGTTATGAACATGTTCAATGCGTTGCAAAACTCCAACACCCAATCTGGTATGTCGTTTACTTGGATATTAGATACCGGTGCCTCGTTTCATATGACAGGCGATCCATCTCTTCTTCGAAACTTAACCGATGTGCAGCCCGTCAACATTAAACTACCTGACGGACAACTCTCCTCTTCAACTCAGGAGGGCCGAGTTTATATGTGCAATGTTCTATATGTTCCACACTTAAGCTGCAATTTACTTTCTCTTGCTCAGTGTCTCGAGACCTTCAATTGCTTGTTCTTCTAACTCCCACGATTGTTGTACTTCAGGAAATCAGTTCGAGGACGGTGATTGGCGTGGGTAGAGAGCATGGCGGGGTTTATTGGCTGCATACACTTGGCTCCGACGTTCGTGCTTCGTCTGCTCAGTCGTCTGTTGCATCTGCAACTCTGTGGCATCGTCAACTTGGTCATCCGTCGTCGTCTGTCTTGTCTTCTATTTCGTCTTTTAATTTGAATAAAGACTCTTTTGCGAGTCTCCCTCCATGTACTTCTTGCTTTGAGGCTAAACAAACGAGATTGTCTTTTCCTGAAAGTTCTAATAAAGCCACAAAGTTATTTGCCTTAGTTCACTGTGATGTTTGGGGTCCCTATAGCACTCCTTCTTTGAGTGGTGCTCAATATTTCTTAACTATAGTTGATGATCACTCTCGTGCAGTTTGGGTCTGCTTTATTCAATCTAAAACAGAGGTTGCTGCCCGGTTTCAGAAACTTTGTGCGCTTGTACGCACTCAGTTCCGCACCCAAGTTCGGCGAGTTCGTGCAGACAATGGTACTGAATTTTTACCATTACGTTCCTATTTTGAGGATCAGGGTATTGTCTTTGAGACATCTTGTGTTGCTACTCCTCAACAGAAAGGTAGAGCTGAGCGTAAACATCGTCACTTGCTTAATGTTGCTCGTGCTCTACGGTTTCAGGCACGACTCCCTCTTGAATTTTGGGGCGAGTGTGTTACTACAGCGGCCTTCCTCATTAACCGCACGCCTATACCTCTACTGGGTAATCGATCACCATATGAGGTACTGTATCGGCATTCACCTTCCTATGCCTCTATTCGAGTATTTGGATGTCTATGTTTTGCTGCTCAGAATCCCAAAGATAGGGACAAGTTCGCTTCTCGTAGCCGAAAGTGCGTGTTTATGGGTTATCCATACGGCAAAAGAGGTTGGTCTCTTTATGACTTAGAGACCAAGGATATGTTTGTTAGCCGAGACGTCTTCTTCTTTGAGGAGTTCTTTCCTTTCGCTACACCACCTCCAGTGTCACCTCTGGAGCCGGTATCCTTGCCCTCTCCGGCAGTATATGATGATATTCCTTCACCTATTGTAGATAGGGCCGCCTCTGACATACCTCTACCTACGGCTACGTCATCTTCTCTAAGACTGCCATCTCCCGCACCCACTTCTGACGACAGGGGGAGCGATTATGAAATCGTCCCTTCTTCATCGTCTGATCTACAACCTTCGGTTGTTCGGCAGAGTACTCTAACTAAAAAACCATCGACCCGTCTCAAAGATTATGTCTGTCAGACTGTTCTTCAGCTAAACCCCCATGCTCTCTCCTCTACACTTGCGCCACAATCATCATCCTCAGGTACATCCTATCCTTTAGCCTCTTATGTTTCTTGTGCTAATTTTTCTCCTTCCCATATTCGGTTTCTAGCAGCCATTACCGCCGGCCATGAGCCCTCCTCCTTCAAGTAGGCGGTTCTGCACAAACCATGGCGCGACGCTATGCAATCTAAACTCCAGGCTCTTGATCGTAATGGCACTTGGAAGTTGATCACTTTACATGTAGATAAGAAACCAATTGGTTATAAGTGGGTGTATCGCATTAAGTATAACTCTAATGGGTCTATTGAATGATACAAGGCTAGATTGGTTGTACTTGGCAATCGTCAGGTCGAAGGCGTAGATTTTTCAGAAACATTTGCCCTTGTTGCCAAGATGGCATCTGTTAGAGTCTTCCTGTCGATTGCAGCTATTCAAGGTTGGGAACTTCATCAGATGGATGTTCACAATGCATTCCTGTATGGTGACTTAGATGAGGAGGTGTATATGATTCCTCCGCTCGGCCTACTACACGTTCCACCCGGACATGTTTGTCGTCTGCAAAAGTCCTTGTATGGTCTTAAGCAGGCTCCCAGAAACTGGTTTGCCAAACTCTCCTCTGCTCTGCGTGTTTTTGGTTTTGTTCAAAGCTATGCTGATTACTCTCTCTTCTCTTATAAGATGAGAGATATTACTCTACATGTTCTTGTCTATATAGATGATCTTATTATAGCATGCAATGATTCCGATGCAATTGCTCGCTTTAAGGCCTAACTCAGCTCCTGCTTTCATATGAAAGATCTTGGTCACTTGAAGTATTTTCTCGGTATTGAAATCGCCCGGAATGCTTCGGGGTTGTTTCTATCCCAACGCAAGTACACTCTTGATATCTTGTCTGAGGCCGGTCTCCTTGTTGCAAAGCCAACTGAGTTCCCCATGGAACAACATCATCAACTTGCTAAGTTGTCTAGTGATTTGTTTGATAAGCATGAGCGCTATCGTCGTCTAGTTGGACGTCTTATCTATCTCACTATCACTCGTCCTGAGCTATCTTACTCCGTCCATACTCTGGCACAATTTATGCAGGCTCCTAAGATTGATCACTGGGATGCTGCCATTCGGGTCCTTCAATACTTAAAGGGTCATTCGGGTCAGGGTTTGCTTCTATCAGCTTCAAGCTCTCTACAACTCACGGCTTTCTGTGATTCTGATTGGGCAACGTGTCCCATCTCACGTCGCTCTCTTACTGGCTATTTTGTGATGCTTGGGCAGTCTCTTATCTATTGGAAGACAAAGAAGCAAGCAACAGTTTCTCGTTCGTCGGCTGAGGCGGAGTATTGGGCCATGGCTTCGGTATGTTGTGAGTTGATTTGGTTGAAATCACTCTTACAATCTCTAGGGGTTCGACATTCCACTCCTATGACACTCTTTTGTGACAGTCAGACAACTCTTCATATTGCTGCCAATCCAGTTTTTCATGAACGGACCAAACACATCGAGATTGATTGCCATTTGGTCCGTGATCAGATTCAAGCCGGTAATATTACTACCAATTATCTTCCCACAACGCAACAACCCGCAGACTTGTTCACAAAAGCACTCGGTAAGGTGCAGTTTCAGCTTCTATTGGACAAGTTGGACATTCTTGATCCGCATGCTCCAACTTGAGGGGGAGTATTAGAGATATTATTAGGAATATTAATTTATCCTAGCATATATTTGTATCTTGGGCTCCAAGGAGTTATCTTTCCTTATAGATAGTCTTATGTAAAGTGTATATACATTTTACCATAATCAATGGAAACAACAAGGAAGTATTTTCCACAAATCTTTAACCTCTCTAAAATTATCAAAATTAAATCCTTTTTATGTAGTTTTGATGTTTTTCAGATACATCACTGCTATAGAGAGAACAATCGAGCTGCTGATTTTCTCGTCACATCAAACATCTCTCTTGTTCTACTGCGTAGCACAATTATGGATTACATTGCGCCTAATCTTAGCCGTGAACAGCTGTTTCGATCTCGTGTTCAGATCTTACGCTCGGGCCTTACCTTTCATTCAGCTTGTAAAAAAATTGTAAAAAGCATCCGATTGAATGATTTAGAATTCCTTATTGCATGTATAAAAAAAAGCATTTAAAAGATATCGTAACCAAACACGTAGTCCCTTTTCTAGTATCTAGAATATGGAGTTAATTTATTATTAGATAGGTAAGGTAGGTGAAGAGTGGGTGAAGAATATCCTGCTCATCAAATTTAATTTCACCATCAATATTAGTTACCTTCATTGCAATCACCATGTCAACCATACTACTTTATAGTAATTAACTGCACCATCATTAGTTACCTTCATTCATTATTCTTCCCTTTACAATATCCTGCTCATCAAATTTAATTTTTTTCATGCTATAAACAAAAGAATGAGTATTTTTTTGGCTGAATGTATATAAATCATAAATCAACCAAGTCAACGGGTAACGTTGACATGAGAATGACTTGCAACTTTTGCAATGGCTTCCTTTTATTTAATTTATTAGATATTCAATGACTTTGATCACAATTATAAGTACTTCTTTTTAATCTTACCAAACAAGTTGCAAGCTGTAGTCCTCCTAATTTGGATGAAAATGAGAGAATTTCATGCTCATATTTGTACGCATTATTTCAAAATTATAAAGTGGCTAGAATAATTTATATATAGACCGAGTCAAAAAAACAAACCCTTGAGAAAGTACGTTTTTTTTTGTCGAGACCTTGAGAAAGTACGTCGATGCTTCTTTAGAGGCAATTCACACTTACATTGAAAGGCGTAATATTGCAAACACGAAGTTGCTTTCCACATGCATGTAGATTAAAATAATTTTTTTTTTTTTTCAAAATACTTTAATAATTCTTGTTATTTTAGCACTTAATACAATGTATTGATTAAAACTAAAATATTATAAACTTTTTCTAAAATTTACTATTTAGTAATTATCGACTATATTTTTAATCAATGAATAAAAATAATTTTCTTAAAAAGTGTTAAAGTGCTTTGATTAGAAGAACAATATTTCTTAATAAAATATGAATTAAAATAAAACTTATTACCGAACCAATGGATTAATTAAGAGTTTGTTCAGCACATGTCTTATTAAAAAAATCATTTATAATTTACTTTTTATAAAAGAATAGCTTTAAAATTTAAATGATATAGAAAAACGTAAAAATTATAATTATAAGTAATAAAGTTTTTATAATAATTTGGTTAAATATAAGGCCTAATTAAATACTCCGTAGTCCGTACTCATGAATTGCTAGCTGGCTTTGGCGAGATTTCCCGGGCTTCCAATCTGTCGTTCGCTTTCTTCTCACCGCTGGCGCGCGGTAAGTAAGATATTTTGGTGTTCTTTTCCTCCCCTGCTGGAAATTGTCCTACTTTTACCAAAGTGACTTTTCTAGCCCCCTTTTCACCTTTTCAAGCTTTCTCACCTGTAAAAACGACCATGGGCATATTTGTACTTTTGCTTGTTCGTCAACTATCAAGGTTAAGCAAACTATACCCAAAAATTGACAATGCACTAAAGCTCATAAGTTTCTAAAAGTGCTTTGATTAGAATATACTACCAATTAACTATTTTAGACGTGATTGAAAATATTTGTCATTTTAGCATTTGATACAAATTTTAGAAATATAATTATTAACTTAAAGTGTCGTTAACTTTTTTTAAAATCTATTATACAATTTAATAACTACCAACCTCATTTTTAATCAATGAATAAAGATAATTTGTACATAAAGTGTCAATATAGAACAATTTTCAATAATGTGTCGTAATTCACCAATAAATAATTATTTATGACTTTATAATGACAAATATTTCTTAATAAAAATCAAATATTAAAATAATAATCGATTATATAACTACTAAAAAAAATACCTATTAAGCCACGTGGCACCCCTACAATGCACTTTTTTTTTGCCAAGTGGCGTTACGACAGAAAATTGGACACGTGGCGCCCATTCTGTTTTTCCCGATTTTGTTAATTTTTTTCCTTTAATAAAGATCCGTCAGAATATTTGTATAATAATATCTTTTCCAAATCGTAAATAAATGAACTGCCACACGATTTTTCTTATCATTTATTTCCTAAACAATATTGCAAAATAAACGTGAAGGGTAATTTCAGATCGTACAAAATAAAAGATTTTCTTTGCCAAAAACTTACCATGCAGATATAATTGTATTCCTAATATACACAGTTTTTGATATGCATAGATGGTTGGAAAAGCGTGCAAAAAAATAAACAAATAGCACAAAAATTGGAATAACCCTACTTTGCTATGACAATAGCTAAAAAAATTAAACCTCATGTGCTATCACAAATAGCACACAATCCTGTTAAACAATAATACTTATATACAAACCTGCTACATGCAATCAAAATATGAGCATCAATGCAATGAACATAAAAATTAAGTTGTTGTTGCTGCAAAATTAACCAAAAAAACTGCATTGCCCACACATACAAAAAAATAAATGCCTGAAAACTCAAACAAATGACATAACACGTACATAAAAGTAAATGGCTTAAACCCAATACAAATTGTAAGATATGCAATTTCAAGGTTTAAACTCTTAAGACAGCTGGGGTCCGGTCCATTAAGGCAGCTGAAATGTGCAATCTACAAGCACGATTTTATCCAATTTAAAGATCTTCACAATAAATGTACAGAATAAAACCGATTCTATTAAGACAGTTGTAATATGTGCACAATCAAATCAAATCAACGATATAACATATTTAGCAACATCTTGCAACATGTTGTCAAAAGGACTTTAAGTTATATAAATACAGTGCCCCTCCCACAATTACAGTACAAAAATCAGTTGTCTTACACATGACGAAACGATTGTTCTTTCAGTAATCAAGTACGTTTTTAACAATATTTTTTAATACTGAAATGAATTCAAATGACAATAGAATCGGTTCCTTCAGTTCAGTAAACAAAATCATTTACTGAACTGAAGGAACCGATTCCTTCATTTTGCAGTACTCATAAGATCACCAAATGTGTTAATTAAAAGAGTATTGTTTGTGGGATTCACTACTCAACTTCTCAATCATAATATTATATATACGGAGTATTGTTTGTGGGATTCACTACTTTTTACCAATATTAGTTTTTATTTGTTTGGATTATTATGGTCGAAGTCGATCAGAAAGAACATCATCATCGAATGTCTTTTCTTATGTTTTCTTATAATTATTCTTTTGACGTAGTAAAGATTATATTGGATTATATATAATATGTGCTTTAATTATGCATTTAGCGATTTCTGCTTGCACAGGCCTAAACAAAATCGGTTGTTCCTTGAGTTAGCAAGTACGTTTTTACAAATACCTGAACTGTTTTATTGATCGTATGAATTGATTAGTATGAAAATAGAATTTGTTAAGTTCTGAACTGTTTTATTGATTAGTATGACAATAGAATTTGTTAGATTCTGAATCGGTTGTTAGCATTTTCGTTGGAGCCAACACAAGAGTCAGAATTCCACATGCATTCAAATAACCGATTTCAAATGACAATAGATGATTTATATATTATGAGATTGTGTAGAAAATTAATTATGTGCAGAATTCAGTCATTACGTGCAGAATTCAGTCATTATGAGATTGTGTAGAAAATTAATTACGTGCATAATTCAGTCATTGTGTATAAATTTTTTTTTTTTGTCATTTGAATTCAGTCATTTTGCCGTTTAGATATATTGATTATTGTATTTGAATTCAGTACTGATTTTATTCTGGATGAACTATTAATTACGTGCAGGATATTTTTATTTTGTACTGAAATAGATGATTTATATATTATGAGATTGTGTATGTCGAAAGGGGGAAGTATTAACTTATCAAGTAATAAAAGGATTTTTTTTTTCACCAAAAAAATAAGGATAGTTTTTATTTGAATGCAGTGTAATGCTTTTTGTACTGAAATTCTTCCTTCATATCACCTTTCATTATTATTTTTGTACTGAAATTGTGTACATAATTATTATTCATATGACCTTTGAAATATTTTTTTCGTTCTATATTGTTTTGTAGCAATGTCAAAACAACAACAAGAAATAAAGGATATTACGGGTAGCCGAGGGAATTATGAGCTAAAGGTTTGAGTAATTTGATTGTTTAAAATTTCGAAGAAAGAAGATCGTACGCAATACAGTACAACTGAAATAAATTTAATGGATGAAAATGTATTAATTTGCATTTTGTAACAATATGTTTTTAGTATATACAAAATTGTTTGCCTAATATTTTTATACAACTAAGATATATTTCTTATTGTCTTAAGGGTGATAAAATTCATGCGGTCATTAAGGAAGCTTTTATGGTGAATTTAACAATACTAGAGGAAGAAAGTGTATATTTTATCTCAAACTTTGGAGTTGCTCTTTATGATATACCTTTCAAGTTCTCTAATCATAAATACAAGATTATATTTTATCGCAACACTTTCTATGTACCCTTTTGTGTACCCTCTAGGCTAAATTTGTTTATTTTATACCCTAAATTCTAAAATATAAACTCTAAACCCTAAATCCTAAAATATAAACCCTATACCCTAAATCCTAAACCCTAGATCCTAAACCCTAAACTATATATCATAAACCCTAAAACCCTATACCCTAAGCTCTAAACCCTAAACTTTTAACCATAAACCCTAAATCTTAAACTATAAACCCTAAACCTTAATTATTAATCCTAATTTATAATTTAAAATATAAAATAAATAAGTAAAACTTAAAGGGTACATGAAAAGGGTACACAATTAGGGTGCAGGAAATTTGAGTTGACAATGAAGCCATGTTCATCAACTTCTGTTCCTATTCATGTATTCAAATTCGCTGATTTTGAAAAAATCCTCGACGAGTCGCTGAATCAAGGATATCTTTATGGTTAGTAATTGTTTAAATTTATCTTATAATTATATTTGTTTACTATTAATGTTTCAGTACGTTTATTATTCTATTTTACACATAATACTAATTATTGTGTAGATGTTATTGGTTAACTGGTTGGAATTGGTGACAACATTGTTACCTTTACTAACCGGAACAGAAAAGAGGGTAAAAGGAGCTATATACAGTTGATGGATACGAGGTATTTTTTAAGAGGTTTTTTCGCCAAACCACCCCTTATTTGGCCGATATTGCATGGAACCACCCTTTATATCGACTTTTACTTAAAACCACCCAAATGTCTTCCTCCGTTAACACAAATCCACCCTTTTGCCTCCTCTGTTAGGTTGTCCGTTAAATTATATGAAATTACCCTTTTGCCCCCATTTTTAAAAAAAAATTAAGGATAAAATTGTCCTTTGCTGGCTTGAGAAATTGACCACGAGATTTTGACCACGAGATACAAAATGGTATAATGAGGCTGGTTGAAACGATGTTCTGGCTTGTGTTAGGAGAATTCGAAGAAGGCGATTTCGAAGAGGGAGAAGGCGATTTCGAAGAAGGCGAAGGAGAATTCGAAGAAGGCGAAGGAGAATTCGAAGAAGGCGAAGGAGGAGAACCACAAATTGGGGCTTTAGGGTTTACAGAAGAAGAAAGCTTCAATTGAAGAAAGCAATCGAGGTACTTATGAAATTCTCAAATTTTTAGGGCTTTTGAGTTTTGATGCTTGATTATACAAGTTATCAGTGTGCTAATTAGAAGCATATACTGCAGATAAATTTTTAGGGCTTTTGAGTTTTGATGCTTGTCTGTATCCATTTATTGGGGCTTTAGAGTTTTGGTTGCATCAGAGCAATATTTTTGGACAATTGATCTTGCAGGAAATGTGTTTATTGCATAGTTTGTCTTGATAACAAAGCATGGATAAATCTTGCAGGAAATGTCTTGTGATTCTTCTGTTTCATACAATGGTGGCATAGTTTGTCTGTGTAAGGAAAGTGCAAGGATGTTCACTGCCTATACTGAGATGAACTATGGAAGGAGGTTTCTAGGCTGCTCATTCTATACACCAAATGGAGCAAAAGGTTGTGGTTTTTTTCACTGG
The DNA here is from genome assembly GCA_027886185.1 of Rheum nobile. Classification (NCBI taxonomy): domain Eukaryota; kingdom Viridiplantae; phylum Streptophyta; class Magnoliopsida; order Caryophyllales; family Polygonaceae; genus Rheum; species Rheum nobile. The sequence goes on along the minus strand of WOAB01000669.1, from coordinate 625,185 downwards.
ATTGATGATCCATTTGATCCAAGGGCAACAAGCATAATTAAGAGATTATTCAATCAAAAGAAAGAATTGGAAAGAAAGAGCTCAAAGCTAGAAGAGGCATTGAAGACCAAAAAAGAAGATTTTGTAAAATTTGTGGCTAGGTCTAGGATGGAGATGATTGTTGTTGTGGTGTTATTTGTATTTGCTATGTTGTCTATGAATGGTATAATTTTCTAGAGGTTGTAACATCTTGGCTTAACAATGTTATTCTGATGTCAGACTTTAGTTAAACAATGTTATTATAGTATTTGATGTTATTGTAGTATTTGACACATTTCAATGTTGTAATGAGTTATATTGCCTTGTCTGTTGCAAACCAGAAGCCATAAAAACCTGCACAAAGTTTCAAACCTGTACAGTAGGGAAGTTACAGCCTGTAACAAGGACATTTCAATGACAAAAGTTAAAGCCTGTAACAAGGATGCAATAGCCATAAACTGTCATATATATTCATGTGTTCTCACACATAAAACATCGTCTCATAAGCTGTCACACACAGCTAAACCACTAATAGCCATAAACTGTCAAACGTACTTTCATAAACACATAAACTCATACAGATAAACTGTCATACATATTCATACACCAATATGACACAGTCATAATCCAAAACAGAGAAAAAAGGCAAAAGGTTGAGATTGAGAGATGGTTTAGCACTGCTTGTCATAATCCAAAGCATCTTGGTCCTTGATTTTCCTTATTTTTTCTTAGCACTGCTTGATCTGGTTGACCTTGTGGATACATAATTCCTTGCTTTTTGGATCGGGTACTTCTTGGAGCTTGTAGGCCTGAGATTGAGAGGTACATTTCTTCTGGCATTTGAGGCAGGATTAACCTGCACAAATTTCAAAAAAAAGTTAGAACACTTGAAAACTTCTGGCATTTGTGGTGACTGAAATATCATAAAATATCAAGAATACTTGAAAACTTACAACACTTGAAGCCTGTGAAGCTTGTGTGACAAGCACATTCTCATCAACTTGATTTATACTGTGGGCAATCATTGAGTCCTACCATAACATGTCAAAACACATAAGTTATACTTCCAGAATATTTTCATGTGCAATACAGATAAATTCAGAAAGTGAAAAGGACACTCACCACATCAAAATCTGCTTCAGTTATAATTTGTACATTGTCATCACCTTGTGGTTCAACAATTGCCATGTGCACATTGTCATCAAGTTGTGGTTCACTAGTTGCAATTGTCCTCACCTATTCATGGCAAAGACAAAATATTAACAACAACAACAGAAATTACCCTTGTAAAATAAAATGTATTCCTTAAGCATACCTGTTTCCTCACATATTCCCTCTTCTTAGGTTGGACTGGCATGGTTTTTTTACTTGGTGGCCTTCCACCTTTCTTGGGCTGACTTGGTGCTTGTGTGGTCTTAGTAGGATTTTTGCAGGACTTCCTAGTATGCCCTTCTTCTCCACAGTTTCCACATTTGTTGTTGCCAACCCTTATTCTTGTCTTTTTGCTAGATTCTCCTTCTCCAGGTTCCTTTCTTCTGGCATGCTTTTTTGGTCTTCCAGGTTGAATAACCAACTTAGGTGGTAAAAGTGTTGGTTGTCCTGTTTTTTCCCATTGATCCTTGTCAGGCATAACTGAAATATCAAGACTGTAGGCTCTCAAGTATTTCTCCTTGGTATAGCACTGATGTACAAAATCCTCAACCTTGAGCCTTCTCTTCAGAATGCAGCATATTGCATGAGTGCATGGAACTCCAGTCAGATTCCAGACATTACACCCACAGCTCCATGCCTTCAGATCCACTACATAAGTCGTCCCAGCACAATCCACCTCATATCTATCTCCATCTCCAAAGCACTTGCATTTGCACAAACTGTCTACCCTTCTATTATTTATTTTCTTTGTGACCACATGAGTTAGTATGCCCTGGTGAGCTCTCATCTTATTCCTTTTGCTCACAAACATCTTCATCAGTTTCCTCCTTATCCACTCACACATAGATAGAATGGGCATCTCCCTGGCCTCTAATATACAACTGTTGAATGACTCACAAGCATTGTTTAGGAGCATGTCAAACTTGGTGTAGTACTTGAATCCATGCATGGACCATTTGGTGGGATCTTTCTTCATGAGCCAGTCATAAGCATCTTGGTTCATTGACTTTATCAACTCCATGGCATCATCAAAATCAGCTTTAGTTGCAGCCCTTGCTGCTGCTCATACATCATCCTTGTATGACTGGCCAGACCATTGCTTCTTGAAATTATTATGCATGTGTCTAACACAATGCCTCACATCAGCTTGAGGAGCAACTTGATCCAATGCTTCAATCAAACCCTACATTAAAAGAGCAGAATTTAATATAATTTAGAATGAGAAAACATAAGAAAACATATTTTAAACCAAATAGTCAAATTTACCTTGCATCTGTCTGACATGAATGTTAATGGCTGACCTCCAATGTCTTGAAGCAAACACTCTAAGAACCAACACCGGGTTTCCTTAGTTTCTAACTCAGCAACTGTAAAAGCTATTGGAAATATGTTTTCATTTCCATCTTGTCCAACTGCAGCAAACACCTGACCACTGTATGCCCCTTTCAAATGGCATGCATCAAGTCCTACAATTGGCCTGCATCCTTCAATAAACCCTTGCTTACATGCCTTGAGACACACATACATCCTCTGAAAAAGAGGCTTCTCTGGATCCTCTTGTTTGACATAAATTGAACTCCCCTCATTCCACTTCATTATAGTAACTGCATAATCTCTCACCCTAGCATATTGTTCTGGAGCATACCCTTGTGTCATGTACATAGCCCTCATCCTAGCCCTCCAAGCTTGGACATAGGAGATGTCAACACTGTGTTCTCTTCTAACTGTTTGGATGAAGCTCTTGATCCTCCAATGTGGATCATCCCTATAATGCTCCAAATATCTCTCAGCTAACCACATTGAACTCACCTTTGTGTTCTTATCCTGCCATCCACACTAATGTTCTGGATTGAAACTTTTAAGCTGGAAACTACCATCTTCATCCATCCTTCTTGCAGTTGCCTTAAAGCCACACAAACTTTCCTTACAACTACACTGTTTCATACAATAAGCAGAGACCTTTTTCTTATCATTGTGCAAATAATAGAAGTCAAATCCAGATTCTACTGCAAATTGCTTCAAGGCTTGTCTGAATATCTCATTTGATGCAAATCTCATTCCAACCTTGAAACATATTTTATTCTTGAAATCTACTAAAGGGTTGAATTCGATACCTTAAACCCTTATTAGATTCATCTGATCCACTGAAACTCCTGTAATCATCAAATTCAACTCTTATGTCAAACACATCCTCTATGTTTGGATCACCATCCTCCATCTCCAAGTTTTCATCAATGACATCTTTGTCAACATGCTTTTCAAATTCAGCATCATCATCATCTGAGGACTCACCAAAAACTGCTGCAGGAGGCACTATTTCTTCATCATCTGAAGAATCTGTGTCAGAACCCAAGATATCTCCACTCTCATCATCTGAATCAACATCTATCTCACCAAGTTCTTCCAGCAATTCACCTTCACTACTATCATCATCAAGTACATCCTCGTTTTCCTTAAGATGAAGATTAGAAGAGATTGTGGAAGGTGTTGTAGTTCTGCTGGAAACCCTAGGGTTGTCTTTAGTTTTTGGCACAGATTTCAGCTGAGATGGGCCTACAGATATGGGCTTTGGCAGTATCAAATATGGGCTTCCCTGAATTGGGCTTGCCACATTGGCCATACCTAATAAGGACGAAGGGTTGTCTTCATTTCCAACAACAACATACACATCCAATGTGTTTTCAATTCCTCCAGAAGCACAAAATTCAACTACATCTCTATCCTCCTTAATCTGTCTTAAACCTTGTGACAGTGTCTTTCCAGACAAACAATACCAAAGCTCACTCACATTTGTCACCTCCACATCCTCCTTTAGAAATGTTTCTAACTCCATCTTAGAAATCAAATCTGGGTCAACATTTTTCTTGTAGTACACTAATTTTCTCTTATATGAGAGTCTATTCTATTAGTGACACTATTGGTAGCCAGATAAAACTTTCCATCATACAGAAACTTCAAGGTGACACTCATCTGTTACATATATTAAGGAATGCACATAATTCAACAAGAAGCAATTAAATAAGGCTAATACCAATAGAAATCATAGCCAAATAGAAAAGGTATGCAACCAAGAGAAAAAAACAAGAAAGCTCACATCCACATTTGTCAGTCAACCACATTTATCAGAAGAAAAAAAGAAAAAAAGATGCTCACAGTGGCCATGACAAATCATATTCAATACACAATGGGACCACAACACTATTTCACAAAAATCACAGCCAAATAATACTATGTAAAGCTTCTAACAACCATTCAACTACAATTATGCATAAATATGCAATGAATACACATTCCATTTACAGCAAAAAATCAATTAAGCTTCTCAGAAGAGGGAAACACAGATAACAATAAGCAACTTCATCAATTCCCAACCCCTAAATACTCAAACATCATCATATTTAGTCGAATTAGAAACAATACCTTTTTGTTGCAAAGTTCTTCGAGTTCTTCCCTTGAAATAGTCGAATCCTTGCCCATAATCACTATCGTCTTCCTCGCAATCCCTTTACAAAACCCTAAACCTTCAATTCGTGATTCCTTTCGCGCAGTCGAATCCTAGCCCAGAATCACTATCGTCTTCCTCGCAATCAACTTCCTTTAGTGGGAATCGAAGTCGCAAAGCAAAATCCCCAATTTCAAATGTCTGTGAAAAGCCCTAATCCCAAATTCGCAACTTCTGAATCACCTTTGAGATTCATTTTGTATCTCGTGGTCAAAATCTCGTGGTCAATTTCTCAAGCCAGCAAAGGACAATTTTATCCTTATTTTTTTTTTAAAATGGGGGCAAAAGGGTAATTTCATATAATTTAACGGACAACCTAACAGAGGAGGCAAAAGGGTGGCTTTGTGTTAACGGAGGAAGACATTTGGGTGGTTTTAAGTAAAAGTCGATATAAAGGGTGGTTCCACGCAATATCGGCCAAATAAGGGGTGGTTTGGCGAAAAAACCTCTTTTTTTAATATTTGGAATTCTGCATTATATTATTATTTCATCGGTAAGATATATTATATATATTCAATTTTTTCCATGTACTTTTTAATGTCATTTAGTGTAAATATTAAAATGTACTAACTTTAATTTATGTTTTCTTATCTTTTATATTCTTAGTTATTGTTTTATATTGTATAATTATTACAGGGATAATGTCATCAATTGTACACTATGAGATGATTATGCTGAATTATGTCATCCATTTATTGGGACTTCTCCTCTGAATTTCGTTGTTGTTATCATTCAATTTGGAAAGCTAGGGAAATGGAATAATGCACCTAATGTGTCAAATGGTTATTATGGAATAAGGATTTATTTTGATGATGATAGTGTTTGTGAAATTGCTGAATTCAAGAAAAGGTAATACTATTATTATTACATTAAACAAATTTTAAAATAATATTGTGATACTTATTTTAATTATCCTATACTATTTGTCTTTCTTATGTAGTTTCTCAAAAAAAAAGGTTCAAAAGGTGGCCAAAGTTGTGTACAATTAACAAGTGAGCCGTCCTACTCTCAAGCTGACCTTTTCTTAAACGTGAATACTAGAAAAACATTGGATGAACTTTACGAACATCTTCACGATCGTGGAACGATTAGTTTATAATTTAAAAATTGCTATTTTTTTGTGAATAAATAGTGTTCAATTTTTTCACACTATCTTACATATTTGTATATAATATTAACTATAGGCTCTCCAAGCTATTACTCTTGCCATCATTGATCATATTGAAGATTCCTATGGATGGTACTATGATTCTTGCAAACGTTGTAAAAGCAAGGTGCAATCGCAAGAGGAAACGTTTTGGTGCAAAAAATGTGAAACTTTGGTTAACTATGCAGTCCCTAGGTACTTTATATTTGATATATTGAGTATAATGTTTATTCATTACATTCTAAATGTTGTTTTTTATATGCAGATTTAGTGTTCAGGTTAGTATAATAGACGGATCTGGTACCGCTCAATTCACTATATTTGATAGGGAAATTTCTCAATTTTTGAAGAAAACTATTTCGAGCATTATCGAATCCATGGATAAGCTATATAATAAACCTTAATGCATTACTTTCTAATTGTTTTTTTTTCCAGGATGAGGACATAAATAACATCCCGAATGATTTAAATGTCTTGGTGAACAAAAAAATGTTGTTTAGAGTTCATATTTCACAATTCAACATTAGCAGACTTCCATCACCTTTGGCATATACAGTGACGAATATGACCGACGATACAACTCTGATTGAGAAATTTGAGCAAATCTCCAAAGAATCTGAGGTATGCACGACTACATTACTATATTCTCCAAATTAAGCTTTTTAAGAATTAGTTTATTAATACTTATAAAATTTATTATTGTTTACTATATAGGAGAATCTGGAATCATGCACCCTAGACAATGATGTTATGTCAAAAGTATCTTCAAATGAAATGGTGTCCCCCCGTAAGCGTCGCTATATTAACATCGATGAAGAGAAGGAGAATAGTCAATCAGATGAAGAGGAAAGTAATAAAGCTGATGATCGTCCTATATCTAATCATGGGGAGCACTCAACCACCGGGAAGAGGCTTATATTCAAGAAAGTGAAGGAGGCAAATCTTGATGAATAAAACAAATTTGTTGTTACCATTCTATTTCATAATTTTCTTTTGCAGATTTTTGTTCAGTTTAGAGTGGCGTTTTTCATTTGGTTTTGGTGTTAAGTAATGCCTCCAACTTAGACAATTTTTTTGTTTGGTATTGCAGATTTGTGTTCCATTAAAATCATTGAATATTATAATAATTAAAATTTTAAAGAGATGTTTAGTTTGAATTGTTTCTTTATTTTAACTTATGTTTTGTTATTACATTTTAGGTATGATGATTGATGAATGATATGTTGTTTTAGTTATAAACATATCTTTTTAATGATACAAATATGTCTAAACAACTAAATGATTTGATTTTATCGTTGATATTAAGTTTTATTAATAATAATATGTTTGATTAATGATACAAATCTATTTATAAACGTATTAAGAGAACTTTTCCTTTATGTGAAAATTTTGCAATTAATCTTGTAGTAATGTTTAGTTTGATTAATGATACAAATCTGTTGTTTTAGTTTTTATGTTTTGGGTATTGTTTACTGTATTTCTGATTTACGCTAATTAATGATTTAGTAATTAGGGTTGATGTTTAGGTTTAGTGTTTATACATATTATAATAAAGTTTTCTGTGTTGTGAAAAATCTGCAAAACATTACACAATTGAATATGTGATACAATTTTAATGTTTAGGGTATGTAGTATTGTATTTAAGTTTTAGTGTTTAGGGTTAGCATTTTGAATTTATGGGTTATGGTTTAGGGTTTTTATTTATAAGGATTTATATTTTAGGGTTTAGTTTTATTTTAGGAATTACGGTTTAGGGTTTTTATTTATAAGGATTTATATTTTAGGGTTTAGTTTTAGTTTAGAAATTATGGTTTAGGGTTTAGGATTTCTATTATTTTTTATTAATAATACAAATCTGTTTATACACATATTATAAAAAAAAATTATTTGTTGTGAAAATTCTGTAAAACATTACCCAATTGAATAATTGATACAATTTTAATGTTTAGGGTTTAGGCTTAGTATTGTTGGTGGAGGGTTTAGTGTTGGTTTTTAGATGCTAGGGCTGTAGGATTTTTTATAAGGGTATGTAGTATTGCATTTAAGTTTTAGTGTTTAGGGTTAGGTTTTTAAATTTATGGGTTATGGTTTAAGGTTTAATTTTTAGGATTTAGTTTTATTTTATGAATTAGGGTTTAGGGTTTAAGGTTAGGTTATTTATTTACGGTTTAGGGTGTAGGGTTTATTGTTTAGAGTATGTCAATACTTATTAAGTTTAAGCTTTAATCTTTAGGGTTTACTATTTGGGTTAATGAATTATTGTATAACCTTATATGAGGGTTTAAGGTTTAGGGTTTCTTTGTTGTTAAAAATCTGCAAAACATTACTTAATTGACTATGTGATTCAATTTTATTGTTTAGTTTGACCTTATAAAAACAAATTTATAAATTAATTGATAATCCTTTTGTGTAGTGTTTAGGGTTTAAGGTTCTTATTGTATGAGTTTAGGTTTAGGGTTTATATTTGAGTGTTTAGATTTATGTTTTAGGGTTACGGATTGGAGTTTAGGTTTAGGGTTTATGGTTTAGTGTTTAGGGTTAGGTTATTTATTTACGGTTTAGGGTGATACAATTTCAATGTTTAGGGTTTAGTGTATGTAGTATTGTATTTAAGTTTTAGTGTTTAGGGTTAGCATTTTTAATTTATGGGTTATGGTTTATGGATTATGGTTTAGGGTTAGGATTTTTATTCATAATGATTTATATTTTAGGGTTTAGTTTTAGTTTAGGAATTACGGTTTAGGGTTTAGGTTTAGTGTTTTTATTTATAAGGATTTATATTTTAGGGTTTAGTTTTAGTTTATGAATTACAGTTTAGGGTTTAGGATTTCTATTATTTTTTTTATTAATAATACAAATCTGTTTATACACATATTATCAAAAAATTAATTTGTTGTGAAAATTCTGCAAAACATTACCCAATTGAATAATTGATACAATTTTAATGTTTAGGGTTTAGGCTTAGTATAGTTGGTGGAGGGTTTAGTGTTGGTTTTTAGATGCTAGGGCTATAGGATTTTTGCTAAGAGTATGTAGTATTGCATTTAAGTTTTAGGGTTAGGTTTTTAAATTTATGGGTTATGGTTTAAGGTTTAATTTTTAGAATTTAGTTTAGTTTTATGAATTAGGGGTTAGGGTTAGGTTACGGTTTAGGATGTGGGGTTTATTGTTTAGAGAATGTCAATAATTATTAAGTTGAAGCTTTAAGCTTTAGGGTTTACTATTTGGGTTTATTGTTTAGGTCAGTCTTTATAATTTAGGGTTTGGTTATTGAAGTTAGGATATAGGTTGATTATATGCTTTAGGGTTTTTTAAAATTGTTTTATACTTTAAAACGATTACGTGCTGGAAATTTATTTACAAAGTTGGTTATTTGTTAAATATTGGTTTTTTATTTTTTCCAAAAAATTATTTACAAAGATGCAGAATCAAATTTTTTTTCCTTACGTGCTGCCAATATTATATATAAAATTACATGCTGCAAATTAATTTCCTTATGTGCTGCCAATATAATACCAATATATTCATTTTTCTACACTCAAATTATATGGAAACATATTAATTTATATCAAATTTATTTCCTTACGTGCTACAAATTTATTTCCTTATGTCCTACACTCAAATTAAATGGAAACATATTACATACGGTACTTTATTGGTATATTTACCGTATGTAATATACCAATATATCCATTTTTCTATAAATATATGAATTTATATCATGTATAATATATTTTATTTATTTCTCTAAATATCAGATTATGTGTTTAAAATATTCCAAAAGCCACGTCCACCTTACTATATAAATAGAGCCCCTTATTTGTTCAAACGACAACTTCATATCACAATAATTTATGCATTTTGCATTATGGAAAAAAAAACAGCATGGTTCATCTTATACCACACGATGTTTCAATCACTAACGAGGTTCTTTTATTTTCTGATATTGTACCAGAAAACCACTTTTTTAGGTTTCCACGTATTACAAACAAGTTTTACATTTGGCTTTCAACCTCAATTGATTTATCAGACGATGTTCATTATATGAAATGTTCCATACGAGCTCTGATACCACGTATATTTTTTTGTACGTAATCTATTATATATCTACTAAAGTAGAATACCTATTACGCTACGTGACGCCCCCAAAATGAACCAAAATTTTATGCTGCCACGTGGCATCACGATATTGAATTTGCCATGTGTCAAGCTCTTATTTTTTCATTGGTTTTTCGAAAATAAAATATTTTCCCATATTAGCCGGATATGCATCCAATATGAATATTTTGTATAATCTATTCATTCCAAAAACGTAGCAAACAATATTCTCGGTGATATATTTTGTGTACGTAATCTACTATATATCTACTAAAGTCGAATATCTACTACGCCACGTGATGCCCCCAAAATGAACCAAATTGTCTGCTGCCACGTGGTATCACGGTATTGAATTTGCCATGTGTCAAGCTCTCAATTGAAATGGTTAAAAATTATAGTGTAACATGGTTACAAGATATAGTGTTTCAAATAAATCTAGGCATGCCGTTAGGTTTTGAAACTTACATTCATGCTTCCCTCTTTGTATGTCAGGCGTGATGGCGCAAAAGAGGTAACACCCACTGTCAAAACTCCAAAGAAAACCCAGACGAAAAAAAGGAAGGTTGTCATGTCATCATCTGATAAGGAATCGAGTCCTGGCGATGAATCGGTTGCGAGCAGGGAACCTGCAAGGATCGAATGATGTGCAATTCAGAACTTGTGTTTTGAACTAAGCATACTCTTATGTTTCAATCCCAAAAAAACATTAGACCTAAAGTGTTGTTTGTTTTAGGATGGGTGGAAACCTGTGACTCATTTGACTTGAATTATTCCGTTCTGTTTTACCGGACACATATTACTTTGCCATGGTTTTAGTTTGATGATAAGATAGTGTTTTTTGGGACACACATACACACTGAAAGTGGGCTGTCTACTGAGCATGTCACACAAAAGGGTTTGGGTCCTTGGGACATGTTTCTCGAGCATTTGTGTTGCCAATTGGAGCTCCATGTTCAGCTGCAAAGCCTGCCATCCAAATGCCTGCATTAGGTTTGCAATAAGTCAATTTATATAAAAATACCCAGTTCAATTTCGATGAGAATCAACCAATCCAAATTTAATTGGATTGCTTCGCTTTCCAGGCTACAGAAAGCATTATTTTTTTAAAGAAAAAGGTAACGGTTGAAGTGTAGAACAATCTGGCAAACATGAGGTACGAGAAAACAATATTTAATTCAAACCTGCGCTTTGAGGGTCCTTTGGTGCTCAGAAATTCAAATAGCTCTAGAAGAATAACTTCCTTGGCTTAACCAAACTGGCTTCTACTGTTGCGGGGTTTGGGGCTTCGGATATTCCTCAGTTGTTTCATTTGCCAGCTCTCATGAGAAGCGACGTGCTTTTTGAAACGGGTGCATTGCTGTAGAGGATTCCAATATTAGGTTTCACTCCCAAAGCTTTTTCCATTGTCCCCAAAATGAAGCTTTCCATACAGGTAAATGTTGATACAAGACAATAGTTTTCTGGGTTCTCAAACCAAAGAAGTATAATCAAGCATCATATCATTATGTACACAACCAAACATTACTGCTAATCCTAAATCGTTGGCAGTTCTTTATGCAAATTTATGTACACAACAAGAGACACAAATCTCAAATGACCCTCAAGTACCAAACCAGCCAAATCTCCCACATAAACTCAACAACACATCAATTTAGGTCATTCTCAATCTCAACTAACGACAATGAATTACCGCACATCCAATCACCAACCCAATGAGCCCACAACAAACATAAAAAATTGGCCCGTACGTAGTACGGGGCTCCGATTTCTAGTTAGTTATAGATTTACCTTGTAATAATGAAAGTTTAGTACATAAATATATATAATTTTTAATTTAAAAATTGAAATAAAAAACGAGAAAAAGACATGTGGTAAAGTATTAGTTATAGATTTACCTTACGTGTTGCAAATTTATTTCCTTACGTCCTACACTCAAATTAAATGAAAACATATTACATACGATACTTTATTGGTATATGAAATATACCAATATATTCATTTTTCTATAAATATATGAATTTATATCATGTACAATATATTTTATTTGTTTCTCTAAATATCAGATTATGTGTTTAAAATATTCCAAAAGCCACGTCCACCTTACTATATAAATAGAGTCCCTTATTTGTTTAAACGACAACTTCATATAACAATAATTTATGCATTTTGCATTCTGAAAAAAAAACAGCATGGTTCATCCTATACCACACGATGTTTCAATCAATAATGAGGTTCTTTTACTTTCCGATATTGTATCGGAAAACCACTTTCTTAGGTTTTCACGTATTGCAAACAACTTTTACATTCGGCTTTTAACCCCAATTGATTTATCAGACGATGTTCATTATTTGAAATGTTTAATACGAGCTCTGATACCACGTGCTCTGATACCACATATATTTTTTTGTACGTAATCTATTATATATCTACTAAAGTAGAATATCTACTACGTAATGTGACGCCCCCAAAATGAACCAAAATTTTCTGATGCCACTTGACATCACGGTATTGAATTTGCCATGTGTCAAGCTCTCATTTTTTTGTTGATTTTTCGAAAATCAAAGAAAATAAAATATTTGCCCATACTAGCCGGATATGCATACAATATGAATATTTTGTATAATCTATTCTTTCAAAACACGTAGCAAACAATATTCTCGGCCATATATTTTTTGTACGTAATATACTATATATCTACTAAAGTAGAATATCTACTACGCCATGTGACGCCCCCAAAATGAACCAAAATTTTCTGCTGCAACGTGGCATCACAATATTAAATTTGTCATGTGTCAAGCTCTCAACTGAAATTGTAACACCCCCAGGTCAGTGGTGCTACAGTGCCATAGTCCCGAAGGACTATAAGGCGGGTGAAATAAAAATTTGCGAAACATAACCCATAAATATCAAAAGCAGCACAGCGGAAAACCTGTACAACCTGTAAAACCTGTCCAGGGTTTGAAACCACAATCAAACTTAACCTACAGAAAATACAACACTTTACAAACCAAAAACCAATACAACAAGTTCGACCCATACAAGGTCCAAAACCAAAACGACACGCACAACCAAGTCAAAGTCCAAACCAAAAGAGTAAAGCCTTCGACTCCAAACCGACGGTGATCAGGATCCTCCTTGCTGGCGCTAAATCTGCAAAGCCTGATTGACTGGGGGACCCGATACCCCAGCCAACCACGGCACGTAAACCGAGGTTGGTCAGTCTTTTGAAAGACTATGGCAAGATTCCTCAAGCCAAAACAGTTCAAAACACATACATATATCACCAATCAACTCACAACAACGACAACACGCCACACAGTATATAATATCATAACTATACTTAATCATATCAACCAACCAATGCCAACCACACATCAAAATATATACACACACTATCACATACCATTCATTACACATCCTTATCCAACTCTTCACTATACTAACCTCAATCAATCCATCCTCAAACTCATCACAAGCATAAATGAATAAAACGATCCAATCCAACTTCACTGACACGTCCAATCCATCCTTCTCTCTATTACTAATACCTCAATCAACAACTTTATGCACATATACATCTCTTACTACTGACTTACAACCAAAGCTAACCAATAAGACTGAACTCACTACTGTACTACACAACAAATTCAATTAACCTGCACATCCACAAACACATAAGCATCAACGAGATAATCATCACATATAAACATAAAGAAAATAACGATCCAGGCCAGCCACCCTTCTGGTGCCGCCTGTTCGTTAACATAGACTGTAACTCATACACTCAAATTCAACCCTTGTTGGCCCACACCCTCAAGATGGGAAACCAACCTCCACACTTAATCAACATAACCATCTTCCTGCAACTAGTTACCACCAACAATCATACCAACAGAGATTCATATCATAACTAACTACAATAACCAACATTTGACAACAAGTCAAACTAGCCAACAATCAATATCTAACATAAAACCAATAACTAAACACACAGTCAATATTTACCAACACAACCACTAAATCAAACGACAACAATCATCATCACGAAACCACTTTAATCAGGTACGCAACCAACATTCAATACATAATCAACACACAACCGCCAACCCTCCAATCCAACCTCCGTCTCCACCACCACATCACCGGGTGAGACAATCCATAATACCTCCGTCTACACCACCACATCACCGGGTGAGACAATTCACAATACCTCCGTCTACACCACCACATCACCGGGTGAGACAATCAACACACACAACCACCAACACCTCCAATCCAACCTCCGTCTCCACCACCACATCACCGGGTGAGACAATCAATACACACTTTCCGGATGAGACTTTCACCATCCAACCCTTGGCCCTTAACGACGTAGGCGTGCACCCTACACGGTTTGGTGAGACTATCATCACTTGACCCTTCGACCTTCGGGGGTTCATACCCACCGAGGCCCTAAATATAAGGACTTTCACCATTCGCCTCCTGACCATCGGGGTTCACACCCACCGAGGCCCTCACATATAAGGAATTTCACCATCGAACAACATTCCACCACCACACCGATACCAATCAAATAAAATCATATACGACAATCAATCAAATATCACATACGACAAAGGTTAACACATATTCCCATACACACACAATCCAACACACACACTCACACATTCAATCCAACACACACATACGATCCACCACACACACACACACACACACACATACACACACACACACACATTCAATCCAATACACATACACGTGGCAACATACACTCACACTCAAGCCAACACACACACACACACACACGTGTCAACAGACACTATCAACAACAATCACAAACACATAATCACACCTTAACACACCTCATCACACATCAACACATTTCACCACATATCAACACATATCACCACATATCAACACATTATCACACACCAACACATATTATCACACATCACAACCAAGCAATTATAGTCAATTTTAACCAATTTAAAATAGCTCAAGCAACCATAATTTAATTATGACATAAGCTAAGCATAAATCAATTATAAAAATATATAAGTTAGCAAGGATCCTCTTGCCTCAAGTCGAACCGCAACGACCCCAGAGGTCTCCAAACCACTCGAACGAACCTGCGAAATCAATCCGAGCAAAACCCTGGCGTTAATTACTCATCCAATCCACAACCAAATAAAACCCCAATTCAAAACCCTAAAATCAAACCCTTAATTAATTAGGCCAAATCACACCCAAATTCAACCCCAAATTCCATCTCTTAATTAGCAAACCACACACAATCCAACCCATAAGCTCACCTCGTCGACGACCACCGTAAGCCACACTGGGAAGGGCACCTCATCGCCGGCGATCTCAGCCACCACACAACCACAGCGGCCACGAACTGCACCCACACCAGCTCTCTTCGTTACCCACTCTGTCCTCGCCGGAAAGCTGGCTTCTGTCGCCGGAACTCAGCAACAACAGCCACATCAGCGGACGACAGCTCGGACAGCAGCAGCCACGGCTCCACAGCAACACCACGCGGACATCAGCAACACGAACCAGTAGCACCACCACGGCTCCACAACACCACGCGGTCCAAGACGGCTCGCTAGAGAAGAGTAGCTCGCTGGGCACAGGAGGAAGCTCGGTTTCGGCTGGGCACAGGAAAGAGGACGGATTTGGGAGGAGGAGATGGTTGGGCACTCGTGAAGAATCGGGAGAGACAACCACCGAATTTGTTTTAGGGATTTAATCCCCAAAATTCCATTTCTCCCCTTTTAAGTAAATCCCATAATTAATTTACACTTATGCCATTATCCACTTATTTGGGGTATTTCAGAAATGGTTAAAAAATATAGTGTAACATGGTTAAAAGATATAGTGTTTCAAACGAAATAGTTAGTTAATGACCTATAAATTGCGAAGTAAATAAATTAATTATATAAAAAAAATTATTGAAAAATTTTAATAAGAGAAAATGAGCGAGTTCTCTATATATTTGATATTTTAAGAAATTGAAATAATTTAATAAGTTAGTGGAAGGGAAAGTTGTAGATAGTGTGAGTTTTTTTTTTTAAAATGGGATGGTGAGAGTATGGCCGTGTGGGAGGTTACCTATTTTTTTAATTTAAAGCATTAAATTAAAAGAATTACACATTTCACTTTAAAAAGTCACTTGGATCAATATTAGATTCACTTATTTGTATTCGGAAGATATAGTAGATTCACTTATTTGTAATCTTTTAATTTATTTTGTAATTTTCTAATCGATTTATATATTTAAATAACAAAGTATCAATCAATATATACTATAAACTTGTCCTGTGTGAAAAGATTGAGTAAATAGAGTGGAAATAAGCTTGTAATCAATGGCATATTAAATACATCTTCTAATTAAACAATTCTCCCATTTGTAATTGCCTTTTCCTGCTAATTGTACAACGTCCAGTTATGGACTGTTTCAAGCATAAACAAATTTAAAACACAAATATAATTGGCCGCCACAATATGTGGCTGTTTCAAAACAAAGTTAACGAGGTGAGCAAAATAACCCACAAATTCTAATTAACCCACAAATTGATAGCCCACGTTACAGTATGTGAGTGTTTCAAATTTAAAGCACAAATTAATTTGGCCGTTACAATATGTGGCTGCTTCAAACCAAAGTTAACGAGGATGTTACAGAGGTGAGCAAAATAACCCACAAATTCAAATTAACCCACAAATTGATAGCCCATGTTACTTGCTTCTACCTCCCTATAAATGTGAAGCACCCTTGCATTAGAGCCACCGTATGAAAGCAATATCCCCGACACAAAGATTGAAATGGCTTCAGGTTCTTCCAAAAAAACCTCCACCTCCAGCTCCTCCAAAAAAGCCCTTGGAAAGGGGCCGGATAAAGCGATCGATGATTTTCTGGCTTGTTCGTATGTCCCTTTTCCTGAGATGGCTGAAGGGATGGACTGCACTGTCAAGGCTATGGTGATCCGCAGGTGGGATGCCACGACCCTGCAGGAAGGGGTTGACCCATGTTGAGATCAAAACTCATACTTACTTCGCCGCCTCTAACGACACTGAAAAATTTACTGTGTCGCGAATTGTAAGTAGCGGCCCTGGTCTTAAGGTAGTCATCGAACCCACATTAATTTGATGTTACACTTCTACTTCTAATGCAATAATATTTGAAATGGTTTACACAAAACCAATGATCTGTGCAGGCCAGTGAGGGTGAAAGTGGGCTGTCTACTGCGCCCCTTATCTTAGATGTTGAAAAGCCCCTTACAGAAGACCATGTTATTAATGTAGATGCAATAGAGGAGAAAGACAAGTGAAGATCGTTTCAAATGAATCTAGGCATGCCGTTAGGTTTTGAAACTTACATTCATGCTTCCCTCTTTGTATGTCAGGCGTGATGGCGCAAAGGAGGTAACACCCACTGTCAAAACTCCAAAGAAAACCCCAACGAAAAAAAGGAAGGTTGTCATGTCATCATCTGATAAGGAATCGAGTCCTGACGATGAATCGGTTGCGAGCGGGGAACCTGCAAGGATCGAATGATGTGCAATTCAGAACTTGTGTTTTGAACTAAGCATACTCTTATGTTTCAATCCCAAAAAAAACATTAGACCTAAAGTGTTGTTTGTTTTAGCATGGGTGGAAACCTGTGATTCATTTGACTTGAACTATTTCGTTCTGTTTTATCGGACACATATCACCTTGCCATGGTCTTAGTTTGATGATAATATCATGTTTTTTGGGACACACATACACACTGAAAGTGGGCTGTCTACTGACCATGTCACACAAAAGGGTTTGGGTCCTTGGGACATGTTTCTCGAGCATCTGTGTCGCCAATTGGAGCTCCATGTTCAGCTGCAAAGCCTACAATCCAAATGCCTGCATTAGGTTTGCAATAAGTCAATCTATATAAAAATACCCAGTTCGATTTCGATCAGAATCAACCAATCCAAATTTAATTGGATTGCTTCGCTTTCCAGGCTACGGAAAGCATTATTTTTTAAAAGAAAAAGGTAACGGTTGAAGTGTAGAACAATCTGGCAAACATGAGGTACGGGAAAACAATATTTAATTCAAACATGTGCTTTAAGGGTCCTTTGGTGCTCAGAAATTCAAATAGCTCTAGAAGAATAACTTCCTTGGCGTAACCAAACTGGCTTCTACTATTGCGGGGTTTGGGGCTTCGAATATTCCTCAGTTGCTTCATTTGCCAACTCTCATGAGAAGCGACGTGCTCTTTGAAACGGGTGCATTGCTGTAGAGGATTCCAATATTAGGTTTCACTCCCAAAGCTTTTTCCATTGTCCCCAAAATGGAGCTTTCCATACAGGTAAATGTTGATACAAGACAGTAGTTTTATGGGTTCTCAAACCAAAGAAGTATAATCAAGCATCATATCATTATGTACACAGCCAAACATTACTGCTAATCCTAAATCGTTGGCAGTTCTTTATGCAAATTTATGTACACAACAAGAGACACAAATCTCAAATGACCCTCAAGTACCAAACCAGCCAAATCTCCCACATAAACTCAACAACACATCAATTTTGGTCATCCTCAGTCTCAGCTAATGACAATGACTTACCGCACATCCAATCACCAACCCAATGAGCCCACAACAAACATAAAAAATTAGCCCGTACGTAGTACGGGGCTCCGATTTCTAGTTAGTTATAGATTTACCTTGTAATAATGAAAGTTTAGTACATAAATATATATAATTTTTAATTTAAAAATTGAAATAAAAAATGAAAAAAGACATGTGGTAAAGTATTAGTTATAGATTTACCTTACGTGCTGCAAATTTATTTCCTTACGTCCTACACTCAAATTAAATGAAAACATATTACATACGATACTTTATTGGTATATGAAATATACCAATATATTCATTTTTCTATAAATATATGAATTTATATCATATACAGTATATTTTATTTGTTTCTATAAATATCAGATTATGTGTTTAAAATATTTCAAAAGCCACATCCACCTTACTATATAAATAGAGCCCTTTATTTGTTCAAACGACAACTTCATATCACAATAATTTATGCATTTTGCATTCTGAAAAAAAAAAAACAGCATGGTTCATCCTATACCACACGATGTTTCAATCAATAATGAGGTTCTTTTACTTTCCGATATTGTACCGGAAATCCACTTTTTAGGTTTCCACGTATTGCAAACAACTTTTACATTCGGCTTTTAACCCCAATTGATTTATCAAACGATGTTCATTATATGAAATGTTTCATACGAGCTCTGATACCACGTGCTCTGATACCACATATATTTTTTTGTACGTAATCTATTATATATCTACTAAAGTAGAATACCTACTACGCTACGTGATGCCCCCAAAATGAACCAAATTTTTTTGATGCCACGTGACATCACGGTATTGAATTTGTCATGTGTCAAGCTCTCATTTTTTCGTTGGTTTTTCGAAAATCAAATAAAATCAAAGAAAATAAAATATTTGTCCATACTAGCCGGATATGCATACAATATGAATATTTTGTATAATCTATTCATTCAAAAAACATAGCGAACAATATTCTCGGCCATATATTTTTTGTCTGTAATATACTATAAATCTACTAAAGTAGAATATCTACTACGCCATGTGACGCCCCCAAAATGAACCAAAATTTTTCTGCTGCCATGTGGCATCACAGTATTGAATTTGTCATGTGTAGCTCTCAACTGAAATAGTTAAAAAATATAGTGTAACATGGTTAAAAGATATCGTGTTTCAAATGAAATAGTTAGTTAATGACCTATAAATTGTGAAGTAAATAAATTAATTATATAAAAAAAATTAATAAGAGAAAATGAATGAGTTCTCTATATATTTGATATTTTAAGAAATTGAAATAATTTAATAAGTTAGTGGAAGGGAAAGTTGTAGATAGTGTGAGTTTTTATTTTATTTAAAAATGGGATAGTGGGAGTGTGGCCGTGTGGGAGGTTACTTATTTTTTTAATTTAAAGCATTAAATTAACAGAATTACACATTTCACTTTAATAAGGAGTCAAATGACTCAAATGTCAATTCAAGAGGAAGTCACTTGGATCAATATTCTCTACATACTTGCCTAATATTTAAATGTATTCGGAAGATATAGTAGATTCACTTATTTGTAATCTTTTAATTTATTTTGTAATTTTCTAATTGATTTGTATATTTAAATAACAAAGTATCAATATATACTATAAATTTGTCATGTGTGAAAAGATTGAGTAAATAAAGTGGAAATAAGCTTGTAATCAATGGCATATTAAATACATCTTCCAATTAAACAATTCTCCCATTTGTCATTGCCTTTTCCTGCTAATTGTACAACGTCTAGTCATGGACTGTTTCAAGTATAAACAAATTTAAAACACAAATATAATTGGCCGCCACAATATGTGGCTGTTTCAAAACAAAGTTAACGAGGATGTTATAGAGGTGAGCAAAATAACCCACAAATTCAAATTAACCCACAAATTGATAGCCGACGTTACAGTATGTGGGTGTTTCAAATTTAAAGCACAAATTAAATTGGCCGTTACAATATGTGGCTGCTTCAAACCAAAGTTAACGAGGATGTTACAGAGGTGAGCAAAATAACCCACAAATTCAAATTAACCCACAAATTGATAACCCATGTTACTTGCTTCTACCTCCCTATAAATGTGAAGCACCCATGCATTAGAGCCACCGTATGAAAGCAATATCCCCCGACACAAAGATTAAAATGGCTTTAGGTTCTTCCCAAAAAACCTCCACCTCCAGCTCCTCCAAAAAAGCCCTTGGAAAGGGGCCGGATAAAGCGATCGATGATTTTCTGGCTTGTTCGTATGTCCCTTTTCCTGAGATGGCTGAAGGAATGGACTGCACTATCAAGGCTATGGTGATCCGCAGGTGGGATGCCACGACCCTGCAGAAACATTATATAAGCACCGATTACATCTTGGCCGACCATACGATATTAACAAATTGTCTTTGCCCCCTTCCCCCCACCTTTTTTGATGGCTTTAGAGCTTACCTTATTCGTCTTGTATGTCAGGGAGGCACTATTCACTACGTGGTCAGGGCGAACATCAGCCATTGTTTCACGGGCAAGCTTTTGGTAGGCGAAGTTTACAACATTAGCCGCTTTACCGTTGCGCCGCCAAAGCCAACGTATCGTCTCCTTAACTGTAACACCCCCAAATCTGAACCCATTTGGAAATGTATTACCGCCAGTGACCTCAGTGTTCCTTACCGAGATCACCCAAGGCTTTACCGTTTGAATACAAACCATGAAATACAATGATATAAAATGATAACTTTATTCATATAAAACATGAGTCCCGGGATTACATCCCAATCCCGAATAGGACAAACACAGAGTTTACCAAAGTACAGAGGAAGTCTTTAAACAAGGTACAGCGAAAGTCTTTTAAATATATTACAAACAAGGATCTTGACCACAATGGTCATCTCCCAAGGATCTCAACCTGATTAAAATAAATTATTAAAAACATCCAAAAACAATCGTCGTCTTCATAGTCAATCTAGTCTCCTCATCTTCGCTCTATCTGATGTGCCAAATCGAACGGATGACACCAACCAACCATGCAGAGAACAATTGCGGTTGGTTAGTCTACTGAATAGACTATGTAAGGGTACAAAGCAGAATGGTTCGAAGCAGTTGTATTAGGTTAGACTCATCGTTTCTCGAATAATAACCGATGACGATAGTCAACCATCATACTCCTACTGGAATAAACAAGAGGTATGCACAAGAGAAGATTCTGGAAGACTGAATCTTCACAGAAATCGACCCGAAAGAAGACTCCAACGGAAGTGAGTCTTTAAGGAAAATGACAATTCTGGAACGTTAAAAGAATCAGACATCCGTGATTTAAAAGCTGACTTAGATGTTTCGGTTCACGACCAACCTCACCGCTTATAGCGAATCCAGATTGGAAAGAGAACGTACTCTGATCAAAAGTCGAGACGAGCTTTCCTAGCTGCACTATTTACTTAGCTGTACTACTCGCCAAAGGTATATTAATTATGTGCACTCGGACACTTTATCTTATTAAATTCCAAAACCCACATTACATTATAAGCTTTTAAACATATGCCCTGTCACGCAGGACATACAACTAAGGAATGGACCTCACAGAATCCAAGCCTCTGGACTTATATCGAAGGAATGAACCTCACAGAGTCCAATCTTATACTATCGTAGGGTCTTGATCGCCCTTTAACAGTTATAAAGAAACGAATGGACCTCTCAGAATCCAGGCGTTCCTACGAATATTCATGCTAACTAACAGTTCAAGCACAACAATAGTTCAGGATAAATCCACATAAATGCCCTCAAGGCGAACATAAATAATAGCGTTCTTCTAACAGATATACAACCTATTATAATATCATTATTATAGTTTCCAAAACAGTTTATAAAACCATTTCCAGACAAACACAATAATCATTCCAAATTAATTACTCAGATAAACAGCTGATAATTAATGTAAATATGGAACGATGAGCAAGAGCGAACCGCCACTTGCCTTAATCCGTAGAAAAGAAACAAGCCTAACGACAACGACGGGATTCCGGGCTTGACACGGATATAGCTCCGACAACACAACGACCTTCGAATCGACCCATAAAAGGAACCCTGAGTTAGATCCGACATAACCACAGTACGAATCTAAAAACGACGAAAGACAACGAAAGGAACGACGCCACAACGACGACCACCAAAGCCAAAAGCCCAAAAAGGCATTCTGGACACTGGCGGCGGTCGCCGTTCTTGGCGGCGGTCGCCGCAGTTCATCACGGCGGGCGCCGTGAAGAACACGGCGATCGCCGTGAAGAACTCAGACGACAGAAACAGCGAGAAAACTCACCCAAAACACGAGCGACTCGGCCTCCTTCGACTTGCTTTGGTTTCTAACCTCCAAGGCTACCAACAGCTTCACAAAGGCACTCTGGAAACACCACCAAACGACCTCCGGCGAAAGATTCAGAAATCCGGCGAGGCATAAATCCGGTGAGGCAAGAATTTGGGAGAGCTTGGGCTGTGGATTGAGCTCAAAAACCCCTCCCAAACACCTCCTTTTATAGCCAAATGCCAGGAAACACAATGATGGCCCTACGACGAGCTACTCCGGCACTGCCACAGCCACGCCGGTGACCTTCGGGCAAGGATCTCCGGACAACAACGACGGCGGGCGCCGTCATAAATGCGGCGGGCGCCGCCATAGGCCTGGCATCCCCAGCTAGGAGAAGACCCAGTCTGCTCCTCGAGCCTGGCGACGACGGGCGCCGCCATAAATGCGGCGGTCGCCGCCCCTGTGGCTTCGCCGCCTCCTCAGCTCTTAGACGAAAACGATATTAACCCGGGATAAAATTATCGTACGCGAACGAGTATTAAAATCCAAAGCACGTCGTCTGTATTTTATTTCACTGAGAAAAATATTACAGATACAGAGAGCATTACCGAACGTCTTAAACTCTCTGAATTAAATCCGACGTACATAACGGGTACTCGGGAAAAATCCCAGAACTCCAGAAATAGCTTACAAAAATACGGGGTATCACATTAACGGTGATGCATTTGTAGTCCACTTAGAGGGCAATACTATTGTCAGACATCTTGACTGCTCTCCCGAAGGATTTGAGAAATATCCACTCCAATTGTTAAACATACTCATTTACTTATGATTAATACTTTCTCAGGTTCAAGTACGTCAAAAAAAATATAAGATACTTTAATATGACTTCAATTGCTATATATCTTTATTATACTTTGACAAAATAAATTTAATAAACTAATGATATATCCAATATAATAGAAAATAAACAATAAGTTGTAAAATAAGCTTTCCAGTAATCAATTAATATATATATTATGTTAGAAGAAAATAATTTGAAAAACGTGGTTATCACATACTTGTAGACCTGTCACCTGGGTCGGGTTCGATTGGGTCAAGTCAGGTTCGGGTGAAACGGGTTCGGGTCGATCGGGTCTGCTAACATGTTAGAGTCGGGCGGGTCGGGTTTGGGTTGACCAAACGGGTTGAAGGTAACCATCTTTAAATGATTAATATTATGATTTCAAAAAATAATAAATTAATTATATTAACAAAAATAATATTGTATAATTATTTTAAAAAGTATTTTAAAATATTAATAAAAATGAAATTAAAAATATGAAATGACGGGGTCCGTCGAGCTCAGATTCACTATTGGGGTCCGATCCGGTCCTTCGAGTTTGGATTCGGGTCCTTCGAGTTCATATCCTTCTTGACGCAATGACTTTCAGGCCGTGTCTCAACCCAAAAACGTCGGGACGGGTTATTTTTTGACAGGTCAATTATGTTCCATGTTATACATAGACGTTTACTAGAGTGCCACCTCATAAACGAGAGGTAAAGCTTACATGCTTCCCCTTTTTCATGCCATCCATCACATACGTCTAGAAAATGTTGCACCTACCCTGCGTTTGACCACTTATCATACGCACAGGGGAAACACGATCAAGGTGTCCATGTGGGCAGTATAGGCGATGACTTCCTTGAGCGCAGCAAGCGGGCTAAGACCCCACACATTGTTGCTTTGACATCCATGAACGTGCGATAGTGGAATGGTATTGTAGTCCTCTTCCAATTGTTTATCAGTTTATATACCTGCATACCAAACAACCTAAGGCCATTAGATAAATGCGCAGGTGGCGTATATTTGTCCACCACCTCGGCTACAACATTGTATGATACCGAGGACATATATGCTATCAAGAAATTGAGGGATGTAATGAGGTACATGCTTGAACTGCATGCAAAACTATATGGTACTGTAATTACAACTATATCTCTAATTCCCACCTCTTTAACATTCCAGTACCGACGGCCTTCCTACAACATCGCCATCCCTCCATGCAAGTTCTGCTAGGCAAGGAACGCTCTTATAGCTACCGCGTCTTGGAAGAGAGCATAAGGATTTCCCAAAAAGGTATTGGTAATATGGAATCTACTTAGACTATAATTTATGCCCGAAAAGGAGCAATCAGTGCCAAAGATATATTGTTTTGCAGGATTCCATTACCTTCAACATCGGGGTTAAGATTGAAAGGGTGCTTCTAGAGAAAAGCTGGAACTATCCGTCATGTGGTGGAAGTAACTGTAGGAAGGGGTTGACCCATGTTGGAGGCCAGCTCTGTTGTACTTCGTGTTGTAAGATGGTTGAGTTCCCTCGAGTGAGGTATATGGTGCGCCTTTCGTTTGTAAATGAACCGTAATAATTCACATCCGCATAGCACACCTGTGTGAGAAACTAATTCCCTGCAGGTACAGACTACATCTTGAAGTTTCAGATCACATAACAACCCTTCCAGTAACTGTGTTCGATGAACTTGATGAAGAAGAAAGACACGACTCTGATGAAAGAAGTGTCTGTAAGTTTAAAACCGTGCCTACCACATTATGTACGATAAAGCTCAATTGATGTAGCTACTAAATTTGGCTCTTTAGTTTGTGCAGGACGACCCGAAAGAATTTGTGCTCCCATGGGAAATCAAGCAGTTAGCTAACACATACCACGTGTTTGAGATCAAAACTCATACTTACTTTGCCGCCTCTAACGATACTGAAAAATTTACTGTGTTGCGAATTATAAGTAGCGGCCCTGGTCTTAAGGTAGTCATCGAACCCACATTAATTTGATATTACACTCCTACTTCTAATTCAATTATATTTGAAATGGTTTACACAAAACCAATGAACTGTGCAGGCCAGTGAGGGTGAAAGTGGGCTGTCTATTGCGCCCCTTATCTTAGATGCTGAAAAGCCCCTTACAGAAGACCATGTTATTGATGTAGATGCAATAGAGGAGAAAGACAAGTGAGGATCGTTTCAAATGAATCTAGACATGCTGTTAGGTTTTGAAACTTACATTCATGCTTCCCTCTTTGTATGTCAGGCGTGATGGCGCAAAGGAGGTAACACCCACTGTCAAAACTCCAAAGAAAACCCCAACAAAAAAGGAAGGTTGTCATGTCATCATCTAATAAGGAATCGAGTCCTGACGATGAATCGGTTGTGAGCGGGGAACCTGCAAGGATCGAATGATGTGTCAAGCTCTCAACTGAAATGGTTAAAAAATATAGTGTAACATGGTTAAAAGATATAGTGTTTCAAATGAAATAGTTAGTTAATGACCTATAAATTGTGAAGTAAATAAATTATTGAAAAAATTTAATAAGAGAAAATGAATGAGTTCTCTATATATTTGATATTTTAAGAAATTGAAATAATTTAATAAGTTAGTGGAAGGGAAAGTTGTATATAGTGTGAGTTTTTTTTTATAAAAATGGGATAGTGGGAGTGTGGCTGTGTGAGAGGTTACCTATTTTTTTTAATTTAAAGCATTAAATTAAAAGAATTACACATTTCACTTTAATAAGGAGTCAAATGACTCAAATGTCAATTCAAGAGGAAGTCACTTGGATCAATATTCTCTACATACTTGCCTAATATTTAAATGTATTCAGAAGATATAGTAGATTCACTTATTTGTAATCTTTTAATTTATTTTGCAATTTTCAAAAAACGTAGCAAATAATATTCTCGGCCATATATTTTTTGTACGTAATATACTATATATCTACTAAAGTAGAATATCTACTATGCCATGTGACGCCCCCAAAATGAACCAAAATTTTCTGCTGCCACGTGGCATCACAGTATTGAATTTGCCATGTGTCAAGCTCTCAACTGAAATGGTTAAAAAATATAGTGTAACATGGTTAAAAGATATAGTGTTTCAAATGAAATAGTTAGTTAATGACCTATAAATTGTGAAGTAAATAAATTATTTATATAAATAAATATAATTATAATAATATTTATGCTGCCACGTGGCATCACAATATTCTCTACATACTTGCCTACTATTTAAATGTATTCGGAAGATATAGTAGATTCACTTATTTGTAGACATGTCAACTGGGTCGGGCGGGTCGGGTTCGGGTCATGTCAGGTTCGGTTCAAATCGGGTTCGGTTCGATCGGGTTGATAAAATTTTCGGGTCGGGCGGGTCGGGTTGACCCAGCGGGTCGAACATGCCCCTTTTTATGATTATTATTATGATTTTTAACTTTAATAAAATAATTATAATAATATAATTAGTATTATATTATTATTTAATAAAGTATATTAAAATATTTAATATAAATAAAATATACAAAATAAAGGGGATCCACGAGTTCGGATTTGCGTTCGGGTCGAGTCGGGTTCGGGTCCTTCTTGACCCAGTGACGTTCGGGTCGGGTTCGGGTCCTTTCGGGTTGGGTCGGGTTTTCGGGTTGGGTCGGTTTTTGACAGGTCTACTTATTTGTAAGCTTTTAATTTATTTTGTAATTTTCTAAATTATTTGTATATTTAAATAACGAAGTATTAGTTATAGATTTACCTTGTAATAATGAAAGTTTAGTACATAAATATATATATTTTTTAATTTAAAAGTTGAAATAAAAAATGAGAAAAAGACATGTGGTAAAGTATTAGTTATAGATTTACCTTACGTGCTGCAAATTTATTCCTTACGTCCTACACTCAAATTAAATGGAAACATATTACATACGGTACTTTATTAGCGTATTTGCATTTTTTTTAAAAGCAACAAGAGAGAGGAGAGAAAAGAGTGTAGAGCACACGAAAATCTTCTTTAAATCTAACCTAAATCGAGAAGGAAATAAAGATCATTATATACGACTAAATTACAAAAATTGATTTCATTAATACAATAAAATCTCAAGTAATTTATAACTTACAATATATATGTATATTATCAAGATTATTTCCTTTGTGGATGTAGTAGATTTATTTCCTTTGTGTATATAATAGATTTACGATTGTATACTGATCAGTGCTACTTTGTGGGGTTTAACTAGGAATTGTTATCGGTGTTTTGGGTACCATTTGGATGAGTTTAGAGCGTTATTGTGGAGTATGGAGTTGAGGAGAAGTAGTATGATATTGGTGGCGTAGAAGAGCTTAAATGAAGATACATTGAAGATGGAGACAAGCCACAAGAGAAGACGAAGATCAGAAGCGAAGAAGAGCTACAGTGAAGAATCCGCGGTCGCGGACGCCAATTCCGCGGTCGCGGAAAATACGAAGACAACGAGATTCAACAGTAAGTTTTCCGCGGTCGCGGAAAATCCTCCGCGGTCGCGGAAACGAGCATCAGACGCACACCGAAGATTTCGTCCGAGTTAACTATTTATTTTATTTCCTTTTTCTCTGTTTCTTTTATTTCGTTAGATTATTTTCTTTCCTTTTAGATTTCAATTGCTATCTTTAGTTGAGGTTTGCTAGGGTTATATAACCTAATAGTTAGCAGCCTCCTTTCATCGAATCATTCATTATCAGTTTTTCCAGTTTACGTTCAATTTTTCCTTTGAGTTTTTGTTTCAAGACTATGAAGAACTAAGCACCATTTGCTTAGTCCGACGATTGAAACCTTCATTTGATATATGATTGTGAGGTTATAGTTCTATTCCTATTCCTTTGACTATATCTTTTCTCTTGAGCTTATTCCTATTGATTATTATTGATTTGACTGGCCTGATCAACTAGTTGATATTAGTAATTGTCTATTGCTAGGGTTTGAATATTTCGAGTTGAAATCCCTTATCTTGTGTAGCAAACATGACATTCTAGGACTAGTTGGACTAGTTTATTGTGAAAGAGAATTGATTATGTGTTAAATGCTGCGAGTTGTGGTGTTGCATGTATCCTGGTTAATTCATATGCTTCTTGCTGCTATTGTTCTAAATCTTGATAGTTTCTCGTGCGTTCGATAGTTAGGGTTGCCAAGACTAGTTGGACTGGTAACTATTTCAGAATAGGGACAAGAATATTCATAGGAAGGAATAAAGATAATCTATGATCAGTCAATCAAATGAATGGTGGATATTTGTCTGGCTAAGTACTTTTTCCCAATTGATTACAACCTTTGTTTTGATTTACTTTGTTTACTTGCAAACAACCAACAAACCCCCCTTTGTTACCTTTGACATACTACTTGCATAAAGAAAGATAACTCCTCCATGTGGGATTCGACCCTTGCTTGCCTATTCTACTAAGTTAGGTTTTTAAGGATGTACTTTGATTGGGCATCACGACTTTAGCCCCTGTCATATACTAAGCATAGAGGGGGGGGGGGGGGGGGGGGGGGGAATTCATATGTTTTTAATGTATATATAATTGTATATTTACAAATTATTCACTAAATAAAAACTTTAATAAGGATAGTTATCTTCTATGTAGTATATTTTATTTATGTTAATTTCTAAAACTGTAAGTTATATGAAATAAAGATTTGTTAATATTATGGCAGAATAATTTCTTTAAATCATGTAGGATCGTATACTAATTCTATAAAGGAAAAAATATTTATCATATATTTGTAGTTTATATGTGATTGCATATTAAATTTATTTAGGTATTAGTTGTATTTAATCGTTTGTATATATAATATAGGCTAGAAGATTGCAGGAGGAGTTCTGTGTGTTGAGATTTTGAAGTTGTTCAATACTAGGAGTCTTAGAAAAATCTCAGAAGTTGTTCAATTGGAATAGGCATCGAAAATAAAGGTATTTTTTTGTGTTGTTCGATTTCTAATGTTTGACTGTGTTCATTTACAACTAAATCAAGGTTACTTAAAACATGCAATAAAGCTAATCTACTAAGTACTCTATGAGAATACTAATCAGAACTTAAATCTAAACGACTAAGTTCTTGGCGTACCTTTACGTCTTCCATACATAAGCAATACCAATCCAATTTTTTTTATTGATGCTTCCAAACCGAAATCACACACAACATTCCTATACCAAGAATAAATAATGTTTATTAGCTAATAGATTTATAAAATACATTAATTTCTACATGTTAAGTACAAAGAGATAGAATAATGACCTTATTGTATATCTTGAATCTCAGTAATAGATGTATATTGGATGACAAATGCTAAAACCTGTATTTTCAGGGGATAAAAGATCAGTATATATTTTTTATGTTAATGATCAATAAAGGATAGTCTTAATTTTATTGCAGGAGGCATACCCTTAGATATTTCAGTATAGGTTTAGGGTTTAGGTCTTGGCTTAAGTGTCGAGTCCAATTCCACATGGAATTCCTACAACAGAATAAATATGTTAAGTACATAATACATTCTGGAAAAAATGAACAAAGTATGATGTTAATTCTAAAGTTAAGTAACCATGACCTGGAAGTACATCTTCAATCAGCCTCAGCCTAAGATATGTAGTCTTCGAGATTGAATGTTGAAACTTGTAATGCCAAAAATTTAATGATGATTAACTAATATACATTTTATGAATCATATCAAGATAGGCAGAATTTTATCATATTAGTCATACCTTCAATTCTGCCATGGTTATGTGAAATAAAATACATATTTGTTTCCAACTCCAATCACATATGGAATTCCTGGATGTTATATGTTAAACCCTATAATTCCAAATAATTTATAATCAGTAATTACCATACAAGAATATGATCATAAAATTGTATGTGTGCAAAATTCTTATGTCAGCCAGAGTACCTTGTAGAATATGATTAAACTTAAGTTGAATGCTCTCTATTTGATTTCCAGTTCAGAACCATATACATTTGACGCTTGATTTGTTCAAATGTAAGCTTGCAGAAGTAAAAAAACAAGTAATTAGAATATAATTTTAGAAGGATAATTAAATAATGTAGATTGAAATTTCAAATGTTCTACCTTGCAGAATATGAATATATTGAACTTGATATTCCATTAATATTGTATTCACTGTTGTTATCAGGGCCACATCGAGTGCTCACCTGCAATCAGAGAGAGGAGAGGAATTGCAATGGTTAGTTTCGTACTGTATGAAAAAATTATTTATTATAGATATAAGTTGTATATAAATGTTACTGTTATGTATACTATTGTTCTGTATATAGTATATTTTCTTCATATACATGGAAAAAAATATAAAATATACATTGCAACATTTATTTAAATGTATATAATTATCCTAGATATATTATTATAGCTAAAGGGGTCGGAAGAGAGATTGTGTGTGTGTGTGTGTGTGAGAGAGAGAGAGAGAGAGAGAGAGAGAGAGAGAGAGAGAGAGAGAGAGAGAGAGAGAGAGAGAGAGAGAGAGAGATGGAGAGACAGAAAGAGAGAGATGTAGAAACGAACCTACTTCTTAAAACCCAATATTTACAATCCTTCCACCAAACAGTCAAATAGAGACAAACATGTGTTGAAAATCGCTTTTGATTTAACCCTGCAAGAAAAAGTTTTAAAAAATAGATCTGTAAAGTCAAATAGAGAGATAGAGAGAGAGGGGTGTGTGTGTGTGTGAGAGAGAGAGAGAGAGAGAGAGAGAGAGAGAGAGAGAGAGAGAGAGAGAGAGAGAATGAGAATGAGAATGAGAATGAGACAGAGAGCTTAGCTTTTAATTTCTTTGATGACATTAGGGACACCTCCTTAACCTTTATCTTGAAGGTCTTCTTTGTTGGATCTGAAACCCTTCGGTGGCTTTCCATGTTAAATGAATACAGATGTGGTCCAAAGCACTCTTTGTTTAAACCTTGAAGACAAAGAGGTAAAAAAAATGATATGTAAATTAACTTGTAGAGAGAAAAGGTTTAGGGTGAGAGATTGAGAGAGGGAGAGAATGAGACAGAGATAGATCATCCTTACATTTATCCACATTTGATCTCGCCAGAACATCCCCCATGCGTCTAAAACCCGTCGATTGCTCTGCATGTTATTAAACAATGTAAATAAATAAAAATTACCAGATCTGTAAATAAACATAAAGGATCCACACTAACAGAAGACTCACCTAGATCGTTTGTACTTCGTATTGTACATGTTGGAGCTTGATCTCCTCATCACCGGCGGTGGTGTGCATGTAAAACAAGAGAAACAAATATACATTGTCTGTTACAAAGATTAGGTGTGACCTTAATAGAGAAAGATAGAGATGAACAATGTAGGTATTTTTCCATTGTTTTGAATCAATGGATCTGGAAGGTTTCAAAAAGAAATAGAAAGTTTTGAAGGAAGGTTTAGGGGACCGACACAGAGAAAGAGAGAGATGGAAGATAGAGATGGATCTGGAAGCTTTCAAAAAGGCTGACACAAAGAAAGAGAGAAAGGAAGAGAGAGAGAGAGAGAGAGAGAGAGAGAGAGAGAGAGAGAGAGAGAGAGAGAGAGAGAGAGAGAGAGAGAGAGAGAGAGAGAGAGAGAGAGAGAGAGGGTAATATAGATTAAAGCCCATTAAGGCCCAATTCAAAAGTTACAGATAGTTAATTAGTTCGGCCAATAAGCCCAATTCATTTTCACTAACTTGACAAAATTAAGCCCAATACTAATCCCATTATAAAGCTG
Organism: Rheum nobile; assembly: GCA_027886185.1. NCBI lineage: Eukaryota > Viridiplantae > Streptophyta > Magnoliopsida > Caryophyllales > Polygonaceae > Rheum > Rheum nobile. The sequence goes on along the minus strand of WOAB01000669.1, from coordinate 592,797 downwards.
CCATTATTTCTTTCGGTTGTTTAACATATTAATTGGGCCAAAAAACCCATATTTATAATTTTTAAGCCAATACTTATTTATTCAAAAGCCCATATATTTAAATTAGTAAAGGCGAGCCAGTTTAATTTAATAATTATTATAAACTCGAATCGGTTTTATATAATATCAGATAATATAGTCGAGCCGATTTAGTGGTAATATCATATTTGACCTCATTAAAATATATATTTGACAAAAAAAATATTTAACAAAGAACAAATGAAGAATAGTCTTCATCAAGAAGATTCTAAATGATGAATCGTTTTCTACCTGAAACCCAAAAAAAACAAAGCAAACAACGACAGAATGAACACATGAGATTTTCTTATGGGTGGTTCTAGGGTAAAATATGATATTTTCCAAACGATGAAAACAGTCAAAACCAATCAAATGAAGAATACTAGAGGTAACTACCAGGTTTTATTCAATCAAAATTTATTAGGGTTTCAAACTTAAGGGATCTTCAGATTAAGAGAGAAAGAGATAAAAAGACAAAGAGAGTGGGCGACAGACAAAGAGCTCGAGACAGAGACAATGACCTTAATGGATAACCAGAAAAAGAAATAAAGAGAGAGAGAGAGAGAGAGAGAGAGAGAGAGAGAGAGAGAGAGAGAGAGAGAGAGATTACCTTTCTCCACTGTGGATCTGAAAACAACATCCCCTCTTTCAGAAACAAGAAGTCAGGACGACCGTCGTGGATCTTCGCTTTGCATGTGAAATTTGGGACAACACCGACCTTGGATCTCATGAAGACGACAACGTTTAACCTCCAGATCTCCTTTTTCCGTATTTGTATACAGATTTGAAGTGCGGTGGTGGATTATCAGAGGAAGTGGAAGTCAAAGATCCAGATCTGTTTATTTTGGAAAATTACAGATCCAGATCTGGAGATTTATTGTTTTGGCTTAGCAAAGGGAAACTGGAAATGAAGATTTCCGGTGATGTAGCGAAAGAGGAAGACGATTCTTTGATTTGTTCAAAGAATCTGCCATTGTTATTCAGTTTGAGTGAAAAGAAGAGTGAAACCCTAAAATGGAGAAAGCAAAGAGGGAGAGTGAACAGAGATGGCGGAAATGGAAAGAAGAGAGGGATAGTGAACATAGACGGAAACCTTTCTAAAGCGGTAGGGTTTCCGCTTTTCATTCATTTTGTTTGTTTTTATTGGATTAGGGCCGATCAGATATATGCCAAGCCCAGTCCAATTGAATCAAACAGATAAGGATGCTTCAGTCTGGGACCGAATTAATGAATCAAATTCAAAGCCCGCAAATGGGCCTTGAAGCCCATTACGAATATGGATTTATGTTGTAACACAAATTTAAATTGGCCCATAAGTCCATTTATATTGTAAATATTTATTTCTTTTTTTAATAATACTAAATAATTAATTAATATGTACATTTATAATAGCAGGCTGCGTAATTCCTATGTAGTATTTGGGCCTATTAGCCCAGTAAATTTTATCAGGCCAATAAGTCCATTCAAATTTAAATAGGAGGCTTCGTAATTCCTAAGCAGTATTTGGGCCTATTAAGCCCATTAAATTCATAATCCACAAATATTAAAGTATAATTTTTTATGTATAGCAGACTTTTTAAATTTTCTAGATGGTAATATAGATTGAAGCCCATTCAAAAGTTACAGATAGTTAATTAGTTGGGCCAATAAGCCCAATTCATTTTCACTAACTTGACAAAACTAAGCCCAATACTAATCCCATTATAAAGCTGTCGTTATTTCTTTCGGTTGTTTAACATATTAATTGGGCCAAAAAGCCCATATTTATAATTTCTAAGCCAATACTTATTTATTCAGAAGCCCATATATTTAAATTAGTAAAGGCAAGCCGGTTTAATATAATAATTATTATAAACTCGAATCGGTTTTATATAATATTAGATAATATAGTCGAGCCGATTTAGTGGTAATATCATATTTGACCTCATTAAAATATATATTTGACTAAAAAATATTTAACAAAGAACAGATGAAGAACAATCTTCATCAAAAAGATTCTAAATGACGAATCGTTTTCTACCTGAAACCCAAAAAAAACAAAGCAAACAACGACAGAATGAACGCATGAGATTTTCTTATGGGTGGTTCTAGGGTAAAATATGATATTTTCCAAACGATGAAAACAGTCAAAACCAATCAAATGAAGAATACTAGAGGTAACTACCATGTTTTATTCAATCGAAATTTGTTAGGGTTTCAAACTTAAGGGATCTTCAGATTAAGAGAGAAAGAGATAAAAAGACAAAGAGAGTGGGCGACAGACAAAGAGCTCGAGACAAAGACATTGACCTTAATGGATAACCAGAGAAAGAAATAAAGAGAGAGGGAGAAAGAGAGAGAGAGAGAGAGAGAGAGAGAGAGAGAGAGAGAGAGAGAGAGAGAGAGAGAGAGAGAGAGAGAGAGAGAGAGAGAGAGAGAGAGAGAGAGAGAGAGAGATTACCTTTCTCCACTGTGGATCTGAAAACAACATCCCCTCTTTCAGAAACAAGAAGTCAAGACGACCGCCGTGGATCTTCGCTTTGCATGTGAACTTTGGGACAACACCGACCTTGGATCTCATGAAGACGACGACGTTTAACCTCCAGATCTCCTTTTTTCCGTGTTGGTTTATAGATTTGAAGTGCGGTGGTGGATTATCAGAGGAAGTTAAAGTCGAAGATCCAGATCTGTTTATTTTGGAAAATTACAGATCCAAATCTAGAGATTTATTGTTTTGGCTTAGGAAAGGGAAACTGGAAATGAAGATTTTCGGTGATGTAGCGAAAGAGGAAGATGATTCTTTGATTTGTTCAAAGAATCTGCCATTGTTATTCAGTTTAAGTGAAAAGAAGAGTGAAACCCTAAAATGGAGAAAGCAAAGAGGGAGAGTGAACAGAGATGGCGGAAATGGAAAGCAGAGAGTGAGAGTGAACATAGATGGAAACCTTTCTAAAGCGGTAGGGTTTCCACTTTTCATTCGTTTTGTTTGTTTTTATTGGATTAGGGCCGATCGGATATATGCCAAGCCCAACCCAATTGAATCAAACGGATAAGGATACTTCATTCTGGGCCCGAATTAATGAATCAAATTCAAAGCCTGTAAATGGGCCTTGAAGCCCATTACGAATATGGTTCTATGTTGCAACACAAATTTAGATTGGCCTATAAGTCCATTTATATTGTAAATATTTATTTCTTTTTAATAATACTAAATAAATAATTAATATGTACATTTATAATTTTATTTTGAAAAACTTTAATAAGTATTTGTGTGTGTTATATAGTATTATAAAAATAAATTAGTTGAAGGTGTGGCAGATGTCATTATAATTTTGATTTTATTAATTTAAACTCTTTACATATACATATTGGCCCGCAAATTGATTTGTTTGATTTTAAAATTTGGGCTTGTAAGCCCATAAAAAATTATGAGGCTTATTGATATGTTAAATATTTAATGGGACAATATCCCATTAATTAATTTATTTCTTTATAAGTATAAATATTAGTCGATTTTAAATTTGTCCATGTAGTCAATTTTATTAATTTAGTCTGTTTTATTGATGAGAGGAGGCAATAGATTAGGGTTAGGGTATTCAGCTACATTTTTATATTTTTTGTTTATTTTTATATTTTTTAATAGAACAAAAATAGAAAACGGGATGTGAAATATCAGGCTTTATCAGTTTGATATGATAGTGTTGTACTTGGGCCCTTTATCCCATTAACAATTGACCCATAAGTCAAATTTGTTTGTCAAAGTATTTATTATTTTAATAATATTAAAATAAATAAGTAGTATGTAATTTTTTGTATCATTTACATGTATATATATATAATTATAAAATAAAAATAAATGTTTAGTATGTATATTTATTTAATTTGATTGAAATAATATCAAAAATTATCAAGTGATTGTGTTATTTACTAATTAACCCAAAATAATATAATTTTGTGATTGGATGCTATTAGAGACAAATGAAACTGGACGAATTACATTTAATACAAATAATATTTTGTTACATAAATCGGACTTTTTTTAGTTGCCCGTCTTTTTGACTCCGAAATTATTGTACTTGGGCCTAAAAGCCCATTAAACCAATTCAAAGTTGTTTCAAATATTTGCCCCATAAGTCCATTTGGACTTATGTAGTGACAATTTTTTATTATATTTTTATAGTACTATAATAAATAAATAATTTGTAAAATTATAACTTTTATTTTGAATAGATATATTAAGTATTTACATATATTTATTTATTTTTATACTATTAAAACAAAATAATTAGTATGTAGTTTTATTTATTTTACTTTGAATATATTTCAGATTTCCAGGGTGATTTTATTATGGACGAATTAACCCGACATAATAGAACGTTGAGATTGGATGCTATTAGAGAGAAACGACAACGGATACATTCAAATCGACCAGGTTAATAAATTGCATTCAATTGTTTGACAATTTTTGCCGATAAATTGAAATATAAACTTTAATATACGTACTAATTATGCATGTTCTATTCTTGGAGTTAGTAACAATTCTTTTGTTAATGATCGTATTCCCATGTCCGACATTTCAAATGGTTAGTAATTGTTATGCTATAAAATATCTATTTACTTCGATTTGGCCATATATATTGTAATATTGTTTGATGTTCAATATTACAAAATATTTTAATTTCATGATCGCGAAAATGATTAGTACGTTCAAAATAAAGAGTGGAGGGTTATTAATAATCTATCATTATTTAATACTTTAATGTTCAGGTACAAGAAGTTCATCTGCATTGCCAAGATGTTCAAACAATGTGCCATATATAAGTGATGGTAGTAACCGTTTTATTAAGTGTCAAAATTTATGTTTGGTTATATTCATAAGTAGATTATAATATACCTTTTTATTTACAGTTGAATTGCACAATGACATGTTTACAAAACAAATTGATCTGCAAAATGTTGAACAAGGTATGGTATTCGTAAAAGTTATATGAAATGAGTGATTTTTTTTATTTGTAATATTTGAAGTTTATTTTCATGCACAACTTAGCTCGACATAGGAGGAAGTTGAGAATGAATGTCATACGGCATAAGCGACATGGAACACCACTAATCGAATCAGGTTAGCAAAAAATAAATCGTAATTAGTTTAAATTAATAATTAATGTAGAATTTGCTTAACCAAAATTTGTGCAGGCATTGTACTTGGAAATATTAGCAATTATGTACTTACCCAAGCTACACCATTATCTATTACGGTTAATGGTCAGTTATTAATGAAATATATTATTTAATATACTTTTATACATGCATTGTCTTACGTTCAAGGTTTTCAAAACGAATCATTATTTAATACTTTAATGTCCAGGTATAAGAAATTCATCTGAATTCCAGGATGTTTATCTATTGTACCACACATAAGTGATGATAGTATTCAATTGTATTTATAATTGTACTAAGCATAGTTGTTATTTTTTAATCTTTGATTATGTGTATTTATATAAGAAAAATATTAATATCCATGTATTTATGTAGTGTCCGCTAATGTTACGCCGACAGGTTTACATTTACCAATAGTGGATCAAACCACTAATAACTCAGTTCTACATATAAGGCTAAATGACAAGGAAAACTATGGTACCAAATTTATGTTTTATAAAGTCATGTTCTTAAGTATTATAATATTTTATTTCTTACATCACTATGTGTAGTATGGTATATCTATTTATTTGCATCTCCGTTACAGAACGTGTAATATCCCTCATTTTATAAGGATATTTTGGAATTTTTCCAACTCCCGTATTACAAGTCGGATTAATTTCAGAAAAGTTCAGACATTCGGTAATATGTTTGATCTCTGTAATATTTTTTCCGAGTAATATAAAATACAATTGACGTATTTTCGGGGTTAAATAGTCGTTCGAGTACGAATATATTTAACCCGGGGTTAAGAAGATTAACCCAAAGTCAAAACGGTCAAAAAGGATGAAAATTGGCCTTGATCGCACCCCACGGTCAAGTGGCCGCACCCGCGGCGAGGACCAGTTCTGAAGCAACAGGTGAGGCGGTCACTGGGCGCCACCGCACCCTGCCGCACCCCGCGGTGGGATGTTTTTTTTCTGACGACGTTATCCTCTTCCCCTCCACTGCAAGTGGCGCCGGTTGTCAGCAAGGGGCTGTCTCCCTTGGTCGAGGGCTTGTCCCCTGCTTGTTCCCCTCCTAGCTGGGCCTATAAAAGGGAGAGAAAGCTGAAGAGGAGAGTGCTGATCTGCTCTTCTTCCTCCTAAGAAAATCTCCATTAAAGCCCAAGCTTTTGAGCTTTGTTTGAGAGGTAATCGAACCCCTTTGAGCATTTAGAAAGGTGTTCCTAAGTGGTATTCTAAAGCCTAAGAAGGTTAGAAGTGGAGCCACAATCGAATCGGAAGCCAACGAACCAAACCAAGTGAGTTTCGCCATTAAAGTTGTCGAAAGCTCTCGCCCCTGTCATCCCGCCGCACCCGCGGCAGAGGCTCCACCGCACCCGCGGCGAGCTTACCCGGGTTGTGTGTTCTTGGGTGTTTGGCGTTGGGTGAGGCTTGGCTCCTTCGATTCTTTTAGTATTCTTTTAGATTCATATATGTGGATATTGAATCTAACTTAGGGTTTCATTTTGGGTCGATCCGAAGGAATCTGTGGTCTCAGATCTGTCCCTGTTTCGGACCTAGGAACTCATCGTCTCTAAGCTTTTCTTAAACTTCTGCGGATCTAAGGCAAGTGGCGGTTCGCTCTTGCTCATCATTCCATATTTCAATTAATTATCAATTGTTTAGTTGTTAATTAATTTGGGATGATTTACTGTTTGCATTGGGAACAGTTTTGTTAAATGATATGATTAAAAAGGAGATATTATAATAGATTATATATCTGTTAGAATAACGCTATTATATATATATATATGTGATTAATTATAGATATTATGATAGGATGTATATCGTTAGAACAACGCTATTTTATCTGTTATTGGCCATGATGGCTTTGATGTGGATTATTATTGTGCTGAACTGTTTAGTTAGCACGAGTATTCGTAGGAATGCTACTGAGTATCTCATTGCGAGTGCTAGTCGTTTTTTGATAACCTGGTGGTTAGGATTTAGTTCCTACCATCCTTCTCTGGTCTTGACCATACCCTTACTCAGGGTTTGTGCACACAGCTGGTGCCGCTTGTTGGGATTTAGTTCCCGAGGGATTTAGTTCCCGATGGATTTAGTTCCCGATTCGACTTTAGGGATTTAGTTCCCGAGTCAACTCCGCCTTAGGGATTTAGTTCCTGACTCCGTTGTTTGGGATTTAGTTCCCGAGGGATTTAGTTCCCGATTCAACGTTAGGGATTTAGTTCCCGAGTCAACTCCGCCTTAGGGATTTAGTTCCCGACGGTATCTCTTTATCCCGTGTGGATGAGATTTTAAAAGCTTATAATGTGATGATCGTTTTGGAATTAAATGAGATAAGTGTTTTAGTGCACATGATTAATATACCCTTTGGGTGAGTAGTGCAGCTAGGCAATAGTGCAGCTAGGAAATCTCGTCTTGACTTTGATCAGAGTAACGTTCTCTTTTCAATCTGGATTCGCTTTGAGCGGTGAGATTGGTCGTGAACCGAAACATCAAGTCGTTTTGAACGCTTGTATGGTTATTATTTATGTTCCCCAATATTTGTCATGCTTCCGATAAGGCTCATTTCATTGGAGTCTTCTTTTGGGATTGATTGTTGTGAGACTCGGTCTCCAGAATCTTCTCTTGATCATGTCTCTTCTTGTGTTTTAGTAGAGTATGGTGGTTGACTATCGTTATCGGTTTTTGATTCGAGGAGCGATGAGTCTAACCTAATACGTATACTTCGAACCACTCTGCTTTGTACCCTTGCATAGTCTTTCATTAGACTAACCAACCGTAATTGTTCTCTGCATGGTTGGCTGGTGTCATCCGTTCGATTCAGCACATCAGATAAGTTGCCATCCCGTGAAGGCTAGAACGACTATAGAGGCGAACGGTGTTTTGACCAGTTTATTCAGGTTAAGATCCTTGGCGGGTGATCATTGCGATCAAGACCCTTTTGTTGGTTATTTAAAGTCTTCCGCTGTATTAAATATATCTTGTATTAAGTCTTCCGCTGTATTTTGGTTGTCTTTCGGATTATGGATGTAATGCCGAGACAATGATTTTAATTGAAAGCTATGATATTTTGTATCATAATTCTTGTTTGATGATTTATATCAACTGGAAAAGCCTTGGGTGACATCGGACAGTACATCTGAGGTCACTGGCGGTAATACTTTCAAGAGGTTATTTGGGGGTGTTACAGACTTGGTATCAGAGCCGAAAGTTTTTAAAGAAACGGGTGGGTTTTAAAATGTTTTACAGGAACAAAACTTTTATAAACCGTTTACTCGTTTGAAACTGAGAAATATTTTCGAAGGCTCTGAATTTTCAAAGAATTTTTTTACCGTTCTAGTCGTGCCTTCTTTTTTAGTCTGATGTGAAAACGAACTTCCATATTTAGAAAAAACTAATTCTCTGTTCGTCACTCGTAGATTCTGAGTGCTTTCGTTTCTCTTCAAAAGGACTCGGAAGAAGTCAAGGTGGTTTCGCCATCTCCAATAAGGCTTGAATTCCCCGTTCCCTCGTTATGATTTGAGGTTGTAGAACCTAGTAACTTGGTTTGAGTTCATCAATGAAATTTACCTAGTTTGATCTCTTCTAAGTTGATTTCATTACGTTAAGTACATTGGAAGATATTAATGTATGAAATCCTTGGAATTTGATCGGTAAATAGATGGTGAACACGAGGAACACTATCCGTGCTGGTGTTGGGCCGAGTAATGACCCCAAGCCAAACGTAAGGAATGATCCGAACCCTGTGGAGGAACACGAGTCTGTTTCTCATTACAATCCAAGAGGCAATGGCCAAGCTCAGGCCAACGCTCCAGTCATATTTTATGCAGCAGCAGTTGAAGCAATATGGGGTATTGTAATGCAAGCATTTACGGATATAATGCGACCAAACGTACCTCAGGCACAGGCTGTGCCAATTCCTCCAGTAGTTCCTAGGCTTGAGGAACAAGATGTCCATGTACACCGAGAAGAGGCAGTCAGGAATAGAGGTAATTATGGCCGAGCACTAAAGGCCATTAATTCTATGAGGCCTGACAGCTATGATGGGAAATGAGAGCCAGTCAGAGTGGCTCATTGGTTCTCACATATGGAACGGTTATTTCGTAATGTTGAGTGCACAGAAGCGGAGAAAGTGCACATTGCTTCCCTTCAATTGAAAGAAGATGCTAGCGAATGGTGGGAGAACACCGGTCTAGCTGATCATGTTGATTTGAACTGGGGAATGTTCAAGGCTAAAATGACAGATCGTTTCTTCTCTCGAGCTATGAGGGAAGAAAAGCATAAGGAATTCCTCTATCCAAAGACGGAGGGATTAAAAGTTACTGAGCTAGCGACCAAGTTCAATCACTTGTTGCAATACGCTGGGTCGGATGTGTCCAGCGAGGAGCAGAAGATCTGGTACTTCCATGAATGGATGAGCCCGGACATTAAGCCATGGATGGTGCGTCACGGATGCTCTACCTTGGAGCAGTACGTGGATGCAGCCTATAAGTTGGAGGTGACTCTAGAGGAGTCGACCAAGAAGCGTAATAGCCAGAGGCAGGTGCAGAACCAGCCTTAGGCGAGTGGATTTAAACGTCCTGTGCCACCGTCAGATTTAGCCAAATCTGGCCGAGCAAAAACGGATATGACTCATGATGGGTCTACGCAACGTTCGGGTCAGAGCAATAATCTGATCCAGTGCTACAATTGTGGTACTTACGGGCACAAGCGTAATGCGTGTCCAAAGGAGAAGAAGACGTGCTATGGCTGCGGAAAGGAGGGCCATATGCAGACGTTCTGTCAGCAGAGGAGGTGGAAAGGAGCTAAGTCACGCCAGGGGTCTGTTAATCAGAACAACCGACCCAGGTTTAGTCCGGTGGAAGCTCCTAGTCCTTCAATGCAGACAACTGCACAGAACAAGGGGAAAGCCCCAGTGGCTTCTGGAAGTCAAGGTCAACGCCTTTACGAGATGCGTGAGGCGGATGGACCTGATGCTCCAAATGCTTAAAGCGCTTATTAACTTTTGTTGGTATGTTGTTGATTTGGGTGTTACCCAGTCTTTCGTTTTGGATAGTTGTGTAGTAAGTTAAGTTGTGTGTGCAACGAGGTTGTGAACCTTTTGTGTAACTCTTCTTATTAATGAACATTTGGTTTATACCAAGTTAGTGTTTTGTTGCTTGGTATGGGGTGAGGTCTCGTGTTCGAGACTCGCCAACAACATCTTTGGAGATGGCTGCCTATTAATTAGGTGGAGCTACCAAGGATGGGTTGAGTTGTATGGACAGCGGCTCATGGCAACAGTGGACGCTGGTAATGGCTGGGCCTGGGCTCGGAGCCACTAGTGGGCCATCTGTAAACCATATAATGGGCTGGTCCAAAATGGTGACCATTTAGTTGGAACCAAGCATTTGTCGGATTTTCCGATTACCATTTAGGGTAAGAAGTTCGAAGCGGATTTGATCCGAATAGCCATGGCTCCATACGATAATTTCTCGGTATGGATTAGCTGACGTGTCATGGGGCGGTCATCGATTTAGTTCAAGGACTGTGTCGGTGTCATCTGGGGGCCAGTGTGTGTGCAAATTTAAGGGTCGGGATGACGCTGATAACGGCAGGCTCATCAATGTGATGGCTGCGTTTAAGCTACTTTGATAAGGTTGTGTCGGGTACCTTTGCTACCTGGATCCGCCCATGAAAGATGAACCATCAATTCTTGATATTCATGTAATTAGTGAATTTTCGGATGTCTTCCCGAAAGAGATTCCTGGATTACCCCCGTATCGTGACGTGGAGTTTACAATTGACCTCGAGCTTGGTACTACGCCGATTTCGGAGGCACCGTACCGGATGGCTCCTGATTGAGATGCAAGAGTTGAAGAAGCAACTCGAGGATCTTCTTGACAAGGGTTACATAAGGCCGAGTGCATCGCCTTGGGGTGCTCCGGTTCTGTTTGTCAAGAGGAAAGATGGATCATTTCGACCTTGTTCCGACTAGCGAGAGTTGAATAAAGTCACGATCAAAAACAAATATTCGTTGTTGAGGATTGATGATCTGTTGGATCAATTGCAAGGAGCAAAAGTCTTTTCCAAAATCGATCTGAGGTTTGGTTACCACCAACTCAGGACTCGTAAGGAAGATATTCTGAGGATTACTTTCCGGACGAGATATGGTCACTACGAGTTCGTAGTCACCAATGCTCCAGTAGTTTTCATGGACCTGGGAATCGATGTTTTCGCCAGTACTTGGATAAGTTCGTGGTGGTCTTCATCGATGGTATTTTGATCTATTCCCCGAGCAAGGAGGCTAATAGGGGTCAGTCCTTAGACAAATCAGCTATATGCGAAGTTGTCTAAATATGACTTTTGGATTAAGGAAATGGATTTCTTAGGCCGTGTGATCAGTAAGAATAGGGTTATGATTAATCCCCAGAAGATCAAAGCGGTAGCTGTTTGGAAGCGGCCTCAGGATGTGAATGAGGTGCGCAATTTTCTAGGACTTGTTGGATGTTACAGACAGTTCGTAGAAGGATTTTCTAAGATCGCTCTACCAATGTCTGACTGAGATTACTTGGGAAATCTGGGAAACTGAGGCGGTTATGCTTAGACGCTTCCCGAGTTGTTTTCGGCCTAGAATAATCAAGTTTCGGGGTCGAAACTTCTTTTAAGGGGGGGGGGGGGGGGGGTTAATGTAATATCCCTCATTTTATAAGGATATTTTGGAATTTTTCCAACTCCCGTATTACAAGTCGGATTAATTTCAGAGAAGTTCAGACATTCGGTAATATGTTTGATCTCTGTAATATTTTTTCCGAGTAATATAAAATACAATTGACGTATTTTCGGGGTTAAATAGTCGTTCGAGTACGAATATATTTAACCCGGGGTTAAGAAGATTAACCCAAAGTCAAAACGGTCAAAAAGGGTGAAAAATGGCCTTGACCGCACCCCGTGGTCAAGTGGCCGCACCCGCGGCGAGGACCAATTCTGAAGGAACAGGTGAGGCGGTCACTGGGCGCCACCGCACCCTGCCGCACCCCGCGGTGGGATATTTTTTTTCTGACGACGTTATCCTCTTCCCCTCCACTGCAAGTGGCGCCGGTTGTCAGCAAGGGGCTGTCTCCCTTGGTCGAGGGCTTGTCCCCTGCTTGTTCCCCTCCTAGCTGGGCCTATAAAAGGGAGAGAAAGTTGAAGAGGAAAGTGTTGATCTGCTCTTCTTCCTCCTCAGAAAATCTCCATTAAAGCCCAAGCTTTTGAGCTTTTTTTGAGAGGTGATCGAACCCCTTTGAGCGTTTAGAAAGGTGTTCCTAAGTGGTATTCTAAAGCCTAAGAAGGTTATAAGTGGAGCCATAATCGAATCGGAAGCCAACGAACCAAACCAAGTGAGTTTCTCCATTAAAGTTGTCGAAAGCTCTCGCCCCTGTCATCCCGCCGCACCCGCGGCAGAGGCTCCACCGCACCCGCGGCGAGCTTACCCGGGTTGTGTGTTCTTGGGTTTGGCGTTGGGCGAGGCTTGGCTCCTTCGATTCTTTTAGTATTCTTTTAGATTCATATATGTGGATATTGAATCTAACTTAGGGTTTCATTTTGGGTCGATCCGAAGGAATCTGTGGTCTCAGATCTGTCCCTGTTTCGGACCCAGGAACTCGTCGTCTCTAAGCTTTGCTTAAGCTTCTGCGGATCTAAGGCAAGTGGCGGTTCGCTCTTGATCATCATTCCATATTTCAATTAATTATCAATTGTTTAGTTGTTAATTAATTTGGGATGATTTACTGTTTGCGTTGGGAACAGTTTTGTTAAATGATATGATTAAAAATGAGATATTATAATAGGTTGTATATCTGTTAGAACAACGCTATTATATATATATATATGTGATTAATTACAGATATTATGATAGGTTGTATATCGTTAGAACAACGCTATTTTATCTGTTATTGGCCATGATGGCTTTGATGTGGATTATTACTGTGTTGAATTGTTTAGTTAGCACGAGTATTCGTAGGAACGCTATTGAGTATCTCATTGCGAGTGCTAGTCGTTTCTTGATAACCTGGTGGTTAGGATTTAGTTCCTACCATCCTTCTCTGGTCTTGACCATACCCTTACTCAGGGTTTGTGCACACAGCTGGTGCCGCTTGTTGGGATTTAGTTCCCGATTCGACTTTAGGGATTTAGGTCCCGAGTCAACTCCGTCTTAGGGATTTAGTTCCCGACTCCATTGTTTGGGATTTAGTTCCCGATTCAACGTTAGGGATTTAGTTCCCGAGTCAACTCCGCCTTAGGGATTTAGTTCCCGACGGTATCTCTTTATCCCGTGTGGATAAGATTTTAAAAGCTTATAACGTGATGATCGTTTTGGAATTAAATGAGATAAGTGCTTTAGTGCACATGATTAATATACCCTTTGGGCGAGTAGTGCAACTAGGCAATAGTACAGCTAGGAAATCTCGTCTTGTCTTTGATCAGAGTAACGTTCTCTTTTCAATCTGGATTCGCTTTGAGCGGTGAGGTTGGTCGTGAACCGAAACATCAAGTCGTTTTGAACGCTTGTATGATTATTATTTATGTTCCCCAACATTTGTCATGCTTTCGATAAGGCTCATTTCGTTGGAGTCTTCTTTTGGGATTGATTGTTGTGAGACTCGGTCTCCAGAATCTTCTCTTGATCATGTCTCTTCTTGTGTTTCAGTAGAGTATGGTGGTTGACTATCGTTATCGGTTTTTTATTCGAGGAGCGATGAGTCTAACCTAATACGTCTACTTCGAACCACTCTGCTTTGTACCCTTGCGTAGTCTTTCATTAGACTAACCAACCGTTATTGTTCTCTGCATGGTTGGCTGGTGTCATCCGTTTGATTCGGCACATCAGATAAGTTGCCATCCCGTGAAGGCTAGAACGACTATAGAGGCGAACGATGTTTTGACCAGTTTATTCAGATTAAGATCCTTAGCGGGTGATCATTGCGATCAAGACCCTTTTGTTGGTTATTTAAAGTCTTCCGCTGTATTAAATATATCTTGTATTAAGTCTTCCGCTGTATTTTGGTTGTCTTTCGGATTATGGATGTAATGCCGAGACAATGATTTTAATTGAAAGCTATGATATTTTGTATCATAATTGTTGTTTGATGATTTATATCAACTGGAAAAGCCTTGGGTGACATCGGACAGTACGTTTGAGGTCATTGACGGTAATACTTTCAAGAGGTTATTTGGGGGTGTTACAGAACGCAAGTCTTACTAATCAAGTTGACATAACAAATGTTGAACAAGGTATGATGGTATTCATTAAATATGAATTGAGTGATTTATTGCCTTCCAATATTTGTAATTTGTAATTGTTTTCCATTGACAAATTAGCTCGACGTAAGAGGATGTTGAGAATGAATGTGATTAGGCATAAGAGGCATGGAACACCACTAATTGAATCAGGTGAGCAAAAAGATGTCGTATTTAATTAAAATTAAGAAATATTTTATATTTTAAATTATCAACATTTGTGCAGGAACTGAGCTAGGAAATATTAACAACTCTGTATGTACCTCAGCTACACCGTTATCTATTACGGTTAATGGTAAGTCCTTAACGCTCTGATATAATTGGATATACATACATGGTATAAATTCCGACGTTTGTAACACCCCCAGGCCAGTGGTGCTACAGTGCCATAATCCAGAAGGATTATAAGGCGGGTAAAAGAATTTTTTTTGCAAAACATAGCCCATACATATATAATGTCAAAAGCAGCACGGCGGAAAACCTGTAAAACATGTCCAGAGTTTGAAACCATAATCAACTTAACATACGGAAGTAATACAATTTACAAACCAGAAACCAACAACCAAAGACCAAAAGCCAAAAGCCAATACAAGAAGTTCGACCACTTCAAGGTCCAAAACCAAAACGATACATACAATCAAGTCAAAGTCTCAAACCAAAAGTAGAGTTCTCGACTCCAAAACCGACAATGATCAGGAACCTCCTTGCTGGCGCTAAATCTGCAAACTCTGATTGATTGGGGGACCCGATACCCCAGCCAACCGCGGCACATAAACCGAAGCTGGTCAGTCTTACGAAAGACTATGGCAAGACTAGCCGAGCCAAAACAGTTTCAAAACCATAGAGTTATCACGACAATCAAACAATACCAAACAACAACAGATCATACTTAATATACAAATAACTACACTTGACTAATATCACACCAACCAACTAACCAACCACACGACAAAACACAAACATAAACACACACTAACACATAACCGATCAATCACCCATTCTTATCCAATTCTACACGATACTAACCTCTTTCAATCCAACCTCAAACTCATCGCAAGCATAAACGAATAGAATGATCCAATCCAACTTCACTGACACGTCCAATCCATCCTTCTCTCTATTACTAATACCTCAATCAACAACTCTATGCACATACACATCTCTTACTACTGACTTACAACCAAAGCTAACCAATTATACTGAACTCACTACTGCACTAACACAACAAAATCAATTAACCTTCACATCAACAAACACATAAGCATCAACGAGATAATCATCACATATAAACATAACAAAATAACGGTCCAGGCCAGCCACCCTTCTGGTGCCGCCTGTTCGTTAACATAGACTGTAACTCATACACTCAAATTCAACCCATGTGGCCCACACCCTCAAGATGGGAAACCAACCTTCACAACATCCACACAATCGACCTTCATAATCAATCAACATACCCTTTTATCCGAAACTAGCTAATACCAGCATCCACATCAACAGAGATTCAAAACTTTGACTAGTTACAATTAACAATATAACACACGAAATTCACAACCACAACCAATGGCCAACAATGACCCACAACCACAACTAATAACAATCATCGTCCAACATAAACCACTTATCAAACATACAACCAAATTACCAACACAACCACTTAATCAAGTACATAATCAACATTCATCACAAATCCACGTATTCAGGTACACAACCAATATCATTATCACAACCACTTAATCAAGTACACAACCAACATTCAACACATAACCAACACACACAACCACCAACACCTCCAATCCAACCTCCGTCTCCACCACCACATCACCGGGTGAGACAATCAACACACACAACCACCAACACCTCCAATCCAACCTCCGTCTCCACCACCACATCACCGGGTGAGACAATCAACACACACAACCACCAACACCTCCAATCCAACCTCCGTCTCCACCACCACATCACCGGGTGAGACAATTCACAACATCTCCGTCTCCACCCCCACATCACCAAGGTGAGACAATTCACAACATCTCCGTCTCCACCCCCACATCACCAAGGTGAGACAATTTACAACATCTCCGTCTCCACCCCCACATCACCAAGGTGAGACAATTCACAACATCTCCGTCTCCACCCCCACATCACCAAGGTGAGACAATTTACAACATTTCCGTCTCCACCCCCACATCACCAAGGTGAGACAATTCACAACCTCCAAAACCCACTATCCGCACCATACCAACACCAATCAAACAACACAACAGCAATCAAAATCACATAACCACACCTTATCATACATCATCACACATTATCACATCTCATCACACACACATCATCACACATTTATCACATATCCTCACACACACATCATTCACATTATCACATATCATCACACACACATCATCACATATCATCACACACACATCATCTCACATTATCACATATCATCACACACACATCATCTCACATTATCACATATCATCACACACACATCATCACACATTATCACCTGAGCAATTATATAGTCAATCAAACCAATAAAATAGCACTAGTGGAAAAAACCATTTTTGAGGCTCCCTTTTAGAGGCGTACATAGTTCAAAATGCCTCAACAACGACTTAGGCAATCACTTTTCTTGGTTTTTGAGGCGGATAATTAATTTATACGCCTCAAAAACATCTTTTGAGGCGGGCAAATTAATATACGCCTCAACAAGTTTCCGAAAAAACATTTCCCGCTAAAGTATTAGAGGCGGGCCAGGGTAAGGCCCGCCTCTAATTCTAACTAATTGAGGTGGGCCAAGTAGCCCGCCTCAATTAAAGCTTGTTGAGGCGGGCCTCTTAAAGCCCGCCTCAATATTTTTTTTTCCTCTTTGCTTTTCTTTCTCTCTCCCTCTTTTCTTTTCTTTTCTTTTCTTTTCTTTCTCTCTCTCCTCTCTTTCTTTTCTCCCAGCCCCGATACCAGCTCTCAGCCCTAACCCTCCTTTGCCTCCATCTCTCCCCCGAACTCCCTCCTCACGCTCTCTCTCCCTCACCCCGACCACCGGCGACCCCTTTCTTACTAACCGACATTGAACACACTTCTACTCCCTTTCCAATAACTCTTGCTCTGTCTCCCATCTCCTCCATCGCCGATCTCTCCTCCACCCTCAAAACGGTGTTCTCTTCCACTTCTCGCCCAATCCCGGCATTCCAGCCGAAGCTTCTCGCCGAAATCACATATTTTCCTCTGATTCTTCGTCGCTTTCGGCCTGTCGCCCATCTCGCCTCCCGATTTCACTAACACGGTAAGCGTGCTTTGTTTTGAGATTTTGTGTCCAAACGCTAATGGATTTTGGTCCTGAATATGTGTGAAATGTCGTGTTTTTAATTTAGGGATTTGGGGCTTCAAATTTTAGGGTTGTGAATTAATGATTGCAGCCTTCTAGGGATTTAGGGTTATCAACTCAATTAACCATTGTATTGTACGAAATATAGGATTAGAGATTTAGGGCTAACTTATTTACGAAATCTCATGTTCTGTTTTCGCTGCTTTGTTCGTTTTTTCGTTTTGGTTTGATTTTAGTTCAGGTATTATGTATGTTGCCTTATTTTTGAGCTTCTCGTGGAATTATGGGAGTTCTCTCAATTTATAATGGTTTTCAATTTTTCTGGACTGTTTTGAGTCTGAAAACAAAGCGATCTACTGAGCTGCATGTATGCTTGTAAATTGGTCTGACAAGTACCTGCTTATATGCCTGTTTGAATGTGCTTCTTTTGAATCAACATGAAGTGTGATCTACTGAGCTGCAAGTTTTTGTGTTTCAGTATTGAAGAGCTGAAAACTTAAATGTTGTATATGTGCATTTATCAATGGAGATGAAGTGTGCCCTCCTCTTCCTGTGATAAGGGAAGCTCTCTATGGGTATGCACTGATTTTATTCTTGTCCTTTGTTTTAATGGTTTGAACAGTTATGCTGGACTATATTCTGTACTTCGTGATCTCTTATTGAATGTTTTGCCAACAGTATAGGAGGGGTATCGGATTGTTGAATGCTTTGCCACTGCACCTTTGTTGAATGCTTTACCAATATAAGTTAATCTCATGCAGTGGAATAAATAATTTGAGAATTAGATGCATATTTTTGACTCTTTGATATCTTCAGGATAGCCTTTTAAAAATATTTATGGGTTTACATTCTCCTTGCTGGATGTAGAAAGTTCAGCAATGCTATTTTCATCACTGACTTCACGACAAGAGTTCTACAAATTTATAGACCTAATCACAAGATTTAGTTTGTGAAATAATCATAGTGGTTTAACTTCTTCATGTAAATTTCTGACACTACATCTTTTAATGAGCACTACCTTTATTTCTTTTTTATTTTTACTTTCCTCTAATTGGTATTTTTTAATTAAACAATCTTAATTTCACTTTCAAATAAAATAATTATGTTCTCTTAAATTTCGCTTATTTACTATGTGTTTCTCTTGCTCATAGAGCATCTAGGCCTGGTTATGCACCCAGTGGATCAAGTTCTGTGGTTGCTTTCCGTAATTTTGATGACGAAATGAGACGGCATGGTGTATGGGATGGAGAACAAGGTGGTACATCTACTGCAGAGAAACCCCAAGACAATCTTGCTGCTATGTACAGGCCTCCATTTGCTTTGATGTACCAAGGGTCCTTTGAAAAGGTACTAGATTTCATTTTAATCAGTGTATGTGTTATTGGTATATAGATTCTTATACAAGTGTGAGATGTTAACTTATTAAGGTTTTGCATACAAATCATATCTTATATCAATATTCTAGTATTGCTTTACTGGACAAAAAATGAACATATTCCAAATTTTCAGGCAAAAGTTGTTGCTTCTTCTGAGGATAAGTGGCTTCTTGTGAATTTGCAATCAAACAAGGAATTCAGTTCTCATATGGTAAAGTTTCCCTGTTTGTCCATGTTCCTTGGGAAAAATAATCCTTTTTCCCAACTCACATACTTCTGAAAGAGGTTTGTTCATCACATGTTTTTAATCTGCAGTTTAACCGGGATACGTGGGGAAATGAAGCTGTTGCTCAAACTATTAAATCCAATTTCATCTTTTGGCAGGTGATCAGATATTTCCATCCTTCACTTCTGCACCAGTCAGTCTTTCGACAATGTTTCATATTTGACCAATGACTGATTTTATTGCACATGTCTTTCCATTTTGCTTTTCTTGACTTTTTTTGCGTATTCCCTATTCTGTTCTAGATTTTGATTAGTTGTAGTGATGTTATATGGGTGCATACTAGCTGGTTTCACTTCAAGGTTTTTGGCTACTCTTTAACTTGTCTCCTTCAAGGTGTTCGTTATTTTACTGGCTTCGCGACATACATTTTCACTTTAAAGTTATGTCACTCCTAGTCACCCGACTCATCTCATATCTGTGAATTTTTTGTATCGTAGTACTTGGTATTTTGTTTTGTTATTATTTTGGACCCCCTTTGAAAAAACATATGACATACATCAGTCATGCTCATGCTACTGTATCTCGACTCTGTTTATGTGTAAACATATTATGCTATAAACTATAAAATTCACTTAAATATGCTCATATATGTCATGCAACCATGCAGGTGTATGATGAAACAACCGAGGGAAAGAAGGTTTGCACTTACTACAAAGTCGATTTTGTTCCTGCTGTCCTCATCATTGACCCTATAACAGGACAAAAAATGTGGTTATGGTCTGGAATGATACATCCTGATCGACTATTGGAGGTAACGTGTTTATTGTCATAAAAGTAACAAAGTATGGTGTTCATATTTGAAATTTTGAAGTCTTGTCCCGACTGACATTAAGCATTATCTATATTTTGTAGGATCTATGTACATGCCTCCATTTGCTTTGATGTACCAAGGGTCCTTTGAAAAGGTACTAGATTTCCTTTTAATCAGTGTATGTGTTATTGGTATATAGATTCTTATACAAGTGTGAGATGTTAACTTATTAAGGTTTTGCATACAAATCATATCTTATATCAGTATTCTAGTATTGCTTTACCGGACAAAAAATGAACATATACTCCAAATTTCAGGCAAAAGTTGTTGCTGCTTCTGAGGATAAGTGGCTTCTTGTGAATTTGCAATCAAACAAGGAATTCAGTTCTCATATGGTAAAGTTTCCCTGTTTGTCCATGTTCCTTGGGAAAAAAATAATCCTTTCTCTTTTCTCTTTAATCCGGGGAAGATAAAATGGACTTTTTGGTCAAATAAGCTGGCAATATAAGGTTTCCTTGAAAGAATGTAGTGATCAGCACCTATATTTAGTTCATAACTTGCTTTTCTCCCACTTAAATTATATGCTAGTGGTGCTAAAAACCTTTGTAGATTTTCCCTTTCATTTTCATCTTTTATGCGTCTCTAACATTTACATACATGCATCACATGCTTGCAGTCTTTATTCTCATCTTTTACCGTTGTGATTGGATTTTTTTGCAGATTTTTTTTGCAAAAAATTGGACTTTTTAGCCCGGATATGGAAGAAATCCGGGCTAAAATGTGCAGTTTTTTTTGTTCAAACACAATGCTTTTTAGCCCGGACTTACCCAGATCCGGGCTAAAAGGTGGGAAAATGCGACTTGTTGAGGCGGCCTCCGAAGCCCGCCTCAATAAGTAACTTTTAGAGGCGTAAAATGCCCGCCTCAAAAAGTATCCCTACTTGTTGCAGCCCCCTCACTTGCTGCGAACGGTATCCGCCTCAATAAGTGTCAAAACGCCCACCTCAAAAATGGTTTTTTCTACTAGTGTAGCTCAAGCAATGGTGAAACAATTTATGAAATAAATTATGCATAAATCAATTTATAAAATATATAAGTTTGCAAGGATCCTCTTGCCTCAAGTCGAACCACAACGACCTTAGAGATCTCTAGTCAATCCGAACGAACCTGCGAAATCAATCCGAGCAAATCCCTGGCATTAATTACTCATCCAATCCACAACCAAATAAAACCCCAATTCAAAACCCTAAAATCAAACCCTTAATTAATTAGGTCAATCACACCCAATCTTAGTCAATTTATGCCTGCGCAATTCAAATGAACCCAACAAATTAAACCCCCAAATCAAATCCTAAATCATACCTTCTAAAATTCAGCCAACCACACACACACAAATCAACTCAATAGCTCACGAAATCCTCTTCAACTGCCCACGAAGAATAATTCAACATCAATTCGGACCACCACACAACATCAATTCGAACACATAACACAATATCAATTCGAAATTAACCCAACCCATAAGCTCACCTTGTCGACAACCAAGCGGTAGTCACCGAGAAGAGGCTCCTCGTCGCCGGAACCATAACAACAACAACGAACCGCAGCTGTACAGCTCCACCAGTCCACACACAACACCACAAAATCAGCAAAGGATGGAGTCCGAAAATCAAACAGACCATACACACACATTCTTACCTTGTTGGTGGCCACAACTCAGCCCCGGAACACCACTTCTCACCACCGGAAGCAGCTGCTCGACGGGCTGCAGAACGACAACAGCACAGCTACAGCACGGCGGGACAGCAGCAACATGAACCAGTAGCACCACCACGGCTCCACAGCACCACGCGGTCCAAGACGGCTAGCCGGAGAAGAGTAGCTCGCTGGGCACAAGAGGAAGCTCGGTTTCGGCTGGGCACAGGAAAGAGGACGGATTTGGGAGGAGGAGATGGTTGGGCACTCGTGAAGAATCGGGAGAGACAACCACCGAATTTGTTTTAGGGATTTAATCCCCAAAATTCCATTTCTCCCCTTTTAAGTAAATCCCATAATTAATTTACCAAAATGCCATTACCCACTTATTTGGGGTATTTCAACGTTGATCAAAATATATGATCATTTACATATTTAATGTTCATGAACTACTACTACTTCATCTGTGTTGCCAGGGTGTTCATCTACATCACCAAATACCGTTAATGGTATAACTAATATAAATATTTTTATTTTTATGTACTGATAATAGGATCCTGTTTTCATTACATTAAGATTGTTTAACACAGTGTAATGTCCATAATGTATTTTGAAATAAATACTTGTTAGTAGTGTTTAATATTTTGTATACTATATTTTATCTACCTTTATTTCGGGTATAACAATAGTATGCTTTACAGATCCTGTAGCAGAAGTGAATAGAACAACAACAAATCATACTGGTAAACCAGGTACTTGCTTCGTATTATTTGATGAATTGTTAATATTTGTTTGAGTATTGTTTAACACTTATTTATATTTTATAGTCCAATACCTCGATAATGGTGAAGTTGTGTATGAATGTCTGCATTGTGGTGCATTACTATGGTGTGCAGAAAGATTATATACACAAGACCCTTCAAGCGAAGATATATCTCATATATCCTCCTTATGTTTCATGAAGGGAAAAATTGAGCTCCCATTGTTACAAGAGGCACCCCCGTTGCTGAATAATCTGTTGACAAATAAACATCCAAAAAGCAAACAATTTTGTGACAACATTATAGCTTACAATATGATGTTTGCTTTCACCTCTTTGGGAGGTAAGGTATCACCCATCAAGAAAGGCCGTGGACCTTATTGTTACCGAATGCATGGCCAGAATTTCCACAGAATAGGGAGTTTGTTACTCGTCCCTGGCTCAACACCAAAGTTTTCGCAGCTTTATATATATGATACTAAAAACGAAGATTCAAACAGAATTAGTGCCATAAGGTATGGCAATGACATATATTTATATTTTTGTTACTATATATGATTGTTTAATATTTACCTTTATTATTAACACATTAATTTGATGTTTACTTATTACAACTCTAGAGTCAAAAAGTTGATGATTCTCTTGTGACTGAGTTGAGAAAGATGATAGATCAACACAACCCCCATGCAAAGGCATTTAGAATGGCCAGAGATCGATTTAAGGATGAAGGTGTGTGTGTCATATGTCAAGTTGCGTTTGGTTAGCAAAAGAAACACTGATGGTCGGAGATATAATCTCCCAACGAGCTATGAGGTTGCTGCTCTTATTCTTGGTGATCGATATTGATACAAATCTATCGTACAGAGACATTATACTTCATACAAGGTCTGGTCAGTTACAACGGATTCACGAATTGCATCCTTCGTACCTTGCGCTTCAATACCCGTTGGCATTCCCTTATGGTGAGGACGGCTATAGACCTGACATTGCTTTAAGTGAAAGGAGCAACACTTCTGCAAGGAATAGGACAAGGGTTACGCTCAAAGAATTTATACAGTTTAGAATCCAATAGCGTCGAGGGGAAGTTGGGACTCTGAGGTCATCTAGAAAGTTGTTTCAACAATTCTTGGTTGATGTTTATACAAGATGGCAACACTGATTTATATAGTAATCTTATTGCTGCAACGAGCAAGGGTCAGACAACACCGGCTTCATCTGGGAAGCGAATAGTGTTGCCATCTTCATTTACAGGTGGTCCGAGATACATGCAACAGAACTATCAAGATGCAATGGCCATATGCAAACACCATGGTTATCCCGATCTATTCATAACATTCACATGCAATTCAAAATGGCCTGAAATTGTAAAGTTTTGCAAAGAAAGGGGTCTACAACTAGAGGATCGGCCTGACATTATATGCAGAGTCTTCCATATGAAACTGGAGTCCATGATACAAGATTTCAAAGTTAAAAAAGTCTTTGGCAAGGTTAAATCGGGTAATGTCTCTTCCGACTTTCCTTACTTTAGTTGTTGTTTCAGTTGCATAATAATTATATAATTTCATATATTATTTTTATCCTCGCAAGTTTATAGTCTATATATGTATCAATTTATGATTTATTTTAAAATATTAACTAATTTATATTGATTCGGACTTTTGGATTTTGTACAGTTATTTACACAATCGAATTCCAGAAGGACCAGAAGCGTGGTTTGCCCCATTGATGCGTTCCTGCTTGTGAAGGCCGGATTGATGATCTTGGTGGGAAGTCGCACGGGTTGTTTCTATGGTGGGATGAGTGGAACGCGGTGTTTGGGGCGTCGCGTGAGTGGGAGAACGCGATGATTGATGGTGGTGTTGCGATGGCGGAAGCGATTGTTGGAGGGGATAGATGACTTGAAAAGACAAATCTTGGGCCGTAGCGTCGGCGGCGGAGTGAAAGGAGATGCGAAGGAAGACTTGGCTTGAATAATCAAGCGATTGATGTAGCGTCGGCGGCGGAGTAAAGGAGATGAGAAGACAGAGATGTGTTTGACGTCCAATCAAAGGAAGGAGGCGATAGGCTCTCAACTTAAGCTTTGATTCAAATTAGACGTAACCTAATACAGAAGGTCGAGATGACCTTTTATAGGAGATAGCGGGACTCGGATGGGCCGAGTCTCGCTTAATGGGCTGGCCCACGTGACACGCGTGGAACACACACCCCAAAGAAAAACACTGAAAATATTAATGTTTAATAAATACAAAATAATTCAAAGAACGCGTTCAATTGATGATGGGGGAGGGATCTTGAGATAGAACGCGATCTCTGGACTTGGATGGAGTCGCTTGAAAGAAGATGAGTTCTTTGGTGATGGCTTGCATAGGCTAGCGCTGAGGCACGCGATGAAGCATTGCTTGGCATTGGAATGCGGTCTTCCCACTATCCCTTCTGAGCGCAGGCTCATGGCTTCTTCTTCCTCTATGGTTGTAATGGAGGGCAGGGTCGCATCACCCTCCCCCACTTGGCTGTGAAGCATCCTCGCTTCACCCACATCGATCTTGTGTTCCACATACTCGTGCAAGTGCACCCAATGGAGGTCTCCGGTGTCGAACACGAATCGACGGTGGCCGCGATGTGGCAGATAGGCACCAGTCACCCAGTTGATTGTCTGTGGAAGGCTACACAAGGATGGTAGTGCGTTTGAAGGCGCCTCTGTCAATTTTGCGGTGAACTCCGCTTACAACGCAGTGAAAGCTGGGGGTAAAGGTGCGCCGATGTGTGCGCAGTGCAAGCTTAGAATTGGCACTAACAGGCAAGAAGGCACTTTGTTGTTCAAACGGGCAGTGAAGTCTCTTGGTCGGGCGAGAAGCACATGGTGGGCATAACTGCCCTGCAACGCAGTGCTCGGTGGTGCGGTACTCCCAGTGTCTCTGCAACACGTGCTATCCTTGGGCGCGTTGTTATGGGAAGCGCTGTGTTGGCCTGACGTGGCCGAAATATGCAATGCAAATATCGTTGAATGGCCTAGTCAAAGTAAAAGTCCTAACAACCTACTAAACAGATGTATAGCAAGCAAGTAAGGGTCGAACCCACAGGGAAGATCTGATGAAGTATGCAATTATGATTAACAAGTAACAAGGAAAGAAGGTTTTGGTTATCAAGCAGAGCAAAGTAAACAGGTTTAGTTGACTTGAGAATATGATTGGGGGAAGTAGTTCCACTAGAACGAGATCCATAATACAGAGATGTAATTTGATCACAGAAATCTATTAAATCCAATTTCTTTCACTATTCTTATGGTTGTTCCCACCCTGATCTTGATTAACTACCAATTCAGACAGTTGTTGATAGTACTTACTACAATATCAATGGAAGAAAACCTTACCACTAATAAAGCAATAGCAATGCACACAAGGATATAGGATACATGCAAATAGAAGAAAACCTTACTACTTAACATGCAAATGATTCTCACTCACAATTGCGCACTCGTATTCCACTATATGCAACAATCGTGTATGCTACTAGATATGCACTCGTATTCCACTATATGCAAACCCTAGCAATTGATAAATATTACTCAACCTAGTTGATCAGGCTATGAAGAATAACAATGAATCAATATTCAATATAACCAAGAGAATCAAACCAACACATATAAGAATAGGAACAAGGAATAGAAATCTCACAAACACATCAACTGTATTGCTTCAAACGTCTAATAGAACAAAGGGAAATTAGTGCTCCATTCAGATGCAAATGAAACCCTAATGAGAAAGAAAACAACGATGCTAAAAGTCTGATGTAAAGTGTCTGCCTCTTAACCTAGAAAGATGTCTTAAATAGGCTTAGGAAATAAGTTTAACCTAACGAAAATAGCAAGGGAAATAAAAAATAATAGAAATAGGAAAGTCTGAAAATGCATAAAAGGAAATAATGTCTTCTGGCCGCGAGGCGTTATGTGTGCCCACCGCGGGGCGGTGAGATCCACCGTGGGGCGGTGGCTTCTTCTGGCGCGACCAGCTCTTCTCTGAGACCCACCGCCGGGTCGCGGTGGCTCTGGCGCGGGGCGGTAGCAGTTCGCCCACTCCTTTCTTCAGCTCTTCTTCTTCTCTTCCGCTCTTCTATACTACCAAGTGTTGGTAGCCTTCTCCAATTAGTCTTCAAGCGGATCCTCATCCATCTTCATCATCTCCATCTAAGCTGTAAATCCCTAGATATCTTCAATTCTCTCAACATCTTCTGGATTACAGACTTAGCCTCAAATCTGATCATAAACTCCTCCAAATAATGCTAATAATTGCTAGTAAAGGTGCATGAAATGACACCTATCATGGCCTGATGGAGGATGCGTCCTTCGTTTGCCAGGGTTTGCGGTTGTTAAAGACGCGCCAGATATGGAGTTGGGTCGCTGTGTTGTGTTCGCGGTCTTGGTCGATTGCAAATCCTTGTGGCAATCTCGCTTCACCTGCTCCTGGAAAATCTCATGTGGAGACATTGGTAAGAGAGTCACGTGCTTCCCGTGGTAGGTAAACACATAGGTGTTTAGATACCCATCGTGAATTACGCGATGATCAAACTGCGATGGACGCCCAAGCAAGAGGTGGGTGGCATCCATTGCAATCACATCACATAAAATTGTGTCTTTGTAGGGACCAATGGAAAAAGGTAGAAGACACTGCCGTGAGACAGTGTTACCTGAACTTGAAGAGAGCCATTGTAGGCCATATGGTTGTGGATGAGGCGTTGTCGGCAGGCTGAGATGGTTGACCACTTTCTCATTGATGATGTTGCAATAGCTGCCTACATCGATGATAACACTCAAGGTCGCGGTCTTAACCAAGCAACGCGTCTGGAAGAGATTCTCGCGTTGGTCGACAAGGCTGCCTTCCTTGACGGTGAGGATGTGACGCGTGACAAGGCTGAGAGGTGTGTCAGCATGGATCACGGCATCCTCACACACATAAGCGTCCTCGTGGTCTTCTTCGTCTCCTTTGTCAATGGCCTCAAGCGGTGCCACTTCCTCCTCATAGGATTCATATCCGGCTGCAGTGTTGGAGGAGAGGACCTTTCTGTTATTCGGACAATCCCTTATGTAGTGGTTGCGCCCTCCACACTTGAAACATTCAAGGTCACGTGCACGCTCATTGCTCTGTGAGGAGCCCTTTATGGTGGTCGCGTGAGCTGCATTGGAGGTGGGCAATGCGTTCTTGCCATGTCGGTCTTGGCTGGACGTGGTGGTTCCTAAGACTGGCACGCGTACATCAGTAGTAAGGGAATGACCAGGGTTAGATTCATACCTGGTGTGGCCTGGTTGCCAAGAGGAGTGCTTGGGAGGCGCGAGTTGGTTGTAAACCTGCATCGCCGTATGGGTTAACGTGTTGAGATCCTTGATGGGCAAGATCTCCAACTGGTCGCGGATTGACGCATTCAGGCCACATAGAAACTCGGTCCTCAAAGTCGATGGTGCAACACTTATGTTTGCCTTGTAATACATGTCCTCTAGCTTGGAGAAAAACTCGAGGGGAGTTTGTGAGCCTTGGCGAACCATGGCTATCTCCATTCTCATTTGATTTCTGTAATCTGGAGGCACATATTTCTTGGCCATCACGTACACGAGTTGGTGCCATTTGGTGACCCTTGTTCGGTGTCGACGCACGCAGTCATCCTCGAAACGATGCCATCACACTCTGGCTGCTCCTCGGAAGTGAAGTGTCACGGCGTCGACATGCTCCTTAGGTGGCACTCGACAATAGCGAAGTGTGTACTCCGTAACTTGCACCCATTCAAGAAAAACAGAAGGGTTGTATTCACCATAAAAATGCTCGATTTTTACCTTGACTTCGTGTCTTTGGTATCGAGGTTGGGCAAGGGCTTGCAATGGCACGTTGTGTGGCGCGGCGTCGTAGAGAGGGTTCTCATAGGCGCGGACGCCAGGGTCTTCAACGTGTGCATGGCGAAGCCTCTCGCGTGCTTGTTGTGGTTTGTCGCGAGCAAAATCTTCCATGGGCGCGTAGGCGTCATCGCGTCGACGCTGTCGCGGCTGGGTTCCGTGATCGGCTTGGCGGACATCTCTGGGCATGACATCGCGTCGCTCGCCGCCAATGCTATGATCGCGATCTATTTGTGCTTTGAGATGCGGTGGAGGAATCCAATCTGAAGGGTGGTCCTGCAATTCAAGTGGATCTCCAAGAGGGGGGTAAGAATAGCCAAAATTTAAAATACCTAAGTCTTCAACTTCCTAGTCGTCGAACTCGTCGAAATCGTCTTGGACTCTGGGTGTGATTGACACGTAGCCATCGGACCCGTATCGTGGAGTTCGAGCACTTTGTTGTTGTAGGTGGTCACACACATCGTAGCCTCATGGTTGGGTAGTTGGCGTCTCGA
Organism: Rheum nobile; assembly: GCA_027886185.1. Lineage (NCBI taxonomy): Eukaryota > Viridiplantae > Streptophyta > Magnoliopsida > Caryophyllales > Polygonaceae > Rheum > Rheum nobile. Next base: position 563,783 of record WOAB01000669.1, on the reverse strand, counting down.
AATCGGCCTCATCGCGTCGCTTGTGCCCACTGGGACGATGACTGGGTCTTTGCAGCGTCGTAGCGGCTAACCCGGCTTCGCGTAATCGGCCTTCGCGATGTGCTGAGCCTTGAATGCGGCGCTGGGTGCGTCGAGATGCATACCTGTCATAAAAATCGTATGGTTCAGAAAACTCACCTTGATGATCATTGTCGTGTTCGGAGCCGGTGTCGTAGTCGTTAGGATTTGCACGCAGAGTGGAATGATCGCGGTGCGACATGTATCCCTGACGACTCTCTATGACTGATTGGAGCCGTTGTAGGCGCGGTTGGAGGTTGGAGGTCGAAGGCATCAACCCTTTGCCCTTATCCACGCGTTGTTGGCTTGGACCAGCGTCTGTTTGTCGCGGTCCTCCCGCTGCATCCATTTGGATCATTTGTGTTGGCGCGGTCATCACGGGTGTGACGCGCTGCATTGATTGGAGTTGAGCAACTTGGCGTCGTAACTCTTGTATCTCGCGTTGTTCATCCGAGAGCTCCAAAAGAGGATCTTCATTGTGGTGGTCTTGTTATGGCACCAAGGGTGGGTTTGGCGCGTTCGCATTTCCTAAGACAATGTGACCAGACATCGCGAGTCAAAACGAACAAAAGACAACACAACCAAAGATCAAGTAAGCACTCAACAAGTAACAAGTGTTCACGTAGGAGGGCGCGTTCTTTTGGCCGTGTGGGCGGCTAAAGGCAAGCAAAGCAAGTGTGATATGCAAGCACAAAAGCAAACTAAACCAAAAGAAAGAAGTCCCAACATTTTACGTAAACAACGCGCACACACAAGACACACCTTCAAGTGTGACACTAGACGGTGGAGAGATGAAGAAGATGAGCCTAGCCGTTGAGGGAAGAAGGTTGCCTTATTTTGGCTTTCCTTCTCTTTTTTTTTTTTTAATGTCGCGTTCTTTTTTTTTTTGAAATGCGACTTTGACTTCTTCTTTTTTGAATTTGAAATTCAAATCCGAGATCTTAGTCTTTTATTGAAGATCGGATAAGAATTAAATGAAACAAACTAAAAATAAATGGCTAAGTAACTTATGGAAAGAAATCACGAGATTTACGCGATAGGAGAGAGAAGATTTAATGCAGATTTATGACGGTCAACACAAGAAAATATGGCAAGATATGTTAGCGAAATTCATGCGATTAATTAAGAAAATCAAGCAATTAATTACGCAGATTTCATGCAAACAAATCACACAATTTTCGCGCGTGGATCAAGCAATTATCGGCCAAGAGATTCTCTTGTAGAAACCGATGGGACAAGCATGTGTTTGATGAGAAAAAAAATTGTGACAATGGCGGAAGGAAGATGATGGAGAAGAATAACTGTGAACAAATGAGACTTGACAAGCGACTTACAAGATCAAAGGCTCTGATGCCAGTTGATGCGTTCCTGCTTGTGAAGGCCGGATCGATGATCTTGGTGGGAAGTTGCGCGGGTTGTTTATGTGGTGGGATGAGTGGAACATAGTGTTTGAGGCATCGCGTGAGTGGAAGAACGTGATGATTGATGGTAGTGTTGCGATGGCGGAAGCGATTGTTGGAGGGGATAGATGACTTGAAAGGACAAGTCTTGGGCCGTAGCGTCGGTAGCGGAGTGAAGGGAGATGCGAAGGAAGACTTGGCTTGAAGAATCAAGCGATTGCCGTAGCGTCGGCGGCGGAGTGAAGGAGATGAGAAGACAGAGATGTGTTTGACGTCCAATCAAAGGAAGGAGGCGATAGGCTCTCAACTTAAGCTTTGATTCAAATTAGACGTAACCTAATACAAAAGGTCGAGATGACCTTTTATAGGAGATAGCGGGACTCGGATGGGCCGAGTCTCGCTTAATGGGCTAGCCCACGCGACACGCGTGGAACACACACCCCAAAGAAAAACACTGAAAATATTAATGTTCAATAAATACAAAATAATTCAAAGAACGCGTTCAATTGATGATGGGGGAGGATCTTGAGATATAATGCGATCTCTGGACTTGGATGGAGTCGCTTGAAAGAAGACGCGTTCTTTGGTGATGCCTTGCATAGGCTAGCGCTGAGGCACACGATGAAGCATTGCTTGGCATTGGAACGCGGTCTTCCCACTATCCCTTCTGAGCGCAGGCTCATGGCTTATTCTTCCTCTATGGCTGTAATGGAGGGCAGGGTCGCATCATCCATGCCCGTATTTTGTTGTTTCTGGATAAGGAATCTAAGTTGCCAACTACTACAGATATCGATAAGGTCATTTCGGCTGAAATTCCACACCCGACAGAGGATGCTGATTTATACAATGTGGTGACAAATTTAATGATGCATGGTCCATGCGGAGCATCTAATCCTTCATCTCCGTGTATGGAAGATGGAAAGTGTAAAAAGTACTTCCTAAAACAATTTGTTGAACAACTTTTTGTTGATGACGATGGCTATCCTATTTACAGAAGACGTGAAGATGGTAGAACTGTGGAAAAGAATGGAGTTCCCCTTGATAATCGGTATGTGGTTCCTTACAATGCATTTCTTCTCCTAAAATACAAGGCACATATAAACGTTGAATGGTGCAATCGATCGGGCTCTATCAAGTATATGTTCAAGTACATAAATAAAGGTCATGATCGCGTCACTGTTGCAATATCAAGCGTTGATGCACACAATCCCGGTGATGATTGCATGGACGAAATAAAAAACTACTACAATTGTCGCTACATATCGGCGTGTAAAGCTGCTTGGATGATTTTCGGCTTTGATATTCATTATAGGACTCCTGTTGTTCAACGGTTGAATTTGCACTTTCCTGGTGAGAAAAGCGTTTTATTTGATGATGATGATCATATTGATGCCGTCTTAAATGATCATGAAAGTGAAAAATCAATGTTTCTGCAATGGATGGATTGTAACAAGAAGTTTTCAAAAGGTAAAGATTTGACATATTTCGAATTTCCATAGAAATTTGTTTGGGTAGCTTCATCTAGACACTGGAAAAAACGTGATAAGGGTGGTTCGGTTGGAAGGATTTATCACGTACCTTCGGGTAGTGGGGAGAAGTACTATCTTAGAATTTTGTTGAATCATATTAAAGGGCCAACATGCTACGGAGATTTAAGGATTGTTGATGGTATAGTCTATCCTAGTTTTAAAGAAGCTTGCTATGCATTGGGGTTGTTAGATGATGACAGAGAATATATTGACGGAATAACTGAAGAAAATTTTTTGGGATCGGCGCACTACATTAGGAGTCTATTTGTGTTTCTTTTGATGTCTGATAGCATGTCAAGGCCAAATTTTGTTTGGGAACGAACATAGAGGCTTCTAGCAGATGATATTGTCAACAAACAGTGAAGAATTCTCCGAATTGAGGGTATGCATTTCATTATTAGATAATGTTTAAATGATCATAATCTTCACTCTATTTGATTTACTATTACATGCACATATTTTACTCATTTAATTATAGTGACACGTGCATGCTATTTATATGCAGATTTGCATCTAACAGATGATCAATTACAAAACTATGCTCTTGCTGAAGTTGACAAGCTATTACAACGGAATGGTAGTAGTTTGAGTCACAACAAAACCATGCCTCCTGTAGATTCAAGTCTCATATCTGAAGGTATCAACAAGCTTATACAAGATGAACTTCGATATGACACAACAATTCTAGCCGAGGAGCATGCACAATTACTTTCTAAATTTACATTAGAGAAAAAATGGATTTATGATGAGATCATGAATGTTGTTTCATCAAATAACGGGGGTGTCGTCTTCTTATATGGTTATGGTGGAACATGCAAAACTTATATATGGAGGTCACTTTCGGCGGCTATAAGGTCAAAAGGTGAAATAGTCCTTAATGTTGCTTCAAGTGGAAATGCGGCTCTCCTAATACCTGGCGGCAGAATTGCTCATTCTAAGTTTAAAATATATTTGCAAGTTAATGAGGATTGAACGTGTCATATATGTTTAGGTACAGAACTTTCTGAGTTGATATGTGCCGCCAAACTTATTATCTGGGATGAAGCTGTCATGACGAATAAGTTCTGTTTTGAAGCATTAGACATGACGTTAAGAAATATTTTACAGTGTACAAATCCCCTTAGTTTAGAACAACCTTTTGGAGGGAAAGTCGTAGTATTTGGGGGAGACTTTAGGCAAATCCTACCCGTTATCTCAAAAGGGAGCAGATAAGATGTTGTTTTTGCCACCATTAAATCCTCTTATTTGTGGGACCATTGGAAAGTTCTTACTCTGACAAGAAATATGAGAATTCAACAAGGTACATCTGATTCTGAGATCCAAGAGGTAAAGGAATTTCTGAATGGGTATTAAGCATCGGAGATAGGACTGTAGGTGTTGACAATGATGAGAAAATGTAAATAGAAATTCCCGATGAACTGTTAGTCAAGGATTATGACTTAGAATAGCTGACTAGAATAGATGACAAACCGATCTACCATTTTTCGTCCATTAAATCAATATAAAATAATGCATTTAATCATGAAAAAATTACCAAGTAAGACACGTTAGAATTGCCACACTTGATCTTCTACATACGGGGTAAAAACGAACACTAAGAATATTTTGGAACCAGAATTCAATTAATTAAAATTGGCGCGTGAAGAACAACTTCGGCGTGGCGCGAGTCATGATCTCCAACTACCTACCTATCGTCCCCTGAGCGCTAATTAATAAAGGCAGTGCAATCCTCGCTTTTCTTTCTCTCCGTTTCGGGCTTTCCGCCGAATTAATCAACCCTACCCCTTCTCTCTCTCTCCGATTTGACCACCGCCATGAAAGAAGCTCCGCCGCCGGAAGACGCCACCGGCCTCCTCGACATCTGCAATCGTCTCCTCGCTTCCCTCCTTGACGATCACCTCCTCTCCACCATCCACACGTTTCGCGGAAAGTGGTCCATCCTCCGCACCAAGCTTTCCCTCCTCCACTCGCACCTCCGGGACCTCTCCGACTACTCCCTTTCTCTCTCCTCCAACACTCTCTGCCTCGATTTACTCTCCACGGTATCCGCCACTCTCTCCTCCGCCGTCTCTCTCGCCGAAAAGTGTCAGTCCCTTTCTCCCGCCGACGGCAAGCTCCGAACTCAGAGCGACCTCGATTCTCTATCCGCTCTCCTCGACCGTCACGTCCGCGACTCCGAAATCCTCCTCCGCAGCGGCGTCCTCCAGGAATCCGCTTCCTCATCCGGCGACGCGAATTCTATTTCTCCGGCGCTGGCGGCCGTGTCGAAGAAGGAGGCGGTGCGATTCGAGATTAGAAATCTTCTTACCAAGCTGCAGATTGGAGCTCCGGAGTCGAAGGCGTCGGCGATGGATTCCTTGCTAGGACTGTTGCACAGCGACGACAAGAACGTCTTGATCGCCGTCGCGCAGGGGATCGTCCCCGTCCTTGTTCGGATGCTCGACGATTCATGCTCGCCGGAGATGAAGGAGAAGACGGTTTCGGCCATTGCTAGGGTTTCGACGGTGGAGAGCAGCAAACATGTCCTCCTAGCTGAGGGCCTGCTGCTCCTCAATCACCTCCTCCGAGTGCTCGAATCGGGTAGCGGATTCGCCATGGAGAGATCTTGCGTTGCTCTTCAAGCGCTTAGCTTCTCCAAGGAGAACTCGCGCGCGATCGGATCCAGAGGCGGAATCTCCTCCCTACTGGAGATCTGCCAGGCTGGGACGCCCAGCTCCCAGGGCGTCGCCGCCGGCGTGCTCAGAAATCTCGCTCAATTCGAAGATACTAAGGAGAATTTCATGGAGGAGAACGCAATATTCGTGCTCGTTGCGCTCGTGGCCTCTGGTACAGCGGTAGCCAGGGAAAACGCGATTGGATGCCTAGCGAATCTGGTAGCTGACGATGAGGGATTGAAGCTGATGGTAGCGAGAGAAGGCGTGATCGACAGCTTGAAGAGCTATTGCGACTCAATGACGGTGGGCAAGGGGCTGGAACCGGCTATGGAGCTGGTTAGGAATCTGGCTTCCTACCAACCAATTGGGGATGTTATCGTCTCTGAAGGATTCATTCCAAGAATAGTTCCTCTATTGAGCTGTGGTGTTTTAACTGTGAGAATTGCAGCTGCTGGTGCAATATATGAACTTGGTTTCAGCTCGAAATCAAGAAGAGAGATAGGCGAGTGCGGGTGCATTCCTCCCCTAGCTAGGATGCTGGAGGGCAAGGCTGTGGAAGAAAGAGAAGCCGCTTCCAAAGCTCTATCAAGGCTGGTGTTGTGTGCTTTGAATAAGAAGGCTTTCAAGGAGGAGGAGAAAGGGATAGTGAACACTGTGCAGCTGTTGGATCCTTTGACACAGAATTTGGAGAGGAAATGGCCGATTTCGATCTTGTCTTCGTTGTCTCACTCAAGCAAATGCCGTAAACAGATTGTGGCTGCTGGTGCCTGTGCTTACCTCCAGAAGCTAGTAGAGTTAGAAGTTGATGGTGCTAAGAAGCTCTTGGAAGGTCTTGGCAGAGGTAAATTGTGGGGTGTTTTCTCAAGACCCTGATTGATGATGATGATTTATTGGTTTGAATGTTTGTAATTGTGTCCAGAGCTGGAGATGATGGAGATTGAGATCATCCAATGATCTTTTGTATGTTCAATTCTCACATATACATTTCTAGCTTCTTTGTTTATAATTTATATGGGTTTTAGAGTACATGTGAGTAGAATTTCTAATCGTTGACGAAGTTTTCCCCTCTCTGGTAGGATGTTGCGACATTGTTTAGTAGATTGTGACATAACCTTGATCCATTTGTAAGCCTTGAATCTTAATAAATGAAATCATGCTCTGGCTTGTTTGAGTTTTGTTCAATCTTGTGCTGAATTAGCTGCATCCATGATGAATTGTCTTTAGTATTAGTAATACATTATAGCCTTGCAGGTATCCTGTTTAGCTCCATAGGTTTTTGTCATCTGGTTTGTTTGATTCCTCTTCATGTAGGATTGGTGTTCAAGTATCTTCACTTTACTTTCGAACTTACTGTTCCATTGTTGAAAGCCATTGCTTTGTGGTGCCATCATCAAATCACCAATCTCAGCTGTGCAATAATACTGGTTACTGAATATGATCCTGCTCTAATTGTGGTCTGTAGTTGCAGTCAATTGATTGGCACAGGTAGGTTCAAGCTGTGAATGGTTAAGAAAAAAGATTCCCATGTGGATAATTCAGCTCCATTATGTTTTGATTGTCTTGTTGGTAGGAAGCCAGTTTTAATGGCAATGGTGGTCAGCTAAGTAGTAGTACTAATGAGTCTGATATGAGTTGCTGTTAACTTCACTGGCTATTTCATGTGATTTTCATCAGATATACAGCTGTTGGAACTTGTCCAATTTGCAATATGCAGATCACCATGTTAAGCCAGAGGCCTAAAAACTTCTACTAAAATCTTGTTTTTGTTTTTTTGAAAAGGTGAAAATCTTGGGTTTTGATCCTGGTTTATGTATTGAGCAGATTAATACGCAGCAAGAAATGGAGACAGCCTTGAAAGAGCCCCACTGGTTTTTGTCGTGTTTGTTTGTCCTCTTTTATTTGCAATCAACATCTCATGTAATTTTCATCAAAAAAAATATTAAAATAAAACATCTCATGTAAAGATGGTGCAGGAAGAAAATTCCATTAAAATTCAATAATTTGGGCATTATTGCTGGAATGATGTTTGCGGGAAGCATTGTTGACATTGGGTTTGTTTACTTCCAAATCATGTGAAGACACGAAATGAAAATGGATAAATTCCACTTTGACATTATTGTACATTTATCATGATTTTAGCCTCAAACTTGCACCTCCCTCACTTTTCATACAGATTTTTTTCCAATTTATATTCCCTTTACTACACTCCCCATAAATTTTACACTCAGATTAGAAATTATCAACTCATTCAACTTATACTCCCATAAATATAATGACATGATTTTGATTGAGTTATTATATGATAGACTTTGTGACTCTAATTATAAGTTTATGACCATCACAGTATTAATTTCTGAGAACTTATATCAAAAGAAAGCTTCATTGCATTGCAAGGTACTCAAACTAGAAGCTGAAGCATTTGATTGCTTAGAAACCATTGGGAAAGAGAACTTTCTGAATATGAACTATGAAGTTGAATGTATATTTACAGCCGAAACAGAGCTACGCCTCTGTTGGATCTGATAAAAATGTCTGAAGAATGTACAAAAGGAAGACGGAAAAGTCTATTTACAAGCAACAGTTATTTGGTACCATGAGATCGACTTGGTTCAGTCGCTGATGTCGAAGTACTTGGGATCCGATGGAAAATGGTATTCTACATTCAACTGCACACCAGAACAAAAAATTACCCAAGTCACAACCAACACAGAAGAACAATTTCCAAGTGTAAGTACTAGATCAATTAATTACCTTCCCCTCATCTGCATCCGAATGGCGTTGAGGAAAGACTACTTTTAAGTCACTATACAAGTAAAAGCGTCGTTCCTCATTAAGACAAACGCTGTTCCTTGCTGGAGCAGAAAACGGATCTGATTTGCACCTCTGGACAGATTTCGAGCTTCTTTTAGCACGTGGGCATAGAAACCGAAGATGAAGAGCATAACGCAGAACGCCATTTCCTCTACTACTTTCATTGATCTTTGAAGGACTGCTGCTATGTACTGGTCTTGTTCCAGATGAGCTACTATTATTCTCCTTCTCTGGGGTTGTCCTAGAAAAATCAGACTCCTCAGATAAGGATCCTATATTACTTTTATCTTTTTCAGTCGCCCTCTGTTGTATCTGCTGATCTGTGGTATTCATCATCTTCACAAGCCCATTTGGATTGTTTGATGCTACAGATGGATCATTACCATGTGCTCCATCTGATGCAGAAGTCTTCTCAGAAGAAGCTAGGGTGATCTTTTGGCGTAGAAACGTCTAATTGACATGAACAAAGTTCAAAGCAGAAGAATACGAAGCAAGTCAGAATAGGTTAAGAGCATGAAAAGTAAAACAGCTGATCTTGAATGACATAATTTAAAAAAAGGCCGGGCAAAATTTAGAAACCGATACAAGTAATACCTTTGTACCAGCTGGCATATCGCTCAAATCATAACTGCAGAGAAATGTGTGAACCGGTGTCTTTTCTGGGTTACTGAGCACCTGTACAAGCAGAATTACCACTTTCAAAATATTATCTGTCAGAAACAAGTGTAGTATTGGTAGAATACAAGATGATAAGTCCCATAGAATAATTACTTGTATGAATCTGAATCCAACAAGAAATCCTGAACAAGGAAAAAACTGGGGATGCTAATCCCAGGTTCAGGGATATAATGCCAGACAACATCCCCCAAGTTCAGAGAACTTTGCAGGCCATTACAGAGAAGAACACGACCAGAACCAAATAATTTGACACGCTGGCAGCCAATTGGTGAGGTGAAGTAGCTACCAAATACTGAAATGTTTCACTTACTACCAACATACAGACTTTGTGATTCAATATTTGATTGGGCCAATGTTAAGGTTCTTTGTCAAGACAAACCATTCATAAGCACCAGTACATCTTAATCATACTTCAGGAACTCAAAAAAGGTATGTGATATTGTTCAGGTTTTCCAGCAATCAGAAAGGATGACAATGGTGCATTTCCTCATCATGCACAAGGCACGTCTTAGTTCAATGCAAACCAGTAAGACCCATATTCTTTTTTTGAGTTCCAAATTCATCACTGGAGTTCCAAAGTTCTGTCAGAAAAGGTTTTCACAGCATTTAGAATTTAGGTCCTTCATTACCTTTCTAACATGCTCATTAAATGTCGTAAGAAGCTAATGTTTCCCATTCCAAGTAATAAGAACTCCCATATCTCACAATTGACAATGTAGTATGTTTAGATTAGATGGTTATTTTTTTCATCATCAAATATAATATCTTGCTTTAGCAAATACCAGTTGTATGCGGCCCTTCATTGGAATACGCAAACGGCTTTTTTCAGGTGGCGGATCATGAGTACTCAGACTCCTCTTCATTCTGGCACATCCAGGTTTCTCTGATGGATTCCGCACCCCAAGGTTTATCTCAGAATAATACAATAAGAATTTTTCTCCATCCACAATGGTAACAGCAAATGGAAGCTTATGAGGCCTTGGGGAGAAAGCTCCACCAGATATACTTAGTATGGCAAGAAAACCTTCAATTTTCTGCACATCAGCTTTACCAAGTGAGGGGATTATATATAGATGTTTGACTTAATTGTTGAATGAATTACAACATAATCAAAAGAAAAGATAATGTATGCTGACCTTGCTAACGTTTGCTGATGCCAAACGACCCGACAAAAGACACTCCTCAAAAGATCCAATCAAAGACCTTCTTACAGGCAATCCGGCTACTGCCCTGCCAAAGTTAGCTGGTGGTGAAGGAGGGGATGTAGCATGTCTCAAGTCATGCCTGATTTCAGGAGTAAACAAGTCATGCCTACTAATCTGATGCTCATTTCTGATTACCTCCTTGCATTTTTTAGAACGGAAAAAACCCGGGATGGTTCCATGAAGGGATTGCTCAACTTCTTTCCATGTTAGATGCCCATAATCTGAATCTTTATTTGCATCTGCAAAACCTTGTGTTTTCTGCATCCTTTTATGGAACTTTGGACCAAGAGGAGAAAGAGATAACAGAGGAGATACCACCTTTTCCAGTGATACAGACAATCCTCCATCCATAGGCCTATATTTTAGTGTTTCTGCACAGCTATTGATTCCAGGTTGAGAGCAGTGGTTTAAATGATGCAAAAGAGGTTGGTTTCCAAGCAAGGGCCCATCACAGAGAATGCCGGATTTCATCTCGATATTATCTGGTGAGCTTTTCAATTCCCAAGAACTAGAAGTAGAAACCCCATTATCGGAGCCGCTAATATGAGCTTTCTTGTGCTCTTGTAACAAGGAAATATTGCGTTTATCAGCAGCAACCTTTGTATTTGTCTGGTAAACGCCATTGCCAATGTTCAACATATCCCCATTGAATTGTTCATGAAGACGCATACCATTTATGGGAGATAACATCCTCTTCCGAGCTGAAGGTCCATTCCCCTCAATCACATTACTGACGTTGTCTCCATCATTTGAAGGCACACCAGAATCTTTCTGCTTATCATGAAACGTGTTAATTGATGAGCTAGCTGCCCTTGCTTCAAAACCAACTACCCTAACAAGGGGACTGTTCATGCAGGGCCCACTTGTATTGTTAAACCATCCAAATTGATCTTTGTGAATAATCCTCAGGCCAGGCAAATTAGAGGTATCATCCTTAGACAAAGTTGTGGAATCCACTTCCATGAGATTATGAGTTGAACGTCTTATTTGATGATCCCCCAACAAAGAGAACGGTAAATGACCAGATAGTCTATTGCACGTATTTGTTCCATGTATGCCATCAACAGCACTAGAGTTCAAGCCAACCAAATGCTGAGGAGACTGTACAAATGTGCTCGGAGAAGCAGCTACCTCTTCCACAGTACCACCAACAGTAACTTGAGGCAAACCCATTGTGAAGATCAAATCACAAATGTTCACCTAGAGAGCAATCCAACTCTAAACTATCCTAAGAACTAGTCCACTTAAGAAAGACAAAAAAGAAGTGCTGCTAATGGTTAGCCAACGAGTAAATTGGAAATCATACTTCAAACCCAACACCTAAGACTTAACTAAAACATACCCTTACACGTTCCTTCTACCCCTGTCTCGCTAATCAAGTGTTACTTGTATTACTTTCCATAACACCCCTCTAGAAAAGCAATCAACTATCGATCAACCAAAGGTATCTTCTTCTTATGAAGACTTGGATCATGAGCTGGCATGAATAAAGTCAATGGATGACCAACAGAAAAACTCAAGTAGCAGAGCTCGCCTTCGACACAGCAAGAGATAAGGTAAGAGTTACACATTCTAGAAGCCAGCAGCAGCCTGTCCTGAAAAGAAAATAACCTCATCACTAGATACCCAAGGATAAAGCAATGATCAACCATCAAAACTGAATGAATTAGCAACAGTAAAACATCAGCAGCAGCAAAAAAAAAATGCACCGTATTCACATGAAATCTAAGGCTAAAAGAAAGATTCATAAACATGTCATATGCCAATCTCTCATAGACAATGATCTAATAACCTAATTGTACACCAATTCCATGTAAAAAAATCCCAAATAGTTTCAGTGCTTCACATCTGCTACCAGCTAAAAGAAAACAATGTCAACTTCCTTGAAAGGCTGTTAAATAGAATGGCGATCACTCAAGATGATAAAACAAATGAGGGTTCTAAAGCAGATTAAACCAATCAAAATTTGCAGGTTTTATGAATCTAAGCAGGCAAAGCATTCTCATTCCCATTTCTCAACCTCACAAAGTCCAATGAGGAAACCGAATCTTCTAGAGATTGATTTTTTTGTTCTTCTTCCTCATCCATCCGATCAACAAATAATCAACCCAACGAAAGGGGGAAAAGCAATCTGAATGTGACTACAAACTAAAAGTTCATCAATTCACAACATCGATTCAAGGCAAATCACCTAACATCAGCTATTATCCACTATCCACAGAGAAGAGATCAAATGCAAAGCTATAAGAAGGGACGAACCCGATGAAAGATGAAGCGTGAGCTTGATCAAATGACTGATTAATAAACCCTCTCCAGCTTGAAACAATGGCAGATTTTTCCACAATGGAACAACACAGAAGCCCCAACAGGAGAAAAATTTGGGATTGTGAGAGGAGAAAAAGAGGGTTTTTTTATATGGGCAAAAAGAGGATTCTCCCCTCCTTTATCTTCTCTTGTGAAGGAGAGAAATAGAGAGAGGCTTGTGAAGGGAGAAAGTGGGGGCTTCGCCTTCTATAATGAATCCTCCTCTTGCTGTGTCTTTCACAATTTTTTCTTTTTCTGATCTTCTCTTCTACCCTTTTCGTTTTTCGTTTACATTTTTTAAAAAATATTAAATTTGTGGTTGCTCGCAAATTCAGATTGTAAGCCTATGAAATCCCTAAATTTACAAATAGGGTTAAAATGAATTTGAGTTTTCTCCGATCTCTTTTTTAAACCTAAAGAAACTGTTTTTTTAGTGTATGTCTATGGATATATGTTAATAAGTTGAAATAGGAGATTATTTCTAAAATATTTTCTAAAAGAGAATGATAAATTCTTAGTAAAAAAAATTTAAACTAATGATTAAAATAATATTATTAAAAATAGAATATATTTAGAGTGTGTCTATGGACACACTCCGTAAGAAAAAACATTAAAGAAATTATTGAGTGCAAAATGAAAAGTTAAATTTAAGTTAAAGAAAGTGGGTATGAGATCAAAACTTAGATGGTAAAAGACTAAAAGTGTTGAGGTACTTTCCTAACTTTCTAAGGGTTTGAAGTTCAATTGTTCACACATATACCTATACAAAAAGTTAGGTGTACTACAAATATTTGCAAACCCTTTTGGTTTTTACACCCGATGTTCCATATCTACCAAAAAAAATCCATTTTTAATTTCAAGGCTAAAATAACTCACCACATTTTAAGGTTAAACAAGTAGAGTGTGAGTGCCATATGAACTCACCACATTTTTTGTCTTTAATTTGAAAGGTCGTAACTAGAGTGTGAGTGTCATGTACTTGTTCCATTTTCCTTTATACCAAAAAAAGGTCTTAACTAAATACCCACATAAGAGTATGTAGATACAACTAATCTAATATGAATTGTCTTATGCAATAAATTATCACTTATAAGATTGAAAGTGCGTTAAAGCGAATTCTAACTAAATAGTTTTCCACTTATTAATGTAGAATCTCGGTATGTTAGGATCATCATCTAAAATATATTTTACATTAGATGTCGTCCAAAAAAGTCCCCACTACATATTTTTTGTCTTCTCTTTAATCTCTGCAAGGTTAATTAGAGATGTTTGTCAGCACTATATATATATATATATATATGTGTGTCCACACTCTCCTTCATTCATATTTCCATATATTCCCCACCACACATTACAATATCACAATCGTGAAAATAGAAAAGGGTTTCTATCCATCACATTCACCTAATTAACTTGATTCACCTAATTAGGTTAGGGAGTCATTTAGAATTATTAATAATAAAAATAATTATCCTAGATTGAAATCCCTTAATTATTGTACATATTCATTCATGCTTATGGTGTCTTGGTATTCTTAATTGCGTTACGATAATGTGGCGAGACGTGAGCTTCCATCACTCTGCCATAACCATTTTTGCAGGAATCTATCAATTAAAATAACAGTAAAGTGTGAGATGAAGAGGAGACGTGGAGGGCACTGCAAGAAAGCAGAAGCCAAGTGTCAACCCAACACACGCTCCTACTCCTACTCCTACCAATTTAATGTTTTTCTACGTAAATAAATAAATAAATGAAATACTCTAATTTTGCCCATAAAGACCAGACTTCTAGTTTCTTTCTTTAAGAATAATAATAGACGTACACCCATAAATACAAACAGATAAACAACATTATCACAATTACAAAAGACTCTAATTTTGCCCATAAATACACCAGAAAAATCCTAGAGAACATACAGCTCAATGCAAAGGCAATGCAACACTTGCTTTACAGAATAATTAAGGAGAGAGTGGGACATTGCATGAACAATTGACAAAGGCATCTCCAAGGAATTTTTTAAATTCAATTTTGCTTTAATCAAACCTACTAAAATTCATTCACATTTTTTTTTGCCTCCAGCACTAAGTAATCTGTTCACTAGTTAATAATACAACTTCAATTTCTGAACCAGAACAGATTTTTAACAGAAGTTGGATGTGGAGCATTTACTAGACTAAGCAATATTATACCTAGTCTGGAATTACAACAAGCTATAGTAAGTTAATCAACTAAACTTTAACTGCTAAAGTTTAGTTGTCAATAAACTATTAAGTATGAACATTGCATAGACACAAATAACCAAGAAAATTAGGTGCCCATAAGAAAGGAAAGCTTGCTGCAAAAGAACAAAATGAAGTTAATTACTTCTGAAACACTTATCACATTTGTATATCTTCTCCAGAGATTTTACAATGTTTAGGCCTCAATATGGGCAAACAAGTTATTATTATTTCCAAAATTTAAGGAAGTTGTTGAGCTCATGTGGCTTATTTTATCAAAATGATTATCAACATCAAAAACTAAGATCAATCAAGAACAATACAGTAGCTGAATCCAGTCATCATGTAAATCTGTGAAGCCACTAAGCTGTGGCAGCCATGGGAACTGATCTGTAGCATGTCCTCTTCGCCGCACGAACAATATCATCAATCTGCAACAACAACAACAACAACAACATCAATGGCAAAGTCATTGTAAATGACAAAGACCCAACACAAATAACCAAAAAAATACTTATATTGTGAGAGATCAATTTTCAAGCCACATGAAATCACCAGTAAGAACTAACAAGTCGTTTGTTCTTTAAAATAAAATATCAAGCGTAACCTTATAAACATTGAGAGGCTATTAGCTTAATTACCGCCTAGCAGAAAGTAACCGAGATCAGTTCTATAAATACCGAGAATATGATTTCAAGAAGACAACAAACCTGTGGAACAGCCAATCTCTCCAAATTTGCTGCATAAGGCATGGGAATATCAGCACCTGTAATCCTTTCTACCGGCGCATCTAGGTACTCAAAACTCTCCTCCACAACAGTTGCGCTGGTACAAGCAACATAACCGATATTAATAATATTATTATCATGAAATTATAAAATCTCAATTGGAAATTTCGATTCCAAGAGCATAATATTATTACCATATTTCAGCACCCACTCCGTGCTGGGGGAAACCCTCTTCAACAGTTACAAGCCTGTTGGTCTTCCTAACAGATTCGTTAATAGTGGCTCTATCAAGAGGGCGAATTGAACGAAGGTTTATGACCTGCCCAAGTACAAATTGGCAACTGTGATTTCTTTTGAACACGGGAAAGTGGTAAAGAGTTTTTCATTTTAGGATACAAGAGATTTGCAAAGTACCTCAGCATTAATTCCTTCCTTTGACAGAATTTCAGCTGCCTGCAAGGCGATAAAATAAAAATAATTATGCGTACCAACAAATGGCAGCAGTAGAATATAAAATAAATCACCCTTCACAAGATATACAAACCTTAAGGGAATAGCCAACCATCTTGGAGTGTGCAACAATTGTTACATCCTTTCCTGATCGTTCTATCTATCAGAGACGGAAGAAGTAACAACTTAAACATCATTCTTACACTTTTTTTCTTCTGGAAAAAACAAGAAAACTAGAAACAGAAATTGACCAAAGTAGACGAATGGATACCTTAGCTTTTCCTATAGGAAGGCAGAAATTGGAGTCAAGAACTTCATCTGAAACAGGGAAGGATTCACCGTATCTGGCACATGATTCACACAACGACTTGTGATATAGTCATATAGACATTGAGTAGGCTAAATTCCTGTAAATAGGGAAAAGTTCTACTCGGTCACTTACAGCAACTCATTTTCGAGGAAAACAACAGGGTCCGGGTCCCTAATAGCAGCTTTGAGAAGGCCCCTGGCATCTTCTGCAGAGTATGGAGACAACACCTTCAACCCGGGACATGAAGCATACCATGCTGCATAACACTGCACAGAATGCGAAATTATGACTTTGTATCACATATTCGTATTACTTGAGCAAGTTGACAAACCACCTACAAATCAAGGACTAAATGTCTATTTGCTTTAACCTATAATTATGACACTAAACTAGGAAACAATTAATTAGCATTGATGATAGGCAATAACTCAATAAGAGAAGTATATGTCAATGACTCCTCCAATCCATGTCACCTAAGTGGTAATTAGTATGGTGTAATAAGTAATTCAACATAAGAAAGCATGATGAAAAATCACGTCATTGAGAAGATCACAAGTTTCTCAATGGATATTCCATGCCATTCAAGTCTAAATATCATCTCATACTGTAACAAACTGGATATTTACCGCCACTCTATGGCCATTATTCTTCACAATAGCTCATCTCATGTAGCTATGAAAATTGAGACTTTAGAAGGAAACAGAACATATTGTTTGAACTTAAATTGCCACACAACTACATGACCAAATTAGAAGGGGAAAAACCTTGAGATAGCTCATATTATCACATCAAAGCCTTAACTAAAAACATTTATCACACCTGGGAATGTTGAGCACCAACTCCAGCAGCAGCACCGTTGGGTCCTCTGAAAACAATTGGCACTGACAACTGACCAGCAGACATATAGTTTGATTTGGCCGCTGAATTAATTACGTGGTCAATTGCCTACAATCAAAGGAATGAACTTGTGAAGAAGAGAAAGTGAGAACATAATGGATACAAGAAATGAACTCTTAAGAAGAAATCCAAACCTGCATTGAGAAGTTAAATGTCATAAATTCTATAACAGGCCTCAAACCCTTGTAGGCTGCACCAACTCCAATACCAGCAAAACCAGCCTGCAATACAAATGGAACATTAGCACTCTAGATGCATAGTCATCTGAGAAAACAGTGGAAGAAAATAAAGAAATTTGGAAAAATATGATAAGAACAGAACCTCTGTGATAGGAGTGTCAATAACTCTCTCAGGACCATACTTATCCAATAGCCCTTTGGAAATCTGTGGAAGTTATAGAAGAAAATTTCACATATAAGGAAGACGAAAATTTAATGCTGACAACATTGAAGGTCATGATAGCACTATTAGTCTATTATACAACAAAAATGTATTCTTCATAGTGTCTAACCTTGTAAGCACCTTGATATTCACCAACCTGCAGTGTATAGAGAGAGAAAGGGTTAAAATACAGGGAAAAAAAAAACAAATTACCATTGTCATACATTTAAGGGAAACTCATATACAGAGACCGCAGCCATTTCTTCAAAGTACCTCTTCACCCATCACAAAAACTCTGGAGTCCGCAGCCATTTCTTCGTCAAGGGCCGAATTCAAAGCATCTCTCACTGTCATCTGCAGAAAACAGTCAAAACAAAGGCATTTAACTTGTTGCAGGTCCAAAAACATACAACCAAAGGATATTCAAAGTCACCTACAGGCTACAACCCAGATCAATCCATGGGAAAAGAAATAATAGCCTAATAGGTGAGACGTGAATGCTTTATTCATGATACCATACAGAACTTGCTCAGTGGTGAAAGATGAGAATAAAAAAAAATGTTGACTGTCCTAATACTTAATATTAGACCACTACTAGACTACTAGTAGCAGTCAATATCTCAAATCCATAAATCCATTACGATAATTCCACTTTTCCCCCCAAAAACACTAATCACAAATTGATAAGGATTGTTCATAATAGTTCCCACCAGTGTGCTTCATCCTACAAAAGTGCAAGATGTATTTTGCAGTTTCTTACCTAACCAAGAGTTCTTTAGAGATATTTAAACTCACAACCTCCAGTTTACAGTTCATGAATAAGCTTGTAATGACACTATAATCACACATGGCATAAACTTAGTTATTCGTATAGAATTTTAGTTCAATTTCAAAGATTATGGTGCAGATCCAATTTTTCAATTCAATTATGGCTCTGAACATAATTTAGGGCACATTATCAAGAACAACATAAAATTAAACCATGAAAGTTGAAGTATACAGCTGAAGGGAGTTCCATCATTCCACCAAAAGTAGTCACCATTTTTCCACTTGTAAACACCTAAACTAGGCATTCGCAGCTCAGTGCATTCAAGATTTACTCGGAATAAGCTCATTTTTCACATTTAAGAAAAGATGGAATAAGGAAAATCAATCACCTCTTTTCCACCTGATGAGAAAGCCCTAGCCGCCTGTTGCAGACGCCACAGTCTCTGTAAAATCAATCCACAAGATCAAGCCATTAATCCATCTTTCCCGATATACTAAAACAACAACCATCAATAAACGAAAATCAAAACAATACCGAAGATGAAACCCCGCCATTTGCAATCCTCTGCATCATAATCCTCGACATTTTACTCTACAGCCTGCAACAACCCAACCAATCAACAACAAAGAGAGAGTTGAAAAAAGAACCTAAGAAAGAGAATATTCTCCGATCGAGATCCAAAACATCCGAAATTAACCAAATCCCCCCCTTCCTACAACGAAAAGACGAAACTGTAACCCTTAATCCGCCCTTTGCTGCTCACCGGGGGACAAATTTTCGGCGACCCTTTACAAAATCAATTGGAACGAAGTTTGGGGCGGACTAAATACAACTTCAAAGAAACAGAAAACGGAAAAAAGTGGGTTTTCGTAATTTCGCAACAAATTAATGGAATTAGGTTATACGGGTACGTATCTACCACCCACGTTTGTAGTCTCTACTGGAGTACATACACAATTGCACACCTACATCTACAAAGACAGAGACACAAAGATCTACCTGGTTTGGATGCTTCGATTTACAGATTTAGGGTTGTGAGTTAGAAAAGGGAGAGACCGGAAACGCCCACAAATGGCAGCTCTGTTGAGGGCAAGAGGGGTAGAAGGAAAGAGAGGGAGACCGGCGAGGGAGGATGACGTCATGACGATTTGACAGGGAATCTTATTTTATTTTTTATGTTTTGTTTGTGTAATTTCCGCAGTTTCCTTTTGAGATACTTTGATTATTCAAAGTGAATAGACAACTTTATTGAATTTTTTAATGGAGCAGGTTGTACTGAGTTTGGTAGGCGGATATTCTCCAAATTTCGACTTCATGCCCATTTTTTATTGAAATTGTGAATGACACCCAAACAAATTTAATTCAGTTTTTTCAACCCCTATTTAAAGACTTTCTCTTTATTTTGCCTTTGATTTGCTTGTTCGGTTGTTTTCTGATTTTTGGTTGTGTTTGTTGTTCTTTTCTTTGTTTTCGTTTCTTTGTTTGTTGAGTGTCGTTGTTGTTGGTTTCGCCGTTTGATCGGCCTCTCGATTTTTCAGGGGTTTGTCCTGAAATCTTGAATTCTTACTTTATCAAAAAAAATAAAAAAAAAATGAAGGTTTTATTGATACAATATCTTGTTTATCTTTTATTCATCTCGGTAGTGAAAATAAGAGAGTATCTAATTGACATTGGAGTTGCGTAGCACACATTCAGTGGTTGTCAAAAGCTCCTTGTTTACCGATCCGTTTGTATTTAATTTCACACAACCTTCAAATAACTTGGGCTTTCACTTTCTTCACTTTGGACCCAGTAGAATCCCCCGTGGCCCAAGCAAAAGCATAGGCCCAATACAAAATTGGGGCCCATCAAAGACTTCCATATCCACCATAGTGCAGTGGTGACCAATTATCAATCCCTTCGACCGTAGCTTTGGACAAGAGATTCATTCGAATCCATATAGCAAATAGAGACTAAACCAAATGAAGGATCAGACGTTTTTGGCACTTCCAGTTTCCATATCGCTTTGAACACTGTATTATTAGCCCCAAAAATCAAGTTAAATTCACCGGCATTGATTGTATTTAGACCTGTCAAACGGGTCGAGTTCGGGTTTAATCATATCGGGTCGGATCGATTACGGGTCAAAATTTGCGGGTCGATTGTGGGTCGGATCGTTGCGGGTCAGATACGGGTTCGGGTCGAGAGCGTCATGCCAAAATTTTATAAAATGATTATTAAAATAATATTTTAATTAAAACAAAAAAAAATTCAAAAAAAATATTATATAATATTTTAATAACAAAATATATTATAATGTTTTATATATAAAATAAAAACACATTTGTAATGACTCAACCCAGAAATTTTCGGGTCGAACGGGTCGGGTCACTTTTGACCCAATACTTTTTGGATCGGGTCTGTGATACCCCGTAATTCTGTAAGGATTATTTTGGGAATTTTGGAATTTTCCCGAACACCCGTTTAGTACGTCGGATTTAATTCAGAAAGTTGGAGGCATTCTGTAATGCGCTCTGTATCTGTAATATTTTTCTCAGTGAAATAAAATACAGACGACGTGCTTTGGATGTTAATTACTCGTTCGCGTACAATAATTTTTATCTCGGGTTAATGTCATGATCGTTCAAAGTTGAACGGGCGGGAAAAGCTGGTCACGGCGACCGCCGTACAGTCACGGCGACCGCCGTCGCGGGACCCAAGAACGGCGACCGCCGTGGGTATGACGGCGCCCGCCGTCGCAAGGCTCGAGGAGCCGACGAGTCTCCTCCTAGCTGGGGACGCCAGGTCTATGGCGGCGCCCGCCGCGTTGGTAACGGCGCCCGCCGCATTGATGACGGCGCCCGCCGCATTTATTACGGCGCCCGTCGTTGTTGTCTGGAGGTTTTTGCCCGATGGTCGCCGTAGTCGTCTGACGATCGCCGTTGTAGCCCTCCACGTCGCCTTCCTAGCCATCATTATGCTCCCTGGCATTTGGCTATAAATAGAGAAGGTTTGGGATCGGTTTTCACACAAAATCAGACGCTTTAATCCCTCAAAATTTGTCTCGCCAGAGTTTGGTGCCCTCGCCGGAAATTCTGAAGCTTTCGCCGGTATCGTTTAGTGGTGTTTCCAGCAGCCCTTGTGAAGCCTTTTGGTTGCCTTTGGAGGTTGGAACCCAGGCAAGGCAAAAAGGGGACGAAACGCGCATCATTTGGGTGAGTTTTTCTCTCGTCTATTGTCGGAATTCTTCACGGCGACCACCGTGTTCTTTACGGCACCCGCCGTGATGAGAACGGCGACCGCCGCCAGTGCACAGAATGCCGTCGTGGCTTGGGCTTGGTTGGTTGTCGTCGTGGCGTCGTTTCTTTCGGGTTATTTCGTCTTTCCATAGATTCGTACTAGTTTATGTCGGATCTAACTTAGGGTTTCCTTATGGGTCGACTCGAAGGTCGTTGTGTTGTCGGAGTTATACCTGTGTCGAGCCCGGAATCTCGTTGTCTCTGCTTGTTCCAGATCTGCGGACTAAGGCAAGTGGCGGTTCGCTCTTGCTCATCGTTCCGTATTTACATTAATTATCAACTGTTTATCTGAGTAATTAATTTGGAATGATTACTGTGTTTATCTGGAAATGGTTTTATAAACTGTTTTGGAAACTATAATAATGACATTATCATAGGTTGTATATCTGTTAGAACAACGCTATCATATGTGATAATTACCGTGATGGTATTGTTGTGAAATTAATCTTAATGCTAGAATAGCATGTGGGTTAATAGGAAAACTAATCCAAGTAAGGATTAGCTGTTTCTATTATCTTTATGTTTAAGTTAATTGTTTGGTTGGCTTTAATGTGACTAATTGCTGTGTTAGACTGTTTAGTTAACACGAATGTGCGTAGGAACGCTAATCCAAGTAAGGATTAGTCGTTTCTTTATAATTTAATATTCGTGGGAACGCTAATCCAAGTAAGGATTTGTCGTTTCTTTAAATCATAATATTTCTCGGGATTATTTCCGAATAATTTAAGGGTCATGACCTATGCTTCTTATCCACATGTAAGGATCTGAAGTGTTTTAAGCGCCTTGCAAGCGTCATTGGATGAGCTTAATTGCAGTCCTGTGTATTAAGCACTTAGCTAGTGCATTGGGGTGGACGTAACTGTCACCCTGTAAATTAAATTGTAAGCACTGTGGCAGTACAATCAGGGTGAACGTAAGGTCACCCGGTGTAATAATAACTTTCGTGTTCTCGGAATAATATTAGAAGCCTCAACAGTGTGTGTGTGTTGTAATTTAATAAGATAAGTGCAGTTAAGCACATAATTAAAGTGCAAGCACTGTAATAGTGCAATCAGGGTGAACGTAAGGTCATCCGGTGTAATAATAATGCCGTTGTTACTCGGCATAATAATGTTAAGTCCCGCGTGTGTGTTGTGTGTGTTTTAATTTGGGTTGACGTAATGGTCGCCTTAAGATTTAAGCCTTGTTACCGCTCTTAATAACATTAACGTGTTTCAGTAATGTGTGTTTTGTAATTAAATAAGATATGTGCCCGAGTGCACATGATTAATAAACCCATGGCGAGTAGTGCAGCTAAGTAAATAGTGCAGCTAGGAAAGCTCGTCTCGACTTTGATCATAGTACGTTCTCTTTTCGATCTGGATTCGCTATATGCGATGAGGTTGGTCGTGAACTAAAGCATCTCAGTCAACTTTTAAAATCATTGTTGTATGATTCTTTAAACATTCCAGATTTGTCATATTTCCTTAAAGACTCAATCTCTTGGAGTCTCTTTTCGAGTTGATTTCTGTGAAGATTCAGTCTTCCAGAATCTTCTCTTGTGCATATCTTAATTGTTAAATCATTCCGTGAAAGTGTCGGGTTATATATCGTCCCTTCGGTTATTATTCGAGGGATAATGATAGTAAAGCCACTTGTTAAAGCGGGAGGTCTCGAGTTCGAGTCTCACGAACAACCTCCCCAGTTTGGGGGATGGGTTGGGGTACATGGGTTGCGGCCCATGAGGGATAGAAATGACTGGGCCAATGCGCTCGGAGGCCCCTATCCAACATAAAAGTGTACTTTTATATAATACCCACACCACATTGGGCCGGCCCATCACAGGGCTGCAGCCCATATATCCCAACCCTTCCTTGTTGGCTCCAAGCCCCAAGGCCCAGCCATTTAATCAAGAGGTTGTTGGGAGCGCTCGAACACGAGACCTCTCCCCTTTATCCACTCCCCACAAGGAGTGAATACCAATTGCGCTGCAGCACAATTGGTATTCACTCCTTGTGGGGAGTGGATAAAGGGGAGAGGTCTCATGTAATACCCCGCATTTTTGTAAGGGTATTTGGGTAATTTTTCTCATCCTTCGTTCGATTAATTTTTTTCGCTTTCAGTGGAGTTTGGATTTTCTGTAATATCCATGATCTCCGTAATAATTTCCTGAGTGGTATAAAATACATTCGATGTATTTTTCGGAGATTAGAATATTTGTTTGGATACAAACATATAATTTCCGGGGTTTAAAACCCATACCCATGTGCAAACTTATACCGTAAACCACTTGCTTCCCACTTGGTTTTCCCACTTGAGCATGGCCGGTTCCCTACAGAGGGAGTTGTCGGACCTTTGCCCCCTCTTTGGGCTCGAAGGACACCAGATCGATCTCCCCTGTTCTGTTCTCGTCTTCTCTCTCGCGAGCTCCCTATGCATCGCCTCCTCTGCCCAGCCAGTCGTCTCCTCCGGCGAGCCCAGCTGAGCCGTCGTTTCCTCCGGCGAGTTCGTCCGCTGCTCGTTGTTGTTGGGCTGTTCGTGGTCGCTGGTGTTTACTGCGTGCTGGAGCTGGTGTTGGTGGCGGTAATGCTGGTGTTGCGTGTTGTTGCTTGGTTGTGCTGTTGTTGCTGTTGAAATTCGAAGGTTGAAGAAGGGGGAATAATGAAAGTGGGCCCCCCTCCATTTAATTAGTCTTGTTGGGCCGAAAGCCCAATTAGGCATCCAGTCCAGATTTAACCCGAATTTATTCGAGCGGTATAATTTTGACTCCCTTTTATCCGTATTCTTCTTTAGGAAAATCTAATAAATATTTTTTATGATTTAATATCAATAAAATTTATTAAATATAATTTCTTGAGTTCGTCCAGATAAATTAATTGATAGATAATTAATTTGTCAGTTAGAACGTGATCTGCTGGATCGCGTGTGGACTCGTAATCAGTTGGAGTTATCTGAAGCTTAAGCCATATCCTCGGAAAGGATATCATTAGTTGTCGTCTCGTCTAGATTCATCGCCGAATCTACTCCAGGCAAGTGGCGGTTCGCTCTTTCTCATCATTCCATACTTTCATTAATTATCAATTGTTTTGTTGTTAATTAATTTGGGATGATTCTGAATTATGTTGGAAACTGTTTTGATAACGTTATGTGTTTAAAATCTGATATTATACTAGGTTGTATATTCTGCTAGAATCGACGCTAGTATATTATAGATATATTGTGCAGGTGAAGGCCGTAAGGGACTTTGATATGATTATATTTGTGTGTGTTTAGATTATTAAATCTAGGGTGTTTGCTAGGTGGGCATAGATACAGATAGTTTGTGCAGGTGGGGCCGTGATGGCTCTGTGTGGTGTGTTTAATTGTGTAGTTAGCACGAGTATTCGTAGGGACAATGGATGGAGGTCCTGTCGTCTCTTTATAATAAATTGGTGAGTCATGACTAACTTCTATACTCGAGTGGAGTAAGAAGTGGTGCACTCTGCAGGTGTCACAAACCCGGTTCGATATGTGTTCCGCGAGTGGCGGGACATGTATGTTAAAAGCTTATAACGTGATGTGTGTGTATGTTGACATTTAATAAGATACGTGCCAATGAGTAATGCACATAATCAAAATGCCTTGACCATAATATAAAGTGCCATATGAGTAAAGCACTTATTTAAAATGATGTGGCGAGTAGTGCAGCTAGGCGCTAGTGCAGCTAGGAAAAACTCGTCTTAGTTGTAAGTCGCTCGTGTGCGATATTGTGTTTGTGTGTTTGTTCGAGTTTCCCAACATTTGTCATTTTTTTCCTATAAGGCTCATTTCATTTTGGAGTCTTCTTTTGGGATTGATTGCTGTGAGACTCGATCTCCAGAATCTTCTCTTGTGCATACCTTTTGTTATTCTAGTAGGAGTATGGTGGTTGACTATTGCCATCGGTTTTGATTCGAGAAGCGATGAGTCTAACCTAATACGACTGCTTCGAACCAATCTGCTTTGTACCCTTGCGTAGTCTTTCATTAGACTGACCAACCAAAATTATTTCCTTGCATGGTTGGCTGATGTCATCCGTCCGATTCGGCACATCAGGTTAAGTTGCAGATCCGAGGAGGCTAGAGCGACTATGAGGATGAACGGTGTTTTCGACAAGTTGTTTTGTCGTTGTATTTAAAAGACTTCCGCTGTGTTATTTTGTATTTGGTTAAAGACTTCCGCTGTATTTATTTCTGATTATGTATTTTTGATGTTTTTGATCGTATTTGGAATTGTGTTGACATTCCGCGACCGTGGTTTAATAAAAGTTACGATATTTGGTATTGTAACTGAGTTTTGATAGTTATATCGTTTGGAAAAGCCTAGGGTGACTTCGAGGTTTTCGTCCGGAGTCATCGGCAGTAATACTTTCAAATGGGGTGAAATTTGGGGGTGTTACACTGCAGCCCTGTGATGGGCCGGCCCAATGTGGTGTGGGTATTACAGGGTCTCGACCCAGAAAACGCGGGTCGGGCCAAAAATTGACAGCTCTGATTGTATTTCACCGGTATCGATTGTATCCCGATCATCTTGGATGGCAGTATAAGCAAGTTTTTACAAGGTGATCAAGACTTAACTTGAAGGTTACAATAAGAATACATGGTATTTATAGAAGAAGAAAAAAAGAACACTATGGTTTAGAAGTAAACCCTAATGGGCTTAGGCCTAATACATCAAGGCTCAATTCATTACATCATTCAGATAGAAAAACAAATCAAGTCTAGTGAAGTTATAAATAGTAAACGGGCCCGGGACGGGATCGTCAGATAACCCCGAATGATCAAGGGTCGAGAGTTGCTTGGCTCAGATTCGAAGTTTGCGAACATGCGAATGACTAGAGATTGAGTAGCTCTAGTAGGATCCCTAGTTACTTGAGTTCATAAGTTGTCCTCGTTTTTCATGAAACGCCAACTCAGCTTGGCAATGTTGAGGCTGGCCATTTTTCTGACCCCAATCCCTCCTTGGTTTTTGCTTTTGCAAACTTCAGACCAAGAAACCGTGAATCTTCAGGCTTTGATCTCAGTTGCCCCATATAAAAGCTCTGGTGATCATTTGGTGGCTTCATCTCCCGTGCTACTATGCACTTATTTCAATTATTAATAAAATATATGGGTTAATTATTAATATCTTTGTTGGGCCTTGATTTTCAGCCCATCAGAACGGCCCACTGGATCAGCCCAAAGCTGCCTTCTAGAAGATCTGGTCAGCAATAACCCCTAGAAATCTCGGTCCGGTCAACTGAGCCTCCAGAGATTTCGGGCGACCAGTAGTCGAAGCGACGACCTCCGTGGATTTCGGAGCGACCAGTGCATATATTGACGACTCCCACAGATCTCGGACGATCTTAACCGACCCACAACGTCTTCCGTTATTCTCGGGCAGATCTACCAGCCGATTCAAGCCTAGAAGTAGTATAAATTGTAGATAAAACTCTCTTGTAAGAAAGGAGAGTCATTATTACTCAATTTAAGCAGTTTTCTATCATTGTTCTATTGTTGTTCTACTCACATACGAGACCATTCTTGTACTCAGTCCATTACTCCAACATTGAAGCGACCGACGACTAAATTTATGTACTCAATTAGTCTCTCATTCAAGGGAGATAAGTTTATATTACATTCGTTCACTCTCATTCTCTTGATTGATTAGTTGATTTGGATTTATTAGATATATTCGTCTAACAAATTGTCTAGTTGCCCTCTCAAAGGCGATTAGGATCGGTAAGGTCTTTTCGCCCCAAAACAATTTGGCGCCCACCGTGGGGCATCTATCCAATCAACGATCCGATCAACGATCCAATCCTCATTTAATCATGGCCGGTGCTGGAATCCCCATGATCGTCGCTGAAGAACAGGTTCAAGCCAACCTCCCGATCGTAGGTCAAACCGAAGATCTCGCCAACCAACCAATCCTGAACGTCCAGATCCAAAAGCTCGCAAAAGAAATGAGCTTCCTCCAAGAGGAACTGGCTCAGCAACACCTAAGAACCGAAACCCTAAGCATCCAATATGGAGTTGAAATTACAAGACTAATTCGTGAAAATGAATTTTTGAAATCGCATGTGAATTCAGCTGCATCGGTCCCAGGCGGATCAAGACGAATAGTCAACACCGAAGGACTACAAACACGTTTCAACATGAATGGGGCAATCTCGACGCCCATGGATCTAGTCACTCAGAGCGTCGTTCAACCCATTGGTATGTTTCAAACTCCTCAAGTTAATACTTTCATGACTAACGCTTCAATTCCCATGACCGAGCCCACAAAAGCTCGAGTAGTCCCTCCACAGGTCACCCCGCCGATGGACCTATAAGTCCTCATACAACAAGCTATCAACAAACATATGAAAGTCTTAGCCGATCGCATCGCTCGGATTCCAGGAGTCCCGTAGCCGATCGAAAAGGAAGCAATGGACGAATACCAAGACTCGCCGTTCGTAGAATCAATCGCGCACGTCGAGATCCCGAAGAAGTTCCATGTCCCCAACATGCCCAACTACGATGGGACCGGGGACCCCGACGATCATATCTCTATTTACAAACAAAAACTATTGACTATCTCTATTCCAAGAGGGAATCATGAAGCGGTCATGTGCAAAATCTTTGGCACGGCCCTCACGGGACCCGCACTAACTTGGTTCATGCATCTGTCGCAGGGTACAGTCGCTTCGTTTGCCGATCTGGTCAATTCATTCAAAATCCAGTTCGCCAGCAGTCGAAGACTGGAAAAACAATCAAGCGACCTATACAAGATCGTGCAAGGGTACGATGAGCCCTTAAGAGATTATCTTAACAGGTATAACAAAGAGAAGGTCGCGATCCCGCATTGCGACGTCCCAACGTCTATTGAAGCCTTCCGTCGAGGCTTGGTCAGGGGCAATGAACTTTATCGCGACCTGACCAAATATCCCTGTCGAAGCTTCGAAGATGTCCAAGCCAAGGCGATGGCACATGTCAGATTGGAAGAAGACGAAGAGTCCATAGCAGACGACCAACCAAACTAGGGCACGACCCATTGGGAGTCGTCTTACTTTTGAACACTTATACTTTGTACTTCATTTAGATTCAGTCAATTATACTTATCCAACTGTTTAATAAATTCAAGCATCGGAGGACCATTGGGCTCATACCTAGCGATCACCCTTCGATCTTTTCTATACTTGTCAAGTGTCTTCAACAGGAACATAACGAGAGGCCTCCAAGACGAAACTCAACATTCAAACGGATATCCTTATCACATACAAAACAGCGCTTACAATACACATTACACGATCGATCGGTACACGGGGAGTAGAGGACACAACATACTACAAACTACTTACAAAGACTTGTCCTACCCAGGGCGTTAGTCTTTTCATACATACAACTCCTCCCCCGACACACAAAGCATGCTACATTACAGGTCTACACGACCGACTACAGGTCTACACGACCAACATCACACGACTTGACCAGGAAGCGACTGACGAGTCCACCTGCAAAACAAAACAAACAACAAACAAGGAGCGGTCTCTTGACCCTTCGTCATCACAAGAAACGCCCTCAGTCATCTTCACACGATCATTGGTTGTATTAAAGCTGACTTTCAGCTTGAGCAACACATACGTCGGCCCTGTCGCCAGAACACCTGCAACGAAGTCGAAGTTATAAAATCAAACCGTCTCACCACTTGACACTCCGACCCGGTTTAATTTTGGGGCAATTGTTGGGCCTCGATTTTCAGCCCATCAGAACGGCCCACTGGATCAGCCCAAAGCTGCCTTCTAGAAGATCTAGTCAGCAACAACCCCCAGAAATCTCGGTCCGGTCAACTGAGCCTCCAGAGATTTCGGGCGACCAGTAGTCGAAGCGACGACCTCTGTGGATTTCGGAGCGACCAGTGCATATCTTGCCGACTCCCACAGATCTCGGACGATCTTAACCGACCCACAACGTCTTCCATTATTCTTGGGCAGATCTACCAGCCGATTCAAGCCTAGAAGTAGTATAAATTATAGAGAAAACTCTCTTGTAAGAAAGGAGAGTCATTATTACTCAATTTAAGCAGCTTTCTATCATTGTTCTATTGTTGTTCTACTCACATACGAGACTATTCTTGTACTCAGTCCATTACTCCAACATTGAAGCGACCGACGACTAAATTTTTGTACTCAATTAGTCTCTCATTCAAGGGAGATAAGTTTATATTACATTCGTTCACTCTCATTCTCTTGATTGATTAGTTGATTTGGATTTATTAGATATATTCGTCTAACAAATTGTCTAGTTGCCCTCTCAAAGGTGATTAGGATCGGTAAGGTCTTTTCGCCCCAAAACAATCTTCATAAATCATGATTCATCTTGAAATATTTGTATGTATAAAATGCTCTTACAAGTTCTTCAAATCTACGTTAAAGAAATTAACTAGGAAGGAAAAGAAGCCCATTTGTGACCAATTTCTTAGCCAAAATCTCTTCAATATATATTAATTTCACTAAGGTTTTTTCTAGTGTGTGTCCATGGACACACTCTAAGAACTCTTTTTTGACAATTATTTAATTAGTCATTAGTTTAATCTTATTTGCTAAAGGTTTATCAATTCTCTATTAAAAAATATTTTAAAAATAAATTTTTTATTTAAACTTGTTAACATATGTCAATTGACACACTATAAAAACCATTTCACTCATTCTCGTTCATCTGTAGATCTTTTGTTCTGACAAACCCGTGATGTTTGGATGCATTAGTAATTTCCCGCTTAATTTAATTGAAATCGCGTACGTTAAACTTATGGTACAGGTTTACACTGAGTACGTGTAAAACTGTAAACCATGTGTATGTACATTTTAATATTATAGTATTAACAAAATTACTTCTAAGTTCTAATGCATATATAATTGGGTCTGATAACATCAATATATAGCTTGACTAATCCCAATAACATATATATAGCCATTAATCCATTTTTTTTGGGTTCAAATAACGGACTGAGCCGTACAGGTAGATATATTAGCCATTAATCAAAGGTTCCTCAAAAGAGGAGATCGATCATGTCCACATCTTACAGATGCCTTAATACTAAGAGTAGATCATAGCCATTAATTCATTAATTTCAATACAAAGTACATATATATAACCCTTGGCCCTTGCCATTAATTGACACAATGGCCTGATCAACCCCTAACTAGAATTCTGCTCGATCAAGGTGATCATACATATTATATATAAATATATAGCTTAAATTCCCAGAATTCATTGAAGTATAGCGATATATAGATGCTATTCATAATGCACCTCACCACAAGAATTTGAAATCTGGACTACAAATTATAATCAACAACGTAATTAACTTAATATAATTTTACTTGCAAAGATTAATCCATGGATCGATCAGTAGGGGTAGTGGAAGTAGTAATTGTAATTAGCACCGCCTTCTTCGTGTTTATACTCCATCCCATCACCTGAACAAACTTCCGTGACCCCACTCGAACTACTCGAAGAGGATGACGAAGAACATGACGTAGAGCAAGTAGCGGCGCCGCCGACTGCATGATTTACATTGCGTGTATCCATCGGAAAATTGACATTGTTGTTCGTTGCATCCTTCGTGTACACCCGACATATCAACCACTCTTCCCACTGATCCATTGTAGAGCACTGCAAATTAACATATATATTGTTAATTAAAATATATATATACATAACATACATAATTCATCTCATATCTGAAGTTGAGACATAATTTGTTAATATATAAGCTTAGTTGATTACTCCTAATTATTATCGATTGATTTTAGAATGAAACTTTATTGGGCTTATAGACTAGACTCATACACGCATTTGCGCACATACGTACCCGTACTTTCCTGCGTAGGCCCACAGTTGGGGCCAACTGCCTCTCCTAAATTTAACATATATGTAATCATAACTTCTTATGTATGTACGTGCATTTTACATTATAAAGAATGTTATTCTTTTTCCTCTTTTACCACGTGATCAAAAAGTGTGTTTGGTGCAATATCTTGATAGATACTTATTTGTGAAGATAATGTACATGTATCAATGTTGAATCGAACGACTGTTAATAACAAAGTAAAGCACAGTTCGTTTAGAGGGAACTCTGTTCCGTTCCGACAATCAACAGCCGATTAAGGAGACACTTTATGTGATGAAGTTATTAATAGTTCACCTGCATTGCATGAGAAGATGAGGTTTTGGCCGCGTTGTGTATCGTCAAGTTGTACTCGTGCATGAACCAATCGGTTCTCATTCCATGAGGCGGTTTTCCTCTATAAAACACTAGGGTTTTCCTCAAACCTCGCATGCCCATGTTAACGTTTCGTTTAATGGATGCGATCTGTTTGTCAGAGCTAGTCGCCTTCCAGTACCCAGATGGAGTCGACCTATTCGTTCGATTACCTATCCGGTACTTGGCCTCCTTTTTGGTGAAGAAGTACCTATCTTGCTCCATATCACCTAGTCAATGTAACAAATAAATGTCCATATATGAGATTTGTGAACATATTTAAAACTATAGTATATACTATTATTTAAGATTAACTTGTGACATATACCAGGCAAGTCCCAAGGGTCAAAGTTGGAAACATTGATGAGTTCAGGAATGATAGAAGCTGGAAGAGGAAGATTGAGTATCTTGCACTTCAAGTATTGGAAGACGAGCTCTTCATCGGTTGGTTGGAACCGAAATCCAGGTGGCAATCTGGTGGCTCCATCCCTTACAAAATTCAGCTTCTCTATTTGGTTCTTCATGGATCTCTTAAACACTAATTAGTCACCAAATTAAGTAAGCTTAATATATAAGAGAAGACAATTAGACAAGCTATAGAGAAGAGATGAGAGGGAGGACGTAGTAGGAATTGAAGGAAGCAATTTCCCTCTGATGCTAAATATGTAGGGCTATATATATACAAGGTGGATAAAAAAGTTTGTTTTTAAGGTTATATATTAATTAAATCTATCTGGATTCTCTGACTTTATTTGCTTCCTCTTGCTCTCACTGAATTAATTCGCATGGATGAATGTGGAGGGTGATGAAGTCAACTAAAGTATTAAAGCAATTCAACAGAAAAAGAAAAAAGGTTAAAAATGATAAATTACCCAATAATATTTTGTTTGTATAAAGAAAAGAGCAAAGTAGGGCATGGATAATTAGACTTGAATATTATATATATGCATGTGTTTTCTACTAAGCTGAGAAATTACATCACGTAAGAAATCAAGACATGACTTAATGCATAAGTCTATAGAGAGTACGTCACTCCACACTGTATGTATGTTGATTTTAGACTGAAATTAGTGCTTGTTTGGTTAAACGTGGGAAGTGTAATCCCTATGAAGTTATTTCATGTGAAATCAAAACATGAAAATTTAAATTTATGAGAATTGATAAATTATGTTTGGTTAAAATTTAAATCATGGGAAATATGGAAAAAAAAAATCTTACCCACCCCTCCCTAGGTGATTGCACTTTCTATGTTTTGTAGGAATTAAAAATCCCATAAATTAAATATATGTATTTTTCAAAAACAAAAAAGTCAACCAAACACATATATTTAATATCACTTCCCAAATAATTTAAAATCATGAGAATTTACTTCCCAACCAAACGAGCACTTAGCTAGGCTTTGTTTGGATCACCTGAAACAATACTTAAAATTCATTATCTTATATTAAATTGTATTAATTTATCATCTTAATACAAAATAATGTATTATTTTGATAATTCAAACGCATCCTTAATCTATATGGCTTGAACTTTCAAAATAATATTTAATCTTGTCGTGTATATATATATATATATATACATGTTATATAACTAATTGCACATATGTTATTATCTAAACAATTAGTATATAAGGAGTAGCCTAGGTTCATTGTAAAATGTCCTTTTTTAACAAAAAAAATTGAGGGGTAGCTTTGGAATAATGCATGCATTAATATTGAAAGGTACTTTGGGAGATGGTTGATCACATGTCACTTAACTTGAACCATGCATGGTGCTGACTAACTTTACCAATAGGCTTTGGGCAAAAGCGTAATAATGCCTTTAATTTTATCTTAAGGACAAAGCAATCTTATCTTATTATTATATATATAAGTGATCAATTGATCACTTCAATGAAAAACATAATTGGTCGATTATTTTTTATTATACATAGATCATGTCAATGTTATTAAGATACAAGTATTAAATATTATGATTATTTTTTATACAAAGATATGATTTAGTGTCTTTTAAATATGGAGTATAAGGATGTTTGAATCGTCAGCTGAACAATCCGATAAGAAAAACATTGGTCGAATTTATTTTATTCAATATCGCATTGCATTATAAACTCAAATGCACACTTGTATTTTTTTCTTGTAATATTCTAATTAATTAACAACCGGAACTTGATAAGCATATATAATGTACACGTATAGCTTAAGCCCCGTTTGGTATGCTGTCTGGAATTATCAGAAATCAGAATAAAACATTCTTATAACTTGGTGTTTGATATGTTGTAAATTTGTTGTTTGGTATGCTTTTGGAATAAACAATCCTGAAATTGAAACCCTAAAGTTCTTTTCTCCTCTGCAAAACAAAACAAAACAAAACAAAACAAAACAAAACAAAATAAATGGAGTTTGTTTTGCAGGTATTTGAAAGCAGAAGCGAAAGCACACTTTCTAGCTTGCTCTCCAAAACTGGTGAGAATTGAGAGCAAGTTCTCAGAGAAGAAGAAGACAGCGGAAGGCCAGCTCTACTTCGAGAAGTTGTGGCGAATTAAGTTTCGAACCCAACCACTCCTCTACCCTCTCTGTCTGAAACCTTTGGAAATTTCCTCCTTTATCTGGTTTTCGAAGGTACGTGGTGGAGGACTGGTGGGGTTGTTTAAAAACAAATAAACAAATCTCTCTTATGCCCTTCAATTTTCTTTGGAAGGCTCCGACGACGGCCGGCGGGAAGCAGCGGAGGAGGACGACGGCCGGCGGAGACAAGAGTTCTACTGGTGGGTCTCGCTAGCAGTGGAGGAAGGAGGCAGACGACTTTCAAAAAAAGAACGATTTGGGTTTTATTTGAAAATAGGTGATCTCCTAGGTTTTTTGGAGGAATAAGTCCTTCACAAAATTTGAAATGACTCATTTCGTGTAATGAAAGTCATTCCTAATATTTACCTAACCAAATAAAAATATCGGAATGAACGATTCCGATTCTCCATTCCCATCGGAATCGTACCAAACGGGTCCTCAATTATGATTTATTGCTCAAAATATTCATAATCATATAGTAGTAGCGCTCCTTTCGAAAAAGAATAAAATGGATTGGATCAAAATATTCAAAATCAGAAATCAAATCATGAAAGTAGTTATATATTGATTCGATCAACCCACAATTCCTATTTAAAGTGGATAAACAAAAAACACGAAAAATCAGGTCGCATTTTGATTTTTGATCGATTCCGACGTGGGATTATGGTCAGATGACACATAAAGAAACACGCTCCCTTTTCCATATGACCATTATATGTTAGTAGGGCATATATTAAATTTATATGATACAGAAAAAAACACCATTTAAATACCTCAACTTTTATAAAATTACTCTTTATATATCACTCTTAAAATGACTACAACCAAATAATACTATATGAATATTAACATTATATATTAACATTTTACTTTGTCGTTCCCAAGAAACTAAATCACAATAAATGATTCGTTATAACTATTTAACTATTTTAATTATATGTCATTAATTTTTTTCTTCAATATTATATGTTTTATAATGTAATTGAACCCAATAAAATGCAAATTCTCATGCAAACATGCGAACATCATACGGGGCACATTTACGTGTATTGTGATAATGCACATTCAAGGTATACTAGACATATTCAAGGTATATTGTGAGACACATTAGTGTGATGTAAATACATAGCACTCACTGACGTATCTTATACGGGGGAAAACGACATGAATTATTTTATCGGAATAATATGTCCGTCAACGTGCACATATCGATCACTATGTAAAAAAGTTAGTGCATTTTAGCTATATTGTAATGTGTCCCTTAGCTGCATTGAAATGTACAACGTTAGTGTAAACAGAATGATTATGTATATTACAACGTATTTTCCATTATGCATCGTAACAATACTGAAATGTACGTTCGCATAGGTTCACATCCAAATAATTCTTATATATTTAGCTATATAAGGAAGTAAATAAAATTAGGTGGCTTTTCCACTCCTCTCACTTTCTTGTTTGTAGCCTTTTCTTTGATAATTATTTACAGTTGTTTATGATATGATGGTGAAGAAACTGGATTTCAAAGTAAAACCACAATGAAAAAAGTGCGCGGTTTTTTTCTTTCCATTTTCACGATCGATCAGGGAAGATGAATAAAGCAAAAAAGTAGCATCGATACGATCGGTCGAATAGTAATT
Source organism: Rheum nobile (assembly GCA_027886185.1). Classification (NCBI taxonomy): domain Eukaryota; kingdom Viridiplantae; phylum Streptophyta; class Magnoliopsida; order Caryophyllales; family Polygonaceae; genus Rheum; species Rheum nobile. The sequence continues at coordinate 527,688 of WOAB01000669.1, read as the reverse complement.
CAAGGTTTTGTTTAGAACTTTGCTGGGCTGGAGTTTGAATTATTCAATCTAAAAAAAGGAGATTAATTGATTAATGCATATATATGCCTACTTTTCTTCATTGCTAAGCTTTGCTCTAGGCAATTGCTTAATTGGTTGCCCTTCCTTTTGAATGGTGTTGGAAACTTGACGTTCCTTCTGCTTTTGATGATGATAAACACCATTAGGTTTTATGTTTTCTTGTTGTTCCTATGCGTTTCAGGTCTTATAAAAGAATTAGAAAACAATGGAAAACGTATGAAGAAGAGAAAGCAGAAGAATGCAAATGAACATTGTGGAAACAAAGAACTGTTACGCGGAAGCAAATTGAAGGATGAAGCGTGCGTATAGTTCATACAAGGAAACTTTTATATATGGAAATAACGTTTATGGAACGATGCAAACGCAGAGATGTGCCAGTTGTTCCCAGATTGACTCCATTATACAAGGAAACGAGATTTTAAGTTTTACTTGGAAAAGAAGAGAAAGATAATGAGTCTTAGGAAAGTTTATAGATGGAAACTGTGTGTTTATGAGCTGAATTGTTTAATTGAAAAGAAAATCTTTCACCGTTACCTTATATAGCGGGGTTGCTAACTATTTGGTAATTTGGTAAAGATCTTTTCTACCACTATATATAGATGAGTTTACATTGGGGAAATGTATCTCAGCTATCCCATTGAAGACTACAAGGAGCTTATTGCAAAGTTGAGATCGGAGATCCAAGACAAGGTACGGGTATGTACTTGATTGCTTAGGGTTTTCTTATGTTCTTGTGTTGTTACTAGTTGATTGCACTCAAAGTCTAGAAGCCTAGAAACTGTGTGTGAGTAGGTGGAGATAAGACTTGTGAGATTGTACAACTTAGGGTCTTGTTGTGTTCTTGTGTCATTGAGAGTTGATTGCACTCAAAGTCTTATAACCTAGGGTATAGGTGGAGAGAAGACTTGTGAGATTGTACAATTCTTAATAATACAAGTATTTGTTTTTGGGAAATTACTTGTTACTTTGAATCTTTGTTTATTTCCGCTGCCCAGGGAACAGTCACACCGTTCCCTGTCTAACACACTACGATTCAACAATTGGTATCAGAGCAGGTTTGCTCTAGATTGTGTGTTCTTTTCAGATTCACAGGTAACAACGGCTTCCACTCATGAAGTTGGGCTTGGGAACAACAAACCTCTGTTCCTGCCTATCGGTGGAAAGTTTCAACACTGGAAGGACCTCTTCACAGACTGGTTGAAGAGTAATGACTACCAATGCTGGAGAGTCATTGAGGTTGGTGAAGAAAAGGTTGTTGAAGATGTAATCAAAGGAATAAAACCTTGGAGCCCAGATGATTTCAGAATCATGGAGAAAAATTCTAAGGCTCGTATGTTTATCAACAACGCTATCAACATTGAAGATGCATCCAAGTTACACTCTTGTGCAACTACAAATGATATGTGGGCAGTCTTGAAACAGATGTACATGGGAAGTTCTGATCTTAGCGAGCTTGATCGTTTCCAAGCAAAGAAAGACTTTCATAACTTCGCCATGATCGATGGTGAGACTGTTTCCTCTTATCAATCCAGATTTGAGGAAATCACTACTAGACTTGCTGCTCACAATGTCGATGAAAAGGAAATACTTCCCAAGGAGAAAATTTTCATCATTATCGATGGACTTCCTCCAAGGCATAAGATGACTAAAGCAATTCTCAAGGAGAATCCTAATACTCTCAAACTCACACTTCATGAGGTATTTGGGAAAATTAAAAAGTATGATGAAGAAGACAAATATGTTAAACCTAAAGGCATTGCCTTGATGGTTGAAAAAGTTGTCCAGATGATAGAAGACAACAAAGATGAAAACTTGGATGATATGGATCCAGAAACTGCCATTCTCACCAAGGCCATGCGTTCCCTTTATCGAAAGGGCATATCATTCAGGAATGATGGGAACAATGGTGAGAAACATGATCTCAAAGATGTTACATGCTACAATTGTAAGGACAAAGGTCACTATGCTAACAAGTGCCCCAAAGGGAACAACTCAGACAACACCAACGGTGACAATACTGGGAACAACAAGAAGAAAGCTTTCGTTGCTGTCCGGGGTAATGAGTGTGCCAACTCTGATGATGACGAGCCAGAGTCATAGGGGAGTAACAGAATGTGTGCAATGACTCTGAAGTCATCAATTGGAGAACAAGAGGTAGATCCTGAAACCTTCTTTGAATCTCTTGTTAATTTTGATAAAAAAGTCATTGATTTCTCTTATCAAAAGCATGTATAATGAGAATCTTAAAACCCAAAATGATTTGACTAATGCTGAGGATAAATGCATTGAATTGAATGAATCTTTATCTAGAATTGCTAGTTCCTCTGCTGTTCCTTGTGTTAAAAGTAATGCTACTCACAGTGAACCTAGTTCCTTTAGCACTGTTAGGGAACTGTCTCAAATGAAAGCTCAGATTGATAAAATTCACTCTATCTTAGTTGAGCAAAAGCTTAAGGAAGAAGAAATTACCTTTGTTGCGCCCAAGTATGGCGCCCAAGTATGGTCTGGGGTACAAAGGAGAAAAATAAGAGAGTAAGAAACATGAGTTAACCATACCTGAGCTTAGAGAGTTAAAAGATAGAAAACTTCAGAGTACTAAGGATAAGAACTCTTACCTAGAATAGTGTGTGAAGACTCTGGAGAGTGGGTTGAGTGAATGCAATCATTGTACAAAGGTCAACCTGCCCATAAGATGTACCTCATCCAATCCCAGGGTAATTTGCCTAGTACACCTGATCCAATTAGAGTCGAGCAACGTAGAATGCCTGTTCCAAACCGTAAGTACACCTTGGGAGACTATTATAAGATTTGCTGGCATTGTGGGAACAACGACCATGTTGTGAAAAACTGTGCTAAGAAACAAAAGTTCACTGAAGAGCACACTCAGCGAAGGAACAGTAGAAGTAACAATGTTGATTTGAATGATTATGATGCATCTCCTTATATGTTTCATGCTAAGCCTGGAAAATATCACTTTGTCTCTAAGCGACCAGGTAAAGCCAAGCTTGCCTGGGTCGCAAAACACTAACTTTCTAAATGCAGGATGAAGTGAGGGGGAACAACAAGTGGTTCATTGATAGTGCATGCTCATGCCATATGACGGGAATTAGAGATCACCTCACCTCACTTCAATAACACTCTAAGGGAACCGTTTCCCTTGGAAACAAGAGATGCTGAGAAATAGTAGGAACATGAGAAATGATTGGGTCATTACTTTATCTAATGACAAGTAGGCCAGATATTATGTTTAGTGTGTGTCTTTGTGCTAGATTTCAAGCAAATCCTAAGGAGTCACACCTAACTGAGGTCAAGAGGATCCTGCGATACTTGAAAGGGAACGACAACTTATGTCTTTGGTATCCAAGGAACAGTGGGTTTGAACTTGTGGGTTTCACTGATGTTGACTTTGCTGGTCACCTTGCGGATTGCAAAAGCACATCAGGGACGGCACAGTTCCTTGGCCCATGTCTTGTCTCTTGGGCATCAAAGAAGCAAAATTCTGTTGCTCTTTCAACAGCCGAAGCTGAGTACGTTGTTGCTGTCGCTTGTTGTGCTCAAGTATTATGGCTCAAACAACAATTGGAGGATTTTGGTATGTCTCTTGGCACTGTTCCCATTATGTGTGATAATACTAGTGCTATCAACATCTCCAAAAATCTTGTTCATCATTCACGTACTAAGCATATTGATATTCGTCATCATTTTCTCCGTGACAATGTTGAGAAAAATTGCAATAGAATGGATCATTGCTGTGATACCCCTTATTTTTGTAAGGTTATTTTGGGAATTATGGAAATTTCCCGGGTACCCGTTGTGTACGTCGGATTTAATTCAGGTAGTTTGAGACATTCTATAATGTGCCCTGTATCTGTAATATTTTTCTCAGTGAAATAATATACAGACATCATGCCTTGGAGTTTAATTGTCGTTCGCGTACGATAATTTTTATCCCGGTTTATCGTCAAGCTCGTTCAAAGCCGAATGGGCGGGAAAAGGGGGAAACGGCGACCGCCGTTCAGAAACGGCGACCGCCGTGGTTGGGCCCGAGATGTCAGCATGTTAGCTTCTAGCTGGCCGCGACAGGCCTAACGACGGCGACCGCCGCATTTACGGCGACCGCCGCGTGCCCGCCGCAGGCAAAATCATGGCGATCGCCGTAATTGTCCAGTGGGCATTGCCCGTTGGTCGCCGGTGTCATTCGAGGCGCGCCATTGCGTCGTTTGCCGCGTCTGAGGGTTTGTAGATCACTCCTTGGGGTTTGCCTATAAATAGATGAGCTTGGACATGGGTTTTGGGTCATCTACAACCCCGAATCGCTGCCAAATTCGCCTCTCGCCGGAGTTGTGTTTTCGCCGGAATTTGGAGGTCTCGCCGGTGTTGCTTTGGTGTGGTTCCTGAGTGCCTTTGTGAAGCTTTTGGTTAGCCTTGGAGGTTAGAAGCCAAAGCAAGTCGAAGGAGGCCGAACCGCTCGTGTTTTGGGGTGAGTTTTCTCTCGTTCTGTGTCGTCTGAGTTCTTCACGGCGACCGCCGCCAAGAACAGCGACCGCCGCCAGTGCCCAGAACGCCTTCGTGGCTTTGGCTTGGTCGGTTGTCGTCGTGGCGTCTTTCCTTTCGTGTTCTTTCACCGTGTTTAGATTCGTACTGTTTATGTCGGATCTAACTTAGGGTTCCTTTTATGGGTCGACTCGAAGGTTGTTGTGCTGTCGAAACTATACCGTGTCGAGCCCGGAATCCAGTGACGTCTTTAGACTATTCTGCGGAGTAAGGCAAGTGGCGGTTCGCTCTTGCTCTTTCGTTCCATATTTACATTAATTATCAGTAGTTTATCTGAGTAATTAATTTGGAATGAATATTCTGTTTGTCTGGAAACGGTTTTGATAAACTGTTTTGAAAATCATATAATAGGTTGTATATCTGTTAGAACAACGCTATTATCTGTGATCGCCTTTCGGGCCTTTATGTGGATTTATCCTGTAAATGTTATGGTGCTGTAACTGTTTAGTTAGCACTGTTAGATAGGAACGTTACTCGGACTCTGTCCAGTCGTTTCTTCATAATCTGGTATCGGGATGGCTCGTCCCCATCTGGTACTATTCTATGATCATGATCGGTCTCTTACACATGTGTGTAGAGACAGGACACTTAGCTGGTGTCACAAATCTTTCGGTATACGTCACTCTCGACGAAACGTATACTAAGATGTGTCGTCCCATTGGTGGGGTACACATGTAAAAGTCTATAACGTGATGTGTGTTTTTGAAACATAAATCAGATAAGTGCTACCTTGACGCACATAATTAATACACCTTGGGCGAGTAGTGCAGCTAAGTTCAGTGCAGCTAGGAAAACTCGTCTTGACTTGAATGTAGTACGTTCTCTTTCCAATCTGGATTCGCTATAGGCGATGAGGTTGGTCGTGAACCGAAGCATCTCAGTCAGTTTTAAATCATTGTTGTATGATTCTGTAACTTTCCAGATTTGTCATTACTTCCTTAAAGACTCATTTCCGTTGGAGTCTTCTTTCGAGTCGATTTCTGTGAAGATTCAGTCTTCCAGAATCTTCTCCTGTGCATATCTCTTGTTTATTCCAGTAGGAATATGATGGTTGACTACCGTTATCGGTTATTATCCGAGAAGCGATGAGTCCAACCTAATATGACTGCTTCGAACCAGTCTGCTTTATACCCTTGCTAGTCTATTCATTTAGACTAACCAACCAATATTTTCCCTTGCATGGTTGGCTGGTGTCATCCGTTTGATTCGGTACATCAGTTAAGAAGTAGCTTAGAAGATTAGAAGGACTATGGAGTCGGCGGTGGTTTTTGAATGTTTTAATTATTTCTTTAATCAGGTTATGATCCTTTGGACAATAACTCCGATTGTAATGTACTTTCTTAGTCTTCCGCTGTGTTTGGTTTAAACTATGTTTTGACCTATTCGGGATTGGGTTGTAATCCCGTAACTCTTATTTCCTTGACAATGTTATGTTTTGGAATTTAATGCTTGATCATTGTGTATCAATCGCATTTCATAAATTGTATTTCTATGGTAAAGCCTTGGGTGATCTCGGTAAGGAACACTGGGGTCAATGGCGGTAATACCTTTCCAAAAGGGTTAAGTTTTGGGGGTATTACAGTTGTGGTATCAGAGCAACAAGTTTTTAAAATGGGTTTGGAATTTTTATAAACCCTTTATCCGTTTTTGAAATGCTTTAAAAAGAGCTCTGAATTTTCATTCTGAAAAGAATTTAAAAACACCGTTCATAGTCGTGTCTTCTTTATAGTCTGATATAGTAAGCTTGCTTCTATGTCTAGAAAGACTAATTCTATCCTTATTGTTCGATAGGATGGGTGTCTGCTTTTCTATTGGTAGGGGGTCGGAAGACGCCAAGTCGGATCAGCCGAGGCTAGATTTTCCATTACCTCAGCGATGTTTCGAGGTTGGAGGCCCGAGTAGCCCACCCGAAGACGTCAAGCACGTTCTCCCCGAGTCAGTTGTCCTTGTAGCCAGGAATGTTATGGTCCCTAGACCTGCACCTGTGCCGCCACCAAGGGTGGAGGAAGTACAAGAATGGGAGCAGGAAGATGAGTTATCAAGGTATGAACAAGGGGTTTACCAAGATGACTTTCTGCTGGGACCAATTCCCGAGGAGATCGAGTACGAGGACGAGGAAGAGGAGATGCTTGAGCAAGATCCTGTCGAGGACGAGGATATGATCGAGGATGATTCCGAGGATGAGGATCCCATCGAGGATGATCCCGAGGATGAGGATCCCATCGAGGATGATCCCGAGGATGAGGATCCCATAGAGGATGATCTAGAAGAGGATCCAGAGTTGGACCTTGGAGGGCAGATTCAGGAGCCCGGTACAGGATTGTCACCAGTGCTAGAGTACGCACCCATGTCAGAAGCTGATTGGGAGGCACTGTATACCGAGTACGGTATTGGGAGAAGTGACAGGGAATCTCAGCCTATCCCTACTCCAAGGAGATGGAGGTCGGAATCCGAGCTGCAGGAGATTCTCCGCCAGAGCGAGGTAATCTCCGCAGAACAGCAGCGTCAGAGGGATGAGTTGACTGCCAGTACCCAGAGGAGGGTTGGAATAGGAGGACCAGTCATGGACGACCCATACTTTACCATGACTGAGCTAGGACTACGTGCTTCAGGGTCAAGCAGGGTGCGAAACCCATCGCCAGAGCTCGATGGTGAGCCTAGCCGAAGAGACCATGCACGAGTAGCCAGTCGTATGGGAGACGTTTTGGAACGCCTTGAGGAAGAGTGGTGTTGCCTATCGTAGTAGTTTCGTTTCTTAGTATTCCAAGTTGTACTTTGTGTAATATTTCAGTATTGCGGCAAGTACTCTGAGAAACACTTATATCTTCGAGCAATGTTGTCCAAACGCTCGAATGATAAACTTATGCGTAACTTGTGTAAGAATTCGAAGGTTCATCTATAAAATACCAAGTTGATCTATTCTGAGTAATTTATTTACGTTGGTATATTGCATAAGTATATTGCATAATATTAATGTATTGAATGCTTGGAATTTGATCGGTAAATAGATGGTGAACCCAAGAAGCACGAGGAATTCGACTCGAGCCGGTGCTGGGACTAGCCAAAACCCCAGACCAGCAGGAAGAAGTGTTCAGGATGAACACGAGTCTGAGTCTCGCGTCCAGCAGAGGCGTGAAGGTCAGGATCAGACCCAGGCGCCGACGTTGTTTGACGCCGCAGCTGTTGAGGCAATCCGTGGGATCGTGATGCAGGCTATTACAGATGTCTTGAGACCAAGTGCGCCTCAAGCACAAGAAGTGCCTATTCACGCAGCGGTTCCTGATGTTGTGGAACCCAGAAACCCTGTGATTCAGGAGACTGCCGTTAGGGCGAGGGACAGCTATGGTCGCGCTCTTAAGACCATTACTTCCATTAGACCCGACTGCTATAACGGGAAAGGGGAGCCAGTGGCAGTGACTCATTGGTTCTCCCATATGGAGAGGCTGTTCAGGAACGTGGAGTGTACGGAGGCCGAGAAGGTCCATATCGCGTCTCTTCAGCTGAAGGAGGAGGCTAGCGAGTGGTGGGAGAGCACTGGTTTGGCTGAGAGCCCAGTGTTGACTTGGTCGATGTTCAAGACCAAGATGGTTGATCGCTTTTTCTCTCGTGCTATGAGAGAGGAGAAGCATAAAGAGTTCTTGTATCCCCAGACTGATGGTCTGAGAGTGACCGAGTTGGCATCTAAGTCCAACCATCTTCTACAGTACGCCACTGCCGAGATCACCAGCGAGGCTCAAAAGATCTGGTACTTCCACGAGTGGATGAACCCGGATATCAAGCCATTAATGGTGCACCACACATGCTCTACCTTGGAGCAGTATGTGGATTGTGCCTATAAGCTGGAGGTAACTCTCGAGGAGTCGACCAAGAGGCGCAACCGACAGAAGTCGATGCAGAACCAGAACCAGGGAGGTGGTTTTAAGCGCCCTGCGCCACCGTCTAACTTTGCCAAGTCCGGCCGAGCTAAGACGGAGATGATGCAAGGGGGATCGACTCAACAGTCAGGGCAGACCCGGAGTACAGTTCAGTGTTATAACTGCGGTACTGCTAGGCACAAGAGCACTGAGTGTCGGAAGGAGAGGAGGTCATGCTTTGGGTGTGGACGTGATGGTCATCTACAAAAGTTCTGCAAGCAGGGGAAGCAGAAGGGAGTAGAGTCGCAGCAAGGGTCAGTCCATCAGAGCAACCGACCTAGGTTTAAGCCTGCCGAGACTCCTAGCCCTTCAGTGCAGACGACTGCTCAGAACAGGGGAAAGGCCCCAGCTGTTTCTGGAAGTCAAGGCCAACGCTTGTACGAGATGCGTGAGGCAGATGGACCCAACGCTCCAATTGCTCAAGGTACTCTATACCTTCACTCTACTTCAGTGTGCATTCTGTTTGATTCTGGTGTTACGCATTCCTTTATTTCGGATAGATGTGTTAGCAAGTTAGACTTAGTGTGCAATGATTCGTGCGACCCTTTCGTCGTTAATCTTCCTAATAGAGAACGTTTGGTGGGAACCAAGCATTTGTCCGACTTTCCGATTACCATTCAGGGTAAGGAATTCGAGGCAGATTTAATCTGCATAGCCATGGCTCCATACGACATTATTCTCGGTATGGATTGGCTGACGCATCACAAGGCGGTGATCGACTTCAGTTCAAGAACGGTGACGGTGTCATCCGGGGGCCAATTCGTGTGCAAGTTCAAAGGTCGAAATGACGCTGATAACGGCAAGATGATCAATGCGATGGCTGCATTTAAGCTACTACGACAAGGATGTGTCGGGTACCTTTGCTACTTGGATTCGCCCGAGAGGGATGGACCTGAGGTTCTTGATATTCCTGTAGTTAGGGAATTTTCGGATGTCTTTCCGGAAGAAATTCATGGATTACCCCCGAACCGCGACGTAGAGTTTTCAATTGATCTCGAGCCTGGTACGGCGCCGATTTCCAAATCACCGTACCGGATGGCTCCGGCTGAGATGCAAGAATTGAAGAATCAACTTGAAGATGTTCTTGATAAAGGTTATGTCAGGCCGAGTGCATCGCCGTGGGGTGCCCCGGTTTTATTCGTCAAAAAGAAGGACGGATCGTTCCGACTTTGTATCGACTACCGAGAGTTGAACAAGGTGACGATCAAGAACAAGTACCCTTTGCCTAGGATTGATGACTTGTTGGACCAGTTGCAAGGAGCAAAGATTTTCTCCAAGATCGACTTGAGATCTGGATATCATCAACTCAGGATTCGTGAGCAGGACATTCCTAGAACTGCGTTTAGGACCAGATATGGTCATTACGAGTTCGTAGTGATGCCTTTTGGGCTTACAAATGCTCCAGCTGTCTTTATGGATTTGATGAACTGATGTTTTCACCAGTACTTGGATAAGTTCGTGATAGTTTTCATCGACGACGTCTTGATCTATTCTCCGAATGAAGAAATCCACGAGGAACATCTACAGATTTCCTTGTCGATCCTTAGACAACACCAGCTTTATGCTAAATTGTCTAAATGTGAATTCTGGATGAAAGAGGTGGCTTTCTTAGGCCACGTGATCAATAAAAATGGGGTTATGGTTGATCCCCAAAAGATTGAAGCGGTGGCCAATTGGACACAGCCCCAGAATGTGAAAGAGGTGCGCAGCTTTCTTGGACTTGTCGGGTATTATAGAAGGTTCGTAGAAGGATTTTCAAAGATCGCTCTACCTATGACCAATCTACTCCGCAAAGTCCACAAGAAGTTTGTCTGGAATGACAAGTGCGAGGTCAGTTTCCAGGAGTTGAAGCGACGGTTGACCTCGGCACCCGTGTTAGCACTCCCAGAGGGGAATGACGATTATGTGGTCTATAGTGATGCTTCCAAGTGTGGTCTTGGTTGTGTTTTGATGCAAAGGGGCAGAGTCATTGCTTACGCATCTAGACAACTCAAGACTTACGAAGAAAACTATCCGACCCACGATCTTGAGTTAGCAGCGGTTGTATTTGCGCTAAAGATTTGGAGGCATTACCTCTACGGTATAAGATGCCAAGTCTTCACTGACCATAAAAGTCTCAAGTATATATTTACTCAGAAGGAGTTAAATATGAGACAACGCCGCTGGCTAGAGTTGCTCAAGGACTACGACATGGAGTTGTTGTATCATCCGGGCAAGGCTAATATAGTAGCTGATGCACTAAGCCGGAAGACAACGCACGAGACTGTGGTTGCTCTACTTACTGCTCAGACCAAGCTAAACCAAGAGTCATGCGACATTGAAGTCTTATATGACCAGTGTAGAGGGTACCTGAGTATGATGGAGATTCAGGCTACACCGCTGGATCAAATCAAAGAAAAGCAAGTCGATGACATCATCTTGGTAAAGTTAAGCAGTGAAGTGATGGATGGAAAAGCTCCCAATTTTGTGGTTCAGGATGATGGATCACTTTGGTTTCAGGATCGGATCTGTGTGCCTGACACAGAAGGTCTTCGTCAATTGGTGATGAGAGAAGCTCATTCATCTGCTTATTCTGTGCATCATGGCTCTAGCAAGATGTACAAGGATCTCAGGAAGAAGTTTTGGTGGCCAAACATGAAGTGGGACGTAGCAGACTTTGTGGCAAAGTGCTTAACTTGCCAAAAAGTCAAGATCGAACACCGCAGACCAGGTGGTGAGATGCTACCTCTCCCCGTGCCAGAATGGAAATGAGAGGACATTTCCATGGACTTCGTCACTGGGCTACCCAAGACTCGAAGGCAGAGAGATGCTATCTGGGTAATTGTGGATAGGCTTACGAAGAGTGCTCATTTCATAGCCATCAAGACCACATGGGAAACCCAGAAGCTAGCCGAGGTTTACCAGAAGGAGATTGTCCGCTTACATGGCATTCCTAAGACCATTGTATCGGACCGAGATGGCCGTTTCATGTCAAGATTCTGGAAGGAACTTCATAAGGCTATGGGAACCGAGTTGAGGTTCAGTACATCGTTTCATCCTCAGACAGATGGCCAGTCTGAAAGGACCATCCAGACTCTGGAGGATATGCTTAGAGCTTGTGTGCTCGATCGTCCGACTAGCTGGGAGGACAGCTTGAGTCTGATTGAGTTCACGTACAACAATAGCTGACATGCTACAATCAAGATGGCTCCGTTTGAAGCTTTGTATGGTCGCAGATGCAGATCTCCGATTTGTTGGGACGATAATGCCGACAAAATTCTGCTTGGACCAGAGTTGGTCGAAAGGACGGCTTTAGACATTGCTTTGATCAGACAAAGAATGTTGACCGCTCAGAGTCGACAGAAGTCCTACGCAGATCGAAAGCGTAGGACTGTCGAGTTCGAGGTCGGTGACAAGGTTTTTGTCAAGGTATCGCCATCCAAAGGAGTTTTCAGATTTGGTAAGCGTGGGAAGCTTAACCCTCGCTACGTGGGACCATTCGAAATTCTGGATAGAGTGGGATCTCTAGCGTACCGTTTGGCATTGCCACCATCGGCTCACCCGGTGCATAATGTGTTCCACGTGTCTTTACTCAGAAAGTATGTACCAGATGAGTCTCATGTACTTAGCTACGAGGACATCGAAATTCAAGCTAATGGTACTTATGAAGAGTTGCCTGTGCGCATTTTGGAGCGTCAGGAGAAGCATTTGCGCAACAAGATCGTACCTTTGGTACGAGTGCTGTGGTCCAAGTCAGGGACCGAAGAAGTTACTTGGGAGACGTGGGAAACCGAGTCAGATATGCTCAGGCGTTTTCCCGAGTTATTCTCGACCTAAGTTTCGGGGTCGAAACTTCTTGTAAGGGGGAGGAGATGTGATACCCCGTATTTTTGTAAGGTTATTTTGGGAATTATGGAAATTTCCCGGGTACCCGTTGTGTACGTCGGATTTAATTCAGGTAGTTTGAGACATTCTGTAATGTGCCCTGTATCTGTAATATTTTTCTCAGTGAAATAATATACAGACATCATGCCTTGGAGTTTAATTGTCGTTCGCGTACGATAATTTTTATCCCGGTTTATCGTCAAGCTCGTTCAAAGCCGAATGGGCAGGAAAAGGGAGAAACGGCGACCGTCGTTCAGAAACGGCGACCACCGTGGTTGGGCCCGAGATGTCAGCGTGTTAGCTTCTAGCTGGCCGCGACAGGCCTAACAACGGCGACCGCCGCATTTACGGCGACCGCCGCGTGCCCGCCGCAGGCAAAATCACGGCGACCGCCGTAATTGTCCAGTGGGCATTGCCCGTTGGTCGCCGGTGTCGTTCGAGGCACGCCGTTGCATCGTTTGCCGCGTCTGAGGGTTTGCATATCACTCCTTGGGGTTTGCCTATAAATAGATGAGCTTGGACATGGGTTTTGGGTCATCTACAACCCCGAATCGCTGCCAAATTCGCCTCTCGCCGGAGTTGTGTTTTCACCGGAATTTGGAGGTATCGCTGGTGTTGCTTTGGTGTGGTTCCTGAGTGCCTTTGTGAAGCTTTTGGTTAGCCTTGGAGGTTAGAAGCCAAAGCAAGTCGAAGGAGGCCGAACCACTCGTGTTTTGGGGTGAGTTTTCTCTCGTTCTGTGTCGTCTGAGTTCTTCACGGCGACCGCCGTGATGAATACGGCAACCGCCGTGATGAATACGGCGACAGCCGCCAAGAACAGCGACCGCCGCCAGTGCCCAGAATGCCTTCGTGGCTTTGGCTTGGTCGGTTGTCGTCGTGGCGTCTTTCCTTTCGTGTTCTTTCACCGTGTTTAGATTCATACTGTTTATGTCGGATCTAACTTAGGGTTCCTTTTATGGGTCGACTCGAAGGTTGTTGTGCTGTCGAAACTATACCGTGTCGAGCCCGGAATCCAGTGACGTCTTTAGACTATTCTGCGGAGTAAGGCAAGTGGCGGTTCGCTCTTGCTCTTTCGTTCCATATTTACATTAATTATCAGTAGTTTATCTGAGTAATTAATTTGGAATGAATATTCTGTTTGTCTGGAAACGGTTTTGATAAACTGTTTTGAAAATCATATAATAGGTTGTATATCTGTTAGAACAACGCTATTATCTGTGATCGCCTTTCGGGCCTTTATGTGGATTTATCCTGTAAATGTTGTGGTGCTGTAACTGTTTAGTTAGCACTGTTAGATAGGAACGTTACTCGGACTCTGTCCAGTCGTTTCTTTATAATCTGGTATCGGGATGGCTCGTCCCCATCTGGTACTATTCTATGATCATGATCGGTCTCTTACACATGTGTGTAGAGACATGACACTTAGCTGGTGTCACAAACCTTTCGGTATACGTCACTCTCGACGAAACGTATACTAAGATGTGTCGTCCCATTGGTGGGGTACACATGTAAAAGTCTATAACGTGATGTGTGTTTTTGAAACATAAATCAGATAATTGCTACCTTGACGCACATAATTAATACACCTTGGGCGAGTAGTGCAGCTAAGTTCAGTACAACTAGGAAAACTCGTCTTGACTTGAATGTAGTACGTTCTCTTTCCAATCTGGATTCGCTATAGGCGATGAGGTTGGTCGTGAACCGAAGCATCTCAGTCAGTTTTAAATCATTGTTGTATGATTCTGTAACTTTCCAGATTTGTCATTACTTCCTTAAAGACTCATTTCCGTTGGAGTCTTCTTTCGAGTCGATTTCTGTGAAGATTCAGTCTTCCAGAATCTTCTCATGTGCATATCTCTTGTTTATTCCAGTAGGAATATGATGGTTGACTACCGTTATCGGTTATTATCCGAGAAGCGATGAGTCTAACCTAATATGATTGCTTCGAACCAGTCTGCTTTATACCCTTGCTAGTCTATTCATTTAGACTAACCAACCAATATTTTCCCTTGCATGGTTGGCTGGTGTCATCCGTTTGATTCTGCACATCAGTTAAGAAGTAGCTCAGAAGATTAGAAGGACTATGGAGTCGGCGGTGGTTTTTGAATGTTTTAATTATTTCTTTAATCAGGTTATGATCCTTTGGACAATAACTCCGATTGTAATGTACTTTCTTAGTCTTCCGCTGTGTTTGGTTTAAACTATGTTTTGACCTATTCGGGATTGGGTTGTAATCCCGTAACTCTTATTTCCTTGACAATGTTATGTTTTGGAATTTAATGCTTGATCATTGTGTATCAATCGCATTTCATAAATTGTATTTCTATGGTAAAGCCTTGGGTGATCTCGGTAAGGAACACTGGGGTCACTGGCGGTAATACCTTTCCAAAAGGGTTAAGTTTTGGGGGTGTTACAATTGCAAGACAGAGGAACAAGTTGCAGATATCTTCACCAAAGCACTGGATAGAAAACCCTTTGAGTATTTGAAAATGCTCCTTGGGATGATCTCTCTAAATTGAGGAACTCCACTTTCACTATTCCCTCAGTGATTGGCTAGATTGATCAATTATAACCTAGGGAACAACTTCTGTGTGGCATGTTATTTGCAAATGACTTGTTTATTTACCTTGCTATATGTTTTGTGTTACATTATATAAAAAACTTCTTGCAACTTCTATTCTTGATCATATGTGCTATATTTTTACATGATAACATCTTTTTTCAAGCCCAAAGCAACCGATTTGATTATCTTCACCCTCATTACAAGCCAAAATGATAATTGGTTGCACTGCCGTCCCAAGCTTGGATCCAGGTAAACGTTCCCTATGCACCTCTCTTTATTTGCCATATTTTACTGGGAATCATTATCTGGATCGTCGTTGTTCCCTACCTATTTTTGTTTGGATATATCTTTGATATTTTGTGTGAACCCCATAAAATATCCAAACCGGCCTTTCCATCCACTCAAGTGTCTCGGAATCTTCTAGATGGGACTTGGCCTGAGGGGGAACATTGAACAGGAACGTCAATGTCGAGGACAATCAAAGGAACGTTGAGAATTGCAGAAGAACGTTGCTTCGCTGAGAATGAGAAATTAAATTTTGATATGATGGAACTACAGAGAGGAACATCTGCTTTGCTGCAAAAAGAGTTAAAAAAACAAACAAAGAGGAATATAAGAAAGAAAGAAAGAAAGAAAGAAAGAAAGAAAGAAAGAAAGAAAGAAAGAAATAAAGAAAAGAAAAGAAAAGAAAAAGAAGGTCTACAGAGAAGAAGACGAGGTTCCCATGGTCACTGAGCTTGACATGGTGAACTTAAGCAAAATGAAGTATCAAGGGGATGATAAGGGAACGTTGCCCCCTTTCGAAGCACTGAAATGCGAGTCTGGTGAAGGAACTTCAAGGAACAACTCTGTGCAAGGCCAAATGTTGGCTGAACTGCGTGAAATTAAGAATATCATGTCACTGCTTCTTGAACACTTTCTCAGCAAGGACAAGGAACGGAAGGAAGACTCTGAGTCTTGAGTGGACACCTTTTCTTATCCAGCCCGTCTTACCCTCTTCTCTTGACTTTCTAATATGTTATCTTGTTTAAGTGTTTGCATTTTGGTCTTTTTGTGTTTGTTTGTCAAGTTGTCTCTGATGTTTTGTAATCAATTCCCTGCTTGATATATGAACTTTTCTTTTGCTCTTGACTGCTGCCTTAGTTATGTTGTTCCACTGTTTACTTTTGATCCTTTGATGATGCCAAAATAGGGAAGTGTGGAAATTGTGCGATAACTCAGTTAAGAGAGGTAACAGTTTAAATTGTTCATAATTCTTTATGAATTTCTGGACGATGCTAGTACTGAGGGGGAACGATGATGCGACTTGAAGGTATGAATTGCAATTATTCATTTGACATAAAATTTTGCTTATACATTTAAACTGAGATAAATGTTGATTAATATTGCTTTGCTTATTACTCTGTTTTGATCGAACAATTTTTGAATGGGTTTGTCATCACCAAAAATGGGAAAATTGTTGGAACCTTGACGTTCTCTCTGGTTTTGATGATGATAAACACCATTAGGTTTTATGTTTTCTTGTTGTTCCTATGTGTTTCAGGTCTTATGAAAGAATTAGGGAACAATGGAAAACGTATGAAGAAGAGAAAGCAGAGGAATGCAAAGGAAGATTGTGGAAACAAGGAACTGTTACGCGGAAGCAAATTGAAGGATGAAGCGCACGTATAGTTCATACAAGGAAACTTTTATATATGGAAACAACGTTTATGGAACGATGCAAACGCAGAGATGTGCCAGTTGTTCCCAGATTGACTCCATTATACAAGGAAACGAGATTTTAAGTTTTACTTGAAAAAGAAGAGAAAGATAATGAGTCTTAGGAAAGTTTATAGATGGAAACTATGTGTTTATGAGTTGAATTGTTTAGTTGGAAAGAAAATCTTTCATCGTTACCTTATATAGCGGGGTTGCTAACTATTTGGTAACATATCTTTTCTATCACTATATATAGATGAGTTTACCTTGGGGAAATGTATCTCAGCTATCCCATTGAAGACTACAATGAGCTTATTGCAAAGTTGAGATCGGAGATCCAAGGCAAGGTACGGGTATGTACTTGATTGCTTAGGGTTTTCTTATGTTCTTGTGTTGTTACTAGTTGATTGCACTCAAAGTCTAGAAGCCTAGGAACTGTGTGTGAGTAGGTGGATATACGACTTGTGAGATTGTACAACTTAGGGTCTTGTTGTGTTCTTGTGTCATTGAGAGTTGATTGCACTCAAAGTCTTGTAACCTAGGATATAGGTGGAGAGAAGACTTGTGAGATTGTACAATTCTTAATAATATAAGTATTTGTTTTTGGAAAATTACTTGTTACTTTGAATCTTTGTTTATTTTCACTGTCCAGGGAACAGTCACACCGTTCCTTATCTAACACACTACGATTCAACAAATGGATTCTTTCTCTTGCATGTCAAAACCCCAGCCTTATATTAACATTGAAACCATGAAAAAGTCATCGATCCATTAACTTAATAAGTTGTAGTATTAGCCAAATGTCACAAAAAGTTAGAAATTATGCGATGCTTGTCATTTGATGATGCAAAAAATGAACTTAAACTTTGATATATATGAGCAATTTTGGTAAATGATTTTTTAAGTGTGAAATTTTAATAATAACTTATAAAATAAATATAGTAAGTCTATGATCATGATGACACTTTTAAATTGTCAAAACCTCTGCGTGTCAAAGAATGAATTGGTTCTTTCTCTTGCATGTCAAAACCCCAACATCAACGGCACAACAACACTTTTGAATTATCATCAGAAATGTCATCGGTGAGAAAAGTATCAGGGTCAATAGCAGTTCATCGACATTGATCGATCGTTGATCGGCCTTTGATTGGTGGTCAACGTTAAATTGGCACTTTAAAAGTGTCATCAAACTTATGACACGTGAGGGTCAATAAGCAAAACTACAAATTTAGGGAGACAATTAACAAAATAAATAATTTTGATTGGCTAATGGGCCAAAATCACTCTATTTTTTAAGTTATAATCCAAAGTAAAACTGAACTTAGATCTCTTGTTAAAGTCCAGTGCCGATAAACTAAGGGTCATAGAGACACGAGCGCACATACGCGACAAACCCATTATATAAGTTCAATAAAATTCCATCGTAAAATTTAATTGACGACAAGAAGAGTACATAGTCCACTAACCTTATATTTAATCTTGTTTTTCTCCCAACTTCCACGGTGGGATAATTATCTCCACATATCTTACAACAAAATATGTGATACACCCATATAATCAGCAGTCAGATTTCTAAATGATCATTAAGATAACAAAGAGACAAACCTTACAAAAAGGCTTAAACAATAGACTAAAAAAGAAGAAGCAATGTTACAAATGACAGAGACAAAAATATAATTAGAAAGGTGGTCCATTGGGCTTGAATTCTGGGCTTGATCTAGTCAACATTTTAATCATTTCTGTTTCTTGGGGGGAAATTCAGCCTTCTCTACAGACTTTTTTGTTGAGTCGGTAAAATCGGTCGGTAGGGTTTAAGCAAATTATTCTCTCTCCGATTGCAAAATCGACAGCCATCAATGGATCCTTCAGCTTTCAACTCCCCCGAACTCGAAAACCTTCTCAATGTAATCCTCGCTTGAACACTTTCGCTCTCTGTTTCTGCTTTTGGTTTGGGGGAAAAAACATTGGCTTTCGATCGAAAATAGCGTGATTTTTCGCTCCGGCCACTCGTTTTCGTAATCAGCATGTGTTTTCAGTGACAACGTTGCTTATATTGTTTTTCCAGTAAGAAATTGCATAGCTTGGGAAGAAATTGTATAGTATGGTAGAATTGCATTGTTATGTTTCGTGCCTGCTTCGTTGCTGATGTCTGCTGTCAAATCCATAAACCCTAATTTCATCACTATGCGGGGCATTGCGGGTCAATTCGAGTAGTATCTAATTTCTGGGTAGTTAATTGTTTATGCTACCTGCTTGCATGCAATTAAATTTCTGTCCTAAATCTAGAATGTGAGGGTCCTTGTTTAGGCAGTTGGCGATTTGTAAGCTACTATAATTCACCATTAGTTACCATGGCTGTTATCATGCAACAGAGTAGATGTTTGTTGTTGCCCTTCTTTTTGAACTTTGTTGTGGCCATAGCTTGTTCTCTGCTTAGATCACGATTCAAAATTACGGTAATTTATAGCCGAACCAGCACAAAGAATGTTCCTTCATGTTCATTAACATTGTAGATAATAGCTCCTATCAGCATTGACCCTTTCCCTAATAGATTCCGCTTTGAGAATGATTCATTTTCTTTTCAAAAAATCGTTGTCTGACAACTTTTGTGCAGCTGGATTAGCCTAATTCAAGCTCATGGCTGGTTAATGTACTAGGCAGTTGTATGCATATATTGAGTGTTCCAAGTTGACAATTGTTATGAGATGATGGAACTCCAATTGGTGCCATGTTTGTCATGTAGTGAATGTTCCGAGCTGTCTGCATTTGCTTCATTGCATCTGAGGGTATAGAATTGCTAGACACGAGACATCTTCTGGGAAAGCATTAGCTGGTCCAATTGCTTTCGGGAATATACATTCATATACCTCATTTAGTCATTCACAAGTACAGCTTGGTTTGACATTATGAGACTTCACGCATCACTTCCCATATCCTTTTATGTGTGCATTTGGTTTAACATTCCAGTACTTAAATGGTGAAAACTATACCCTGCCTTTTGTGATATCTATAATGGTGAAAACTTCCCGGTTTTTTAATTTCAGCAACTTTGCACCAACTTGATTGGGTAAACGAGGCTGCCTTTTATGATTCTTATACTCAAGAGAAGCAAAGGGCTATGGTCAATGAGATGGTGTCAAAGATGATGAGCGTGTGCTGGGACAAGTGCATTACAAGTACCCCAACAAGCAAGTTTAGCTCCAGCGAAGTGTCATGCCTGACCAAATGTCCACAGAGGTACATGGATTTGAGCATGATGATCATGAAGCGCTTGCAATCTATGCAGTGAGACGAGCAACGCCCAAAGGCCACTTTGTGAACCATGCATTTCTTTCCTTTGGCTTTCATTTAGCTTTGTAGGAAAAAGAGTTATGTAGGCACTGAGAAATAGCTCAATTTTTAGGTAATTTTTGCTTCCAAATGCTAAGAGATGTTCTCCCAGCAACTTGCAATACTTGTTCAAAGCAATTGTGTTAAGAAAGATAATCAGATGAATGTGAACGTGAAAACCAGAGTACTAAATATCTTGAAGAACTGTTGTCCATTGATTGCCTCTGATTTTTGTGTGAGTGTCCTGAATGTATGCCGAAGATTGTGTTATGTCTTTCATAACACATGCAAAATTGATTTGCAAATCTGGTCGACCTTTTTGAAAGGATATTGTTAAGTTTCTCTTTTGGGTTTTCTGTAAACATTTACATTCAATAATTCCAAAGGAGGGTAAAAAAAAAATAGGTCCCACCGGGAGTCGAACCCAGGTCGCTGGATTCAAAGTCCAGAGTGCTAACCACTACACCATGGAACCGTTTTTGTTGTTTTGATATAATAGTTAATAACGAAATTCATAACCTTGATAGTTTTTTTTTTTTTTTTTTTTGTACAAGCAAACACTAAACTCCTTGTTAAGTACAAGGTCAGCCTAAATCATCGTAGCGGATGATCTTTAGAAAATCTCGAAAACGAGAATTAGTAGTAGAACTCATGGAGTGGAGTTCCCTTCTTATATTGCAAATCTCAGACTTAGCAGTCGAAGGTATGTTCTTGGCGATCCAATCCCAAATATGAACAATATTAATGTCATTTGATGCTAGAAGGTCTGCAGCTCTGTTACCTTCCTTGTAACAATGAAAGACCCGAAAAGAATCGAAGCAATCCAATAGGGAAAGTATATCCATAATAATTGTTCGTATTTCCCAATGATATTTCTAATATTTAGGCGTAAGGCCTGACGGAGGCCCTCGAGGAAGGCGTAAGCCTCAGTTTGAAGTATAAACGTGTTTGGAATCTGCTTTTTATCAATATGTATAACATGAAATTGACTGTCCCGAATGATGAAACCAATGTGAGATGTGAGATTGTTTCTCTTGGATCCATCAAAATTTAGCTTAAAGTAATGAGAGGGGGGTTCCTTCCATGTCAATAGTTTGGACTTTCGAAAATGTTTTTTTGCTTAGGTTTATTCAAATGAATGGATGTTCATTCTTTGAAAGAAGTAATAACGGAGTGAGCCGGGGACGCATATGTGCTGGATGAAGATGGTCTGAATAAAAGATTATTTTTATGGTTCCAAGTATTCCACTATAAAAAATAAGCTAACTCAAGGTTAGAGGTGTTAGATAGATGAAAAATATCCAAGCTTTCTCGGAAAGTGTTCTCATTTGGAAGAGAGTAAGAGATCCCAAGTTTTTGGTAAACTTGATTAAACATATAAAGTGTAAATTTGCATTTAAAAAGAAGATGGATTGTGTCTTCAACCAATTCATTGCAAAGACTGCAACTAGATGGAATTCGACTATATAATCTATTTAAACGTTCAGTAGTCGGAATACAGTCAACACAACATTTTCATAAGAAATTTTGTATCTTAGGTGGAATGTTAAGCTTCCGAATCCACGAGAAACTAATATCATGAGGACTCGAAGTCGGAGAGATAAACTGAGTGATAACACCTAATTTATACATATTTTAGGAGTCTAGATATATATTATATTAGATCATTTTCATGTATATTTTATATTTTTTATAATTAATTTTATATTCGAAATCTATACTCGTATTTTTATTATTTCAGATATTTTCGGTCTAATTTGGAGATGATTCGAAATTCAATAGATTATACGGAGTACTAAACAAGGGAGCGCCATGTGTTGATGAAGCCAATAACGCCGTGGTCGTTGATGAGATGCTGTTGTTGATTGTTGCTACAAGACACAAATTTGGGCCAAGTAGTGCGACTTGTGGGCCGTGTACAATTGGGCTTCTAAATGCCACATCACGTGGATAAGGAAACAAGAAGAGGCGCCGCACATTACTAGAGGAAGATCACTTTATTAGGAAAGTTTACGTGGATTGGATTTTTTTAGATATATTTTATCTTAGCTTTAGATTAGGTTTTAGGGAGTTTGGAGTTTTGTTTTTGTTTGAGTTGGATTAGCGGAGCGCGACAATCAGTGGCGAATCTATGAATTTATTAAAGGGGGGGCGATTTTCCTTCGAGATTTTTTTTCGCGCTTAATGAATCGATATTTATATTAATATCTTAAAACTACAAAAAGTATGACATTCACCTCTTAAAATTTGACTAATTCATATAATACATATTCTATCTTTTCGTATTTTTAAAAATTATTTTTTATTAATGTAAGATTTATAATTTTGTTTTTAATAAAAAAATTAAACATGGAAGGAAAAATAAAAAACAAAAGAGAAATAAATATGTTTATAAGCTTAAAGATTTTAATAAGGCCATTAAGACATAATTTTTTAACAAGACATAATTTTTTAACAAAAATAGGAAAAAAAAAAGAGTTGGGAGAGATTGAAGATTTGAACCATGACCTCTTGCTTTTATTACACAAGTACCAAGACAAAAACCACTAGGTCAATGTATTTTTATTGTGATTTACTTATCATTCTATGTATATATAATGAAAATTGAAAATTCAAAGGGGGGCTAAAACCAAATAGTCAACGTATTCTAAGGGGTTCGCCGGGGGGAAGCGAGGGATGTCGCCCCTTCAAGCTCCTCCTAGATCCGCCCCTGGCGACAACGAATGTTATTTCAGTTTATCCCTAGACTCTAAGTACGTTAAAAGGGTTTGGATGAGATTAGTTTTGCGCAAAAGCGATTGTTAGTTTAGTCCATGCACGTTTACTATCGTCTGAAAGGAGTTAGTAGATTACCTTGGATAGCTTACCTTCAAATAATTTGGACTAGATTTAGGTGAAGTGTAATTTTATTTACTGTTGCATCGTTGCGGTAATCCTTAACCTTAGACACATTTATCCCATTGATTTTACCATTTTTATTTGTTTTATCAATTATTACTTTAGTTACAGATTTCATCAATTCCTTATTTTTACGGCCTAGTTCACTGATAGTGTTTCAATTAATATTACATTGGTCTCTATGGGATCGACACTTGACTATTACAACTGATCCCGTACACTTGCGGGTAGGTTTTAGCCACATCACTGAGCGGCAGATTTAACACTGAACTCTTCATCCGGTGAAGGAGCCCGTATTAATTTATCAGGAATATTTGTAATAGGGATCCGAAATACCATAATTTTGGAGACAATATACGGAGGCAGAATGAGCTTTTGATAGTCCCAATTTTTGTTTGTGGTTATAAATTGAGCGACTTTAGTATTGAGATCTTGTCTCGTAAAATAGGAGATCAGATTTTGATGTTTAATCTAGTTATCTTTCCAGAAATTTATTTGTGAGTCATCTTCAAGTTGACAAAAGAGTCCTTTTTTAAAGGTTTCCATTAAGTTGAGTAGTGTATTCCCATGTTGTAGAAAAGTTATTACCTATATATCATTTCTAAAGTTTGTGTTATCAAAAGCAGCTCCTTTAAGTAAGATTAGTGTCATGCCTAATAGGTTTAATGCGGAGCAAAATCAAACTTTGAGCAGGAAACATAAATTAAATCTTTTATAATTTGATTTTTTTATTGTGTGTCAATAGACACATGTTAAGTTTTGAAATTACTTTCAAACTATTTTCTATAGTAAAAATAATAAATCCTTTTTAAAAAAATAGATTAGTGGTTGAATTTTTTTATTGCTAAACATAAAAAACTTAGTATACTAGAAAAAGCCTTTATAATTTACATATTTTTCATTGTCTATATCCAACCGTAGTTACAAGTAGACCTGTCAACTGGGTCGGGCGGATCGGGTTCGGGTCGATCGAGTTGATAAAATTTTCGGGTCGGACGAGTCGGGTTCGGGTTGACCCAACGGGTCGAACATGCCCTTTTTTATGATTATTATTATGATTTTTAACTTTAATAAAATAATTATAATAATATAATTAATATTATATTATTATTTAATAAAGTATATTAAAATATTTAATACAAATGAAATAAAATATACAAAATAAAGGAGACCCGCAAACTCGGATTTGCGTTCGAGTCGAGTCAGGTCGGGTTTGGATTTGAATCCTTCTTAACCCAGTGACGTTCGGATCGGGTTCAGATCGGGTTTTCGGATTGGATCAGTTTTTAACAGGTCTAGTTACAAGCTAAAGGGTTGGACATGTCATCTTAGTCTATCTTATCGACAAAAACGTAAATCAAAGTATTTATTTTGTCTCAAATCTCCACCTCCCACGCAGCCGCAGGAGGATCAGATCGGGTATGGAAAAATTTGTCAAGAAAATTGCATCAAACAAAAGCAAATCTAGCAATACATGCATGATTGAGATTGTAGGATGTGTTGTGTTTTCTAATATAATACTATAATCTTGTTTTGCTATCACAAATATGTTCGTTGGATATTTAATAGAGAAATTATTATAGTAATTTGCTTTCCTCGTACGACAGCCTCTAACCCTGTTGAAGATAACTTTGATTTAACATTTCCAATGCTTTATAACAATATAACATAATATTTCCATTGACATCAGAAAATATACGCAGAACCTAGCAGGGGGACAAAAAATCAGAGCTTAGATATGAGTTTTTTTTTTAACTTTTGACTTCTCATGCTAAAAACATAAACATTGAATCTTAGAGCATCATTGGAGATATGTACTCAAATTATCTTAAAATATTTTTAAAAAAAAAAAAAAAAAAATGTCAGTTTTTTTTTAAAAAAAAAACCAATGTAATTATATGAGGAGGGTATCATATACAAGAAACTCCTTTATTGATTCAATCAAAAAAGTTTTAATTTTTAATTTTTTTATATTAAAATTACATAAGAGACTCATGTATAATACCACCATTAAAAATGGTCTTAGTGCACCGACAGAAAAAATCAGATGCGCGTGGATACGAATCAATACAAACCTAAGCTCTTGGGGCATAAATTAAGCATATTTGTTATAAAAATATATACTAAATATTATTAATTAATTTAGATTTTTTTAAAAAGGATTTAAGATTTTCTATTTAGGATAACAGTTTTAGAAATATGCTTAATCTATGTCCTAAGCACATAAATTAAAAAAAAAAACGATATTATAATGCATAAGACATATAGATGACTCGTACGTTTCATATTTACCATATAGTGTGTCTTTTTTTTTGTACAAATGTTTCTCGTTGTGGTGTTTTTGTTTTTACAAATCTTATATATATATATATACACTAAATCAGAAGCCTATTTTTACGTGTCAAGCCTACGTTCAATTCGCATACGTGTCATCACCACGTTCAATTTGCATATGTGTCGGCTTCTGAGCTATGACACCTCATTCACCCCCTAAAAAATATTATAATAATAAATCCTCTATTATTATATATTAAATAAGAGGATAATATTTAATATTAATAATTTTGTATATCTTCCTTTTTGTAAAAAAAAAGATAATCTATATCTATCTCTAATAATAATTATTATTATATATTAATTAAGAAGATAATATCTAATAATTATAATAATAATTTTGTTAATTTCATATATCTCCCTAATTTTTGATAAAAGAAGATAATTTATATATATTTCTCTAATAATAATAATATATTTTAATACGATATTTACCTAATAAAAAATTAATTTAAAAAAACATATAACCCTAATCCGTGCATGGCACGGCACGGGCAATCCGGAATAAAATCCGGAATAATATCTGTGCCTTTGATCCAGTTAGAGGCTTGGTCAAGATTCAACCGAAAATCGAACAACAAGTGTACAGGTGGAGAATTATTAATTATGGAATTTATGGGTGATGAAATTAGTGTATGAATGGGGGCCAAATCCAATTAATCTTGAGCCTTGTAGCCTGTAGGTACATGTGAAATGATAGCATCATTATCATCTGTTAGCATTAAATTTAGGTAAAAGATATATACACACGAAAAATCGTCTAAATGCAAACCAAAGTGTGCGTTAACCTTTAACGTACAGATTTTGTGCGATATTTCTTAACGCATAAGGGACAGAAGAGGCATTTTCGAAAAATTTGGGGGTAAAATGTGTGCGACATGCCTTAACGCACAGGTTGAATTGGACCAAGCGAGACAAGCCCAAAAATAGTCTGGCCCAGCTTAACCACGTGTGCGTTAAGGAATATCGCACATATTTATGTGCGACTAGACTTAACGCACAAGTTGAATTGGGCCAAGGGAGACAAGCCCAAAAATAGTCTGGCCCAGCTTAACCACGTGTGCG
This sequence comes from Rheum nobile, assembly GCA_027886185.1. NCBI lineage: Eukaryota > Viridiplantae > Streptophyta > Magnoliopsida > Caryophyllales > Polygonaceae > Rheum > Rheum nobile. The sequence continues at coordinate 501,408 of WOAB01000669.1, read as the reverse complement.
TTAAGTGTAGTCGCACATATTTCTGTGCGATTAGGATTAACGCACAATGGTGCGATAAGGGTTGAAGCCGATTCTTCTTCCCCTTTCCCATTTCCTGATTTCGGCGCCGAATTTTTTTCCCGAATTTTTTCTCGTTTCTTCGATTTCGATTTCCCAGAATTTTCGTCTATTCAATCTCAAATCCGATCATGGATTCAACTAGGGGGGCTCATAGCGGTCCGACTGGTGGTGATGAGGTGGCCGAAGGCGTTGAGGCAGCGGCGACCGGAGCTCCTGTGCAGCAGACTCGCGCCGGTGGTGGTTGTTTGGCGTCTGGTTCCGGAGCTGAGGGGGTGCAGATGATGGCCGGTCTCGGTGGAGGAGCCGCCGCTGGTGTCGGAGGTGGAGCCGCCGTCGGTGTCGGAGGTGGAGCCGCCGCTGGTGAAGCTCCGGCTTGGATGGCCATGGAGGAGGAGGAGGATGAAGAGGATGGTAGCTTAGTCCGACGGACTACTGGTGGCGCAAGACGTCGGTTGACCCCATTGATCCCGTCGAGTCCACCTATTGACGTTACACCCACAACAGGCATCAGTCGTCACGTAAGTAGATTTGCTTAGAAATCATCCAAATTTATTCAAATTTTGTCGTTAAATTTTAATCGTTATATTTGTTATATTTGCTTAGATTTCATCTAAATTTTGACGTTAAATTTTAATCGTTATATTTGTTAGATTTGCTTAGAATTCATCCAAAATTAAGTTTATATAAAATTTAGAGAAATATGATAAAATATATATAATATATATAAAATTTAAATGAAATTTAAAATGTCATATAATAATTAGCGAAATAGGTATGAAAGTTAGATAATTCTGAATCGATCAATAAATATGAAATTTAGATAAAATAGATTAATTAGAAATAATGCTTTATAAAATTAGATATTATAGATATTAAATTATATAATTTAAGTTTAAAATAAAAGTTCGAATTTCGTTTGAAATTGAGAGAAATAAATTAATGATATTAGAGAATGACTATAATAAATTACGAAACAATAATTTTAGGTGGATCTGAGGGGATGACACATCCCGCTCCGGTAGCTGATCGACGCGGTGCGCCTAGAAGGCATATCTCAGCGACAGTGCGGCGTCATGCGGTGCAGATGAGGGCGGACTTATTAGCAGTAGAGTCACCGGTTCCAACTTCTGGTCCGACTGAGGATGCGTCGCCGGTTCCAGCTTCTTGTCCGACCGAGGATGCGAGGATGGAGGACGCATACGTCACATCTGGTGACGATATGCCAGTTGATGAGGTGGCACGTCATGTGTCAGACGAGGACGAGGATCTGCTGGCAGACTACACGGTTTCTTATGAGCCGATTTTACCGGATGAGACCGACCCTCTACCTCCTTGTTCTGTCCCATCCCCCGTTCCCTCCCCGTTCCCTTATAGTCTTGCTGCCCCCTCCCCTATTTCTTCCCCTGCACCAGCCCCAGCACCAGCTCCAGCACCAGCACCAGCTCCAGCACCAGCTCATGGCCTCGTTCTAGGGCAGTCTTCTTGGATGCCTGGAGGGCCGCACGACCCTTTCCTCCTTCCGAGCTACACCACATATATCGCGAGGGCGATTTATGATTTGACTCCTTTGGCCCCTCCTCCCCCTCGTGCCCTCACCCTTCCACAGCAGCGACGGCGCAGGAGAGCTAGAGGACAGGCTGCTCCAGAGGATGCTCCAGAGGCTGCACCAGAGGCTGCTCCCGAGGTTGTGCCAGAGGAGGCTGCAGATGTTGAGGCCGCTCCCCGTGTTTCAGGTCGTCAGGCCCGCCAGCAGACTCAGGATTTGGTGCGTTTTCTTAACTCATTTGTCTTGTAGAAATGTAATTTTTTTTTTAATTTCGTAGCTAATATTAATTATCGAACATGTAGACCCGTAAGGTCTTGAGGGTTCACTTCCACGTCGGCATCGTCACAGATCTTGAGCCGTTCATCAGACCCGAGCCAGAGTCATGGTTTCGGCTAGCGGAGCGTAGTGGCCTCACACATCTCCGTGTTCTTGGCACCGGGACTATTGATCGCGTCCTGGTCTCTGCTTTTGTGGAGAGATGGCACCCTGAGATGTCATCGTTCCATTTTCCTTGGGGCGAGATGACGATTACGCTACACGACGTTTATGAGATACTCAGGGTGCCCATTGATGGGAGGAGCTGTACGGCACCAGGCGTGAACGATCTAGAGCTCAGACGGAGGATTACGCTGGAGCTTTTTGGGTTTGACGATAGTTCTCAGGTGGATAGATGGTACCGTACTGGCGGCATTCCTATCGTGAGGCTACATGACGATTTGACGCGCATGATGGGTAGCGAACAGAGGGACGAGAGCGTCTTGGCTTCACTTTATCTGTTCTTGATGCTCGGCTCCACAGTGTTGGTCGACAAGTCTACCCGTCAGATCAAGCACAAGTGGTTGGCACTGCTGTTCGATCACGAGGCCACAGGCCGATATGCATGGGGAGCATGCATTCTGGCGTTCTTGTACCGGAACTTAGGACAGGCGTCCAGACGAGAGGCACAGGGCATTGCCAGTTGTGGCATACTTTTGAGGGTAAGAATTTAAATTTAATAAATTTGAATTTACTTTATACATTATAATTATTTCTTTTGTAACCTTATACTTCGTTCGATCTTCTTATGTAGTCATGGATATGGGCGTACTTTCCTCATTTCCGTGGACATTATGTCACGGACCCAGCTGCCATGGCCGACGATGCTTCTGCCATCAGAGACGGCCAGGAGGTACCACAGAGCAAAGAGCCAGGGCGTTTGGTGTGTATGCGCCAGATGCTGGACAATATTAGATATGAGGAGGTAATATGTTTCACCATATTAGTATTTTAATTTATAATATGTACTTCATGCTATATATTTTATAATATGTTATCAATTTTATTTGTTACAGGTACAATGGTGTCCGTTTCCTAGAGTATCATTCGACCGACCAGAGTACGCTCCTTCCCTGTTTAGAGGGATCATTCAGATCATGGATATTCAGGAGCCGTACCTGCCGGACCGCTGCCTTTGTCAGTTTAGCCATGTACAGGGGATCCCGATCTTACCCCCAGAGCCGAGCTCATTGATCCGACATGACGACCTCAGGCATTACGACGTCAAATTCGATGCTCATCTATTGGGGGCATGGGATGAGGATCCGAGGCCTTTGATCCATGTTGAGGCGCCACCAGTCACGCGCTATTGGGATGTTACAAATGACTATCTGGATTGGTTGGACGAGTATTCACATGTGCTGGTGGATCCTAGATCCACCAGACATGATCGTCCTCATGGCCCTGTCCATCCCACACCATCGGTGGACACTCTTGCGGTATGTGCAATTTGTTTAATTTGTTTAAATCAATTAATGTCATTTATTAATTAATCATATTTAAATTCTAATGGGTATTTGCCAATACAGCGGAATCAGTTGGTTGCTGGTGAGATTCGTGCCTATTTCCAGAGGCGGACGCGTAGGGATCTTATCCCCGTTCAGGAGGTTGACGAGATGATGTCTCTTCTATTGCATATGCTGACTGATGAGACTCCTCCGATGGCCCCTCCTCCACCTCATGCATCACAGATATTCCCGGATTCCATACACGAGCCGGGGGAGGGTAGTGGGAGTCAGCTCAGAGATTAGCGATGTTATGTGGTTTGAAATTGTGTTTTGGACTTGTGTTTTGTATTTTGGGTTACCTATGTATACATTTTAATTTGCCCAATAGGACCAACAAACGCATATTGGGCCCTAACTAGGCCCGAACAAGCATATTGGGCCTAAACTAGGCCCAATAGGACTAACAAACGCATATTGGGCCCAAACTAGGCCCGAACAAGCATATTGGGCCTAAACTAGGCCCACTAGGCCCGAACAAGCACATTGGGCCTAAACTAGGCCCAATAGGACCAACAAACGCATATTGAGCCCTAACTAGGCCCGAATAAGCATATTGGGCCTAAACTAGGCCCAATAGGACCAACAAACGCATATTCGGCCCAAACTATGCCCGAACAAGCATATTGGGCCTAAACTAGGCCCAATAAGACCAACAAACGCATATTGGGCCCAAACTAGGCCCAATAGGACCAACTTCATAAAACTTTGTCTGGGCCCATTAACTTATAATACGAGTGAGACCTCAGTATAATATTATAATAACATAGTATTATAACCTAAACGTACAGCTTCTTCATACTTCGTGATATATCGTTACTATGAAACTCATGTAAGTATATAGTGCAAGTAGAGATTGCTTAAGAATTATGTACAATACATTAGTATAAACCATGACTGATGAATGCTTTATAAGTATAAAGTTCTAAATCATATATAAGAAACCCTAAACCCTAAGCCCTAAATTCTAAACCCTAAAACCTTAAACAATACATTAGTATTAACCATATGGTAAGATAATATTAATTTATTTAATATGCATTTAATCCTAAACCCTAAACCGTTGGAACGTATATAAGAAACCCTAAACCCTATCCTAAACCCTAAAACTAGGCCCATTATAACTTCATAAAACTTTGTCTGGGCCCATTAACTTATAATACGAGTGAGACATCAGTATAATATTATAATAACATAATATTATAACCTATACGTACAGCTTCTTCATACTTCGTGATATATCGTTACTATGAAACTCATGTAAGTATATAGTGCAAGTAGAGATTGCTTAAGAATTATGTACAATACATTAGTATAAACCATGACTGATGAATGCTTTATAAGTATAAAGTTCTAAATCATATATAAGAAACCCTAAACCCTAAACCCTAAGCCCTAAATTCTAAACCCTAAAACCTTAAACAATACATTAGTATTAACCATATGGTAAGATAATATTAATTTATTTAATATGCATTTAATCCTAAACCCTAAACCCTAAACCCTAAATCCTATCCTATCCTAAACCCTAAAACAATACTATGTGTTAACCCTAAACGCACACATATTCATTGGGCTGTTACGAAGCCCAATGACTGTTGGGGCCAGAGTCAAGCCCAGCCAGGTGTGCGTTAAGCCTAAACGCACACCCAGAATCCATCCTGAACGGCCAATATTCGGCCGTTATGAAATCCGACCGTTCTCTGTGCGTTAAGGGATAACGCACCAACGGTAATAATTTTATAACGGTCGAATTTCCCTCCTATATATACCCATATCAATTTCTTCATACTTCCACATCCAAACACAACAATCACCTTTTTGCTTTAGTTTTTGCAAGACTTTATATTTTCTTATACAATAATTCGTATTACATATCAGGGGATGGCTTCATCCTCCAACAGTGCATTGCCTCCGGTTACAATGTGCGAATGCAATTTTTCGGTCGTATTGTACACTTGCGACAAGCCCAATCACTATAAAAGAAGGTACCTCGCATGCAAAGATTACGTCCCATCGGAGCGGTATGAAGATGAAAGAGGGTGTCGTACCTTTAAGTGGCTCGATCCACCGTATGACGAGAATACTGGCAAGGTTATCAGAGATCTGGTGAAGGAAAGAAATAAGCTTCAAGAACTGTGTGACACCCTTTCCGATAAATGTTGGAAGTTAAAGAGAATGATATATTATCGGGGTTATGATATAACGAAATGATGTTGTTTGATTATGTAATATTACAATGTTATGATTGTATAAGCTTAATGTCTTCTTATATTGTATTCCAATTTTAAGTATGTAATTTTACGTTTGGATTACTCTCAAACACACCAAAGCAATAATAATCAGCAAATAATCAAGCTAAATAACATCAAATTTCATATTGTATTACAATTCACACTAAACTCTAATACGCCACATAATCTGGATTCTTGCCGGCTGCAATGCGACATTCCCTAAACTCTTGAAATTTCGAAGCATACAATGTTTCCCACCAAAGGATGTTCGGATCACAATGTCTTAGCCACGCATCCGTCATGGGTGGTAATGGAGACTCGTTAATGAGCGTCACCTATTGGAATACAAAAACAAAACCCAATTAGCATACACAATATTGCAAATGAAACATCTAGGTACAAGTAGAGATACAAAACATTACCGGTATCCAGTGGTTGTGACACCCTACGTGTGCTATCCCCATAAAATTTATGGGAGGTGCGAAGCTTGATCCAGACGCCCGTATTGGTAAGCACAATGAAGGGTGCTCAGATATGACGACGATAGCAACGTTATACACCGTTGCAAACACTAAACCCATGAATGGCATGTCAAGCCAATAATCCATGCCACAAGGGGTATTAACATAGTTAATTTGAACCATTAGATCGTCCCATGACCCTGGTCTTGCATAAGCTCGTACCGGCTCCCACATTTGTCGATTAACACGCAACTCCTTTGCCATCGCGCTACGGATCAAGGGATACTGACCCTCACTCATCCCCATAAGCACAGCCAAAGACCGATAGCCACAATGTCCATCTGAACGTACTTCCTTAGCACCGTTAATGTACCCAAACCAGAAGTAATCGATATTCCGAACCCCAAAGTCCACCCCAAAATGAATCATGGGTTCCTCAGGCCATTCCGACTTACGGACTCCCACATCGGCGTCCTCAAATTGTGATTCTTCTGGTTGCGGTTGTGATTGCATGTTCTCAGCGTCGAGCACCACAATACTTGGTTGCTTTCTGGGACGGCCTGGCCCTTTTGCCTTCTCCTTTGCCTTTGCCTTCTCAGACTTCACTAAGTCTTCTCTTACGTGCTCATGCAGACTCTTTTCCCTAGTCGGCGACCCCTTTGCCTTGTTCTTCGCACCACTTGGCCTTCCCTTGGAACGTATGCCCGTCGGCTCTATAAATGTACTCTGTTTCGGATGCTCCAAGGCCATGTACAACTCACTCATTTGCCATAACGTGGCTTGGGTCAAAGTACGGCTTTGCACTTTTGACCACATCTCACGCAATCTCAACTCTGGAATGGAAATAGCTACACCGTCATCACCAAGCGCACATGTTGTTGGATCGTTTTCCCAATGTAAGTCCTTCCAGAAGTCGTGAATATCGTCTGGAGTGAGAGTTGTCTTTGTAATGATGGCTTTTGCAATATCATGGACGCACGGCAACCCAAGGCAGTCTCTCACCCAATGATCATCGCATACTTCTGAATACTCATCCTTCACTAGCTGATCATACATGGCCAACAACAAATCAAAACACCTATCCGACACTCTGCAAAACAGCCTTGAAAAGACCATTCGAGCAAGCTCTGGAAACCCTGGGTCGTTGAACTCCATTGGTCGTGTAGACAGTGACTTATTCATGGTCGCTTTTATCGTGTCTATTTGAAGAAGGATTGCATGGTGGATCCTTACGATCACTCTGTTAAAGCCGCCTCTGCTGGACCCTACAATATCTTTCAACACACGATGCATCCCCTCAACCCTATCAAAACAATAAAATTTTACTCAGGGTACAACATTCATATCGAATACTAAACTATTCTAACTACACAATGTTCAAATTATACCTGTTTGAAGTTCGTGTGAAGAAGTGAAAGGGGTCATCCATCCAGGCTCTTACTATACTTTCCTTATAAGGAGTCAACCATTCTCTCTCGACGTATCCAACAAGGCCGCTCTTCCACGACTTCCTCAATGCTCTGAGCCTCTCCTCGTACCTTTCCTATGTGGTCGAGCAAAATAGTCCCCAACACTGGTTTGTAAATGTATCGACCTTGACACTATCTTTTATAACCTTATCCGCATGTGCCTTGATGTTGTTTCTAATATGGACCCAACACAAGAGCTGCCTAACCGGGGAGTCTTTGAATACTACCTTAATAGCTTTCATGAGAGCCTTTTCACAATCGGTCATGATAGCATTGGGCATAACTCCTAACTGCTGAAACAAGTTCTGAAGGGTAGTCAATATCCACTGGTAATGGGAAAATGTCTCTGCTTTTGTGAATGCATACGCAATGTTGAACGTCTTGTGAGTGCTGGTAAAACCAACAATCTCCACCAAAGGCATATCATACCTATTACCAGTGGACATTCATACTTGTCAATATAACTAATTAAACAAGAGCACAAACAAAATTAACTGTTATTAAATGGTTTTACATACTTGTTTGTTTTATATGTGGCGTCAATGATCACCACGTACGGGAACTTCTTCAACAAGCGTAGCGACTCCGGGTGAGCAAAAAACAGGATCTCTACCTCTTGCCCTTTCTTATTATTCCTAAGAGGATAAAAAAGATACCCGTTCTCTTTCAAAAAAGTCAGAGACCACTGGGTAATCGTCAATTCCCCACGATCCTCGTACTGGAGCTTCTGCAAAAAGTTTGCAACCTGCTTCATTGATGTCACATTTTCCGGAAAGTGTTTTCTCAAGTTCGAAATAATCTCTTTCGGAGTCTTCCGACCATCACCCCATTTCCTAGCCATGACCTCCTCCTCTTGGGTCATTCGACCCATGAATGCATTCCCATGAAAGATAGCATAAAGCTTGTGGTTGTGGGTGCCATGTATAACATCCAACACCCATTTTTCAGTAAGGGATCCTGTCTTCTTGTGGAAACGACACCCGTATAGCTCGAATTTACAACCACACTTCTTCGATCTACGTTTTCGAATCCTTTCAACCGACAACTTTGGATTTTGTACATTAACTTTACGCCTCCAAGATCTCGGCTCACCATATCTATCGCATGTCAAATTAACCACGTACGCATTTGAAGTACGTTTTACCAAAACTATCATCAGCTCTTTTGCTTTAGCTCTAGCCCATTCAAGCATTTCATTCTTACTCCCCCACTCTAGGACAGTACGAAAATAATCTCCATAATCTTCCCCCTATAATTAATTGTTATTTAATAATTATTATACTTTCTACAATTATAACTACAAATACATCAATTTAGCAAAGACATTAATAATTCATAATACAATCCACGAATTTTATGTGCAACTACGTAAGCCCTTACTTCATACCTAATATCATAACTACTTCATACAAAACTAGGACATGATTCATTACTCAAATTAAAATGAAATCAACACTAACCGTGCAAGAATCGCCACTCGAATCACAATTGTCTCCTTCGTCATCGGAACCCGAAGACTCGTTCACTTCGTCTACTTCTTCATCTTCGCGTGCTTGTACCCAATTACATTCCTCACTTTCATGATTATAATACTTCATATTGAGTGAGTTGGTGTGCTCTTGGTATCAATTTCTTCGGGTATATATAGGCTGAAATGGCTTCGGAAAAATCAGACCCTTTGGTGCGTTAAGCCTTGTCGCACCAACGGTCTGATTTTTTCAAAACTATCATCAGCTCTTTTGCTTTAGCTCTAGCCCATTCAAGAATTTCATTCTTACTCCCCCACTCTAGGACAGTACGAAAATAATCTCCATAATCTTCCCCCTATAATTAATTGTTATTTAATAATTATTATACTTTCTACAATTATAACTACAAATACATCAATTTAGCAAAGACATTAATAATTCATAATACAATCCATGAATTTTATGTGCAACTACGTAAGCCCCTACTTCATACCTAATATCATAACTACTTCATACAAAACTAGGACATGATTCATTACTCAAATTAAAATGAAATCAACACTAACCGTGCAAGAATCGCCACTCGAATCACAATTGTCTCCTTCGTCATCGGAACCCGAAGACTCGTTCACTTCGTCTACTTCTTCATCTTCTCGTGCTTGTACCCAATTACATTCCTCACTTTCATGATTATAATACTTCATATTGAGTGAGTTGGTGTGCTCTTGGTATCAATTTCTTCGGGTATATATAGGCTGAAATGGCTTCGGAAAAATCAGACCCTTTGGTGCGTTAAGCCTTGTCGCACCAACGGTCTGATTTTTTCTAGCCGTTGGGACTTTGAATTCATCAATTTGTGCGTTAAGTGTTAACGCACATGAACAGTATCGTGCGTTAAGGCTTGTCGCACCACGTGAACATTATCGTCTGATTTTTTCTAGCCGTTGGGACTTTGAATTCATCAATTTGTGCGTTAAGTGTTAACGTACATGAACAGTATCGTGCGTTAAGATTTGTCGCACCAGTTCTGAATATTTTTTCAACTTTCGGACTGTTTTGTCCCTTGTACGTTAACACTTAACGCACCAAAGTGTGCGTTAAGTCTTAACGCACCAAACAGTGTGCATTTAGACACTGTTTGGTGTGTATATATACTGACCCTAAATTTAGGGTATGTTTAGATTTAAAAAAAAATGTATTATCTCAAATAATACATTTTAATATGGAGTATATTTTAATACAAGAAAACTTATTTTAATATAAAAAAAAATATAAAATAATAATTTAATATAAGATAATATATTTTAATGTATTTTTTAAGGGAATCTAAAGTCTAAACAGACCTTTAAAAGCTAATTGATTTGGGTGTATTTAACCAAAAATCAGTAACGTTTTTTTTTTTAATCCTATGTTGTTTGTATTAACGAAAACCTAACAACCAGGGGCGAAGACAAGGGGGGCCATGGGGGTCCTATGCCTCTCCTTTCCCACTAGCTTATTCTTTGTTTTAATTGATTCATGTAAAGACACAAAAATACTCTTGTGCTGGTGGTAATTCTCTTTATTTGATAGTTTAATAGTCTTGTGTTCGAGCGGTGAGAACTTCCACCCACTAGTTCTGCAATTTTTTATTTTCCTTCTAGAGCTGAACAAGTACACCTTCTGTTTAAGGTTAAACGTGTAATCTCATTTCTTTTATTCAATACAATTAGTTTTTATTGTATATATATATTTTAATTATTATTAGTATTAAAAATATAGTGGGAATGAACTATTTTTTATTGACAAGATGTTTAAATTAGTTAATAAACATCATTCTAATAATATATTGTCTTACATTTTTTTTAAAACTATTATCAGTATTAAAGTAGTTTGTTTTATAGTAAAAAAATGTCATAAATTAAACTATACTTTATATAAATAGCTTCAGTCAATTGTAAAAAAGATTATATTTAACATTAATTATAAAAAATATTAATTTATTTAAATTATTCGATTACAATAATCATAGTCGTCGATTGTCTTTACTCTAACGCTTCACTACTATTTATAAGTGTATCCTCTTTCAAAAGTTTCTGGTTCCGTCACTGCTAACAACAAGTGTAACAAAATTGAACTACGTTCACCGTACCTTACCTTCTTTGTCCGGTCACTGATTTTATCTCTGTCATTTTGATACGATGTACATGCAGGACCAAAGGTCAAACGAATCCTTATGTTTACAGGAGAAAGAAAACAACTTATGTCGGTAATATATCCAATTGTTAGATGAGTTTTGTAATTATATTGTGAATATTGTAATTATGAATAGATTCTGATATTATTATGTAAATCAAATCTTCTTTTTTTTTTTATGGAAAATCAAATCTTATCTTAGGTTTTAGTTATGTTTTTCCTCTTTCTTTGTCTTATAAGCTATATATATATATCAATGAAAAAGAGAACATTATATTTTTCCAATCAAATTACATTTTTATATGGTATCAACCTAACCAGGTTCCCTACGATGACATGACCCGGCTCCTCTGATCAAACATTTCACTTTCTGAACTTTTCCTTTCGTTTTGAACTTTATCGGTCTATGGTCTAAGTGCTTTCCTGGACCCGTCTTCTGCTCCACCTGCAACCCTATTGGTTGCCGCCACGAAGACGTCTACAACCACCCCTCAACCAATCCCGCCTTTGCAGTTTGGACTCAGTGTGATCAAATGGTATAATTTGATCACACTGAGCGTATGTTTCATGTTCAAACCCTATCAAGACATATTCACCTTTGAAAAGAATTAGAGATGTGGTGGATCTAGGGGGGGGGGGGGGGGGGGGCTAGAGGGGGCGGCTGCCCCCGCTAGGATCCGCCGAGCCTAGTATAGTTCGGAAGAAAAAAAAGCTTGGTTCAGAAAAATTAAGTGGGATAACGGTTATTTCAAAAAAGAGTTGTCTTTATCTCTCTTACAACACTTTAAATAACACTAATTACAACGCTTTTTATAAAAAACGCTGTCCCAGTTTCAACATTTTCAAAATCTTTTTAGACAACATTTCTTTATCAAAAGCGCTTTCCCGATTTTCTATTTTTCCGAAATACCTAATTTAATTTTTTATGATTTTTTTTATATAAAACTTGACTAACTTTATTTATAATTAAAGTAATTACGAATTGATTAAATTAATTGTTCACAAATGTCATAATTTCATATATTTTGCTTTAAATAATCCTAATGAGTCAAAATATTAATAATAACATCAATATATAAAGCATCAAATAGAAGAGAGCGCTTTCGATTGCTCGTACTTTCGCCCCCTTCCGAGTAATCCTAGATCCGCCACTGGAGATATATATATAGTGATAAATATATAAGCTAGGAAGGATGAAATCCAATCCCTACGTACATACTCTCTTCGTTCCCTTTTAAGTGTCGTTTGGGCATAATACACAATAAACAAGACAATTTCTTAATTTATATAGATTTTTATCAAACACTTAATTAATATAAGCATTTTTTCTTAATTAGTTTCCATCACAACCATTAGAAATAGGTATTAGTTTGATATATATAATTCCCATGATTATTTTCCTATTTTCAAGACACTAGATATAAATTTTATATTGATATTATCAAAACGACAAATAATTTAAAACATGGACTTCCTTTCGAAACGACAAATATAACTAAACAGTGAAAGTATTAACTTAATTATAATTTTGTCTTAAAAGATGTCTCGACGTAATATGTTGTGCTCGGGTATGAGCGAGTCATCCATATTGGATGTTTTGTGAGAAAATAATTAAATTTAGTATACATGCTTATGAGCTACGTATTTTACTAATTGTCAAATAATTTTGAGTTGAAATTTTGATTATCGGGCTTGTATGTTGATTGCCATGCGTATGTTGCGCTCATGTGTGTAAGATACATGTATTTATCGGTATATTGAACTTTAATATAGTGTCAAAACGGGTTTCGGTACAAGTTTCTATTCTGGTTTATTTAGATTTAGCCTGTCATGATGGCGTGATATGAGCTAACTCGTTTAACTTTTCGACGTTAAGATATTATTTGACTTGCATGTCTTAAGGCATGTAATCAAGGATCAATTTAGGAAAAAATAAACCTAATATAAAAATTTAGGGGGGCGCTCGGGTCAGAACCGACGCCCCTACGAGAACGGTGGTTCTCACCGTTCTTGCGACATGTGGCAGTGATAATGTCATCACCGCCATGTGTCAGAAGTGATGATCATCACTTCTTTTAGAATGTGCATTTATATATAACAAGATGTGCATTTAAATATAATTAGATGTGCATTTATATATATTAAATGTACATCTAATTTTGTTTGTTTGTTAAGGATGTGCATTTGTATATAATAAGATGGACATTTGTATAGATGTGCATTTGTATATCAAATGCACATCTAATTTTTCTTATGATGTACATTTGTATATAACTAGACGTGTATTTGATCTAGATTTTTTAGGATATGTATTTGTAATAATTAGATATGCATTTGTATATCAAATACACGTCTAGTTTTTTTTTTATAGGATGTGCATTTGTTATAATGTTAGGATATTAATGGTTGTGCCTTGTGGTGATAGTTGGGTGATCCAGGCACAAAGTGTAGTAGTCTATTAAGGTTGCTAATAATCTTGTAACGGGACATCTTTGACCATAATAGAATTTCTCTCAACTCTTCCTTCTCTCTCTTTCCCTTACCTGTTTACCCTTCCTTCCCCGCTCTTTAGCTACTGTCAGCTTCCAATTGCAGATTATCTTTCTCACTAAGTGCACGGTTGTGACAAATTGGTATCAGGGCTACCTACGATTCTCTAGAAATGGCCGACGGAACCAGGATGAAGACCATGGAAGAGAGTTTCAAGAAACTGGAGGCACAATTACTCCAATTGGCGTTGTCGTCCAAGCAACAGGATGCAGATGCTCGAATTAGATTCGAAGAGCAATAGAAGATAACAGAGGAAAATCAACTTCATGTAGAGGAGAAACAGAAAGAATCGGATCAACGTTTAGATAATTTACAACTCTTGACAGCGCAGCGATTCGAGTCACTCACAATGATGATTAGGAATATGTCTCGTGATCGAGAGGTAGAATCTTTATCGCAAAGTCAGAGTCCAAATCTGGGAAGATCGCACGTCAATTTAGGCAGAATTAACAATCCAAGAGCTCTAGAGAGGATGCCAGATCAAAAACGCATTCGAAATGAAGCACGACAGAGGAATCTTGCTGAGGAACGCAGTTCTCCCATGGGATCGGAGATTCATGCAGGTATGAATCGCAACCCTAAACTTGACTTTCCCAGTTTTGATGGTGCACTGCTCGACCTCGTAGTTGGGTACAGAAGTGTGAAAAATTCTTCAAGATTTTTGGTGTCTTGGAAGAACAGAAAATTGAGATGGCAATGATGTATATGAATGGAAGAGCTGATGTTTGGGCTTAGGGATTTAGAATGCAAAATAGTATGGCCAGTTGGATTGAATTTGGTGAAGCTGTTTACGTGAGATTTGGAGAAAAAGCAAGTACCGACGTTGTTGTGGAATTTAAAAAGTTATCCCAGCTTGATGATCTGGAGGAATACATGGAACAGTTTGAAGAATTGAAAGCTTCAATGATGGCATATAACCCTTATCTTCCAGAAACGTATTTTGTATCAAGCTTTATAAGTGGATTGAAGGATGAAATTAAAGCTTTTGTTAAGCTGAACCACCCTACATCCTTAACCATGGCGTATGAGCAAGCCAAGCTTCATAGCGGGGCTATGCAAGCCATTTTGAAACTCAGCAAGCCCAATTGGAAGTCCAACACCCCTTCATTCCAAAACTACAAACCCTTTTCTTTCAGTCCAAGACCCATATATCGACCCTATTCCCAAAACACAAATCCAAACCTTCCAAATCATACCTTCTCTCCAAGAATCCAAACACAATTCCTGCTACTTCTACTGGCCAAATTATTGAACCCAAAAGAACTCCTGGATTGTGTTATCGATGTGGCGATCGATACTTTGTGGGCCACAAATGTAAGAGTCAATCACTGCATAGCCTGGTGTCTCAAGAGGTGGATGAGTCTTAGTTTGCAGAATTGGGAGAAGTGATGGAATCACAGTTGGAGCAAACAGATGAACCATCTGAAGAGGAGCCTAGAATTCATGTGCATACCTTAACTGGTAGCAATCCGTTAAATACAATCAAGATCAAAGGGTTAGTGAAGGGACATATGGTGGTGATTTTGGTAGACAGTGGAAGTACCCACAACTTCTTGGATCCACGCATTGCCAGAGACACAGGCTTTGAGCTCTAAGAAACTAGCGTAATGTCAGTAGCGATGGCTAATGGGAATCGTATGTTCAGTCATCAATCGTGCAAGAGGTTCCAATGGGTGATGCAAGGACACCGGTTTCATTTTGACATGAGAATCTTGAAACTCGGTGGATGTGACATGATATTGGGGGTGGATTGGCTCCGTGAGTTCAATCCTTTAACATTCGATTTCAAACAACTCAAGTTGTCGTTCATCAAAGAGGGACAAAAAATTGATTTAATGGGGTTCAAGAAGCAAGCTTCAGTGCGGATGATGACAGGAAGTAAGCTTACTAAGCTTCTTAAGAAGAAGGTCCCTCTGTTCATTACACATATTGCTCAACTTTTCCACATTGAAGAGACTTCCACACCCTTGCCTATGCAAATTTCTGAGTTGTTAGCAAACTATGAGGACGTGTTTGCAGAACCTCAGGGCCTTCCTCCAAATAGGAATCATGAACATCACATTATCCTTAAACCAGATTCCCAACCCACCTGTTCTCGAGCCTATCATTATCCTTTTTTACAAAAGAATGAGATTGAGCGGCATGTGTCTGAGATGCTTAAAAGTTCAGTTATCCGCCTTAGTCAGAGCCCATTTGCAGCACCTACTATCTTGGTGATAAAAAAAAGATGGTAGTTGGCATTTTTGCATCGACTACAGATAGTTGAACAATATTACAGTGAAGGATAAGTTTCTCATTCCTTTGATTGAGGAATTATTGGATGAACTCCATGGTGCCTGTATATTTTCAAAGTTGGACCTTCGAGCAGGGTACCACCAGGTTCGCATGGTTGAGGTAGATATTGAGAAGACAACCTTTCGTACACATCATGGACATTTTGAATTTCGAGTGATGCCTTTTGGCCTCACTAACGCGCCAACTACGTTTCAATCACTGGTGAATGATGTGTTTGCTCAGTTTCTGAGGAAATTTGTATTGGTTTTCTTCGATGACATACTGGTTTATAACATGAATTTAGATGAGCACGTGGAGCATTTATCCTTGGTGTTGCAAACCTTGCGAAAGGAACAACTATTTGCTAAAAAATCTAAATGTGCCTTTGCACAACTACATGTCGGATACTTGGGACATATTATTTCAAGCAAAGGGTTTGCTACATATCAGTCTAAGGTAAAAGCAATGCTTGATTGGCCAAGTCCTAAGAACATTAAAGAATTACGTGGGTTTTTAGGCCTTATTGGTTACTATCGCAGGTTTATCAAGGGATATGGCCTTATCAGTAAACCCCTTACATAATTACTGAAAAAGGAAGCTTTTTTGTGGTCTGATGTTGTTGAGGCTTCCTTTCAACAACTAAAGCAAGTACTTACTTCTCCACCTACCCTAGCCTTACCCGACTTCTCTCGTCCTTTTGAAGTCGAAACTGATGCCTGCGACTCCGGAATCGGGGCCGTTTTGATGCAAGGAGGACAACCATTAGCTTATTTGAGTAAGGCACTGAATGGCAATAATCTTTTACTCTCCACTTATGAAAATGAGCTGCTAGCAATCCTCTTGGAAGTCGAGAAATGGCGACATTACCTCAAATCCTCTCACTTTCTCATACGGACTGATCATCAATCTCTCAAGCATTTGCTTGAGCAGAATCTTACCACTCATCTACAAAAAAAGACAGTGAGATGTCTTTTGGGACTGTCTTACTCCATCAGCTACAAGAAGGGGAAGGACAACTTGGCAGTTGATGCCTTATCTCGTCAATTTGAGCATTCTGATGCTTCTTGTATAGTTGTGACGACAGTTGATCCTCGGTGGATGCAACAAGTAGCTCGCAGCTATGAGACTGATATTGTTGTGCAAGATTTGATTGCTTAAGGGCTGTTTGATGCTTCTTCCGTGTATACTTACAGTCATGGTATTCTTCGCTATAAAGACATGATATTCATTGGGTCACAAAATGAGCTTCGATCTCATCTCCTCCAAGATATGCATTCAGACCCGCTTGGTGGACACTCTGGCATCCAAGCTACGTATCAGCGTCTGAAGTCCATCTTCTACTGGCCAAATATGAAGTCTGATGTGGAGTTGTGAAGAATTGTGATCCTTGCCAAAGGAATAAACATGAGTGTCTACCTCCTCCAGGTTTACTGCAACCTATCCCTATACCTTCTCGTGCTTGGTGTCACATCAGCTTAGATTTTATTGAGGGACTGCCTAATTCTTGTGGCAAGGACTGCATTCTTGTGGTGGTGGATCACTTCACCAAGTACGTACACTTTACTGCCCTTACTCATCCCTTCACTGCTACTAAGGTTGCCAATGAGTTTATTACTCATATTCACAAGCTTCATGGGCTTCCTGAAAGCATTGTTTCCGACAGAGGTAGGATTTTTTTGAGCCATTTTTGGCATGAGCTCTTCAAAGCTCTGGGTACTTCTTTGCACATGTCTACAACTTACTATCCGCAATCGGATGGGCAAACTGAGCGCGTCAATCAGTGTTTGGAGACATATTTGCGGTGTATGACTTCAGGTACACCTCGCAATTGGGCTAGTTGGCTTCCTTTAGCCGAGTGGTGGTATAATACTACCTTTCATACCTCACTCAAAATGTCTCCTTTCACATTCTCTATGGTTATAATCCTCCTCAATTGGGAGTTCATGACTCTGCTGTCACCATTGGTTCAGTTGAGGATTGGCTTCGTGATCGTGAGCACATGGTGAATCAATGTCGTGAACATCTGCAATGAGCTCAATCCCGTATGAAGCAATTTGCTGACTTGCATCGCACTGAGCGTTCTTTTACTGTAGGCGATTGGGTATATCTCAAGTTGCAGCCCTATCGCTAGACCTCTGTAGCCATCAGCATGAACCTCAAGTTGAGTGTAAAGTTATATGGGCCATTTGAAGTGTTAGCCAAGATTGGTTTAGTGGCATACCGTCTCGCTTTACCTCCTATTGCTCGGATTCACCCTATTTTCCATGTATCCCAGCTTAAACCACGGCTTTGTCCAGGTGTGGTTGTCTCTTCTACTCTTCCAATCACCACAGCTACTGGAGAGATTGAGATTGCTCCAGAAGCTATACTACCCGTGTGCAGTATTTGTCCAATGGAGACCTTGTGTTGGAATGGTTAATCAAATGGAAGAGCCTACCAACTGAAGAGGCCACATGGGAGCATGCGAGCCATTTGTTGAATCAATTTCCCTCCTTTCAGCTATAATTGACCTTGTGGTCAAGGTCTTTAAGGGGAGGGGTATTGTTAGGATATTAATGGCTGGGCCTTGTGGTGATAGTTGGGTGATCCAGGCCCAAAGTGTAGTAGTCTATTAAGGCTGCTAATAATCTTGTAACGGGACATCTTTGACCATAACAGAATTTTTCTCAACTCTTCCTTCTCTCTCTTTCCCTTACCTGCTTACCCTTCCTTCCCCTCTCTTTAGCTACTGTCAGCTTCCAATGATAGATTATCTTTCTCACTCAGTGCACGGCTGTGACATATAACCAAATGCACATCAAAATGCAATGCATATCACTTTTTATGTATATAGTTTTTGCAAACACTTTTTTTCAAACACTTTTCTAGTTTTTCAATATTTTTTCTCCAAAACACACTTGACGTTATAAGCAAACGCACATGTAGTTATATGCAAATGCACATCGTGTTGTAACCAAATGCACATTCACGTTATAACCAACTGCACATCAAAATGCACAAAGGCCTGCTTGGATTTCTGCTGTAAATTCCTCTCTTGTTCATGGTCGCATGTTCTGCGCCATGCAAACCAACCAACTCACTTCTTGGCTAGTATTAGACCTCTTGATGTTTTATTTTGTTATTTCAATGTTGCCTTTCCTATGGGTCTGAACAAGTTGCTACTGGCTGATTTGAATTAATTCAAATTTCTGGTTTTGGATGCTAAAAAAAATGCACATTCAAATTATAAATAAATACCCATAATGATGTTCGCTAAATGCGCATTCACGTTATAATCAAATGCACATAATGTTGTTCACTAAATGCACAAATTGATTAGCAAAAAAATATCCCAAAAAAGAAGAATATTTTTTTTTGAAAAATAAAAAAATGTGATGTGACGCTAAATGCACATTCACGTTATAAACAAATGCACATCAAAGTACATAAATGCATATAAAAATGCACATAAAAAATGGCCCAAAAAAGTAAAGAATAAAAGGAAAAAAATATTCAAAAAAAAAAGTGGTGATGTGGCAGTGCCACGTGGGAGGACTTGAACAAAATAAATGAACAAATGAGGTAAGAAGACTCAAGCACATGTCAATACACCCCCTTCACCCTTGTACCAACTACACTAACTTATTTTAGTGATTTCAAAGCCCCATTTACTTGGTGCGCATTTTTCTGAAAGTTAATATTATTTACCAAAATGCAACCACATGGCTTATTACCCCTTGCGACTTGCGTAAAAACGTTCTCGCACATGAATGGTTTTTACCTGAACCATTTCCTATAAATCTTTTATGCGGCTTTGTAATATTTAATTATTCAAATGGAATTGAACTCCACTAATATGATGTCTTTTTACATACTCCATCCGTATAGAAAAGATCGTCATTTTAGCCAAAATTTTTTGTAGTTTTTTTTTGTCATTTTAGGTGTTTAGGTAATAATTTATCGGTGAGTTACGAGATTTGACATCGCAAATTATATTTTTTGGCTCTTTTTATACAAATTCTCTATGTTTATTGGCTACAATTGAGATGAATTATTAAATAATTATAAATTTTAAGAAAAAATTATGAGAATATAGGATAATTATTATATTTCTTAATAAGTGTGTCAAACTTTAGAATGACAATTTTTTTTATACAGAGAAATTATTATATTTTTGTAAAATGATGTCTTTAATTAACATACAGTAACTAAATTATTTGCAATTGAGATGACGTAATATAGCACTATATTACACTTTGCCATTTTAATTTACAATTATATATACACGAGGTTATTTTGTCCCCAATATATATAAAAAAAAACCACACTAACATAAAAAATCACACTAACACAAAATTGTACCTTTTTAAACTTCTCCGGCCAAATAATTAGATATGGTCCATGTGATTGTTTAGTCTCTCAATGACCGCATTTTTCATAATCTTAATTAGAGTCGGAGAAACTCTTTTTTCCTCGACAATTAGATCTGAGCCCACCACGCAGTAATTAACAAGCTAGTTAATAGTTACCTTGTTAATTAACAAGCTGAATTACGTACTTAGCACTAGTGAGAGAATATTGAATAACGCACATTTTACATTTTAATTAAACTTTTTTCGAACAAAAAAATTAAAGTTTTTATTTTGATCAACACATTATCACCTTAATTATGAATTATATTATTATTAATTTTATTATAATTTTTACTAAGCAAATCCTACAATAAGTAGGGTGTAGTGACACAGACCGAGAGACTCCTCCTCGAAACCACGCGGCTCTTAGCCAACTCGACCAACTCGAGTAGCTAAGTGAAGCTTTATCTCGATGTTTGTCGCAAAGGAAGTGTTTAAGGATGATGACAAGAAAAAGAACATCCAAAAAAAATTATGGAAAATAACTCGTATTATTTCAAGGAAAAGAGCTTACATAAATTGCATTGATCCTTGGATAGCTCACATCATTCGATGGTTTGGAAATGGATAGGTGGAGGGCAATTTATAAGCAAGCCATCGTCTCTTTTTCAAGATTATTCTAGTCAAGGAGAAATTTAGAGAAAACTAGCCCAGGTGAATCTAGATAGTTCCAAGGAGAGAAGCCTTCATCTCCTTCTTTCCCGCTCCAAACGATTCTAGCCAACTCTGCCTCCCTCCGGGCTTCTCTAGATCACTCCAGGATTTTCTAGAATATTCCACTAGGCTCCATAATCTTCTATACAACTCCACATGATTTCGGAGTGTCTCGTAGGGTTCCGAAATACTCTGGAAACACCTATAGCCGTCTTGAAGCTTATTTTAGAGCATGTACACGCCATCCGTGTCGGTAGTACGTACGTAGTTTCATATATACTAGTAAGTATGTCCATGCTACGCACGAGATTGGTCTTTTTTATATTAAGTTTATTTTGTATTTGTTAAGTTTTAATATAGACATTATGAATTATTGAATGATATATGATGAAATAATTGAGATGTTATTATGCTTATACTTTTTAAATTAATTTCATATGAAGAAGTCGATATAATAGTTTTTCTTTGTCATGCCCGCGCTCTGCATGGAATATATATTTTTGTGTGGGTGTTTTTTTTATTTTTTATTGAGCATGTTGTATATTAATGTCTATAATTTTAATTAAATACTAAGAAGTTGTTTTTGGTGAATAATGTCAGTGCAATGTTTCCCCCCATAATTGTAAGTTCAAAATTGGATGTTTTATATTATTGATTGCAAACTAATATGATTGAAAGGATGTTGTGAACTAGTTTCTAATCATAAAGTGTAAGTTTATTTATGATATGACATAAAAGTATGAAATATATGTAAATCTATGGAGAATCTAACACTATCCTTCTCATTAAAAAAGGAAAGTTGATGAATTAAAATCTGACATGTAAATCTTATATCTACTATACAATATGAAAGCGGAAAATCTCTAACGTCACATATCTATGTGGAGCATCTCTAAAGTCGCGTTATATATTTGTTATATGTCATCACCTTACATTAACATGTAATTTTATATTATTTCCAAAATCAAATCCATATCTTAATTTTTTTAATTTCCGCAATGATTTATCTTCCAATTTCATCACCCATGTCATATTATGATTCTAATAATTTTATTTTCGTTGTTAGTGTATATATATGAATCATATGATATTACTTTCCGTTAATAATTTATATCAATCTTTTTAGTGTAGCTTTGCTTTTAATAAGTTATTTTTATTTAATGAAATATAAATATATTTATACTTATATTATAATATTTAAAATTCATATCATTATTATAATATTGAAGTAGTTACTATGCTACATACTCTCATCATTAAGTCAAAACAATTATGATATGTTTCGTTTCTACAATTTGTCGCACACTCATCTAAAATACTTTTATAATATAATAAATATATTATTTTTATATACAATTCTTTTATAATTTATACTATCTTTTGGGTATTTCATTTTTAAAAATATGTCTTCATAACTTATATTATTTTAATAGTATATCATACATGGTTGGAAAAAAATTAATAAAAGTTATATTATCGGAGATATGATTATGCCATTAAATTATATATCATACTATCAATGTTTATAATTATATTAAGTGTATATGATTAACTTAAAATAATTATTAATAAAGAAAATACATATGACGTAATGCTCGTTCAATGTAAATACCTGTTTCGAATCAAGGTTTTGAAATCAATGAAAGTGATTGGTGCTAATTTGATTGGCATGTGCAATAGTTTATCATAGTGTAGCATAACTATTTTGTAATATAAATAACGTATATTTATTTATTTACTTTGGTATATGATGTTACTTTTGTTGGCGTGTAAGAGGATCAACATAATTTTAAATTCTGAAGGTACACCTTGTCATTCATTTATCTGAATGTAAATAGAAGATATATGCATGGAAATAAACTTATTTATTTTTATAAGAGAATCATGACAAATGTAGGACTAATGTTAATTTTTATAGTTTATATTTTATAATATTTATTACTATTAATTATATGGGTTTTACCGAAAGTAAAGACATCGTACACATAAAAATAGAATGGAAACATAATGTACTCCATACTACTTTTGTGACTTCATACAAAACACATAACAATTACCTAATTTGTACAAACATTAAAAACATAATTGATATCTAAAAAAATTCTTTGTAAAAACCTGAAAATTAATTACAACACATTTAACCAAAGAGTATGGAAAAATCAGTGTCAACCTTACCAGTATATGCAGTAAAGCTTCAACTTGATCGACGAATGAACCTTCCACAATAGCCAAAAGAGAGTTCAAATCGGGTTCAACTTGATCAATATATTGTAGTTAGAGTTTCAACATGTGCAAGATTTTCATTAAATTGAAACGTCTAAATTATTGATCGAATTCGGTATAAAAACAAACCTGATTAGATTGTGAGACTTATTTCGTCTCAGTGTGTAAAAAGAATTCAACTAAAATGTAAATTTTGATCTCCATGCAACCATATCGCGAAACATATGATTATTACCAACCCTGGATTAACCATCCCAGTTTAGGACAAATATATAATAAGCATATAAATTAATTTAAAAGAGCCAATAAGGGTAGGGTATACCGTATACCATCCTTGAACTTGATAAAAAAAATCTCAGATGATTGCCACTCTTTTTCCTTCTCCGAATCTTGTTTTGGCTTTTTCTCTATCAATCTTCTTGATTCTTTAAAACCCAAAAAATGCAGTAATTTCATTTCATGTTGGTATATATAGGAGTTTGGAAATGAAATGGACCATGAAGATTGTTTACTTGCTTAGGTACACAAAATTGGCATTAAAAAAATCAGTTTTTTTATCATGTAATGAGACGTTTAGTCTTTATGTATGTCATTTAATATGTACGTTAATTAGCACATTTATATATATAATCTTGAAAGTAATAGTGATTGTTATTAAATATTATTTATCTTGACTGTTATAATATCGTTATTTTATATTTTAAGGGTGATTTAGAAATGTCTATGGATATAATTTTCACATTATAATTATAGTAAATTAACTTTATGACATGTTGTTCAATGTTGTGTAATATTGAGATTGATAATAGCCTTAACTTTAAAAAAAGGATGATAAAAGAGAACAAAAAATAATTAGTATTAAAATAGTGTGGTTAGTAGATATCGAACTCTTAGGAATGGGAAGATTGGCAAAAGTTGAAACATATATATATATATATATATACACGCAATATATGTGTTATTTGGGTCAAATTAATAATTAATGAGAGCAATTAAGGGTAGTAATTGACATTATACTGCACCATGCATTTCATCGAATTTTTAATTCAAACGTAACGACAATCGATTGACAAATGAAAAGTTTTTTTTGATTGAAAGTAAATTTGATTGTCATTTGGATAAGGATGCTTAGTTGTTATATGGGTATTAAGTATATACGGTGTTATATTTGTTTTAAAAATAATATTAAAACCTTAGTAAATGAGATTGTAATTGAATAGTAATCTGATCAAAGAATTAGTAATTCAGAAGTAACGACAATAGATGACAAATGAAAGTTTTTTTGACATGTAATAGTAAATTAATTTCACAAAATCATTGGAGGTCAATTGTGTAATACTATAATATGTCATATTATATTTATATAATTTAATGTTCATAGAAAATTATATATAGATATATATATTCAACTTGTACCGATCTTTTCATATGTAAATTATCATAGTTATTTTAGTACTTTTTGATTTTACATATTTTTCATAGAAAGATATAAATTTGTACATAAAATATAATGATTATGGATTTGGCTATATGTAAATTCAATTAATTAAGGTAAATAGAGTCTAAAACGTCTTTTATTATTGATATAACGTCTTTTATTATTGAGCCACCAAAACCTAATATAACGTCTTTTAAGGGAAATAAATTTATTAATGCATTATGTGTGTGTATTGGTGGGTTGATTTGTTTTATCCATTAATGAGTTGTTTTTTCATAATTTTCTATGAAACTTTTTATGATAACATGGAAATAGAGTCTAAAACGTCTTTTATTATTGATAAAAAATCGGAGTCTAAAACGTCTTTTATTTTCAATCGGAGGGAGTAATAGATAAGAATTATGAAATCCACCCACATTCCTATATATTCTTAATTTATACGTTTAGTATACTTCCATATGATTAAGTTTTGTATAGCCCTTGTGACTTTGATACATTAAGCTTAACTAATTTACAAAACTAAGGGTTTGTTTGTTCCTGCCATTTATAAAGCCATTATAATAAATAATGTACTTAAAAAAACATGGTTATGTAACATTGAAAATTGTGTATAAAATTTACACTTTTATATCAAAATGAAAGAATTTTGGGAAAATGTGTTAGTGAGAAAAGGTATTTATGTCATATAAATATTTGTTGAGCCAAACATACTTATTTGATATGATTACCTTAACATTATAAGTAATGTCTTTATAAGTTAATTGCCAAACAAACCCTAAATCTACGGGTTTTAAAAATCAGATCTATTTGTATAATCCGAACGTTCTACATTTATCGATCGATCGATCTCCGAGGTGCGAGAGATATTCATTCAATCGAAGGAATCACCCGACACATCCAATAATATAGATACAATCACAGCCATGTTCGATAGAGTCCATGTATAACAAGAAACCAAATGGATGAATGTAGAAACAAAAATATTATTTACACGATTCTAATTTTTGTGATCGAAATACTTACAAGTTTTGTATTATGATAAAATACTTTCATATTGTGTCATTTTGTGAAGGGTGTATTATTATAAAAAGCCCAAAATTTAGTAGGCCCGTTTATTTTACAAAAAAAAAACTCCATCTTTTCTTTTATCAAAAGTATTCTACCTTTTATGCCAAAGGCATCCATATACAAGATTGGGTGATATTTTAAGGTGATAATCTTGTAGGTTAACCACATGATTTAAATGGATTGTATAATTAATTATAGGTTAGGCATACTGTGAATATTAGGATGTGCATATTAGGCCTAATCATCTAACAGCTTAGCTCAGTTGGTTGTTAGAGTTTGTTAGGCTAATGTCACTCTAGTAGATAGTGACATCACTTCATCCCATTGTATATAAATCACTTTTTATTTGTGAATACAACTAACACACTAACTCTCAAACATCTCTCTCGTTTCTTTCATTGCTTCTGATTGCTTCCGCTTACTGTTGTATCAATGGAGTTCTATACTTGAACTTCCAGATCTTCTCTGTTTTCATATGGTATCAGAGCCCGGTTTGTGGACCAAGTGTGTTGCGGGCCAAGAAGGCCCGTCACACTTGCGGGGGGAGTGTTGGAGTCCCACATCGGAAGTTTGGGACTCACTTGCCAAGTATATAAGCATGTGGATTACTCCCCCTATTGCCAATTGGTTTTAGGGTGGAATCTCATTTGGGCTTATATATGCTAGGCCAACACGCGCTTGTTGCGCACCCCCGTCTTGGTCCACTGTCTTAATTCGACATGGTATCAGAGCCCGGTTTGTGGGCCAAGTGTGTTGCGGGTCAAGAAGGCCCGTCACACTTGTGGGGGGAGTGTTGGAGTCCCACATCGGAAGTTTGAGACTCACTTGCCTAGTATATAAGCGTGTGGATTACTCCCCCTATTGCCAATTGGTTTTAGGGTGGAATCCCATTTGGGCTTATATATGCTAGGCCAACACGCGCTTGTTGCGCACCCCCGACACTTGGGACTTAGTTTCTCTACCTTCTTCTCACTCACCTATTGGTTGTAAATGGGTGTTTAAAGTCAAGTTTCGGGCTGATGGATCTGTTGAGCAATATAAGGCTAGGCTCGTGGCAAAGGGATATAATCAAGTTGAAGGGAAGGATTATAAGCATACCTTCTCACCAGTGGCTAAATTTGCTTCAGTTCGGACCTTTTTGGCCTTAGCTACATCCTATTCCTAGCCCATTCATCAATTGGACATCAATAATGCGTCTTTGCATGGTTTCTTAGAGGAGGAAGTATATATGCACATTCCTCAAGGCTATACTAAAGTTGCTACAGGACAGGTCTGCCGCCTTAAGCGTTCTTTATATGGGCTTAAACAGGCCTCACGACAGTGGAATTTACAGCTCACCAAATTGCTTAGTTCCCTTGGTTTCATACAGTCTCGACATGATTACTCCATGTTTGTTAAGGATAATCATGGTTCTCTTATTGTGGCTTTAGTTTACGTTGATGACATGCTTATTACTGGTGCTGATAAACCTGAGATTGTAGCTACAAAGGCAGCTCTCCACTCATCTTTTACTATCAAGGACCTTGGTTCCATTCGGTATTTCCTAGGGATTGAGGTTGCTCGCTCTACTTCTGGCACTTTGTTGAATCAACACAAATATATTGTTGACATCTTGAAGGATACAAAAATGCTTGATTGTAAGGCAGCCAAGTTTCCTCTGCCTCGTGGTTTGAAGTTATCCATTGATCAAGGTGAAGAACTTTCTGACCCAGAGGTATATCGCAGGTTGATTGGTAGATTGCTTTACCTGAATCTTACTCGACCAGATTTGTCATATGCTACTCAGCATCTGAGTCAGTTTGTGAGTGCTCCTAAAACTCCTCATCTCAATGCTGGTTTACATGTGGTTCGCTACTTAAAGGGTTCTGTTGACTCAGGTTTATTTTACCCCTCTGATTCTACATTTCTGCTCTCTTCTTATTGTGATGCTGACTGGGGAAGTTGTGCATTTAGTGCTCGATCTCTTACTGGCTACTGTGTCTTCTTGGGTAAATCCTTAGTTTCTTGAAAGACGAAGAAGCAGAAGACAGTGTCTAAGAGTTCTGCAGAATCTGAGTATCGTGCCATGTTAGCTATTGCTAGTGAATTGGTGTGGCTTACTGGTTTGCTTCGTGACTTCCACGTACAGATCCCCCTTCCTATCACCTTGTATTGTGATAATCGGGTTGCTCAACACATTGCCGCAAACCCTGTCTTCCATGAACGTACCAAGCACTTGACAATTGATTGCCATTACATTCGTGACAAGGTTCAGGAAGGGTTCATTGCTACTTCGCACATCGGTTCTCAGTTGCAACTCGCTGATGTCCTCACCAAGGCTCTTGGTGAGCATCAATATCATTTTCTTATCTCCAAGCTTGGTCTCGTGCCTCAGGCACCTCTTCCACCTTGAGGGGGGATGTGAATATTAGGATGTGCATATTAGGCCTAATCATCTAACAGCTTAGCTCAGTTGGTTGTTAGAGTTTGTTAGGCTGATGTCACTCTAGTAGATAGTGACATCACTTCATCCCATTGTATATAAACCACTTTTTATCCGTGAATACAACTAATACACTAACTCTCAAACATCTCTCTCGTTTCTTTCATTGTTTCTGATTGTTTCCGCTTACTGTTGTATCAATGGAGTTCTATACTTGAACTTCCAGATCTTCTCTGTTTTCATACATACGCTACATCAAATTTTTGTTTGTTTCATATTTTGCCTAAAGTTTACTTAATTTTTAGTCATTTCGGGTTTTATAGTTCATTTTTAGTACATGTACAAACAATTTTTTTTTTTAAATATGATTAATGGTCATGTTTCTCCAATTCTCTTAAATAATTGAATATGAGTAGGCATAATCAAAATTGACCAGACTGACATTCTAAATATTTTATTATGTTACAAAAATTCGATTTATTTCTGAAGGGTGTAAAATACTGAAATTTGAGATGATCAGATTTTAAAAGAACCATGTATCGGGATTGGCCGGGTTGTGCCACGTGTAAAGATACCAGCTTGATTGGTTTTTTTGGGGGCTGAATGACGTAATTAAATGAAAGAAAGTGTGGAGGAAATTACACTTGTCGAAATTATTGTGGTGGGATCGAAAACGAGATATCAGGTGGATTTCTTGGAAGCTGCCACTTGGTACAGTTAATCATTTGACTTAATCATTTGCTTCCTTGTGTTGATCCATTTCCCATACTAGTATCATTTTTAGAAAATTATTTTTTTGTCAAATACGTATACCACATATTCTCGGTGAATATATTATTCGAATTAATTTCGACTATAGTATATACGAAAACTTCCATTTGGTCGGATAAACTTGAATGTTTGTTTGAAGTAAAAGAATTTTTTTAATAACCTAATACAAAATTAAAAAAGTTAGGACAGTCATCGTGTTAGATGAATTTTAATATTTGTTTATTATAAAATAAAAAAATACTACTTTTATTAACAAATCCATTTTACAATCAAATTATCACATTTTATTACGCAATTTAAAGAGTAATGATTAGCATAATTATATTAATTTTAAATTATCAATTCAAAATTAAAAAAAGACCTATTTAAAAAATGTTTTTTTTTGTATAACACTGAAAACTATGAACAAAAAAACTAAAAAATGAACCATAGACAAATCCTCATATTGCTCAAAATACATACCTCACTTTTTTTGTTGGAAAAATACATACCTCACTTGTATTAAGCACATGTAATACGTGACACATTGCAATTGACAAAGACATGAATTATACTGACTTAATATATGTTAAGGGATGCCTATACACAATTAATTAAATAAAAAGGTGAGTATACGTTGAACCCATTGGCCGGAGTAGTACGTGTATTAATTAACTAAGATGTTAACGATCTTCATCTTTATGTGTGTGATCGGTGTAATAAAAAATTCAGTCACGTTAAAGTTGTATTTAAAAAAAAAAAATAGCATTGAAGTTAGCCGTGTCTAGCTAGAAGACTTTTATCATGTGGGATCGATGTTCAATCAAAAGAGATATTTTAGACCTAAATTTATGGCAACAAGTTCATCAATAAGTCTTGAGGTCCAAAGTTATACGTTTAGATGTCGTACTAGCTAGCTTAATTTAATTAGCTCTCCTACCAAACTAACAATTAATGAGGATATATGTTTCTATTAGACTAGCCAACAATAGAGATTATTGGTACGGTGTATTGAATTATTATTTTACAAAAAATCTTCTGAATTTTCAAGGGGTTATATAGTTTTCAAAGCCGATGTTGTATGGCCTTTTTTACTGCTAGCTAGGAGATACCTAGGCTATATAACGGTGGAGGGAGGATTTCAACGTTTTATTTTATAATTAATCACGAATATCATCACCTATTAAATAAGTTAATTAGGCTTAATAAAGTCAACATTGTATACTAAAGACTGTCTTGTACTTACATTCATTACAAATCTGAATTTAAGACATTCATTACAATTATTAAGATTTTTCCAATCTACTATATAACTATTAAACGCAAATACCTGCTAAGTCACGTGGCGCTCCTACAATAACCCCAAAAAAAAATTCACCACGAGGCATCACGGTATTAATTTTGACATGTGGCATCATGTGGTTTTTTTAGATTTAAATTAAAAATCACAAATTTGGAGTATCCTACAGTTATCTTAAATTAAAGATGAGACGAAATAAATTTATATTACTTTATTTCCTTAATTAATATATTCCCACTTTATTCTCGGTAAGCTAATATATGCAGATTTGATATGAAATAAAAATACTGACCAACTGTATGATTTTGTGCAAAAATACTAAACATGCAGATCTCATACAAAACCAATACAAATGTGCAATGTACCTAATATATGGAGACTTGCATATGCACGGCTGGTTACAAAACCGTAAAACAGATGCAATGTACCTAATATATGCAGATTTAGCATAAAAAAACTCAACATGTTGTGCTATGACAAATAGCACACAAACTAAATTTGGTGACAAATACACTTTTGTAACCAAAACAAATGCTGCAAAATTTAACTTGTTGGAATGAACAAAAAATGAACTTGCTGCAAAAACTTTGCCTGATACACATTTCTAAACCAAGAAAATTCCGGCAAATTTAAATCTGCTAGATTGAACAAAAAAAAAGCCTGCTGATTGAACCACAAATGAACATGTCCCAAAAAATAAACTTGCTACACTTTTCTAACCAAATAAACTGGATTGCCCAAAAAATAACAATACACTTTATTAAATGCCTCAAAAGTATAACAAATCTGCAATTTCCAAAAACAACCGTGCAATTTTGATTACAAAAATCCAACTGCAATATCTGCACAATAAAATAGGGTTGAGCACCGGTCCAAACCCGGTCAGGACCGGACCGACCCGGACCGGACCGGACCGAAACCCGGAACACCAAAAATGGTGGATCGGGTCCGGACCGGTCCGGTCCTATTTGGACCGAATTTGGACCGGTTTAGGGTTTTATTAAATTTAAATGGGTTTTATTAAATTTAAATATAATTTACTTATATTTAAACATGAAAAAAACCCTCAAATCTAAATATAATCTACTCTTAAATATAATTTACCCTAAACCTCAAATGTAAAAAAACCTAAAATTTTAAGATTTTTTAAAAACACCGGGTCGGACCGGACCGGACTGGACCGGACCCGAAATTTTGGAATTCCCTGGACCGGAGACCGAACCGGTTAGGACCGGTCCGTTTCGGTCCGGTCCAAATTTCCGGGCCGGACCGGAATATGCTCAACCCTACAATAAAATCAAAACCCTAAATTCAACATTAATAAATGATATTCCAAATATACTGCAGATTTCAAAAACGTAATAAAGGATACCCTAAAGTCAGCAATATACTACATATCCATGTTTTCCATAAGTGTTGAACCAAATATTTTGATCCTTTCAGCACGATCTTGCAGCATAAATTCAATGTTTTTAGGGGTTATAAAACTACAGCTCTTCCCACAATATCAGTACAAAACAGTTGAACCATATCAAAATTACGGTTACACAATCAGTTGTTCATCATTTAGCAAGTATGTGTAAAGAACTAAACTTATTTGTTTGCAGAGATATTATATACTGATTATTATGCACTGATTGATGAAAATAGCCAAATTGAATACTGATTATAATATTATGTATACACTCTATACAATTTAGGTGTTTGTTAATATCAAGTAGTTATAAGAAAACTGATTACAAACTAATTTTATTTCCTAAGTCTGAAATGCACATAGATGAGTTTATGAACACATATTTTTAAATGACCAAGGATCTGTTAAATGATGTCCCCATTTCTAGCATAATCTCATTACTTATTAATTTAGTTTGATAATTGCTAGATAGTTAAGTGTTGTGCCTTCAGAGTGACTGACATCTTTTGGTCACTTTAGCTACTCTTTAGTTACTCTTTAGCATGTAATAATAAGTTTATATAATTATTCTTCTAGTCACTTTAGCTATTCTTTAGCATGTAATAAC
This sequence comes from Rheum nobile, assembly GCA_027886185.1. Lineage (NCBI taxonomy): Eukaryota > Viridiplantae > Streptophyta > Magnoliopsida > Caryophyllales > Polygonaceae > Rheum > Rheum nobile. The sequence goes on along the minus strand of WOAB01000669.1, from coordinate 469,083 downwards.
AGTTTATTAAAGCTACTAAACTGAATTTATTTACCACACTGGATAAGACACAAGTATTAGAATAAACTGAAAGATTCTAATGTTTGACAAAACTACGGTTACAAAAGATTCTTTAGCATGAAATAATGTTTGACATTCTAATACTTACTACACTGGATAAGGCACAAATATTGTAATAACATTGTATCTCTTTGATTGTACTTTCTGATTTTTTGATTAAGTTGATGGTTATGATAGCAGAGAAAAAACTAAGAAGTTGTTCAATCCTAGGAGGCATCGAAACTAAAAGGTATTGTTTATGTTTATCTGGTTTGATTTGTAATGTTTGATTGTGTTTATTTACAACTAAACCATTAGTCTTCAGTTGTATGATTTAGGTTAACTCTCTAACTGATTTAATAAAATCCTATTGTTTATACTTAACTTCTACGGATTTAGTTCCAGGTTACTGAAACTATTTAATAAAACTAATCTACTGACTACTCTATGCAAAAATTAATCAGAGTTTAAAGCTAAACTACTAACTTCTAGACATACCTTTATGTCTTTCAAACAACTTAAGCAATACCAATCCAAAATTTGTAATTTCTGAGTCCAATCCGAGCTCCCACATTGCATTCCTATACCATGAATAAATCATTTTAATTAGTGAATAGAGTTAAAAAATATATTAAATAGTCATGTTAAGTGTAAATAGATAGAATCATGACCTTATTGTATATCTTCAATCAGAGTAAGAGGTGTATCTTGGAGGAAAAATGCTCAAACATGTAATTGCAAATTTTTATAATTCAGTAATTAGAATACAAGTTAATGAGTAATAAAAGATAGTCTTCATTTAATATAGGAGGCATACCTTTAGATCTTTCAGTTTAGGTTAGGGTCTAGCTCTTGGCTTATGTGTCGAGTCCAATCCCACATAGAATTCCTATAACAAAATAAATAAGTTAAGTACATAATAGATTTAAAAATTAAATTAACATAGTATGATGTTAATTTTAAAGATAAATAACCATGACCTGGAAATATATCTTGAATCAGAATAAGAGATGTATCTTGGATTTCATATGTTAAAACCTATAATTGGAAATTATTTAAAATCAATAATCACACTACCAGTTAATTATGATAAAGATAGGCTAAATTTATATGGTACAAGCACTACCTTGTAGAATATGATTCAAAGTGAACTTCATATTCTGGAAATCTGATTTATAATTCAGAACCATTTAAAAGTGTAGGGTATATTTTCAGATCTATAAGGATTGAGAGAGAGAGACTCACGAAAATAAACCATGCTTGGTTCGGACAACTTCGGACTTTGAGTTCAGAGGAAAACTCCAGATAGGCTTCGGAACTTGCGATCCATATCTTCTTTCTCCGAGAACATTAGGGTTTTGGGAACCTTCCAGTAGCAACTCCAAATCTACTCATCAATCCGTTTTTTTCCTTTGCATGTTATAGAAAAAAAGTAGAAGAGATGTTTTTCTTTGGATCCGACAGAGATAGTTGGTGGATCTGAAGATGCAAAGGAGATTAAGCTCTTTTTTTTTCGGATCTGTGAGCTCTAGATCTCTTTCTGGAGTTTATTTAGGGTAGATATCTATCATTGGGTCACAAAAAACTCGAATCTGTAATCTTTAGATCAGAGTGTTTTTGGAGAGAAAAAACTTAGATCTGGAAGATTTACAAAAAGAAAGAGAAGCAGATTGTGGACGAAATTTCCAGAAAAGAAAATATGAAGAAAATCCCAAAAGTTTTAATTTGTAATGAGAAATGGAGATGGAATTTGAAAGAAGCAAAAATGAAAGAATGTTCTTCCCTGTTGAACATAAAAGAGAGAGAGGGACACCGAAACGGAAAGAAGGCGAAAGAGAAATGGTTAGGGTTTGTCCGATCGGTGACTTTTGTATTTTTTTAAATACAAAATAAATGGAAAATGGGCTAAAGAACTAGGCTTGATCTGCAATGATCAGCTGAAGCTAATTGGGCTTTAAGTTCATTTATTATTTAAATGGGCTAATTGAAGTCGGACATGTAATTGAGCTTGATTTAAAAATAAGAAGCCTATTATTAACTCAATTCGATGTATGTGTTATTATTTTCAGGCTATTCCAATATTATTTTGGCCCATATGTCCATTTATTATTTATAAATTTTATTTTTAATATTAAAATAAATATTTAGTATGTACAAAGTTGTATTATTTAAAAGTGTTTATATATTATTATAAACTTAAAATAAATGATTAGTTTGTATATTTATTTATTTTGTCTATCCCCATATGAAAAACTACTTAGCCAAATTTTACTATTAATAAAGTTATGCAGAGTTCCACTTCTTTTTATATAATATAAGTTTTTAATATCTTCAATATTTGTATTCAGTTAGTCATTTTTTATATAAGAATTTCTCTACTTCTATAACAGTCATTAACTAAATATTTCTATATGAATGAAATATATAATTTTTAATATACCATTTTTACAAATATAAAAATAAAAATAAATTCCGTACAAGGTACGAATACTACACTAGTTTCTACCTAAAACCATATCCCCCTAGAAATTAGCCTAACTAAGATATTTAATCATTTAGAGAACACGGAATAGCTTTTAAGGAAATGCGGGGAACAGAGGGATAACACTAATTAATAAAATATCCTAACTAAGATATTTAATCAAACTTTTTTTCCAATTTTTGTTTGTTTATCATTGATTGATACTTTGATTAATTAATCAAACAACACGCTTTGGTCCTTTTGTGCATGCATTTCATATATGCCGCCAGCTAGCTAACAACAACAAAAAAAGTTTGCTGAGTTCCTCACCAAATTAATTGCATGCCAAGCTTTTAGGGGCTGTTTGGTAAGGTGGCATGGAAAAACAATGTGCTTTGATAGGAAACTTTCCATTACTGTATATTTATAGCCAAATCACCACTCCAATTTTCACATTCCCTCTTTCGTTACAAAAATTCCTCCATCCATTAAGTTATATATATATATATATCTTTTTAAACATAAAGTTTTGCTCGTAATTATTTATCCTTTCAAATATTTTGTGTTTAGTATAACAAATCTGTCCTTGTATTTATTAATGTACTTAGACTATTTTCTCTCTCTAATATATCCTAATCAATATATATTCCAATTTTCGATTTAATTGATTAAGTGTGTTTTGGTACAAAATACTAATTTTTAATATATGTGTTAATTATTATAAGGACATATAAAATTTGAGTAATTACTACGGAGTATTTTACATAGAACTACGTACCCTATATTTCGTCATGACAATAGATTAGTAATGACTTGCAAATTATAAATATGTATATATGAGAATATAATTAAATAAGACTAAGACTTGGAAAGTGGACCAGATTAGCCCCAAACTCAATGATATTTTACTCCCCTAGTACGGACATTACATTAGAGAGATATATCCCTTTGATAAATGACCTCATATATCCCTAATTCCTTCCAACGTACCCATCCACATTAATTCTACGGCGCCAAACATATCCTCTACAATCTGTTATTATTAATTTTAAAAGTTAAGGACCCGTCTGATAAAATCTAACTGGTTGAAATTTTAATTTTTAATCATTTTATATATGAGAAATTAAGTAAAAAAAATCAAGAAAACACCTCTGTTTTTATGCATCAATTCTAAATGAAATACTCCGTAGATGTTAAAAAGAATTGAAGCTAGGGAGAGTAGAAGAATTCATGGTTGGATTGATGAAAAGTGAAGAGCAATTATTGGGAGAAATAAATAGAGGAAGCCAAAGAGGAAAAAAAAATGAAAAAAAATGAAAAGGACATTTAATAATTAAGACGAAAATCAGCCGTTGGCAAGAAAACATCTGGTATCTGCTCGATCGGTAGACGATAGAAAAGTGTGATTCAAAATCCTCCGCCTTGCGTGTGTTGGCGAGTCTCAACCACACACGATTCCCTCTCCCTCCATCCCTCCTCTGTGGGTCCCCACCTCCTCTAAGATTTTCATATATAACCCCCCTCTCTTCCTCCTCTTCATTCATTCCATCTCATACCAATATAACAACAACAAATATTATCACATAGCATAACAACCCTAAATTACCAAAAACCCTCCATCTTAATTAACCTCTCCTCTTCACCTAATTCAGACTAGCTAGCTAGCTAACTACAAAGATATCTCGCGTTCGAGTCCTACGAAAAAACAAAAATGGTACTGGTTTTCGTCTTCGGCCTTCTAGGTACGTATTCTAATCGAGATTCGACATTTTTCTAAGCTCAAAACATTATAAACTTACCTTTGTGATAAGTTTTTTGAGCTAGTTTATATTAGTAACATGATCATATATTTTCTACGTAGTGTATTTGAAATGTGTGAATAAGCCTTTTTAGCTAGCTAGTAGCATGATCATAATTCATAGGAGTATTCTCCAATACGCATGCATGCAGTTCTTAGTGCGGGAGGGGAATGATTAATAAATAATACGGAGTATAAACATATAAAAACTTAGCTTCTCTTTTTTTGCACTTTTATAATAATCAATTAATCAAGGAAGGTGGTGGGAAATTCAAGGAAGGTGGTCCAGTCTAAAATCGGTCTCTCCTCATGTCAAACCAACAAGACTCACCTGAATAATATTTAAATTTATTTTAACCTTTTAAGAGCAATTATTGCAGAGTCTTTACTTAATTTGTCTTCTTTTGGTATTAAATTACCATTATCTTGCAGGCAACGTCATCTCCTTCCTCGTCTACCTCGCACCACTGTAAGTTCCTTTTACATAATTAAATATATCTCTAATTTTATCCAATTAACACATAATTGATAGTTATAGTTATATAATTTTGCAGGCCGACTTTCTGGAGGATATACAAAAAGAAATCAATAGAAGAATTCCAATCGTTGCCTTACATTTGCGCAATCTTCAGTTCCATGTTGTGGATTTACTACTCTTTGCTCAAATCCAACGGTTATCTACTCATCACAATCAACAGTATTGGTTGTGTCATTGAGGCCGTTTACATTGCAGTCTTCATCGCTTATGCTCCTAAGCAAGCCAAGGTATAATTAATTAATTCATTAAATCAAGATTAATTAGCAAAACACAAGTGTAGCTATGGTAACGGTTGTTGTTACGTAATCTTGTGTAGATTGCGACGGTCAAGCTACTGGTGCTCATGAACTTTGTCGGATTCTCCTCGACCATCCTCGTATGCAGCTACATAGCAAGAGAGACGATTCGGGTCGAGCTTTTGGGATGGATCTGCGTGGCCTTTTCGGTCGTCGTATTCGCGGCTCCTCTAAGCATAATCGTAAGTAATTAATTAATGATAAGTTTAAGGGTCTATTTAAATTCCATTTAGAATTTAATGCATTAAATCGGAAGATCCAAACATACCCTAATTAGACTTAAAAGTGATATGATATGCTAAAAGCAGACAAGTCTATTTTCACAAGTTTTGTTTATAAATATGTGTACATATATGCAACTTAATTGTGTGCTGTGTTGAGTATACGTACAAATTTTGTTAGGGAAGGATAACCATTTTAGTTTGTCTTGTAGCTTTTAAACTTATATAGCAACCTATCCAATTTTGTCAATCAATGCAAACTATAGCTAGATTTTGTACACGTAACAATTGGACAAAAGTTATCTATAAGTATCTAGACAATAACGTACGTTCCATCTTCCTCAACCGTTCGATTAATTGGCCTTCTAGAATTTACGCGTTATATAATTAATACATTTAATGGGTTGAAATATCTTGAATTAATTTGTAATGTTTTTTTTATTGATTGATGTAGAGGATGGTGATTCGTACCAAGAGCGTCGAGTTCTTGCCGTTTCCGCTGTCGCTGTCGCTCACCGCAAGCGCAGTAATGTGGTTCATGTACGGCCTCTTTCAAAAGGACTTGTTCATTGTGGTATGTACTTCTTTTAATTTCATCCCTTAATTTTATTTGTTTTAAGGGTCTGTCTTATATCGATATTAGGAGTCTTATAATTTATTTGGCTAATAATTTATAATGTCATTTTTTTGAAATAAAGGACAAATTAGATATTGTGTCCACTAAAACAATAATCTTGATTTAAATTTATTAAATAAAAAGATATTATTTATAAAAGTTAATTATTATACGAAAATAAATACTTATCACTAAAAATATATTTATAATATGTTTAGAGAAGCAAGCCCTTAGCTTGTTAAAATTTGTTGAATTGACGATATTATTATCGTTACATTTAAGTTTTTTTTAATACACAATTAGCTCCTAATTTGTTGTTTGTGTGGGTTATTATGTGCAGCTTCCGAATGTATTAGGGTTTGCTTTTGGAGTGGCCCAAATGGTCCTCTACGGAGTATACCGCAACCGCTCGAAAGTCGAGCCGACGACCGATCTCGAGACGAAGCTCCCGGAGAAGATGACGTGTACGAACAATGTGGGCCAGGAGGAGTGCTCTCCGGCGAGCACTAACGAGGCCACAGAGGCGGTGACGGTGGTTGTGACAGAGATAAAAAAGAATGACAACGACGTTGACGGTGAAGATATTGAGGCGGGTCACGGTCCACGTGAGATGCACGTGACTGCCCCGTCGTCGTGTGGGGTCAACGAGATTATGATGGTGGGGTCCGTGCCAGCTGGAGCGGGTGCTGGCGCACTCCCATTGGTCAATTGTGTGGTGTGAAATTGGAGTGGTTTTTGGTGGAAAAAACTATATGTAGTTGTTTCATTTCAATTTATATTTAATGAAGTGTTACCGATTGAGAAAGACGCGTCTATTATGAAATCTAGCGAAGGGGTTTCAGGTGTGGCCAACAAAATTGGGTTAGAGTTTTTAATTAAAATCCGGCCTCCGATTCGCGGATTTGTCAATTATATGGTGGTTGTTGTTAATTAAATGCATGTAGCTAGGGCGCGCTGCTTAATTTTATTTTTTTGGTGTAATGATTTATGTGCTTGTTAATAAAATGAAAATCATATTACATCGAGTTATTGTTGCATTCGTCGAAAGATGGACTTGTAGAATGCTTTTTAAATGATATTATCGACGGTATATCGAACATATTTTACATTATGGACATTCTACATTAATATGAAAGATAGCGAGTATAGAAATTGTAGTTTTAAAGAATATTATTGGATGGGTAAAATTGATAAGATTGAAAGCTATGCAAGTCTATACTTATATTACTTCACAATGTTCACATGCGGTCTCGATCAATTAATTATCCTAATAAAGTGTTTGGGATTAAGGAAGTACGAGTTTGAAATTTGATAGTGAATGTTTGGTTGAAATACACCACAACCATTCAAAACACACCTCCAAACTTTATCTGCGTGCCAACTCCATAGCATGCATCACCAATCACCCCAAAAATTCCTCACTTGTGCTAATTGGATCTCATTTACTCGGAAATTAAACTCGCTCTTGCTGATTTATTAATGTCTGATGGGCTAAATACAGGGACGTGTCTGCAGCCCCGATCCTAACATTTTTTAGGCCCTAGGGCTAAAAAAAAAACAAGAACCCTAATATATTAATAACTTAAGTATATTACTTATTAATATTAAAAAATGTACATTTTTATATTACGTCAAAAATTATTGAAAAATCCGCCATAAGAACAAAAATAGAGTTTGTAACAAATTATATAATAACATAGATAAAAAACATAGCTTTAGGCAACGTTATATCAAATAATTTGAAAATAGTATAATAATAAAAAGAGAACGATAGCACCTTAAGTGAAAAGCAGTAGGGGGTTAAATGATGTATTAAGTTGAAGCTAAATTCAAGAAGTAAATTACTTGTAAAATGCTTGCTAAAGTTGAAAGGATGAAATATATTGAGTATAATATAATTAGAAACAATAACATAATGGTTTTAATGTATATGCAAAACTCGAAAACAAGTTGCAATTTGCAAATCAAACAAATATGCAATTTTATTACTCTGGATAACCCTCACAATTATATCCACTCCTTACTTATACTATAATTCCATATAGTAATAGCCCTATAGACACATACATAACAATACTCATCCTTTATAGAAACTTTGTCCTCAAAGCTTATTACAAAAATGAATATATATATTATTACTAAAGTCATAACTATCTCTCCTACGTGTTAACCTTCTAGCTATGCCAAGTCATCAACTTAATTAACTCATTAACTCATTTACTTATTTATCCTTATATTATTCTACAAATTAAAGCCCAATTATCAACCTAAATGAGCTATATCTTTCTTACCATATAAATTAGTAGTAGCTTATATAATATATCTAGGTGATGTCATTGTAGATGAATAAGAAAAGCTATATTAAATCTATTTACTATTTTAAACTTATTATATATTTGATAATTAATTCATATCATTAGTTACAAAAATATGTAATTAGCACATGGAATTTACGTAGTTTTTTGTGACTAAATAAATATAAATTAGATCTTTTATCAAACTGGTAGGCTTTTATACAAATTAGGCAAAATATATGAAATTCTTATCTTACATTATTTATATCAATATAAATTCATATTATTTATGAATATATATCTAATTTTTATTAAAAAATATAATTAAATACGTTATTTAGTCTTATTAACTTTAATCATTTATATAAATCAAGATTTATAAATCGTTTATTCCTCTACATTCAAGTAATCAATTTTAGAAAACAACATAAAAATTCTCTCATGCGCTAGATCATTTTAAAACTTTTATTTACATTACTATGAAAAATTTAAGATACAAAAAGTATTTTTGAAATGCTTTTACATCTATAAAAATAATAATAATAAAAATAATAATGATAATTATACAATTAAGATTGCAAAGAAATAATACTTATTTTCTTGATAACAATTGTAAAGATAGTTATTGATTAAAAACCCCAAATTATATTTCTTTATAAAATCTTACAAAAATCATTATTTATCTGTTCTAATTTTAATATAGTTATAATGACAATCTTACAAAAATCATTCTTTATCTCTAATGGTTGACTTATATATTCCTACAATTTATATAACCTAGATAATTAAATACTTTTAATACAATCCACCATATATAATTCATAACACCACATTTTTAAATATACACATCTTTATGATAAGATTTTTATTATAATAACGAGATAGTGTAAAAATAAAATTATAATGGTCTTGACCTTTTTCTTGATTGTAAATATCAAGTCGGAAATAAGTTCGGTATAATTATAATGCAATGATCTTTACTTAATTTTAAATAGTGGTTTGTCTTAGTTTGATTAAAAAGGGGATATATTTATCCAAACTTAGTAGTTATGTTACTTCATATCTTTAAAAATTAAAATAAAATATCACAACTTTATGGATTTGTTTTCAATTTTTGAATGATTTTACTCTCAAACTATAAATAAATCTGTTAAGAAAGAAGTTGAACATTAAAAATATATTTTTTTGTTATAAAAAATGTTTGGTGTGTCAAAAAGAGGTGAAGACACATAACATACAATAAAAGATGCGTATTTTCGGTGGGACATATAATTTTAGGAGCTTTTGATTAAATAATTATATAGTATATTGAACTTAATTAAAAAATTGGACATATTTTATTGTGGCAATTTATTATTTGGTATTTGCGAGTAGTTTATATGACATAATTGATTTCAAGCTTTTTTCATACTCAATTGATAATATTAAGAAAAACTAACTTTTAGATTCGAAAAAAATAAAATAAAACTCACAAACTATAAATTGGTAGTCAAACGATTGCATATATACCTTACTTGATCCATTTTTTTTGTTACAATTTCTATAAAAGTGGAAAAGTGAATATTAGAGGTGTGACTGGACTGATGACATGAAGAAAGAAAATATGTCATGTTATAAACCCATATAGTCTAATTTTCCTTTTCAATATCATAACTCTGATCAAATTTCTAAAATTCACATTATTACTTCATGGAAATTGTCACTTGAAAAATTGAATAATTTTATATTTTAGTATATATATAAAAATAGATAGATAAAGTATTAAATATATTTTTCTAATATCAATGAATTAAAATCAAATTTATATTTTATATTTTAGTATATATATATAGATAGATAGATACAGTCTATAATTTGACAACTACTATACAATATATATAGTTTATATTATATTTTTATTGATATACAATTATGTAAAAATAAATCAATGTGCTGAGGGTTAGCTTTAATTGATGGAGGACAAGTCTACTTTGCCAGTAGAGCAAAGTGCAACACGCCTTTCCACTTACAATTCAACACAATTTGAATCATCAGCAAATACCACTCATCTGCAGCAACACTTGTAATACTATCATCATTACCAGCATCCAGTAATTTGTCTTCAAGACTTCTTCCCTCAATCCCAGCACAATATCAGTACATCAGCAGCCCAATATCAACAAATTTTGTAAGCAGTAGAACATCAGTACGTTCATCTCAATATCATCAATTTTGTTTAGTAGCAGAACATCAGTACATTTACCTCAATATCAGCACTCCAACCAAGGTGAAAATCAGCACAATATCAGTAGAATTGAAGAAGCAAGCCAATCCCAAGTGAACATTCTATCAACATCACACTTTGCAATTTTCTTTTAGCAAAATTTCAGCAGCAAACATGGCTAATCAAAAACCCATTTAACCAATGCATCAGTAGTAGTACACCAAGCACCCAAAATAATTTGCAGCAGCAAGCAACACAGCTCCCTCCAGGGTTCCACTGTAACCTTTGGTTAACAACTACAACCTCAATTAGAGCACCACATACACTGAAATCTAATGCCAATCCAGTTACCAACAAGGCAAAATTGTACCACCTAAATCAAAGACCATTGTATCTGCTGTCTTGGATTCGTACCCATTCTCAACATACAAGATGAGCTTGACTTTGCCTCTATCATAAGGAAACAAAACTTGAATGAACCTGACATTTTTGCTCAAAAGAATTTCCTCATCAATTAGTGCATCCAACACAACCCCTCTACTAGACATTTCATCAAACATGTGTTGTGCACTTGAATTTGCTAAGTAATTCATGGGAGCTGTTCCTGAATTGTCCATCTCAATTTCGATCCGATCAAGCAACATATTAATAGACTCAGTCATTCCTTTAGGTGCCACATCAAATTTCATACCCTCAAAAGAATTAAACGTGTTCATCACAACAAATGGGTCGATCGAGATATCAACTGATTCCCACATTTCCTCAATTGTAACATCAGCAACTTTAACTTCTACAAGATCGAGTTTTACCTTCAATTTTTCTGAGTTCTCCTCAAGATTAGAAACCAATGGTTTGCAAGATACCATTCTGGTCGTGTTCACCACAAGCGACTGAAATTCCAGAATTTCAGAAGGAAAGGAAGTTGATTCCGATCTTTCAGTTGTGTCGTCTCCACTTCGCGGTCGGATTGAAGCTACAAATTCCTGGCTTTGGTCGCCAAGTGACAATTCCATTCGACAACAGCCATGGCTACCTCTTCAAACTGACCATGCCAACCGGAAACTTTCCAAGAGGTCACCCATCCCAAGACTATTCTCGCCCTAACATGCTTAACTTCTTAGTTCTTTGTCCTCACTTGAACCAGAAAAAAGAAAAGATCTTGTTGACATGAGTAGCACTCTAATCCTTATAATGGATTACAAATCCGGGATATTACAATCATTCTCTTCGAACCACTGTAAATAAGGAATTTCTAATGGACAGGAGGTTGATTCGGGCCCTGCGGTTGTATCGAGAGGCAACTCGATATGTAACATCCCCATCAAAGTCCTAATTTGGTTGAGCTTCTTGTAGAATTGTCGATCAGACTCTTGCGATTGAATCCTCCATGAGTCCAAGGATGAAGCTTCTTCCATTCTCGAGCTCAATCGAATTGACGAATTAGGTCAAAATTTGAGGCAAACGATCAAAAATTTTCGCAAGGATCAAATGGCTCTGATACCATTTGTCATGTCCTTAACTAGACCATAACCATTGAAAGGGAAATACGGAAGAAAGAAGGGAAAGAAGAGAGTTAAGAGGAAGGAGAAGAACATAAGAACAAAGGACTATGCAGGAGAGGAGATTAGGGTGAGAGATAGTAAAGAGAGATTAGAGAGAAAAAGTAGTTGTCATTATTTTCTGAATAACCCTCACAATTACATTCACTCCTTACTTATACTATAATTCCATATACTAATAGCCCTATAGACACATACATATGACAACAAGAGAGTCGAACCCGCGTGCTACTTCCATTGGAAGGAAGAAAGAGTGGAACTATGGAAGCCACCAGACTAGTTAGCTTTTTTTGTATTACACTTACAAGTACTATTGTATATATAAATATAATTTATTGGGCCTCTAAAAATTTTGGGCCCTAAGCCATCGCCCATGTTACCCCTGCTTATGGGCCGGCCCTGCGTGTCTGTTGGAGTACAATACGTACACAAAGTCTAACATATACGCTTAGTGAGCTTTCAACTCAAATCCAATTCACAATGAATAAAGTAATTCATTATTTTATTTAGTGATCTTGATTTAGTCATCTTCTCAACGTGTGATTTTTTCTTCTCTTATCTCCACTTGGTTCCTTCGCCTATATCTTGTACTAGGATGCATATCCTATGCTTATAACCGATCTAGTCGGTTGATCCCCACACCGTGGTCGACATATCGACACTATACCGCATATTGATCTTCAAAAGAAACTATAGGATCAAAAGCCATTGAGAATGAAAGAAGATCAATCACCAAATCACTGATTAACAACAACACACTAATACAAAGTCAAGATTATTACACCAAGGAGATTCATCGCTCACTGTTACATTGAGAGTACTCACACACTTAGAATTCTCTCTCTTAGCTTTACAAGAGTCTACCAAATGTGTATTTATGCTAGTTGCATTATGTTATAACAAAATGATGCCAGCTCAGCTCTCACTAACTAAGCCTACTCTCCATATCCCCCCCAAGTTGGAACTTGGTAGATAATCCACAAGACCCAACTTCAGAAAAAAAATACTTATGTTGAACTTCTCCTAAGGGCTTAATTAAGATGGAAGCCTATTGATTAGATGAGTAGAAATTGAAATGCGCTCATCCCAAAACTTTTGAAAGCATATTGGCATATAACTTCATGGTCCGTGTAGTTTCAACCAAGTGTATGTGTTTACGCTCCACCGTAGTATTCCGTTGAGGCATATCGGGAACACTTATGTGATGCAAAATACCATTTTGAGCAAGAGGAGACGACCATTTGTGGGATGTGAATTTAGTGCCATTGTCACTTTGGACAATCTTGATACAAACAAAAAACTATGCCTTGACATAAGTAACGGAGGATTCAAGGCAGGCAAAAACATCTGATTTGTATTTCAACATATACATCCAAGTATACCGTGTACAATCATCAACCAAAGTGAAGAAGTAAGATGTACATGTCAGAGTAAAGCCCCCAAATACCCAAGTGCACTAATTTAAAGGGTTCTTTAGCTATTGACAAACTTCTACCAAAAGGTAAACGATGTTGTTTTGCCGAGATACATGACTCACAAAAACTACGTATGAAAAATCAACATGTTTGCATCATTCTAAATGCTTTATCTTAGCTAATGAACTATGCCCAAGTCTGGCATGATCGAAGAACACTGGGAGACAATCCTTAAGCAAATATATGGTTTGCACCAATGTGATCCTTGTTTTGAAAAGAAATTTGATGTTGCATCATAGAGGAAGAAGAACTAAGTTTGAGCTTGATCATGTACACATCCCCTACTCTTCTTCCTACAGCCATCACCTTCCTGGTCATAGGGTTGCAAAACTCACAATACACAGGATAAAGTGTTGCAATTAGTCCACTATCATCAAGAAGTTTTCCAACTGACAATAAATTATGTTTGAAACCAGGCATAACTAAGGTATTATGTAGTATCAAATTTGAATTCAACCTCATTGATCTTATGACTTCTAATATTTTCACATTTCCATCAGGTAAAGCTATAATAATGGACTTTTCTATTTTTTTCCTTTGCAATAACAGACTAGCATCATAAATCATATGATCAGTGGCTCATGTATCAACTATCCAATTCATATGATTAGAAATTTTATTAGCTATCATGGTACTAGAAGAGTAGGCAAGAACATTACCTGCAAAACTAGCATGAGCTGAAGCCTCAGACTCATCCAGTATTCCCTTGCCTTTGCACATCTTTGCCATTCCCATGCATACAACATTAACTAAAGCCTAATCAATCCTAGGCTCAAAGGTCTCTTCCATGCCTATATCAAGTGGATCAACTAACTCTTGACTCTCTACATTGTTGGCATATCTACCACCCCTGCCTCTTTGGTTCCTCCCTTTCCCTGAATAACCAATAATCTTGTAACAAAATTCCTTAGCTTGCCCTCTTTTGTGACAGTAATCACACTTCTTATCTGTCTTTCCAGAATTTCTCACCACATCCTTAGAATCCCTTGAATCATACTATATGTAACCATCTCTATGATTAGAGTGTCAATATCTATCCCTTTGATCGACTACTTATGATCCCTTCGATTGGCAATTTGGCATTCAAGGCATTAATCTCAGTGTTGTTCTACAAACCTTCAAGGACATGCTTCTACCTTTCAATTTGTTGAACCAAATAAAATGCCTTGTTCACGGTCACAATGTCATCAAGAGACAATATCAGTATTATAAAAATTCCCGCCTAGGACCTCCTAGACGCAACATGGGCGCTAGACGGTCCTCCCCCGTTCTGATTTTGCCCAAAGCCGAGTAGCTAGGTTGAGCAGAGAAGGAGAGAGGCGGCCGAGCTTGGTGGAGCGAGAGAGGGGTCAAAGGCGAGGTCAGATGTGGTGGTGGAAGCAACAACATCTTAGAAGATGGCTGATGTGAGGGAGAAAGATGGAGAATGTTGTGAGGAAGAGTTTACAAACATTAATGAATTTGGGAGAACTTAGTCATATGGATTAGGCATTAATTTTTAATCTGCCTAGGCGATAGGCTTCTCCTAACCGCCAAGCCTGTCTAACGTGTTTTAGAACATTGACAATATGTGACTTCTGATTCCTTTAAAATCGTCACTTAGTCCCATCAAGAAATGCATCACTTTTGTCTCTATTATCTTTCTCTTGATTCCTTTTGACCAAATTTCATCTACATTGACTCAAATGTCCATATTCATAGTGTTGAATTCCTTCCAGACTAAAGATTTCATCCTATAACATCTTGAGTTTGTTGTAATACTCAGCTACATATAAACTTCCTTGAGATAAAGCCACAAGATCATGCTTAAGCTGGTATAACATTGGATCATTCGATTAGCCATATCTCTCCAATAACCCATCCCAAAGTTGCTTGCAAATGTCACATACATAAAGGTTGATGAAGTGCTACCAATCATTGAACTCGTTACCCAACATCTAACCATGTAACATCCTGACCCTTATCCACCTCTCTTTATTTTCTTGATTCAGATTCAATTATGTGCAAGATCCTTCTATAAACCCTAACTTGTTCTTAGCTCCTAGGTCCATCTTTACCGCTCTACTCCAATTCAAGTAGTTCGAACCATCGAATTGCAAGGATATGATCTGTAACCTAAATGATCTGATTAAAATGCCAATGGATCACTAAATTGTTTGTGACAACTCTCGCTCTGATACCATCCAAAGAAACTTAAGGATCGAAAACTATTGAAAATGAAAGAAGATCAATCACCAAATCAAATCAACCACAACACATTAATACAGAGTCAAGATTATTACACCAAGGTGATTCATCGCTCACTGATACATTAAGAGTACTCACACACTTAAGAATTCTCTCTTTTAGATGTACAAGAGTATATGAATATGAATTTATATATAAATGCTAGTTGCATTCTATTATAACAGAATGATACCAGCTCAACTGTCATTAACTAAGCCTACTCTCCATAAGTCTAGGGTCGAAAATCAGCCAATTAGGTATAGGAGATATATTTCTTGTTGAAAATTTCTCTTAATACACAATTCGTCTTCCCTTATACCAAACAGCCCCCTAGATTTTAACTTTTATGCCACATGTCATTAGGTTAATTGGCTCATAATGTTTTCGCTTTGTTTATTTCATATCTCAATGAAAATAGTCAATATCTTGTTGACTGTTACATGTTCAAACGGTTTGAAAGAATATGTAATATATATATATATAGATCTATGCTCTAGTAAAACAGGCTCTTATAGTGAAACGAATGGACAAATTTTGGGCATTGGATGAAGATGAAACGGATGAACTAGATTAAATAGAGGGAGGTGCACAATATTTTGGGAGGAATGCACACACCAAATTTTTTACCCACCCGTTTTTTTTGGGATATGATTTTCATCCTCTTTCAAATTGTATCCAAATCTGATTCAGTTCCCTTAATTGACGCCTCACTCTTCTCTCTCTCTCTCTCGAAGACCCCTCTCTCTCGCAGATCAAGTGCCTCCATTGAAGCGTCTCTTCAAGCTTCATCGAAGACCCCTCTCTCTTTGAGCCCCTACTACTACCACCATCAACAACAACCCCAACCCCCAACCACCACCTCTTTCAACCCTAACGTCAGCTCCACTCTTGCCTCCGGCGTTACCACTTCCTGCTCTCAGGTCACCAACGACGGCCTTCTACCCAACCATGGCGGCGGTTCGGCGGACGGGACCAGCGCGACTGCACTTTACCCTCAATCGGTGGCGGGAAAGGCCCCTTCGCCACCTTTAGAGATCGTACGGAAGAAGAGGGAGAGACCGAGGAAGTACGGCACGCCAGAGGCCGTTGCGGCTGCGAAGAGAGCGGCCTCGGCTGCGGCTTCGTCCACTAGCGTTTCTCCGCCGCTGCAGTCATTGTCCTCAAGGAAGCGGGACCAACAACTGATTGGATCTCCTCCGTCTTCTTCCAAAAAATCATAGTCGGGCTTGGAATTAAAGGTACTTGTTGCCTTCTCGCAGATATTTCTCAATCGACTCACGATCGTAGGTCTGCAAGGGCGAAAACAAAGAGCGAATTAGGTTTTGCGAACTGACGAGTTTATTTTGCTAACCGAAGCGATCGGCGCCTAATTGAACTAAACAGAGATCCAAAGTTCAACAGGAAACTTCGAGAATCAAGGACAAATTAAGGGAGAGAGAGCGAGAATTACACATCTGGTGACCAAGACAACAGGATCTTGGATGATTTTTCCGGAGATAGGGCATAATAGAAAATCCGGCGGAACCGCTTTTTCCGAGATGCAATCGGCGGCTTCCATCTTCAAATTCATAAATACCTTCAACATCTGGATGAATTTATCGACGTTATCAGCACTGGATCCATCGTGTCTGAGATGATTTCGGTGAACAGTTTTCCTAACTCAATATTGACTTGCTTTAAGCTCATTGTCGTTGGCTCGTCTGTGGCTGTAGCCTTCCTCTTTACAGATCGACTCTCCGCCATGGATTTCGTCTTCAACTTCGTTGAGTTTTTTTGGTGAGCGTATTCTTGGTAAATGGTCTTCTAGGAAAGCATTACATTGAAATCCTCGCCATCTTCTCTCTCTCATTGTCTATGTATGATATACAATTTTTGTGTCGATATGTATACTATTAACTCTCATTGTGGGTGTGATATTCAGTTTTTTGGTTGTGATATGCATGATTCATACCTAATAGATTAATTAGATTATTTCATTGGCCGTGAATATGATATTCACTTGTGTGGGTGGGATATGCATTTTTCATACATTAATTGGATTATTTCATTAATCGATTAATTGATTTTTGCGTGATGCTTGTTTGTTTTTAGGGTTTCCAAATTTTCCAAATGTTCTATATAGGGTCATCGTCTTCAACCTTGCGTACATATTTTGTAGTTCTAATTTAGGGGTTTCATTCGATTTTGCATGTGTACTTTTTTGGCTTGTGGATTATTGGCGTCCTCTATTACCGCTGGCTGATTTGGAGTTCTAATTTAGGGTCTATGTATGATATTCAGACATACTTGTATGATATGCATTATGTTATTATGGATTATGTATATGACCGTGAATGTGATATTCAGTTGTATGGAAGAGATATGCATTTTCCATGTAGATAATACTTGTATGATATGCAATTTATTATTATAGATTATTTCACTAGCCGTGATTGTGATATTCATTTGTGTGGATGTGATATGCATTTTCCGTACATTGATATACATAATATACTTGTATGATATGTAATTTTGTATGATAGATTATTTCATTGGCCGTGAATGTGATATTCATTTGTGTGGATGAGATATGCATTTTCTATACATTGATATGCATAATAAGTCGCGGGCGCGGCCAATGAAGATCTCGATGAGTGCCAGGAAAGAACAAGCCGCTGGTGCGGTTCAAGGGCAGCGATCGCGGCCATGCAATTATGTGGATGGGATATGCATTTTTTGTACAGTGATATGCATAATATACTTGTATGATATGCAACTTGTAATTATGGATTATTTCCTTGGCCGTGAATATGATATTCATTTGTGTGGATGTGATATGCATGATACCGAATAACAAATATTCAGAAATACTTGAACGATATTCAAATAATGTGTTTTGATATGCACAGATATGCATAATTTTTTTTCAATTCAGTGGATGCATTATATACATAATGAATAAACACTCACAATACTTGAATATCAGATATAGGACAGTGAATATCAGCATGAATACGATTGAACATGAACAAAATAAACAGATATGCAAAGAACATGTAACGATATTCACAATTTTCGTGTCGATATGCATAATGTTAATTTTCAACTAATTAAATGTATTGATATGCACGAACTTCCATTGAATATGCGTATTAACTAAAAACACAGTGAATAACGCGGATCTCGGTGGAGGCTTGAGGAATAACGCTGATGGGGATATGCAATATCTTTCTCTCTCCAAATCTACATTAAACTTCCTATTTTGGAGGTGGTTATTTTAATAAAATTCAAAAAAGTTTTTGCGATATTTATTCCATGATTCACACCCCCACTATACCCTATTTTCTCTCTCTTAATCTAGTCATTTATCACCCTCAATCCAACGCTCCAAAATTGTCCACTCGTTTCACCACAAGACTCGTTTTACCTGAGCGTATCTCTCTATATCTAACTTGTAAGTAATTGTATATCTGAATAAGATTTTGATTCTTTTTTATTTAAATTAAGTAGAATTCATTAGATCCGTAACCGGTCCAACCTATTCCTAAAAAATTATGAATGTCATACTAATATTTTTTATGAATAAACTTTTATCAGCTCACTTATATGGTAGAATTGATATATGTTGATATGGTGTATGTTAGAGCCAGGCCTTATAATCACATATGTTGTGTTACGATTGTTTGTTAATTATAAATGTTATTTCTATATAGACTTGCTATTATTTGATTATTACAATATGTAATATTGATATAAAATAATAATTTTACATGTTTTAGTTTTTTGATAATTCTGTTTTATATAAATTCTATAAATTTCAATAAAGGATATGTGATTATATAATTCTTATTTGTAAAGAACGACAATACAAGACTAATTTTTTATTATGGATTTGTGCATGATATGAGAATCGATCCGTCTAGTTGATAAATGATTTTATACACAAAAAAGTATTTGTCACTTGTCTATTATGCAAAAATAATACTAAATATATAATGCAAAAATAATCAATTGGCAAATGAAGATACGAAGAAGCCGAATTTGAGGAGGTGTAATTGGAGATGATGGATTTCAGAATATATTGACCAAATATCATAATTGACCTTGTGTGTACGTGGGACTCCCAAATTTCCAGAACAACTCCTACTTGGCTTTTTTCGATCCAATGCACCAAATTTTATTAATGATTTATGTTTATGCATATTTTGTTGATGTTTTAGGATAAAAGGTGGAAGAAAACGCCAAAAATAAATTATGGACAACACTAGCAATTATAAGAGGGCAAGCTAAGTGGGTTGATGAGCAAAGCCCACACACAACAAATTAACACCTTATTCATATATGCATATCTTACCTGGTATGTTATCTGTTAATTAAATGATCGATTTTTCTAGTGTGTGTCCATATACACATGCTAACAAGTTAAATTAGAAAATTATATTTAAAATATTTTTTAAAAGAGAATGGATAAACCCTAAGCAAAAAAAGTTAAACTAATGATTAAAAAAGTTATTACTAAAAATGAAATTTTATTGCTAAAAAAGAAGTTATTATAGTGTGTCCATGGGCACACAACCACACACTAGAAAAAACCTTAAACGGTTAAAGCTGCTTAATTGAATAGGAAAATCTAGCACACATTTCTTTTTCTTTTAAAATAAATAAGTAATTTCTTATCCAAAATTGGATAACAAGCTACAATATTCTAAGTGGAATTTGGAGATCATTATAGCAGCATTAATATAGTGGACAGAACAAACAAACTTAACAATTAATTTGTTACTGAATGAAATTATATAGGAACAGTACTTAGTTATAAATAAATTACACGTTTTTGTTCAATAAATTATTTGCAGTCAAAGAAGAATCTTGCTGTATTGGAAGTATTTGATTTTTTTCAAATTTTGGACGATTTTCCCCATAGATGATGGACCAAGTTTTCTGATAATTATTTTTAATGATGGAACTAATTTGTTTACATATTGTTGTAATTATTGTATACTTATTGTTTTCTATAATAAAAATAAATACTTATTGTTGTGTTATGTATAAGAGTATGAGTGTGTGAGAATGGGTATACATGTGAGAAATGCAAATAACAATGGTGTCGGTTCGTTTTTTTAGGAAAATGCGTTTTTTGAGCAATACTCTAATGGGATGTGCACCTGAGATGATATGTACATAATTTTTTGTCTGTGTGTATAAATATTGACATGTATGTAGAAAAATGATACGGTTTCGAATCATAGATTGTGGTTTCATGAAAAAGAGAAAGACCGGTTCCAGAAAATTCAAAAAAATAAGAATTTCAAAAACAATTTAAAATAAAGTGGGACTAGAGGTTTTGGCGCCAAATTCGAGAACTTTGGGTGCCAGAACCTTTGGTTCCACCTAATTTGGAGTCTGTTTTGCTAAAAAATATTCAAAAAATAAAATTAAAAAGAGGTTGAATCGACTTTGATTCTATATTTATTGAAATCGAAACCAGACTAAGGAGTTTTTTCCGGTTCCGGAACCCCCGATTATCAGTTAGAACCGAACCGGGAGTCATCTCTACCTTTATGTGCATCTAATTGTTGGTGTGCATTGTTTTTCTGATAAAAAAATGTCCATGATCGAGTTTTAAAGTGCGTGTGCATGACTTTTGAAGTGTATTTTTTTTCCGGTATGTGCATAGATATTGACTTGTATGTGTATATATTTTATATAAGTTGTACATATATCGCTTTTGTACTGAAATGTACATGCATGATGTTTAGATTGTGTGTGCATGATTTTTTGAAATGCATACATTTTTCATGTATGTGCGCATAAATGTGGTCTACATGTTCATCTAATTTGTATTAGGTGTACGTATTGGAAATGTGCCAGAGTTTGACTTTTGAAAATGCATAAGTTTTTGCATGAATGTG
Source organism: Rheum nobile (assembly GCA_027886185.1). NCBI lineage: Eukaryota > Viridiplantae > Streptophyta > Magnoliopsida > Caryophyllales > Polygonaceae > Rheum > Rheum nobile. Next base: position 447,466 of record WOAB01000669.1, on the reverse strand, counting down.
CATATAAATTGGTCTACATGTGCATCTATTTTGTACTAGATGTGCATATCAATTTTATTTTAAATGTGCACGATTTAAAAAAAAACGTGTGCATGACTTTTTGACTTGCATAATGCGTGAATGGACGTGTATGCAAATTGACCTGAATGTGCATAATTTTTGTACGGGATGTGCATAATTTATTTTTTGAAATGTGCATGTTTTTTAATTTATGTGCGTGACTTTCACAATGCATAGATTTTTACATGTATGTGCATATCTTTTGTACTGTATGTGCAGAAACCGGTCTATTTAAACACGCGCGCCTCCTCCCTTTTGCCCCCCAAAAGTTACGCGTTTTTTCCATTTAAATTCGGTTGTGTCGAATTATTCTATTTTTTGTCATTTTTAATCTGGATTTTTGATTGTTTGAATCGGACGACCCAAAATCATTCTTATAATTTCCTTCTTGGATGCCCATTCACAACAGAACCACCAAACCCTTATGTAATAATATTTAATTAATTGAAGGATTTATAGCGTTGTTGATTGTTGTATACTCCCTCCGTCCCATAATGATGTGTTTGTTTCTCTTTTGTACACTATTCATAGTTGAAGAGAATTTTTAAGATTTCTTTCAATATATAAGAAAAAACATAGTCATGTGGGGTCTTGTAGGATTCGTCTCAACGAATACTTTGATAATATCAAGAAATTATAATTTTTATTAATATGTAATTAAAGATATTAACGATACAAAATCCGCTTCGGCAAATGTGCCCAGTCAAAGTAGGCACATCATTATGGGACGGAGAGAGTATTTATTTAGGTATAGATGTGACTCACTATTATTAATAGTTAATTACTAAATAGATTAATTTTATAAGTATTTTATACATCTTATTAGATTAGAAATAATTATTTCATTTTCTTACTTATTATCATTCGTATAGGAAAACAAATGTACATATCATAGCTATTAACAACCATTATGTACACAATAATGGTTCATCTACATATATACTAAAAGAGAGTTCTAAATCCTATGTATCGGCACCACGTTCAATTCGTCTATGTGTCATTATTCATCCAATCATCATCCGCCATATCCTTAAGAAAATATAATAGTGGTATGGTTCCGAGATTAAATATCCTTAATAGATATACTTTTATAGTTTATGTTTACAATTTGATTTTATTCTATCATATTAGCCTAAATCCTTAGTTATTTAGCTTATTTATTTATTATTATTTTTTCACTAACAACTTTAATTTAATTAAAACAACAAATGTACGTTGAGATTCAAATAATAAATCTGATATCGCTTTCTCTTTAATTATGTTTTTTTATCAGTTATTAGCAAAATGTGTTAATTTTACTCATATCAACTAACAATTTGTTATGATTAAAATTTCAACTAAGTTTCAAATTTTATATCCAAAAAGGCTATTTTATTAGTTAGATCATTAGTTATGATTATGATCACAATTTTGATATCATATATGTTTTATTATTTTAAACAGTATAAAATGCATTTTTAAAAAGAGTTTATACCTAACAAATTAATAATCAATAATACTTTTATTTATATCTCTGAACTCGTAGTTGACACGAATACTATGCTAGTTTGATTCTAATTAACCTGTCAAATAGATAGACAAATGAAACTATGATTGTATAATTTGAATGTGAGATTGATAGGACATTCTCACGTTCTTATCCGGCCAGCTTGTGCATACAATTTTGCCCGTCTAAAAGAGGACGTTCGTACACTCACACACAAGAGGATTTCAAAATTATCACCTTCCTAATTAAGATTAAGATTGGATCGAGTAGGGTGAATGTATGAAATTTTGTATGGAAATCGAGGGAGATAGAACTTAAATGAATACTATGATTGATAAATAACAACTAACTTTAAAGCGGATTAGATTCGTTTCTTATTACTATCTTTCGACCATTTTCATATCTGTAAAATATGTTAATTTTACTCATATCATCTAACTATTTGTTATGGTTAAAATTTCAACTAAATTTCAAATTTTATATCCAAAAAAACTATTTTATTAGTTAGATCATTAATTATTTACGATTATGATCACAATTTTAATATCATATATGTTTTATTATTTTAAACAGTATAAAATGTATTTTTTAAAAAGAGTTTATACCTAACAAATTAATAATCAATAATACTTTTTTTTATATCTTTGAACTCGTAATTGACACGAACACTATGCTAGTTTGATTCTAATTAACCTGTCAAATAGATAGACAAATGAAACTATGATTGTATAATTTGAATGTGAGATTGATAGGACATTCTCACGTTCTTATCCGGCCAGCTTGTGCATACAATTTTGCCCGTCTAAAAGAGGACGTACGTAGACTCACACACAAGAGGATTTCAAAATTAACACCTTCCTAATTAATATTAAGATTGGATCGAGTAGGGTGAATGTATGAAATTTTGTATGGAAATAGGACTTAAATGATGTTATATATTGATAAATAACAACTAACTTTAAAGCAGATTAGATTCGTTTCTTATCATTATCTTTTGAGCGTCTTCATATCTGCAGCCAAACGGACACTTATGGCCCATTTGGTATTGATATCGGAATATCAGGTATGGATATCGATATCGCTCATACCCCATATCTGTGTTTGGTATTATATATAATGATAATGATATCAAACTGATATCTGTTGTTTGGTATTAGATATGGATATCAAGATATGAGTATGAGTGATATCAAAGTGATATTGGAATATTATTTTGATATCTATTATAAAAAGAGTTTAAAAATATCACTCATATTCAATATCTTAATGTCATTTCATACACATATTTTAATATTTATATCGATACTGATACCCAATATATCATATCATTGGTATACATACTAAACGAGTCCTTATGTGATGAAAAATAGGCTCAAACAAGATAAATACAAACCGAACTTGACATATATCGACCTTAATTAAGTATGCAGGGATGGGCCAAGAATGGATGGATCGATCGATTCGGATTATATAGGTACAAATTCATGACTTTATTGTAGAGAACTAGTTGGAGAGTCTCATAAATTAATAAACCGTCCCAATCGCAATCAAAAGTGATTTAGAAATATCATAGATGTATAACATGTAGGAAATCGAGGGCCAAGTAACACAAACAAACAAGCTTTTTGTTACTCCTTTAATTTGGTGGTGGAATGTGGGTGGAAAAGTACCTTAGCTAGCTAATTTTAATTCCTGTGGTACACATAAACTCATTATATTGCAGGACCAAAGTATAAGGGGGCTATATTGAACTATTGTAACTTGTAAGGCAACCCCTTCAAATAAAAAGTAAAGGGACTCTTTCTTAACATTCATACTTCATTATTCTCATCCATTTCTTTGTATATGGTCCTTCAAAATAGTACTTTTGAGGGCAAATTTGTCATCCCATCTCATTCCTATCGATCGATTTATTCCACGCCTAGCTAATTGTAATTCAATTTTTCTATCATACGCCCACCTCAATTCTCTTTAAATTTTATAATTTTTTTTATTTAGATTTAGAAATATATAAATGTCCTGTTTTACAAGTATTTTTAAATTCAGATTTTACTCCCTAAGATTTTTGTAATTGACGTTTTAGATTTTTGCATAGGATTAAGAAAATATTTAATATTTCTCTAAACTTATCAATTAATGTAGGGATTTTAGATGCGAAAAGCAGAATTTCAGAAAACGTTTTCCTAACATCTAACCAATGATCTCATGCATAAACTAAATAGATCATAGATAAGAAGAATTAATTACCTCTTGATGCGTGTTTGAATCTTCCAGGAATAGAGAGATTAGAGCTTCAAGTATGACTTCTCTAGTTGGTCCACCCGAGATTGGATCTGGATCGCCTGAGACTCGGTTGCTAGAGCGAGGATCGAAGGCGAACGAGGGAGAGAGCAAGAGATGTGTACGACAACCTTGGGTTGTTCTTGAGTTAGGGTTTTCTCTTAGAAAACCCTCCTTTTATAATACCAGGTGTAAATATCTTATTTCCTAAATAAGTATATCTTTTATTATTAATAATAACACTTTATTATTAACAAGCCTTATCTCCCAAGTTATATCTTATATAACTTTATATCATATACTTTATCTAATATGTCTCCCAATAAAATGATCCAGTCCAAACTCTAAGGGTGTGACCTCGTAGGACCTGATAATAATAACAATAGACTTTATGACATACTTTATAACATATAGTCTATAAATCATAGTTGGCTTCTAGTAAAGCACTATGACTACCTAAAATTACCGGATTAAATATCTCCATAAACGGTCCCATTTCATAATCAGTAATTGCACCTTTGATTAAAGGACACAATTCCTTCAATCTCCCACTTATCCTTAAAACAAGTGTGCAATGTTAGAACTCCTTTGTCGCAAAGTGTCTTATCTGACTATATGATGAAACTCATCTTTACCGTCAAATACGTTTCTTGAACTCTTGAGATCAAACTGTCAGTACGAATGATTACTAATAATCCATTCGAGCATGGCCATGCGTTTTCACAGTTCTCTCTCTTCAAGTGGCCGAGACACCAATCCTTTCCAAATGTATCGTGGTATACACGGAATAGGAGGACATATTCAATCTTGTACGACTACATCTCCCACTCAACTTTTGGCAATCCCAATCACTGCCTTTATAACTGCATGTTACGGTCAGCGTTTGACAACGTCAAAGACATACCAGCAGTCAAATGATAACTATATCATACTCATGTATAAGGAACTCACTAATCATGAATGATCCTAGAACTCCGCAATAAAACCTTGAGGAGTCCTAAGGTAGGTCTGTCCGGTGTGTATCGCTATACACATCTCTGTAATCGATTAGACATCTCCATGTCCCTATAACACATGAAACCCGGTTTTATCAATCAATCTCACATATGGTCTCTTGATTAAGTCATTTGTATCCAAGTTAACAACTTAGACCATGGACTTTCTAACAATTTTATAATTTCAGTTCACTTAATGGGGTTTCATTCACCAAAATAGTTTTAATGACCCCATTTGATAACTATTAAATTTTTTGGATACTTTATCTAATCCCAAGCAATGATTAAATAATTATATGAAACTCATATATAAGTCAAGCAAAAATGTCTGTGATAACAATAAACAAGGTTTATCATAAAACAAACAATGTCTCAAAAGAACTCTCTAATATGTTTGAGTCCATTGGCCCGAGTGTGACTGTCATGCTTGGGCCTAGACATGGGCTTGGTCAAAGGATCTGCAATATTGTCGTCTGTGTGCACCTTGCACATCCTCACATCACCTCTATCAATGATATGTCTAATCAAGTGATACTTCCGCAGAACGTGTCTAGACTTGGAGCTAGAGCTAGGTTCCTTGGCTTGAGCAATGGCGTCATTGTTGTCACAAAAGACGTCAATGGCTCTAGTAGTGCTAGGAACGACACCGAGCTCAGCTATGAACTGCCTAATCAAGACAGCCTCCTTAGCCGCTTCACCAACAGCAATGTATTCTGCGTCCGTTGTAAAATCTGCTACTGTCCCCTGCTTCGAGCTCTTCCAGCTGACGGCTCCTCCATTCAAAATGAAGACGTATCCAGACTGGGATTCAAAATCATCTCTGTCTGTCTGGAAACTCGCATCAGTATAGCCCTTGACGACCAGCTCGTCATCACCTCCAAATATCAAGAGATCATCCCTAGTCCTTCGTAAGTACTTCAGGATGTTCTTGGCTGCACACCAATGTGCATCACTCGGGTTTGATTGGTACCTGCTACACATGCTCAAAGCAAATGCAACATCTGGGCGAGTACAAGTCATTGCATACATGATGGATCCTATGGCTGAGGCATAGGAAATCCTGCTCATCCTCTCAGTTTCACCAGGTGTCTTAGGACATTGGCTCTTGCTGAGATGTAAGCCATGCTGCATAGGCAAGAACCCTTTCTTAGAGTTCATCATATTGAATCTCCCAAGGACCTTATCTATATAAGTTCCCTGACTCAGATCAATAAGTCTCTTAGATCTATCTCTATAGATCTTAATGCCTAATATGTACTCAACCTCTCCCAAGTCCTTCATTGAGAAATACTTCTTAAGCCACTCCTTAACTGTCTCCAGTATAGGAATGTCATTCCCAATGAGTAGTATGTCATCCACATACAGAACTAGGAAGGCCACTTTGCTCCCACTAAACTTCTTGTAGACACAGGGCTCTTCTTCGCATCTGATGAAGTCAAACTTTTTGACCACTTTATCAAAGCGAAGATTCCAACTCCTGGATGCTTGCTTAAGTCCATAAATGGACTTCTTAAGCTTGCATATTCTCCTAGGGTTTTCTGGATCCTCAAAACCTTCTGGTTGCATCATGTATACATCCTCTTCTAAATACTCATTTAGAAAAGCGGTCTTGACATCCATTTGCCAAATCTCATAATCATGATAAGCGACAATTGCTAGGAGTATCCTAATGGACCTGATCATAACGATCGATGCGAACGTTTCATCATAGTCAGTACCATGAACCTGTCTAAATCCTTTGGCAACTAGTCTTGCCTTATAGACAGAAACGTTTCCATCCTTGTCTATCTTGATCTTAAAGACCCATTTGCATCCAATGGGTTTTACCCCATCAGGCAAATCTATCAAGTCCCATACTTGATTTTCAGACATGGAGTCCATTTCGGATTTCATGGCTTCCAGCCATTTCTCAGAGTCGGGGTCCGCCATCACTTGCTTATAGGTCGCAGGCTCATCGTTCTCTAAAAGTAGAACGTCAATGCTAACAGTCAAGACGTAATCCTTATAATGCCTAGGCAGCTGCCTTAGCCTGTCTGATCTCCAATGTGGTCCAACAATAGGAGAGATTTCAGCCGCTAGGTTGACCACATCTGTATGCGGGACCTCAGGTGCTTCATCAACTTGAGGAATTGCATCTTGGATCTGGGCGGTTTTCCTTTGAGAAGGTACGCCCACAAAGTCAAGTTCCTCAGTGACATCGTCTATGTCCTCACTTGGTTGGGTTTGTTGCTCAACTTGAATCTCATCAAGCTGAACATTTCTCCCACTTGGCTTCTTGGAAAACAAGTCATTTTTCCAAAAAGACACTATCCCGAGCAACAAACACTTTGTTTTCAGCGGGATTGTAGAAATAATATCCCCTTGTTTCCTTGGGATAACCTATAAAGAAGCATTTGTCTGATTTTGGTGCTAGCTTGTCAGATAATAAACGCTTTACATAAGCCTCGCATCCCCAAACCTTCAGAAATGACAAGCTAGGAACCTTTCCATACCATATCTCATGTGGTGTCTTGTCAACTGACCGTGACGAAGTCCTGTTTAGTGTGAACACAACAGTGGTGAGGGCATATTCCCAAAAGGATGTAGAAAGATCAGCAAAACTCATCATTGAGCGGACCATGTCTAACAATGTCCTGTTTCTCCTCTCAGATACGCCATTCAACTGTGGCGTGCCTGGTGGAGTCAGTTGTGTCAAAATGCCACAACTCCTCAAGTGATGGTCGAATTCTTGGCTCAGATATTCGCCCCCTCGATCTGATCGGAGTGCCTTTATCTTCTTGCCAGTCTGTGTTTCAACTTCATTTTGGAATTCTTTGAAATTTTCAAAAGACTCAGATTTATGCTTCATTAAGTAGATATACCCATATCTACTAAAATCATCAGTAAATGTAATGAAGTATCGATAGCCTCTCCTAGCTTCTGTGCTCATAGGTCCACACACATCGGTATGTATGAGAGCTAAGAGCTCAGTAGTCCTTTCACTCGTACCAGTGAAATGTGACCTTGTCATCTTGCCCATCAGAAATGACTCACATGTTTCAAATGATTCTAAATCAAATGACTTTAGGCTACCAACTGTTTGGAGTTCCTTCATGCGTTTGATGCTAATGTGACCCAAGCGACAATGCCATAGATTGGCTTCACTTATATTCGACTTTTGCCTCTTTGTATCAATGTTATAAATTTCAGATTTGAGATCCAGCATGTATAGTCCACTACTACTCACATGGGCTCGAGCATAGAAAATATCATTCTTATAAATGGAAAAACAATCCTTAATGATAAATTCATAACCCTCAAGTTCAAAACTGAAATTGAAATCAAATTCTTAGTAATAGAAGGAACAAAATAACAATTATAAAGTTCTAAAACTAAGCCAAAAGGTAGAGGTAGACTATAATCTCCAATGGCAAGTGCAACAACCCTTGCTCCATTTTCAACGCGGAGATCTATCTCACCCTTCTACAACCGTCTCCTATTTCTTAGTCCTTGCACATTCGAAATAATGTGAGAACCACATCCTGAATCTAATATCCAAGAATGAGACTTGGTTGATAAGATTTCAGTAACGTAAATACCTGAAGTGGAGACTGTTCCCCTCTTCTTTTCTTCCAGATTTTTGTGACTTGCCTTATCCTCATCAGATGAGGTGGCAGTCAACTCTGGGATGGGGGTTTCAAGGACATCCTCTTGTCCATCAGACCTGAGACTGATTCTCATATGTCTTTCCCAATCAAGGAAATGTGTGTCATTCAACTTGTTTTTCTCAACAATTGAGCGGAGGGTGAGTTTGAGGTGTTCAGAAGACATAGTAACTACAAAAACGGAATAAAACATGCAGATAAATTATGCTTGACATGCAAGAACTTAAAATTTAGACCAGCTATAAACAGTAAGTTATTGCACATTCTACTCAATTAAATTGTCCCTTGTGAGTAAAATGATTCCAAGATCCTATCTTAGATGAAACTCGAGCGTACTAAGACACTTCCCCAAGTCTCATGTAATCAAGGTAAGTAAACCCGTTACTAATTATAACACCTTATAATTGTAACACCCCGTAATTTTAAGGGTATTTTTGAGCTTTACTTGTATGAGATATTGTTGCAAAATAATTATATAAGATATTGTTGTAAAATATTTATATAAGATATTCGTGTAGGATAATTGTGGACTCTCAGGCGGCACCAGTACCGTCACCGGCATCATGTAAGATGGTTGGGTGGCTTGGTAGCTGTGTTAGTTGGCCTGGGGAGTGTCACAAATATATGCAGGATAATTATATAAAGGATTTGTGCAAGATATTTATATAAGATATTTGTGCACGGTATTTATATAAGATATTTGTGCACGGTAATTGTGCGAGGTAATTGCTTGAGATGTTTGTGCTAGATGATGCACGAATATATTTAACCCGGGATTAAGAAAATTAACCCAAGTTGAGTTCGGATAAGAATTAGTGAAGTCGGCCAGAAACCGCGATCAACCGCGACCTGACGCGAGATGCCGCGATCAACCGCGATCGACCGCGATCGCGGTAATGCCTTTTTCAGAGGCGGTCGTCTTCCTCGAAGGCGGTTACTGTAGCTCGGCTGGGATATTTTCTGGGCAGGCCAAGTGGCTCGCTAGTGGCCTTCGCCTTTGTCCCCTTGTCCCCTTGTCCCCTTGGAGGTGTCAGATTTGTGCTATAAAAGGAGGTGAAGACCGAACCCTTTCTTCTTCTCTTCTTCTTCTCTTCTTCCTCTCTCTTTCTCCTCTGTTCTCCCCTGTCTCGCCATTGATGCACGAGCTGTGAGCTCGGTTTTGGGCTTGAATCGAGAGGCTTCGTGGATTGGAGAAGGTTGCCAAGGTGTTAGGTGAAGCTTAGAGGTGCTTTGTGATCAAATTGAATGCAAGACGAAGCTTGAATCGATCGGGTAAATTCCCTCCCCGCCATGGAAGCTGTCAAAGCTTGCCATAGTTGATGAACCGCGACCGACCGCGACCTGCCGCGATCGCGGTATATGTGTGTCCGAGTTGTGTTTTTATGGTTTGGCTTTGTTTGAGCTCTTCTATTCCAGGCAAGTGGTTTTTTAATTAATTTGAGATAATTGAAATATGATATTATATTAGGTTGTATTTCTGCTAGAATCAACGCTAATATAAAAGATATACTGTAATCATGTGACTTGAGATTGTGATGTGATTTGTGATATGTGGAACTGCTTTGATGTGATTTGTGATATGTGGAACTGTTTGTGATGTGTTTGTGTGAATTGTATGCCATGAGCCTTTGCTTAGTCTATTTATTAGACTAACGCTTGTATTTTATTTATTGGTAACGTCATGGGGGTGTCGTCCGTCCGTTTCGGCACATGCAGATATGTTGCTGTTCAGAGAAGGCTAGAGCGACTATGAATATGAACGATGTTTTGTTTCGACAAGTTGTCTTGTCGCTTTGTGTTTAAAACGATTTCCGCTGTGCTATTTCGTATTTTGTTTATAAGTCTTCCGTTGTAAATTCTGATTTTTGTATTGATGATGTATTTGGGTCGTTTTAGGAATCGTGTAATTCCGCGACCATGTGGTTTAATAAAAGTTATGATTTTAGTATCGTAACTGTGTTTTAAGTCAGTTATGACGTCGGAAAAGCCTGGGGTGACTTCGGGGTTTTCGCCCGGGGTCATCGGTAGTAGCACTTCCAAATGGGGTTAAATTTGGGGGTGTTACAGAAATGGTATCAGAGCCGAACATTTTTAAAACGGGTGTGGGATTTAATGAACCATTTACTCGTTTTGTTTGAAAATATTTTTCGAACGGTTTTTGTGAACTCACCGGCGGCACCAGTACCAGCACCGGCATCATGTAAGATGGTTGGGTGGCTTGGTGGCTGGGGTAGCTAGGCTTGGGGGTGTTACATACCGGTTTGAAATATTTTCATTCGTTGGAATATTTTCACTTGTTTGAAATATTTGCGAAGGCTCGAAATTTTCAAAAGTGAAAAAGTTACACCGTTCATAGTCGTGCCTCTTCTCTTGAGACTGTTAAGGTGAATCTCTAGTGAGACTTGAGTTTGAGGAAATAGGAGTTATGCTTTGAGGTTATAAGACTTGTGGTATCACTCTTTTTGAGGAAATAGGAGTAGTATCTTGTGTGATTCATTTCGAGGAACGTAGGAATGAGATATTGTGATTATGTTTGGAGAAAATTTAAGGAATCTTAAAGGATTTAAGTTAGAAATGGCATAAGGCCGGTTATGATTAAGGATAATAAGGTTGTTGTTGAGGTAGGAATCCTCTTTGGCTTAGTGCAAGTTTCGGGGACGAAACTTAAAATAAGGGGGTAGTAATGTAACACCCCGTAATTTTAAGGGTATTTTTGAGCTTTACTTGTATGAGATATTGTTGCAAAATAATTATATAAGATATTGTTGTAAAATATTTATATAAGATATTCGTGTAGGATAATTGTGGACTCTCAGGCGGCACCAGTATCGACACCGGCATCATGTAAGATGGTTGGGTGGCTTGGTAGCTGTGTTAGTTGGCCTGGGGAGTGTCACAAATATATGCAGGATAATTATATAAAGGATTTGTGCAAGATATTTATATAAGATATTTGTGCACGGTATTTATATAAGATATTTGTGCACGGTAATTGTACGAGGTAATTGCTTGAGATGTTTGTGCTAGATGATGCACGAATATATTTAACCCGGGATTAAGAAAATTAACCCAAGTTGAGTTCGGATAAGAATTAGTGAAGTCGGCCAGAAACCGCGATCAACCGCGACCTGACGCGAGATGCCGCGATCAACCGCGATCGACCGCGATCGCGGTAATGCCTTTTTCAGAGGCGGTCGTCTTCCTCGAAGGCGGTTACTGTAGCTCGGCTGGGATATTTTCTAGGCAGGCCAAGTGGCTCGCTAGTGGCCTTCGCCTTTGTCCCCTTGTCCCCTTGGAGGTGTCGGATTTGTGCTATAAAAGGAGGTGAAGACCGAACCCTTTCTTCTTCTCTTCTTCCTCTCTCTTTCTCCTCTGTTCTCCCCTGTCTCGCCATTGATGCACGAGCTGTGAGCTCGGTTTTGGGCTTGAATCGAGAGGCTTCGTGGATTGGAGAAGGTTGCCAAGGTGTTAGGTGAAGCTTAGAGGTGCTTTGTGATCAAATTGAATGCAAGACGAAGCTTGAATCGATCGGGTAAATTCCCTCCCCGCCATGGAAGCTGTCAAAGCTTGCCATAGTTGATGAACCGCGACCGACCGCGACCTGCCGCGATCGCGGTATATGTGTGTCCGAGTTGTGTTTTTATGGTTTGGCTTTGTTTGAGCTCTTCTATTCCAGGCAAGTGGTTTTTTAATTAATTTGAGATAATTGAAATATGATATTATATTAGGTTGTATTTCTGCTAGAATCAATGCTAATATAAAAGATATACTGTAATCATGTGACTTGAGATTGTGATGTGATTTGTGATATTTGGAACTGCTTTGATGTGATTTGTGATATGTGGAACTGTTTGTGATGTGTTTGTGTGAATTGTATGCCATGAGCCTTTGCTTAGTCTATTTATTAGACTAACGCTTGTATTTTATTTATTGGTAACGTCATGGGGGTGTCGTCCGTCCGTTTCGGCACATGCAGATATGTTGCTGTTCAGAGAAGGCTAGAGCGACTATGAATATGAACGATGTTTTGTTTCGACAAGTTGTCTTGTCGCTTTGTGTTTAAAACGATTTCCGCTGTGCTATTTCGTATTTTGTTTATAAGTCTTCCGTTGTAAATTCTGATTTTTGTATTGATGATGTATTTGGGTCGTTTTAGGAATCGTGTAATTCCGCGACCATGTGGTTTAATAAAAGTTATGATTTTAGTATCGTAACTGTGTTTTAAGTCAGTTATGACGTCGGAAAAGCCTGGGGTGACTTCGGGGTTTTCGCCCGGGGTCATCGACAGTAGCGCTTCCAAATGGGGTTAAATTTGGGGGTGTTACAATAATTCCTGGTTGATGGCCACATCTTATGTAAGACTCATCCTTATGCCTCAAAATTCAAAACTGGGCCTTTTGGTCTCTTGTTGAGTGTAACCATACGAAGGCAGCATGCCCCTATTAGACATACTCGCACTATCCCAAGGTCAAAGAAGGACACCTCGCTAGGGCGAAAACTATCCAACGAACCACGCAGCCCCTGCGGGCCGACCCGGGTCCGGCTCGAACCAGCCACCGCAGGACCGTGAGCCGAATAATTTAAATCCGAACAATTCGTGAGCCGAACATGTCGCATAATCACATCATATGAAAATTTGTTAACAATTCTTGAAATTCGTGAGCCAAACAATTCGTTAACAATTTAAAGCAGCCACCGAACATCATATGAAAATTAATTCTTCAAAGCAGCCACTGCGTTAGGAATCAATTCTTGAAAATGCAAGCAGAATATCATCTTATGAAATCAGTCACGTACCGAACATGCCGCAGTTAACAATTTAAAGTAGAATTTGGGTAGTTGATTCATCTTATGAAAATCAAATCTTCAGCTAATGATATAAAACATGCCAAAAAATCATATCTCTTGCATAATTAAATCACATGAATCAAGTATGTATAGAATAATCAACTTTACTAATCCAATCAATTAAAATTATAATTTTAATCATGCAAATTAACCTATATATCAATTTTCCACTTAATTTGAATCAAGACAATCATGAACATACATCAAAATTTAAAACTTTAAACTTGATCTAATCAATTTATTGATGCGTTCCTGCTTGTGATGCTGGATCTCTGATCTTGGTAGGAAGTCGCACGCGTCGTGTTTAAGGATGATAAGGTGGAACGCGGTGTTTAGAAGACGGATCGAGAGGGAGATTGGAGTTACAGTGTCGGCAGCGGAGGAGATCGACTCGAAAGAGATCGAGTGCTTGGCCGTAGCGACGGCAGCGGGGTTGGATAATCTCGATGAAGATCGAGTGGAGGCCGTAGCGTCGGCAGCGGAGGAATGGAGATGAGAAGGAAGATTTAGGGTTTGACGTTCAATCAAAGGGGATGAGGCAATTAGCTCTCAATACTCAGGCTTTGATTAAAAATGAACGTAACCTAATACAGAAGGCTGAGTTATCCTTTTATACTAGATCGCGGGACTCAGATGTGCCGAGTCTCGCTTAATGGGCCGGCCCATGCGACATGCGTGGAACACACGCACCAAAAGAAATAACTAAAATAATAATATCTTGACAATTCAAATAATACAAAGAACGCGTTTAACTAATGGTAGAGAGGACGCTAACAGAGAACGCGTTCTCTAGTATGGGTTGATGACTTCTGAGGAAGAACGCGCTCTCTTGCGTCCCTTGGCTTGTGATGACGCGAACAACCATGGATTGTGTCGCGTTGGCGATTGCTTTGGCACGAGATCGCGTTATTGGTCCTTCTGAGCGAATGCTCATAGCTTGCTCTTCCTCTGTGGCAGTCATGGTGGGCAGGGGCGCATCACCCTCCCCCACTTGGCTGTGAAGCGTCCCCGCTTCACCATCATCGAATTCGGGATCCACATATGGTTCCAAGTCGGCGACGTTAAAGGTCGCGTGGACACCGTAGTCTGGAGGAAGCTCGATCTCGTAAGCGTTGTCTCCCAATGGGAGACAACGCTTACGAGATCGAGCCAACTTTGATTTGCGCTTTGCTGGAAAACGAAAAGGTTCATCACCGCGTGGAGCCAGCTTTGATTTGCGCTTTGCTGGAAAACGGCCTTTGCGGAGATGCACCCAGACCAAATCCCCTGGGGCAAATATAACGCGGCGGCGCCCACAGTTGTGTTGTGTGGCATATTGTTCAGCGCGACGTTCTAGCTGTGCCCGCGTTCGTTGATGCAATTCCTGGATCATCGCGGCGCAGTTGGCCGCGTTTGGGTGCTCCTTATCCTTCAGTGGACGCGGCATCATGTCCAGCGGAGTCAGTGGGTTTTTGCCATAGACCACCTCGAACGGAGTGAGCTTCATCGCGGAGTGCCTGAACCTGTTTTAAGAAAACTCAACAATTGCAAGTAAGTCCTTCCAACGCTTTGGGTTGGTTTTGAGCATGGTCCTAAGGTGGGCTCCTAGGGTTCTATTGGTGACCTCAGTTTGGTCATCTGTTTGGGGATAGTAACTAGTGGAGAACAAGAGTTTGGTACCCAATTTTCCCCAAAGGGTTCTCCAGAAAATGCCTACAAATTTGGTATCGCGATCACTCACGACAGTCCTTGGTATCCCATGTAAACGGACCACGTTGTCAAAGAACAACGCGGCGATCAGTGTGTGGTTTTACACGCGATAAAATGGGCAATTTTGGAAAACATGTCCACAACTACAAAGATGGAATCCTTACCCTTTCGGGAGAGAGGCAAACCTGTGATGAAGTCCATAGACAAATCTTCCCAAGGGCCTAGGGGGATGGGTAGAGGCGTGTAAAGACCATAGGGGTGAGAGGTAGATTTAGTGCGTTGACACGTGACACAACTGGTGCAATATCGCGTCACCTGGGTGGTCATGCACGGCCAAAAGAAATGCTCGCGAAGAGCAACTAAAGTCTTGGTGACCCCAAAATGACCGCGTCGTTCATGGGCTTCCTGGATGAGGAGTTTCCTAATTGGTGAGCTAGGAATGCACAAGCGGCCGGCTTTGTAAAAGTACGTAGCCCTCATGGAAGAAGTAAGTTTCGAACTCGCGGTCCCTAAGGCATTGTTCTACAATGGGCTTAAAGAAGGGATCAAGCAGATATAAATCTTTAATCAACGCGAAGCAAGGAGTTTAGACTGAAGATGAGTAAGGAGAACATACCTGCGAGAAAGGGCGCCGGCGACCACATTCTCCTTACCTTTTTTATGCATGACGACGTAAGGAAACGTCTCCATAAATTCCACCCAACGAGCATGGCGGCGGTTTAGATGTGCTTTACTCTTTAGATAGTTGATGGCCGCGTGGTCCGAGTGGATCACGAACTCGCGTGGCCAGAGGTAGTGCTGCCATGTCTTGAGGACGCGAACAAGCGCGTAAAGCTCCTTGTCGTAAGTGGGGTAATTCAAAGTTGCCCCAAATAGCTTCTCGTTGAAGAACGCGATGGGCTTCTTCTCTTGGTGGAGGACTCCACCAATCCCTACATTGGACGCGTCACATTCAACTTCAAAGTGTTTGGTGAAGTCTGGGAGTTGAAGTAACGGCGCGTTGCACAAGGCATCTTTCAACGCGTTGAACGCGTGATTGTGGCTGGCCTTCCAATTCACCACGGCATTTTTCATTGTGAGCTCATGGAGGGGCGCGGCGATGGAGCTGAAGTTGCGAACAAATCTCCTGTAGAAGCCTGCCAAGCCAAGGAAGCTTCTAACCATGGTCGGTGTGGTGGGTGTTGGCCAATCCCGGATGGCCTTCACTTTGTCCTCATCTACGCGGAGTCCATCTTTGGAGACCACGTAGCCCAGAAAGTTTATAGTGTCGGATGCAAATCGACACTTGCCAAGATTGGCATACAATTGTTCGCGTCTCAAGCACTCTAACACAAGCCTAAGGTGCTGTACATGAGAGTCAAGACTACGTGCACCAGAATATCATGAAAGTAAACTACCACAAATTTCCCTAGAAATTCCCTCAGCACATGGTTCATGAGACGCATGAAGGTGCTCGGCGCGTTGGTGAGACCAAACGGCATGACTAGCCATTCATACAGGCCATATTTGGTCTTGAACGCGGTCTTCCATTCATCACCCTCATTCATGCGAATCTGGTGATATCCGCTCCTCAAGTCAATCTTGGTGAAGTGTGTCGCGCCATGCAACTCATCGAGCATGTCATCAAGGCGCAGTATGGGGTGCATGTACTTGATTGTGATCTGATTGATGGCGTGTCAGTCGACACACATGCGCCACGAGCCATCTTTCTTTGGAACCAGGATCACTAGGACCGCACAAGGGCTTAGGGATTCCCTCACGTAGCCGTGATCCAGAAGTTCTTGGACCTGGCGTTGTAGCTCTTTGTTTCATCTGGGCCAGCGCGATAGGCAGCGCGATTGGAGAGGGAGGCACCAGGCACCAAGTCAATTTGGTGCTCAATGCCTCGCAAAGGTGGAAGGCCTTGGGGAAGCTCCTCTGGAAATAAGTCGTTGAACTCTTCAAGCAGCTCAGAGATCGCGCTCGGCAGGGCTTCCATTATAGGGGCCTCTAGGGTGCAAGGCGTGGACACTAAAAGGAAATAGGGTGCCTTGCCACTCAAGGGGGCAGTGAGGTCGCTTGGCCCCGCCAGGAGTAGCCTGTGCTCACAGGTGCCTTTCAACGTGGTGTTTTTGGGCGCAGGCTTTGGCCCTTCTTTGGAACGCGTTCGATCACTTGACGTGTTGTCTGTAGTTGCCTCTTTGTTCCCAGGTGAAGAACGCGTGCTACTTGCATTATGGTTTTTCAACGCTTCAATTGCCTTCTGTCGATCACGCTCAACCTGGTCCTGTAAAATCTCATGAGGCGACATAGGTAAGAGCGTGATGCATTTCCAGTGGTAAGTAAACACATAAGTGTTTAAATAGCCATCGTGAAGAACGCGCCTGTCAAATTACCATGGGCGCCCCAACAAAAGATGTGTAGCATCCATGGTAATGACATCACAGAGGACATAGTCTATATATTGACCAATGGAAAATGAAATGAGACATTGACGAGTTACAGTGTTACCAGAACTCGATGAAATCCATTGTAGTTCGTATGGTTGTGGTTGAGGAGTGGTTGCCAGGTTGAAATGAGTGACCACCTTTTCATTAATGATGTTGAAACAACTGCCTCCATCAATGATGACGCTCAAGGACGCGGTCTTGACCAAACAACGCGTGTGGAACAGATTCTCGCGTTGATCACCAAGGGTGGCTTCCTTGACAGTGAGGAGACATTGCGTGACAAGGCTCAGAGTAGTGCCTTCATGCAGCGCGGTGGCTTCAAAGGTATAAGCCTCCTCGTCATCCTCGAATCCTTCATCGATCGTCTCAAGGGGTGTGTCCTCCTCCTCATAAGATTCATACCCCGCAGAGATGGTGGAGAAGAGGACTTTCTTGTCGTTTGGGCAATTTCTCTAGATATGCCCTCTGCCTCCACACTTGTAACATTCCAAGTCACGCGCACGATCCTGAGTTGGTGATGTGCCCTTTGGTGGCGGCGCGCGAGAAACATTGCTGGGTGGTGTCGCGATCTTCCCTTGTCTGTTGGGATTTGACGCGGTGGATCCTGTTGATGGGCCACGCACATTAGTGGTAGGAATTTGATTAGAGTTAGAGTATACCTTCTTTGGCCATAGGGTTGGTATGGTCCCTGACGCTTTCACACGAGTTGATTGTGGAGTTGCATCGCCGTGTGCGTGAGCGTGTTGAGGTCCTTGATGGGAAGGATCTCCAATTGGTCTCGGATGTTGGTGTTGAGACCGCTCAAAAATTTCGTCCTCATTGTGGAGGGAGCCACGCTAATGGATGCCTTGTAGTACATATCCTCAAGTTGCGAGAAGAACTCAAGGGGTGTCTTCGAACCTTGTTTCGCCATGACAATGTCCAGGCGCATTTGGTTCTTGTAATCTTGGGGCACGTACTTGAGTGTCATCACAAACTTGAGTTGGTGCCATTCTGTGAGAGACACCAAGTTTCTCCTTATTCGATCATCCACAAATCGGTGCCACCAATTGATGCGTTCCTGCTTGTGATGCTGGATCTCTGATCTTGGTGGGAAGTCGCACGCGTCATGTTTAAGGATGATAAGGTGGAACGCGGTGTTTAGAAGATGGATCGAGAGGGAGATTGGAGTTGTAGTGTCGGCAACGGAGAAGATCGACTCGGAAGAGATCGAGTGCTTGGCCGTAGCGTCGTCAGCGGGGTTGGATAATCTCGATGAAGATCGAGTGGAGGCCGTAGCGTCGGCAGCGGAGGAATGGAGATGAGAAGGAAGATTTAGGGTTTGACGTTCGACCAAATGGGAGGAGGCAATTAGCTCTCAATACTCAGACTTTGATTAAAAATGAACGTAACCTAATATAGAAGGCCGAGTTGTCCTTTTATACTAGATCGCAGGACTCAGATGGGCCGAGTCTCGCTTAATGGGCCGGCCCACGCGACATGCGTTGAACACACGCCCCAAAAGAAATTACTAAAATAGGAATGTCTTGACAATTCGAATAATACAAAGAACGCGTTTAACTGATGGTAGAGAGGACGCTAACAGAGAACGCGTTCTCTAGTATGGGTTGATGACTTCTGCGGAAGAACGCGCTCTCTTGCGTCCCTTGGCTTGCGATGACGCGAACAACCATGGATTGTGTCGCGTTGGCGATTGCTTTGGCACGAGATCACGTTATTGGTCCTTCTGAGCGAATGCTCATAGCTTGCTCTTCCTCTGTGGCAGTCATGGTGGGCAGGGGCGCATCATTTATGCAAGAGGCAACTGA
The DNA here is from genome assembly GCA_027886185.1 of Rheum nobile. Classification (NCBI taxonomy): domain Eukaryota; kingdom Viridiplantae; phylum Streptophyta; class Magnoliopsida; order Caryophyllales; family Polygonaceae; genus Rheum; species Rheum nobile. The sequence continues at coordinate 428,227 of WOAB01000669.1, read as the reverse complement.
TACCACTGTAGGGATTTTAGATGCGTAAAGCGGAATTTCAGGAAATGTTTTCCTAACATCTAACCAAGGATCTCATGCATAAACTAAATAGATCATAGATAAGAAGAATTAATTACCTCTTGATGCGTGTTTAAATCTTCCTGGAATAAGGAGATTAGAGCCTCAAGTGTGACTCCTCTAGTTGGTCCACCCGAGATTTGATCTGGATCGCTTGGGACTCGGTTGCTAGAGTGAGGATCGAAGGCGAACGAGGGAGAGAGCAAGAGATGTGTACGGCAGCCTTGGGTTGTTCTTGAGTTAGGGTTTTCTCTTAGAAAACCCTCCTTTTATAATACAAGGTGTATATATCTTATTTCCTAAATAAGTATATCTTTTATTATTAATAATAACACTTTATTATTAACAAGCCTTATCTCCCAATTTATATCTTATATAACTTTATATCATATACTTTATCTAATATGTCTCCCAATAAAATGATCTAGTCCAAACTCTAAGGGTGTGACCTCGTAGGACCCGGTAATAATAGCAATAGACTTTATGACATATTTTATAACATATAGTCTATAAATCATAGTTGGCTTCTAGCAAAACATTATGACTACCTAAAATTACCGGATTAAATATCTCCATAAACGGTTCTATTTCATAATCAGTAATTGCACCTTTGATTAAAAGACACAATTCCTTCAATTAAGTCATAAATTCAGGTGACAATAATTAATTCATCATTTAACTTTGAAAGTTGGCCGGTACTTGTAGAGTGCTACTACATCTTTTAGACTACGAGGGTTGTGATCTTTAATGTTTTAGTTTTTGGGAAAAGAGTGGTTAATTATTGAAATGTGAACTACAATTACTCCATTACTTCAAACTTTGGAAAATACGGAGTATTTTCTAACATACTCCCTCCGTATGGAAAAAGTTGTCATTTTAGCCCATAATTTTTGTACAGAAAAGATTGTCATTTTAGGTGTTTAGGTAATAATTTATTGGCGAGTTACGGTGTTTGATATCGGAAATTATATTTTTTGGATCTTTTTATACAAATTCTCAATGTTTATTGGATACAATTGAGACGAGTTATTAAATAATTGTAAATTTTAAGAAAAAATTATGAGAATATAGGATAATTATTGTATTTCTTAATAAGTGTGTCAAACTCTAGAATGTTAATCTTTTTCATAAGGAGAGAGTATATATTAGGGGTCCATTTGGATTCCGAATGATAATGCATTAAATTGTATTAAATTAACAATTTAATATAATTTAATGCATTATTTTCGAAATCCAAACGAATTCTAGATTAAATAAAAAGTCCAAAATGGCAATTAAAAAATAGAGGAAGCTTTTTTTTTTGGTTTTTTATATAAATTATAGGATCTATATTTTTCAATTTAGGATAACGGTTTATCGAAATGGAGAAGGACATAGAAACCAATTTCAATTTTCTTGTGGATTTGATCTAAATTTAAACCTTTTGGGTTTATGGTCGACATCAAACATGCAACTGGGTTTGATACCCGTATGTGTCAACCCTAGAACGAAATAAATTGAATTATAAAATGCACTTTTGATCGCGACAAATCATATTTTATAATCTTAGCTGATATATATTTCAGCCTTATTAAATCAAAAGTTATGTTGATTAGTAGCTAGCTAGCTTTAATTTTGTTGTTTACATGATTCGATGAAACTTCGTTGTCTCATATCGCTGAATAAAGGTAGATAAAAGTTGCAACATGGAAAACTAATGATCTAATTAGTACACGTTGATCGAATCTTATACCTAATTTGCATGCACGTACACTTTAATTTGGTACATTGATAAACATACAAATTATATAATGTTATTTCATCCATGACAATTATGTGTAACACACATTTACAATTAATCAACTAATAAATGCTTGGAAATAAAGTTAGTTAAACATTAATTGTGCTTCACGTACGCTTTATGTTAAACTAGTAGGCATACCCGTGCTACGCACAGGATATGTTTTGAATTTGATTAATGAAGTGTAGTGAACCTAGTGATGAATTTGTAAATTATTTTTAATATTTTTTGTTTAAAATATTTATTTTAGTATGAGTTTATTTTGATTTGAAGTTGTAAATTGTGTGTGCATATATGTACCATGTAGTCAACACTGTGCATTTATATTTTGATTTTATCATGCGAATTTGTAATTTGGTATTATGTTTCGTTCATTCCATTGGTGATTGGTTCAATTATTAATATACGTAATGATTTATTTGTTTGCCCTTGTTTACAACATTGTATGAGAATAACTTCTTATAACAATTTATCCTGTGCGTTCATTTACATATATATATATTTAAATATTGTATACTATAGAATTAACACATAATTTTCTTTAAAAACACTAACAGTTGTAAGGAATTATGGAGAAGAAATGATTAACCAACTTAACAAATTTAATTAGTAAATTTTGCCATCCCTTAGCAATTTAAATTTTAACAAACATGATTTTGGTTCTATTTTTCTTACTCACCTTTAAGGTACAATATTACAGCTTTTATTATTTTTATTATATATATATTATGTCTTAAATGTTTAAATATAAATATGGGTTACTCTTTTATACTATGAAATAATATTTATCTTTTATTAGTATAACATCTTTTATTAGAACTAAACAAAAATATGTTATGATATTATATATCGATACTACATTATTATTTTGTTAAAGTTATTTCAGTGTTTTTTTTGTCAAAAAAATTATTTAAGTGTTAGTACTTAACAGTATGTGCTTAATTTTATATTTTCATTCCCGAAAACAAACATTTTATAACTAAGCATGAATAACTTTCACATTCGATTACGTATAGTTATATTGCACAACTACTATACATACTTTATCGTCGAAAATACTCATTATTTATACTCCTTACACATGATTTTATTTCATTACACTTTTCACATTGAGGATTATATTTTATAATATATAATATAAGGTATCATTAATTATAATTATGTTAGGAGAGCATGGTACTTTTTTTTATCTTTTAATCATATTGACAAATTTTCACACGTTTTATCTTTTTCGAGGGTTAAATTAGTTTATACGGTTGTTAATCGACTGAATCTCATCGTAATTTGGGGGGAAATCCAGAAAGGGTGAGGTTTTTTTGTTGGAAAGATGGACGATAATTCCAATACTCACCTCGTTTTAGTTGCTTTAAGTCTCAAGTAACTCGACATGTAACTTTTTTGAAGTCCTTTCTTAACTCTGTTATGAATTGAACATCTATGGTACAACTATTGAGCCAAATTTTTTCTAACTTATCAATTTTTTCGTCTGTAACTCCATATCTTTGGTTGTTCGTTGTGATTTTATTATATCCATATGTTAAGCAGTCAAAGTAGATATGAATTGGAAGTTAAATTCATCACCCGTAAGTCTTGTAATATGCAAACCATATTCTTGAACAAATAGCTAAAAATTTCCAATTTGCTATTTTAGAATGACTTACTAAAAAAATTAATTTATTTCCAATTATGTAATTAGCAGAAGATTAATGATTTTCCTAACATGGGTGATTCTTAGTTACCAAAAAAACACGGGATGGTAATCTGTAAACTTGGCATTTTAGAAGCGGTTTTTTTTAATTTTCTTGTATTTTTTTTGTAAAACTTGTCCTTTAATGGGTAATTTTCTGTAGTTTATCATATAATTACATAGTGAATGCGACTTTGATACTATGTTATCATTTCAATAGTTTTTTGTTAACTGGAATTTATTCATTCCTCTATTTCTGGCTGGATTCATAGTGATTTTTTGTTAACCGTTAGAGTTGATTGCTAATTATGTTGTCTTGGTCATAGTGGGAACTGAACTTGCAGTTGGCTGCTAATATTGAAAACTTATAATATGCAAACCATATTATTGAAGAGATACTGGTTTAAATATTCATACATTGAGAATTTATATTTTTGTTTGTAAGAAATTGAATGTGGATGAAATATCAAACTTAAATACCTCATGGAAATCTTCACTATTAATTAACAATGTACTCTTATACTTCAAAATATTGTTAGAATACTATATAATTTAGTATACAAACTTCTTGGACTATAATGTAATTTTTTTTCATTTTTTTTGTACTTATATTTTTTGTGTGAAAGTCTGAGACGCATAGCCTAAAAAGTCAAATATAAAAACACCAAACACCAGAAATTCTATAAGATTTTATCACCAGAACTATATATCCCGAAGTTTAAGGTATTAACCATATAGTCTATTTTACTGAGATTAATATTTTTTGTATTTCCTCATCTAATGGCCAAGAATATAAACATAGGATAAAATAAGATGTAATTAATCAAAATGGTGAAAGTCTTTACCATGTTAATTGGGGTGACAACACTAAACATGCAATTTTTGTAAATTTACATATTTTTAAATGTTTGGTGTTTAGATGCCTCAAATTATGACATTATCCCATATATATATTTGCAGGTATGAATATAAGCAGAAAAATACATAAACTAAGTCGTACAAACTTGAATGTCACTCCCAAAAAAATTAAATAGAACATTAGTGTCCGGAACAGAGACTCCAAAAAAAAACTATGTACCTTATATGTATGAAATTTGGAGAATAACATTGAAATCTAAATTTATTTATATAGTCCAACGGCCTGCTTTGTTTCTAGAGGTCTTGTGTAAGTTAATAAATTGAAATATTTTCATTGTATTATTAAACATATACATATACAAATCAATATTTAAATAAGAAATACTTGAAAATTAAAATTATTGATGTACCATATAATCTGCTAGAAGGAGATATGTGGACTTGTATGTCCCGAGCCAATCGAAAACATCTCATTTGTGAAAAATCACGACTTTAATCTCAGAGCTTACATCTTGAAGCAATTAGTTAAGTATAATGCATTTTCTTTCCCCTGTTGTATTTCCAGTCATGATTTCTATGATTGTGGAGTGAAAAGTGAGGAAGATAAGAGAGATAAATTATAGTAGTGGCACACCAAGTGAATAGATGGAAAGAGCCAGTATTTATTGATATATTTGAGTTAAGAGAAAAACAATTGCCTTATTTTCAACACCCGTTTGAGTGTAAATTATATATGGAGTAAATTTTGAGTTAAAAGAGACAACTTTTTAATTGTTGTGTTTTCTCTAGACATGGTCATTTAAATCTGTTCAATCTCACAATTGAAACAATCATAGTCTGTTTTCTTTTTTTCGATCTTCTTTTTGGTTTTGATGAATGTGAGTTTCGGGATGGATTATGGAAGTGGGCAATTATTGCCAAGTTTGTATTTTGAAACAGTTGGTTGCTCGTTTTTTAATTTTTTTGACTGTTGATTGTCTGTAAGTTTATCCAGAATTACGCATATGGGCATTAAGTGCCATGGTTGTATCCTATATTTAGGAAATGAAAGAGTCTTTATTTTTAAAATGTTGTTTGAATATGTGTTAATTTTTTTTGTATATTTTGAATGTGAGTTTTAGGGGATTGTCATTTATTGTCTATATTATATTTTATGTTATACGGAGTATATAGATTAAGATGTGATGAAAGCAAAAAATGAGGGAATAAGTATATTAATTAGTTGTAGGGCATTAATGAACAAAAGTCTATTTTATATATTTATAGATAGATAGATAAATAGATAGATATAAAGATTTGAGTAATATAAACAAAACAATAATCTATAAATATATAAAGTAGACTAAGGATGCAATTAGAAGATGTAGACTAAGATTTGAACCCTAGACCTCTTGTATTATAAGAATATCTTTAACCATTTAACTATATTAGAAGATGTAGTTTGTGAGAAAAGATCAAAAAAAAATAAAATAATTTCTCATATTTATTGGACATTAATTGCATACTTAATCTACTTTATATATTTATAGATACGTGGATTATGAAAATTTAATAATGTAACTAGGAAAGGAAATCGTACAACCATATATTTAATTTGGTCTCATTTTAATTTCATGCATTCTTTTTGTAAAGCACATCGTTTTCTTATACAAAAGTAGTTGGGCAGATAACAAGAGGCTAGATGTAGCTAGCCTATCAAGATTGATTTCAAAGACAAACAAAAACAACATGAATGATTGAATGATCGATCAACCCCGCCGGTCGGTGCGCAGCTTACTATTATTAAAAAATGTTATAATTTGACTCAAATGCATACCCTCAATTAATATTATTAAAATTTTCAATAATTGTGTTTCTAAGAGTTGTATAGAGGGGATTACACAATTACCTAAAAACATAATTAATTATGTCGTTAATGAGAGTAATATTGGTAAAATCTTGTCAAAATGTGTAAAATGATAATCTTTATTGAACAAAAAAATAAAGCTAAAATGACAATATTTTTTTATATGGATAGAGTATTTTTAAAGTTGTGAGACGGAGCACTTTAATTAACTTCTTATTGGGCTTACTTGGTGAGAAATGAGCCATAATTGATTTCGTTAAAAAAAACTTATAAGTACACATGAAAAAGTTTTAACTTAGATAACCAAATCCTAATATATGTGAACCTCTTGGGTGAGGTTGGTTTATAATTAGGTGGATCATCTCGCATCGTCAATAGTAACAAAACATTTGTACGTTAACAATTTTATTCAATATCTAACACAATTATCTAAAAGTTTTAAAAATAAGGGATTTTTGCACTTAACTATGCTTTTATTTTAGAGTTTTTGGATTTAATCATTCTTTATTTTCATTTTTTCTAAAAATATTTCTTATTTTCAGTTGTTTGCATTTAATCACCCTTATTTTCAATTTATCAAAAATCATTTTTAATATACATTACTTACCAATTATCCTTCTCACTAATTGAACATTTGTTTATCCGTTTGGTTACAGATCAACTTGTCCACAATAATTTTTCATTTTGTTTGAACGAGACAAAAATTGGGGGAAAAAAATAACGATTTAAATTCGAATTGATTTTTTCGTTTCAAATTTTACCACCTATCCAAATTTGTTATAAACAATTATTTATACAATGAATATAATATTTTTTTGTTCTGGTTCAAATTAAAAAATTACTAGTATAAACCGAGACAAAAGTTTGGAAAAATAAGAGTCGAACAAAAAACTGTCAGTTTTCAATTCATGCCGAAAACAAATAGACAACTAAATTTGAACTGAGAAAAAATTCTACTTGCAATCGTTTTCAATTCTTATGTTTGTCGGAAATTCAGTTTCAGTTAAATCGAAGTTGTTTTAATTTGAACCGAACGAACAAGTATTATATTCTTTTATAATACATTTTGAGAGGTGTTTAGTTGACAAATTGATATAAATTGACGTTTTTTTTTTCCGAAACCGATCATTCTGGTTTAAATCAAAATTCCATGGATGAGATTTTCTGTTAATAAGCAGATTATAACAAATGAGATGATAAGAGGTGGTCGTATGAAAATTAAAATATATATATTGAAAATGATTTTGATAAAAAAAAAAATGAAATTAGGAGGTGGTTAAATGCAAACAATTTTAGATATATAAGTTATGATTTTGGTATAAATGAAGATAAAGGATGATTAAGTGCGAGAAGCAAAAAATAAAGGGTGCATGGTTAAGTATAAAAGTCCCTAAAAATACGCGGAGGCTAGGAACGCTCAAAACTTGTGCTAAATATACTCATTATAGGCACGTAGACGCAACGCATGAGCGAGTACACCGGACACGTTGCGTATCTGTGCCAATTTATAATGGGTATGGATATCCAGTTTTTAAAAAAGAGGTACGGTTGTGTGACCGTGCCTTTTCTTAAAATATGAAAAAATATTTAAAAATATATATTTAAAAAAAGGTACGCTCATGCAATGCGTGGGCATGCCTATTTTTTATAATAAAAAAATTAAATTCTTTTATAATCCATGCATATGCCAATTTTCTATAATAAAAAAAATTACATTTTTTTTTTAAATAATCATATCTTAATTATCTTATAATTTGAATATCGGTTATACGAAGTATAAATCATAACTTCATTTTGTGTTATTCGAATATCGATTATATTAAGTACAATGTAATCCTAACTTCATTACGTATTATTTGGGTTATACTAAGTGTAACGCAATCCTAACTTCATTACGTATTATTCGGGTTATATTAAGTGTAATGCAATTCTAACTTCATTCTCGTATTATTTGAATGTCGACTATACTAAGTGGAATGTAATCCTCACTTCATTAATTATCGTATTATTCAAATATCGGACCTAAACCGCATACCCTAGAAACCCTAGGGTAAGCAGGATTTTGGGTTTAAGTTTTTGAAACCCAATGATTTTTACACCCTATAATTATTATATCCCATAGGACATCCATGCCGATTTTTGTCTTATTTCGGGGTCCTAGGAGACCCCAAATCTCTTATCTTAGAAACCCTAGGGTAAGAAGAGTTTTGGGTTTATCTTTTTCAAAACCCTATTATTTTCATAACCTATAACTCTATTAGCCCATAGTAAGTCCATACCATCTTTTGTTATGTTTAGGGGTCTCGAGATACCCTAAATCCCATACCCTAGAAACCCTAGGGTAAGCAGGGTTTTGGGTTTAGATTTTTCAAAACCCTATGGTTTTCATACTCTATAATAGTTGTAGTCTATAGGGCGTCTATACCATTTTTTGTCTTGTTTCAGAGTCTCGGGATATCCTAAATCCCATACCCTAGAAACCCTAGGGTAAGTAAGGTTTCGAGTTTAGCTTTTTCAATACCCTATGAGTTTCATACCCCATAATTCTTGTATCCCATAAGACGTCCATGGAATTTGTTGTCTTATTTTGGAGTCCCAAGATACCCTAAATCCCATACCCTAGAAACCTAGATTATTTAAGGTTTAGGATTTAGGGTTATTGGATCATTATGTTTCTTCATACCCTATAATCCTTGTAGCATATAGGGCGTCCATACCGTTTTTTGTCTTGTTTTGGATTATCGAGATATCCTAAATCACATACCCTAGAAATCCTAGGATAAGTAGAGTTTTGGGTTTTAGTTTTATGAAACCTTATAATGCTTGTAATACATAGGGAGTCCATGCCATTTTTTGTCTTGTTTTGGGGTCCCGAAATACCCTAAAAACCTTAGGGTAGGTAAGGTTTCAGATTTAGGGTTTTCAAAATCCTATGATTTTCATACTTTCTAATTCTTGTATCCCATAGGATGTCCATGTCATTTTTCGTGTTGTTTTAGGATCCCGGGGGACCCTAAATCACATACCATACAAACCCTAGGGTATATAGGGTATGTGATTTAGGGTTACCGAATCCCTATGATTTTCATACCCTATAATGTTTTACTACAAACCAGAATCCATACCATGTATTGCCTTGTTTTGGAATCCCAATGGCTCTAAATTGCATACCTTACATACCCTAGGATAAGAAATCACACAAAATTAACATAAATTAAAATAGAGAATAGCGTACATGAACATGACTAATGTGAATATTACATTCTCAATTATACCCTAAACTCGACTATACAAAAGGGTTTGGTGTACGACCAACTTGCACATGATAATGAAATTAGGATTACATTACATTTAGTATAGTCGATATTCGTATAATACGATAATGAAGTTTTTTTTTGAATTTTGTAAAATTGTATTAATAATGGAAAAGCGAAGGAGTGAGTTACAAAATCTTCTCAAGATCTCAAGAGAATTGTATAGCTAAGAATCTAAACTTCTAAAGATGGAATTAATATAGTGACAAAATTCCTGACTCCATGTTCATGCCAAAACTCACCCATAGAGGGTAAGCAGTTTTTTTTTCATGAGCACAAGAGTATGATCTAATGTGGTTGACGATGGCGCGAGAGCAGGAACGAGGACAAGGGAGAAGGTTGTTGAATATGACATTGTTTCGACTTTTCAAGACGAAATAGATAAAAGCAGAGAAAGTTGTCGTTTGAATATGATAAGAGGATGGGTTTTGCTTGCGATGGTGGTAGCTCCACTCGAATAGCCATGAATAGAGGGTTGTTTGTGAGCAATTTGAAGTCAATCTAGAATGCCAATCAATACCGACTTGGAGAATTCACATATGTTCCAAAGGTGAAGGTGAGTTTCTACTTCCGAGTTGCACAAGGCACATAAGGAGTTGGCGATCAGCATCCATCGGCTGAGATGATCCCTGGTGGGCAACCGATGATGTAGAGCCATCCAACTAATGAAGGAGCACTTAGGGGTGTGCATACCATTTTAGATCATTCTCCCCTAACTCCATTGTGGTCCCTTAGAGCGCTGAAGATTATAGATGAGTTTAGAGGAGAAGTTCCATGAATTTCTTACTGTATTCATGGGGATGAGTTCACCTGGGAAGGATCTTAGGAGCGTGACACAGAGCATAAGAAGGCTTCTCTATCCCCATGAGTCACTTGTCTGAGGTTGAACATCCAGATACTAGTAGTGCCAATATGATGCACCATTTTCCATCGAGCCCATATGCTGGTTGGATTGCCAGACAATTCGAGCAGTGATCTTGAAAGGCAATCATGATTCTAGGCAAGCGGTTCCTTGAATATGAGGCCTCCTTCGTCTTTGGGTCTACATAGATTGTCCCAAGAAATAAGGCTCTTTGCCGAGGAAGAATTTCCGGGCAAGAGGAATGATCGAATAATGCTTTGGACTCGCTTCAAGACATCATCAGGAAGAGCATGATGTTGCACCAAAAGTTGTTGATGATGAAGAGTACAAAAGTGATAAGTTCTACTTTCCACGCATATGAGAGATTTTTGCTAGTCCATGAATGAACCTTGGAAGTCATCTTCTCTATTAGGTTATTGTATTCTCGACATTGGAGTTTTTTTTGGATCAAAGGGGGACCCCTAGGTTCCGCATTGGAAGGGTCCCTTGAGAAAATCCGGTAGCCGAGAGGATGGCCTACCTGATTCATTTTTCCACCCCACCAAAGAATATTAATGTTTCTCCAGGTTGGCCTTCAGGCCAGACATATTACCAAACTCCACAAGGGTGTTCAGCACAACAACAACATAAGAGGGGTCGCCCTTGCAGAAAATGATTAAATCATCTGCAAAACTGAGGTTAGTGATTTGTAATTCATTACACTTTGGATGTCATTGTAATTCCGAGTTCCGAGCCATGTTGAGGAGCATTCGGTTCAGGTATTCCATCACAATAACAAAAATGTAGGGAGATGGCAGATCTCCTTGGTGGATGCCTCGTTTTCCTAGAAAGTGGCATTTGAGTTAGCCATTAATTGAGATGGAATATGAAGCCGTAGTGATGCAGGTAAGAATCCAATCAATCATTCTGTTTGAAAAACCAAAGAAACAAAGGACATGTTCAACAAAGTTCCATTCAACCGAGTCAAATGCCTTGCAAAAATCAACTTTAATTGCACAACTAGGCGCAATATTCCTTCTACTCTAGTGATTGAAAAGCTTTTGACACATCAGAATATCGTGTCGCAAGGCCCTATTAGGGACAAATGTGCCTTGGCTCTCATAGATGATCTCATGAAGACATTCACGGATATGGTCAGATAGAAGTTTATAGATTGTTTTGTATATGGTATTGCAGCAAGAAATGGGCTAGTAGTCGGAGATGAAACTTGGGTTTGGAATTTTGGGAATGAGATGGATGGTAGAGTGATTGATTTGGTTGAGAAGTTTTTCATTGCGGAAAAGTCTGTGATATCCTTGATGAAATCAAAGCAAACAATGGGTCATGCCTTTCGAAAGAAAAATGAATTATAGCCATCTGGCCCTCGAGTTTTGTTCGGGTTAATGCCAAAAAGTGCCACTTTAATCTCTTTGTCAGTGTAGGGGTGAGTAGATGCATTTGTTGTTGAGCAGTTTGAGTTGGTCGAGCAACAAGGTTGTAAGGAGGATAATCACTCAAGGGTGGGATGAGCCAAGAAGATTTTTGAAGAAGTCCATAATATGATCGACAAGATCATGAGGCAAAGAGACGAGGTTTCCCTGCAGATCCATGAAAGAGTGGATTACATTTTTAGATCTCCTCTTTTTGATGGAGTTGTGAAAAACTGAGGAGCAACTATCCCCTCCTTTAAGCCAAGAGAGTTTTTCTTGTTGGTGAAGATGGATGAATCTTTGAAGATCAATTAAATCAGTTCATTCTCCCTTTCCTGCAATTGTCCATTGAACAGTTCAGACGGAAGGTTCAGTTGAACATTACCGCTGCTAAACTTTTTGAGCATGCTCTTCAGTTCATTAAGCCTAGTGGTCAGCTTGTACATTGTGACTCTATCAATTGGAGACCTCTAAACCTCAGCAACAGTGGTGAGGAAAGCACATAGTATTAAAATGCACATACAACATAATTTGAAATGCACATACGATATCATCCAAAATCACATATAGTTGAATCGAGACATCTCAACCCTCGCCTAACTTGTGTTTGTCTTAGAAATTCAAAATACACATACGGTACACTCCATGCACATAGTGTATAGTACATATACATATATAGTTCAGTCGAGACTTTTATGCCCGACCTACTTTTGTTTGTCTTAGAAACGCACATAAGGTACACTTCAAATGCACATAGTGTACTTCAAAAGCACATAGTATATAATCCAAATGCACATATAATTCAACCAAGACTATTACCCCTGGCCAACTTGTGTTTGGTTTAGAAATGCACATAACGTACACTCCAAACCCACATAGTGTACAATACTAATGCACATATAGTTTTACTGAGACTTGTACCCCAAACTAGCATGTGTTTGTCTTAGAAATGCATGTATGGTATACTTTAAATGCACATAGTGCATAATACAAATGCACATAATATATAATACAAATGCACATATAGTTGAATTGAGACTTTTACCCCCAACCATTATAAATGCAGATACGGTACACTTCAAATACACATAGTGTATAATACAAAAGTATATTTTGGGTTATAGTAGATGTGCATTTAAATAATATGTGCATTTGGTTATAATATGATGTGTATTTGTATATAACGTTATGTGTAATTGGATATAAAGTGATATGCATTTGAATTTTGTGAGATGCATTTTTTTTTGATAAAGTAAGAATTCGAAGTGAACAATTTCGAGAGGCCAGAAACTGGCAACCGAACTAACCGACAATACAACAACACACAAGAGAAGCAAAAACAAACAACAAACAAAACAAACTAAGGCAAGATAAAGCAAAGCATGCTAGAAATGAGGTGAGTAAAACACAAACAACTGCTGCGCCGCCGGAAGGATGGTCATCCTCTACCATGCCGGAACTACAACTCGATTCATCATCTAGACAAACTTCATCAATCAAAGAGTGTCTTGTAATAGAACCTAAAAAAAATCAAAATTGAAGTTTGGACAAGGAGATGCAATACAGTTTTTTCCTCTCCTCCTTCTACCCCCAACCCACCACTGTGAATGAAAATCGAAACCAAAAACGGAGGAAGCGACATCCCAAACAAGAGGAGGGAGGGGGTTCGCCGGCGTCTTCCCGGAGAAGGCGAAACAGAGAGAAGCGGGAGCCAGAGAGGCGGAGTCTTCCCGGCGAAGCCCAAAACTTCATCGCCGACACATCGCAGCCATCGACGGCGGCGGGGCCTCGGACAGAGCGGGGGCTCAGTGCAGAGCCGGGGCTCGGTCGGAGCGAGTGAGAATGGTTCGGACCAAGGAGGGATCTAAGCTTGGAGCTCTCGTACCCTCGAAGACAGCGGCGTCGACGGGGCTCGGTGCAGAGCAAGGGCTCGGTCGGAGCGGCGGGGGTTAGGGCTCGGTCGGAGCGTCGGAGGTTATGATTTGGTCAGAGCGTCGGAGGTTAGGGCTTTCTACACCAGTCCAGCCAAAAGCTAGGGCCGGCTCCCGCTCCCAATGGGAGCGTTTTCTGGTTTTTTGCTTGTGAAAATTTTTGTGAGATGCAATTGAATTTAATAAATGTGCATTTAAATTTAACTAAATATGCATTTTGAAATAACAATATATACATTTAAAAATAACTGGTGTGCATTCAAAATTCTAACGTAAAGAAAAATTAGTCTACAAAAAGTTGGACAGAATAAAATGGTCCAATAAAAGAGATTACCCCTACCTTATACTATTATATACCTGGGTGAGCTAGGAAATCAAATATACGCTTCCGTGGTTGATTGAAAATTCAGAATTTGTGCGCCTCGAGGAAATCCTTTTGTTATATGATTTTCAAATAAATCCAAAATTAAATTATAGCAAACCATTAAAACAATATTATTCAATGACATAATTATAATATCAAAATGAAAACTGAAAATGGAACACTACAATGGTCAATGGGTGTAGAGCTAGGTCATCATTTAGAGGGAAATTAATAAAATAAATAAAATGAGCATAAAAATATTTTTTCAATTATTTGAAACGAAACTTTATATAAGTGCCTCCAACTCTATCTTCACTGCTAGTAGCCACCTATTGCCGATTTGCAAAAAAAAAAAAACACCTTATTTGATTGGCTTATATGTTGCACCACGTACACATATATATGCCACCGCCTCTTCTATTCCATAAAATTTCTCACAACTGCAAAAATAATAATAATAGTTATGTTTAATCGTTATTTTGCTTTATTATGTTTCCCTTGCAGAATTGACGATGTGAATTTAAAGTTACACTAGAAAAATATTATAAAAATAAGAAATTTAAAGTAATTGAATTCAACATGATAAGTTGATAACATAGCCTTTGTCCTCTAAAAAGCCATTTTTCGTGCTATATTACATCATGTTATGCTATGATTTGGTCGAATGCCGTGCATAACAAAAATATGGCTCTTTTTATGCGCAGTACTAGCTACTATTTCTTTAAAAATAGCCTTTTGTATTTAAAAGGTTATATTCCATCCAAATTATGGAGTTGATCGGCCGACAACATTATGGGCTTGTTCGATAAATGGAAAGTTGAAGTGACTTGAAGTGGAAGTAAGAGCCGAAATGTAAGTATGAGTTAAAGTGGAAGTATAAGCTTGTTATGTAATTTAATCCTAAGTTGTTGTAATTAGAACATACATTGGTTTGTTGCAAGCATTACAGATGAGTAGACTAGGAATACACTGTAGAGTCAAAGGGGTTAACAGGCTGGCTTAGCCATGGAGGCACATGTGGGCTCGAATGACTTGACCAATGTTGGCTCTAGTCCCTTTGCAGCTTCACATGAAGCTCTGGCTAAGTCATGGGCCTGTTTACCCCTTGGTCTCGGCTTTCACTTGTAATGGGCTTGTTCATCCTAGTGGGCCTCCTCTGCTATCTGGGCTTGGCCGATATTGGGAGACACCGACCTCCATTGGTGAAACGACGCGTTTGGGTTAAATGTGTAGAGGTATATAACCTCTACTGTAGCCCTCAGCGACGTGTGACTTGAAGCTGCTTTCCTTCCTTGCTTCGATGGAAACCCTAGAGAGCTCTCTTCACTGAGAGCAGAACTCTGGCTCCCCCATTGTTGCTCGAAGCTGTAGCTTGAAGGCTAAGAGAGAAGTCACTGAAAGAGAGATTGAAGAGCCGTTTGTGTGCAAGCTCTGTAGTTGTCCTTCCAGGGGACACTTCTTATCTCGTCTTCTTCTTTTGGCATGTGTACCAATTCTTCTCTTGGGTTGTTTCCTTTGTTTGCTCTCTGTATGCTTGCTTGTAACCAAACTTGTTCTTGGCCTTGAGTTGCCTAGTGGAAGGGTGAGCCTCCCCTCATGAGGACTCCGCAGACGTAGGATATAGTCCAAACTGCGTAAACAACTCCTGGTGTTCGAACTTGCTTTTTGTTTGTTTTTACTGTCCAAGCTTGGTTTTGAACGATTGAGGTAGATTTGAGCGGATTTGTTATTTCAAAGCTGAAGCTGAAGTTTAGTAATTGAAGTACGAAAGATGTGTTCAGTAAACAAAGCTTATGGGAGTTGAAGTTATAAAACTTGGGGTGTTAAATGACCAAAAGGGGCATGGGTATATTTTTTTTAATGGATTGTAGATTAAATTGTTAAATGTGTTATAATTTTCATTTTGCTCACACAAAATTCACTTACTCGATTTTATAAACTAAATAAACTACATTTTGAAACTATTTATTGAATTTATTAAATTGAACAATGCATATTTATGATATTTAAATTGTATATAATGTATATTTATGATATATAAAAAGAGGGTGATTGCTTCGTCAAATAAGCCATTATTTGCATAAGCAAAGATTATTGAGTTCCAAGTAATGAACTATGTTATTTCTTTACATCTTCTAGAATAAATTCAATAAGCCAAATCTTCAAACGAGTACAAGACATTCATGTATTAAATTTTACAAATCTATTAATTTTCCAATATACTGAACTCAAATTTTAAAACAAACTGTCATACACATAACTCTTTCATTTGGGCTAAAAGATTAAAAACATGTAATGATCAATCCTTTTCGCATAACAGTAAAAACTAAAAACATCTCTCAATCTTCAAGACAACATGAGTAATCTTCCCCTTCAAGACTCACCGGCCAACGACATCAGACACATGTGAAACTGTGGTTTCGGATGCAGCTCCTACATACCCCAAATCCAGGTTTCTGAAAAACATAAGAACGTAATACATTAACACTTGCAATACCATTGAATCAGTAAGACCATATGTATTAGTTAACATGAGTCATAAGCCAATCAAAATTTAGTAATACTTACAATCCATATGTTATCAACACCACCAAGAATGAAGCGGCCAACTTTGATCTAAAAAGATTCTAAACTCTATACTCGACTTTAGTTCCATCATCATTCTAGAATTAGAGCATGTACATCCTTATGCATAACATTATATAAGAACATAACATATTAAAACTTATAAATTAGAATGCATTACTAGGCCTAACACTATACAAGCGACAAAATAGACTAAACCTTGTAAATTAGAAGGCATTATTAGCATAACATTATATAAGAAACAATAACATATCAATTCAATTTAAACTATATAACACATTATTAGGCATAACATTATAAAAAGAAATTGAACATATTTTAATTTATAAGTTGTATGAACCATAGTGATGCATAGTTGCTGAACACCATAGAGATTGCCCAAGTTATAAATTCACGAGGTACAATTATAAATTCACGAGATACAACTATAAATATTTTACCACATAAGCAATTGGCATATAATCACAACATACAAAATGATATATTTCAAGGGAAGCTATTGGACCTCATCAGCAAGAGCGAGGAGTTCTTGATTCTTCTAGCTAGAAAACCATTGGCCTTTGACAACATTCTACCACATAGATAACCATAAATAGTAAATGGTATATGGAGTTAATTGAGCAGTTTTAGCTACGAAAAAATCCAAGATGTGCAGCTAGAACCTGGAATTGAATGCTTTATGACCATCACCTAGAAAGAGATAGGATGAGATAAAACAATCACCCAATCGAAAAAGAAACCAAAGTGGCAAAGTGCTAAATTTCAATTTCAAATTCCTTGTTGCATTTAAGTATAGCAAAATTTTCAGAAATACATGGGTGCTTGTTGAGGGAACAAAAATTCAACTGATTCAAGCTATACATGGACTCATAGCTACCTCGAGAAAACAGAACTTTCTTAAGCAAAAAATATTGATAGTCAAGCAATTAGACTGGACTGTTGCACTTAAAAGAAACAAGATTGCAAGGTACCCACAATTATTCAAAATGGAAGTGTTCAGCAGACCACCACTCATATATAGACTAA
Source organism: Rheum nobile (assembly GCA_027886185.1). Classification (NCBI taxonomy): domain Eukaryota; kingdom Viridiplantae; phylum Streptophyta; class Magnoliopsida; order Caryophyllales; family Polygonaceae; genus Rheum; species Rheum nobile. The sequence goes on along the minus strand of WOAB01000669.1, from coordinate 410,507 downwards.
CTACCTTATTTTCTTTATCTCTATCAAGACTTGATCACAATCATTTGCATAGATATCCCATAACTTAAATGCAATGTAGATTCATTTTTAAGGGAGATTAACAAAAAGATCATACATGTAGTGATAGCTCTTCAAGTCCATACAGATGCAGGTTCTTCTGCTACTACATTATACCAAAAAAAAACAGTGAGACAATTCATCGAACACCTTAAGTGCACAATCACTCAAACCCAAAAGTTGAAGAACTAACCTTCAATCATTATCTCTAACTCAAATTTAAGACCAAATTAAGCTAAATAACATGAGAACATACTTTGGGTATTAAGAAATTATAGGTTCAAAGATGAAATTAGGGTTCTTCCAAAGTGATACAAAATCAGGGTTTTCAATTGTTTGGACTATTCTTCACCAAATTAGACGTAAAACACACGAATTACATCTTGGAAATGGATCTAATACTGCACAAACATAAAAAAAACGACCCTAAAATTCACCCAAAAAATCAAGAATATGGGTTGTGAATGGAGGAAAATACGTACATTCACAAACTGGAAATGGAGGAAAAGTTCACTGCTGCCTCGCAAAAAATCACTTCTCGCTACTGTGAGGAAGGTAGGATGATGAAAAAGTACACCCTCAGGGGCAAATCGTGTAATCTCCCCATGCTTCAACTGCCTGTTACTGCTTCCCACCCACCCCCCAGCATTACCAAAATCCTTCAACTTCAACTAGATTAATGCTTCAACCTACAACTTCAACCGCGTGACGCTCAATCTGTCGAACAGGGACCTGGATAGATGAAGCTGGTTGAAGGAGGCCCTTAAACTCACTTCCCACGGCAAATACAATGCGCCGAACGAGCCCTATATAAGAGAGAAATGAGATTTTTCGTGCATTTTTGCGCACACGCTTATTTTTAGTGAATTTGCATGTTCTATATTCGTTCATAAATGTTCATTACAATATATAAGCGATATTATCATTATCCAATTAATTAAAAGATACAATTTTCATATTATTTATATGCTAGCATGTATTCATGTTTTTTAAACTCCCAAATCTTATAAATGGCCACGTATATATCCATTGCATATTAATTTATAAGACACAAATTGACAATCTTTGATGTGAAATTAAGTTAGATAAAAAAAATATTATTTGCTTGGATGCATTTTGTGATGTATATACAGATGCACATCTAGGCATAAATAAGTGACACGCATACAGACATGAAAGTGATGAACACATATGCATAAAAGTGATCAACATATAGACATAACAGATGATGATCATACAATTATAAAAGTGGCGAACACACATACATAAAGTGGTGAACATATAGGCATAAAAGTGATGAACATGTAAACATAAAAAGTGATGAACGGATAAGGAACAAATAATGAACATACATGCTTAAAAAATAATGAACATATAGGTATCAAAGTATTGAACATATGGACATAAAAGTGGTGAACATCTACGCACAAATGTAATGAACATCTAAGACATGTTCACAACTAAAAGTGTGAATGTTTGGGAAAAAACGATGAACACGTATGCATAAAAACGCGATAAACATCTAGGTATAAAAGTAATGAACTTCTGGGTATAGAAGCGGTGAATATCCATGCACAAAAGTGATGATTGAGTATCAAAAATATGTTCACAGCGGAGTGCGCGTATTCCCCCCCCAAAAAAAAAACATGTATTATACGGCAACAATTCGATCATGTCTTTTTTACTGGCTTAATGAAAATGTGATCCAATTCCTTTATTTCCCATAACTGAACAACCTAAAATAATAATCATTTATCTCCTATATAATGTTTATTTCCTAGATAATGTTTATCGATTGATCCATTCTCTCAAAACTGTTATTCCGCATAATAGTAAACTTATGACAATTTTTGTAAGAACAAATTAATTATAAATATTACAAATAAATTACAAAAGTTTAAAAATAAAAAAATCGGATTGAACATGTGTCTTCTTCAATGAAATATAATCGGTTGAACTCCATTTGAGTTTTATTCCTATGGAGACTTCGTGGGTTTTAGATCTTTATCTACAGAAGTTGAAAATCACAGTTAGCTTTTATAAGGTACACAGTATCTGATGATGCAAATAATCCAAATCTACTGAACTATAGACTGCACATTCTCTTAGATGATTAAAAAGATCCAATTTTGAATTGATCAAAATGGACATTTAAATCTGATTCCCAACATATCAAACACAATAACAAAATGGATGAAACACATATTCCACAATGGATCAAGTAGCACATTACTCTGCTAAATTTCAAAATTTATGATTGAAGAACTATGTTTCCTCAAAATTATAAAGTATTTCGTTCAGACCATTCTCAAGTTATAATCTATAGACCGACTCGAATAGTAGGTTTATAAAAAGTATTAAATTGAACAAAGAAAATAAAATGTCATGACAAAATTATTTCTACAATGACAATTGAGTTCAAACGAATGATTGAATGAAACTCAATATGTAAATGCAACGCTCTACTAAGGAGTCTCTATTGTAGTTACACATACTCTGATTTTGTTATGATAATATTCCTAAAATGATAAATGATTTTGAAACAGAACACTCTGTACAAGAATTCAATGCTCGATAGAGTTGTATTCACAAAACATTATGTAACACAATTGAATAATTTATTAGGAAAGAAAATATTGGGAAAATATTATATAAAATCAGCAAGATTATTTTTTATATTTTTAGATATTTTTTTATTCAGTATTATCTTTTCATTATACTATTAGATTTTTCATTATTATATCTTGATTTTAAATGCTTTCTTCAACGTGACAAACTCCCAAAACCATGGATTGGATAGAGTTTATAACAACACCATTTCAATCGTGAGCACGTATATATTTGTCTCTTTAATGTCGTTTAGTTTTGGCTTTTTATACATTTAGATATGATAATTAATTTTGATGTTTGAGATTTTTGGCTCATCTCCCTACCATGCTCTCATGGTTGAATTCATATCGTCTAATTATAAATCTACTATATATATATACTAAACTAGAATCTACTATATAATACTAAATTAAAACCTAAGACCACTTGTCTTTTGACATTGCACTACGTTATTTTTTGTCACATATCTACTCCACATCGTGTCATATCACTAAATTATTATTTTTTCTATTATTATTATTGTATAAAGTATTTTAGATATGATCCCGATTTTCTTTTCGATATATAGATTATTCACATTTGATCATGTTTTTCTTATTTGATAGAATATATTACGTATTTTTCGAATACTCTCTTTTCATTTTATCATTTAATTAGTCACATTTTATTAAAATACCTTTTAATTTATTTATTTTTAGGTATAAGACCTGATTCATTATATTATGTACGTACGAAATTACATTGATCTTTATTAATTGATTATTATTTTATGTTTTTATTTATTATCGTACTTATCTTAATTTCATATATATTGTCACTAATTAGATATATTTTTTATTTATTCATTATTTTTTAAATATAAAATCGATACATTTTTAATAATTAAGAAGAATATCAATATAAAATTTTACTCAAGCTCCGTGTATGGCACATGAACTAAGCTAGTTTTGAATTACATGTTCAAGTTTACGAGCATAGTTTTGAACTAGCATATGTCTCTATGCCTTGCACGGGATTGATTGATAAAACTAGAAATTGATATATTATTAAATATTTATAAAAAATAATATAACAGATTATAAGCTTAATCTATTGACACATACGGTGATAATTTCACTTTATACCTTTGAGTATTTAATTTTGAGAAATATAAGTGCAAGTGGAGTTGTATGTTATATCAGACCGGATATGATTTACGAAGTTGTAGATGTTTTCTCATGCAACAATTATCTTTTTTCATTTCTGTCAAATGAATGATGATCAAAATTGTATGGCGACTAAATTGTAAATAAATGTAACAAAGTTTTTAGAAATAAAAAAATTGAGGAACTGATATTAAAAATTAACCCTTTTTACTTTTTTTTGGGTTCAAAATTAACCCTTTTTGTAATTGTTTCACGAAGACTACGGAAAAGCAAGATAAATTACATGACCCAAAAAAGTAGGATAACTTAGTAAATACTCCTACACACTAACTCTAAAAAAAAGGTGTTATTTTTAAATGTTTTAGGTTGACCCAAATTACCGTTGAAGATATGCCTAAAAAGTGTTATTTTTTTCGAAAATTTTGTTTTAAAAGGATTTTATTAAATATATTTATTTTGAGATTTTTAAATTTCTTAGAACAGTTTAAACATCTTTTTTAGTATAACGATTTTTGTAAAAAATAATTCTTAATCTATGGCTTTAAAATAAAATTAAAAAGACTATTAAAAAACAGAAATACAAAATCGGAATTAAAATCTTCACTTCATTATTATTACGTGGACCTTAAATGACGTTTGTAGGGGGAAAAGAATGATTATCATATTATAAAGCCGTTAATTGATAAGATATGTTGCTCCCTAATCATGTTTCCGTCAATCATTAAACGTTCATTGTTCGCCATGCAGGATACTTTTTGCCCTTTCATTTCTCCACTAATTCCAGATATATTCGCGGTATTTTTTCAAAAAGGGTAATTAATTATGCTAGCTTAATTAAAAACTGATCCATACAATTAATTATCTACCTTGCCTTTTCAAAAAAACAATTGATCTTTTTTTTTTGGTGGGATAAAAAAAACAAAAAAAAAAACAATTGATCTACTATCTACTACGGAGTATATATATCTACTAAACTAGCATATATGCCCATGCCTTGCACGGATTTGACTACATATAATTATGGATTTTAGTGGAGCATTAATTTAAAAAAAATGATAATCTTACACTATTTAATTTAGCATATCAAGAAAGAAAATTATTTAACTATATTACTTACCATATCCTATTAAATAGATTATTTATCATATATATGGTAAGCTATATTTGTAATTTAAAGAAATTAGAACTATAGAAGTATTGTAAATTATGGTTAAGAAGAAGGACAAAGGAGTAAATCGACATTTAGATTAGTCTACGTGGCATAGTCCACAGGTCGACACGTAGGCTAGAGAAGAAGGTCTTTAGTAAATATATATACATAAATAGATTATTGAATTCTTGACCAAAAATATTGATAAGGTGTATTGTATGATAAGAATTGAAGGTAAATATGCAAATTTATATCAAGAAAAAAGAGGTAACAAATACTCTAGGTAATATAGTCATATAAAAATATTAAATATTTATAATTTATTGTAATGGCATATGTGTGTGTAATTGCCTAAGTTTAAGCTTTTGGGCTGCTGGACTGTAATGTAATAATCAGGATATTTCTTGTGGGCTTTCGAGGCCAAATTCGAGCTTTGCAACCATTTAGGCCGATAGGCCCAATTTGGATGGCGAGGCGCTGATGGCTTGATTGCCCGATACCCTGGTTTCTTGTTGGGCCTGCTTGGTCACGTGACGTTGAGTGTGACACGTGAGGAAGAGTGAGAGAGACATAAAATGTCTCTTGCGGAAACCCTAGCCACTTGCAGAAGTGTTTGGCGATTTTCTTTGAGAGCGTTTTTCTCTCCTCTTCCTCTCTGTGTTGTGCACCGCCATTGAAGCTCATATTTGATCTTTAGCTGGTGAAGATCTTGGAGTCAGGAACCTCAGAGACCATTTCTGTGGTTGTTTGAGTGTTGAAGAACTTTGGTTCTTCTTAAGCACTCAATCTGTTCCTGCTCTACTTGAATCTTCCCGCACACCTTCTGTCTTTAGTTTTCCCTTCTGTATTTCCCTTGTAGGTCTTGGGTGTTCCAATTGAGGCCCCAAAACTCTCTTTTATTCTATAAAATTGGTTTTGAGTTTTCTCGCTTCCGCTCTTTGATCTCTCTGCTCTATCTATCTTTCTGTAATTATCTACAAACCGATATCAGAGCCATTTGAGGTCTCTGTCAGAAGAGCTACGATTCTAAATCGAAGCCCTTGTGCTTCTAGGGTTTGGATCTAAAGTCTCCTCTGACACTTCACTTCTCTGTTCTTGGATTTAAAAACTTGCGTTTGATTTCGTCTTTCGTCTCTCTCGTCGTTTTTTATTTCCTTTACAAAACTTTTTAGGGTTTGTCAGCTTCAAATCTCTCAAGCTTTCTAGCTTTGAGATATGGAACTAAAAAACTTTAGGATCGAGTTCTTCAAACTACGATTTGTACATCTACCGATCTAGAGCTTTGAACCTCTCTCTTCCTGGTTTCTGGGCCTGCATGCGAGTTTCCTGAGACTAGAAACTCTCAGAAACTCAAAAGCTTCTTAGCCCTAAAACTTTCTGGAACCAAATCTAGGGTTTGAACTTCCTCGACGTTTCAAATCCTAGATCTCTTTGAAAACTATCCTCTCTTCCTTGTTTTTGTTCCTTCCCTTGCGTAGATCTGAACATCTGAGAGGCTTAGCAGCGTGACGACCTCGAAAGAGGCAATCCAGATGCTCGAAAGTTTTCGCAGTCTAAGTTTTAGATCGAAAAGGGGGGGGGGGGGAAGGACTCTATCTGAGATTCTTTAGCTAAATCCATGTTTTTGTGTCGTCATTTAAATCTTCAACTCTCCGCCTTTGAGTCTTGAAGTTAAAATCGCCACTGCAGGTTATGAGGATCCAAAAATATTTCCGAGATGTCGATATCTTTCGGCTTCTACTCTTCACTATGTGTGGAACTGCTTATGAGCTCTTGCTGTATCTGGGCTCTTTTTGTTGCTCTTGGGCCACTTCTGTTGCTCACTCTCTTCGTTCCTCTTATCTTCTCTAGAGAATATTATGTCTGACTCATCTGTGCGAATCAAACCTTTCGATGGCTCTACTGACTTTGCCATGTGGCAAGTCAAAATGAAGGCTATTCTGATCAAGTAGAAGTGCTGGAAAGCAGTTGAGAAGTGCTGGAAAGCAGTTGAGGAAGTGATGCGTTCCTGCTTGTGAATGCCGGATCGATGATCTTGGTGGGAAGTCACGCGGGACGCTTCAGTGGTTGGATGAGTGGAACGCATCGCGTGAGTGGAATAACGCGATGTTGATGGGGGCTCGAGAGGTGAGCGAAGCCGTAGCGTCGGCAACGGAGGGAATAGACTCGAGAAGATCGAGTGGAGGCCGTAGCGTCGGCAGCGGAGGAATGGAGATGAGAAGTAAGAGTTTGGGGTGACGCCGATCTAAGAGATTGGAGGCAAAAGCTCTCGACAAAAGATCTTAGATTAAAATGAAGCGTAACCTAGTACAGAAGGTCGAGATGACCTTTTATAGGACATAGCGGGACTCGGATGGGCCGAGTCTCGCCAAATGGGCCAGCCCACGCGACACACGTGGAACACACGCCCAAAAAGAAATAACTATTTAAACATTAATGTTCTAAAAATGATTAAACACTGAAAGATCGCGTTCACTTGATCGTGGAGAGTATCCTGATAGAGAACGCATTCTCTAGACTTGGTTGTAGGCTTCTGAGGGAGAACGCGGTCTCTTGCGTTCCTTGACTTGCGACGACGCTGATAACCATGGACTGTGTCGCGTTGGCGATTGCTTTTGCACGCGATCTTGTTATTGGGCCTTCTAAGCGAATGCTCATAGCTTCCTCTTCCTCCGTGGCAGTCATGGTGGATAGGAGCACATCACCCTCTCCCACTTGGCTGTGACGCATCCCCGCTTCACCATCCTCGAACTCTGGCTCCACATATGGTTCCAAGTCAGCCACGTTGAAGGTCGCGTGGACACCATAGTCTGGAGGAAGCGCGATCTCATATGCGTTGTCTCCAATGGCCTTTACCACACAGAACGGGCCATCACCGCGTGGTGCCAGTTTTGATTTTTGCTTTGCTGGAAAATGGCCTTTGCGAAGATGCACCCACACCAAGTCTCCTGGGGCAAAAGTAACGCGGCGACGCCCACGGTTGTGCTGTGTGGCATACTGATCAGCGCGGCATTCCAGCTGCTCTCGCGTTCTTTGATGCAGTTCATCGCGACGCAGTTGGCCGCGCTAGTGTGTTCACTGTCCTTCAAAGGCCGTGGCAGCATGTCGAGCGGAGTCATTGGGTTTCTTCCATAGACTACCTCGAACGGGGTGAGCTTTGTCGCGGAGTGCTTGGACCTGTTGTACGAAAACTCAACAATTGCAAGTAAGTCTTCCCAACGCTTTGGGTTGGATTTGAGCATGGTCCTATGGAGGGCTCCTAGGGTTCGATTGATCACCTCAGTTTGACCATCTGTTTGAGGGTGGTAGCTAGTTGAAAATAAAAGTTTGGTACCCAACTTCCCCCAAAGTGTTCTACAGAAGAGGCCTACGAATTTTGTATCACGATCACTCATGACAGACCTAGGTATCCCATGTAAACGGACCACCTTGTCAAAGAACAACGCGGCGATTTCACTAGAAGTGTGTGTGGTCTTACACGCGATGAAATGGGCCATTTTTGAAAACTTGTCTACCGCTACAAAGATTGAATCTTTACCCTTACGAGAGAGAGGCAAACCTGTGATGAAGTCCATAGACAAATCTTCCCAAGGGCCTAATGGGATGGGTAATGGCATGTAGAGACCATAGGGATAGGGAGTAGACTTAGCGCGTTGACACGTGACACAACTTGTGCAATATCGCGTCACCTGAGTGGTCATGCGCGGCCAAAAGAAATGCTCGCGAAGAGCAGCTAGAGTCTTGGTTACCCCAAAATGACCGCGTCCTTCATGGGCTTCTTGGATGAGGAGTTTCCTAATGGGTGAGCTAGGAATGCACAGGCGCCCGACTTTGTAAAGATACCCTTCATGAAAGAAATATATCTCAAACTCGCGGTCCCTAAGGCAGTGTTCTACAATTGGCTAAAAGAATGGATCAATCAAATATAATTCTTTAATCAACGCGAAGCCAAGGAGTTTAGATTTAAGATGAGTAAGGAGAACATACCTGCGAGAAAGGGCATCGGCGACCACATTTTCCTTACCTTTTTTATGCATACCGACGTATGGAAACGTCTCCATGAATTCTACCCAACGTGCATGGCGGCGGCTTAGGTGGGCTTGACTCTTCAGATAGCTGATGGCGGCGTGGTCCGAGTGGATCACGAACTCATGTGGCCAGAGGTAGTGTTGCCATGTCTTGAGTACGCGAACAAGAGCGTAGAGCTCCTTGTCGTAGGTGGGGTAATTCAAAGTTGCCCCTGTGAGCTTCTCGCTGAAGTATGCGATGGGCCTCTTCTCTTGGTGGAGGACTCCACCAATTCCCACATTAGACGCGTCACATTCCACTTCAAAGTGCTCGGTGAAGTCTGGTAGTTGAAGCAGTGGTGCGTTGCACAAGGCCTCTTTCAACGCGTTGAACGCGTGGTTGTGGGTCTCCTTCCAATTCACCGCGACGCCTTTCTTTGTGAGCTCATAGAGTGGCGCGGCGATGGAGCTGAAGCCGCGAACAAATCGCGTGTAGAAGCCTGCCAAGCCAAGGAAGCTTCTAACCATTGTTGGTGTTGTGGGTGTTGGCCAATCTCGGATGGCCTTCACTTTGTCTTCATCTACGCGGAGTCCATCCTTGGAGACCACGTAGCCCAGAAAGTTTGTAGTGTCGGATGCAAAATGAAACTTGCCAAGATTGGCATACAATTGTTCGCGTTTCAAGCACTCTAACACAAGCCTAAGGTGCTTTACATGATTGTCTAAACTACGCGAGTACACCAGAATATCATCAAAGTACACGACAACAAATTTCCCAAGATATTCCCTCAACACATGGTTCATGAGCCTCATGAACGTGCTTGGCGCGTTGGTGAGACCAAACGGCATGACTAGCCATTCATAAAGCCCATATTTGGTCTTGAACGCGGTCTTCCATTCATCACCCTCTTTCATGCGAATCTGGTGATATCCGCTCTTCAAGTCAATCTTGGTGAAGTGGGTCACGCCATGTAGCTCATCGAGCATGTCGTCCAGGCGCGGTATTGGATGTCTGTACTTGACTGTGATCTGATTGATGGCGCGATAGTCGACACACATGCGCCATGATCCATCTTTTTTTGGCAGTAGGATCACGGGGACCGCGCAAGGGCTTAGGGATTCCCTTACGTAGCCGCGATCCAGAAGTTCTTGCACTTGGCGTTGTAGCTCCTTGGTTTCTTCTGGTCCAGCGCGATAGGCAGCGCGATTTGGGAGTGAGGCACCAGGCACCAAATCAATTTGGTGCTCAATGCCTCGTAAAGGGGGAAGGCCTTGTGGAAGCTCCTCTGGGAATGTGTCCTTGAACTCATCGAGAAGCTGGGAGATCACGCTCGGCAAAGCTTCCGTGATGTTGTCCTCCGACATGCATGGCATTGGCACCAATAGGAAACATGGGGCCTTGCCGCTCAAGGTGGCAGTGAGGTCGCTTGGCCACGCCAGAAGCAGTTTGTGCTCACAAGTGCCTTTCAACTTGGAGCTTTTTTGCGCGGTCTTTGTGCCTTCATTGGAACGCGTTCGATCATTGGACGCGTTGTCGGTGGTAGCGACTTCATGCCCAGTGGAAGAACGCGAGCTACTTGTACTTGGATTCTTTGCTGCTTCCATAGCCTTTTGTCTATCATGCTCAACCTGATTCTGTAAAATCTCATGAGGAGACATTGATAAGAGCGTGACGCGTTTCCCGTGGTAAGTAAACACATAAGTGTTTAAATAGCCATCGTGAAGAACGCGCCTGTTGAATTGCCATGGGCGCCCTAACAAAAGATGTGTGGCGTCCATTGTAATGACATCACAAAAGACCGAATCTGTATATTGACCAATGTTGAATAAAATAAGACATTGACGAGTTACAGTGTTACCAAAACTCGATGAAATCCATTGTAGCCCATAAGGTTGTGGGTGAGGAGTGGTTGGCAGGTTGAAATGGTTGACCACATTTTCATTGATGATATTGCAACAGCTGCCTCCATCGATGATGACACTCAAGGACGCGGTCTTGACCAAGCAACGCGTGTGGAATAGATTCTCGCGTTGGTTGCTTCCTTGACGGTGAGGAGACGTCGCGTGACAAGGCTCAGTGGTGTGCCTTCATGTATCGCGGTAGCTTCACAGGTGTAAGCCTCCTTGTCATCTTCGAATCCTTCCTCTATGGTCTCAAAGGGGTGTGTCCTCCTCCTCATAAGACTCATATCCTGCAACGATGCTTGAGAAGAGGACTTTCTTGTTGTTTGGGCAATTTCTCTGGTAGTGCCCTCGTCCTCCACACTTAAAACACTCCAAGTCACGCGCGCGCTCTAGAGTTAATGATGTGCCCTTTGTAGGCGTCGCGCGAGGAGCATTGTTGTGTGTTGTCGCGATCTTCCCCTGTCGGCTTTGAGTTGACGCGGTGGTTCCTGTTGGTGAACCGCGCATATTAATAGAAGGGGATTGACCAGAGTTAGAATCATACCTTATTTGACCTGGAGCTTGCCAAGAGGGTTGTCGGCGACGCGATTGCTGGTTGTAGATTTGCATCGCGGTGTGCGTCAAGGTGTTCAGATCCTTCATGGGTAATATCTCGAGTTGGTCAGGGATGGACACATTCAAGCCACTTAGAAATTTTGTTCGCAGTGTGGATGAGGCGACACTGATGCTGGCTTTGTAGTACATGTCCTCCAGCTGAGAGAAGAACTCCAGAGGTGTCTTGGAGCCTTGACGCGCCATTGTGATCTCCATTCGCATTTGATTTCTGTAGTCAGCTAGCACGTACTTCTGTGTCATGACATACACGAGCTGGTGCCAATCCATGATGGGAGCAAGGTGTCGACGAACGCGATCGTCCACGAACCTGTGGTACCAAACGCGTGCAACCCCTCTAAAATGTAGGGTTGTCGCGTCAACATGCTCCTCTGTGGGAACGCGACAATATCGCAACGTGTACTCTGTAGCCTGCACCCACTCAAGAAACACAACGGGATCATATTCGCAAAAGAAATGCTCAATTTTAACTTTCACCTCATGGCGGCTTAGCCTTGGTGTTTGTTGAGCAGGTTGAGGCGCATAAGCGCGTTGTGCAGCCTCCTCAGCGCGATGATGAGGACGGCGAGCTTGGCGAGCCAGGACATCTTCATTGACGAAGTCCCTAGGATGCGCATTGTACTCAGCGTGTCCTTGTCTTCTTCTTTGAACAGGTGCATTGTGTTGGCGACGAAAGTCACGCGCTACGTCCTCGTGGTGTTGGCCACAAAAGTCGCGCGTGTTGTCTCCCCCAACGCGGTGCTATTGTCTGATTGGTTAGAGTGGAGGTGGGATCCAGTCCGCTGGCCTATCTTGGAGTTCAATGGGATCACCCAGGGGAGGGTGGAAGGATCCTGGATTGATGAGCCCTGCGTCCTCCATCTCCTCGTCATCGAACTCATGGAAGTCATCATGGACAGTCGGCATCGTCGAACCATAGCCATCGGAGCCATAACGTGGAGTGTGCGCGCTTTGATGGCCAAGGTGGTCGTTGACGTCGAAAGGAACTGGAGTGGCATCATGGCGATGCTGACACGGCTCGGCGTCTGGGGCGCGATTGGATCGACGCGGCAGACTGGAGTCGCGTTCTTCTTGACTGGCTCGGCCTGTAAGTGGAGTTGAGGCAATTTCGCCGCGGCGTCTTGTTCCTCTGGCTTCATATCTGTCATGGAAGTCAAAGGGTTCAGAGTACTCACCATGGGCATCTTCGTTGCGGTCGGAGTCGTTGTCGTAGCCGGCTGGTGTTGCCTGCGGTGCATATCGTTCGCGATGCGACACATAGCCTTGGCGGCTTTCGATCACTGATTGGATCTTTTGAAGTCGCGGTTGCAAGTTTGAAGTGGAGGGCATCACTCCTTTGCCCTTGTCCACACGTTGTTGACTTGGTCCGACTTCAGTATGACGCGGTGCGCCCAGGGTGTCCATAGGGACCATTAAAGTTGGTGTGGGTTGTGCCGGCGTGGCGTGTTGCATGGCTTGAAATTGGGCAACTTGGCGCCTAAGTTCTTGGATCTCGCGTTGTTCCTCCGAGAGCTCCAGAATGGGGTCTTGTTGGGGAGGATTGGCGAGAGGGACCACTTCATGTTGCGCGATGTTTTGCTGTGGTGGATGGTTGTTGCCATCTTCTTGGACATTCCCACCGGTGGGTGCCGTGAGGCAACCTATCACAATATGACCAGACATCGCGAGTAAAAATGCACAAAAAACAATACAAAATCAAAGAACAAGTAAGAACTCAACAAATAACAAGTGTTCATGGAGGAGGGCGCGTTCTTTTGGCCATGATGGCGGCTAAAGGCAAGCAAAGCAAGTGTGATATGCAAGCACAAAAGCAAACAAAACCAAACGAAAGAAGTCCTAACCTTTTGCGTAAACAACGCGTACACACAAGACACACCTTCAAGTGTGACACTAGACGGTGGAGAGATGAAGAAGATGAGTCTAGCCGTTGAGAGAAGAAGGTTGCCTTATTTTGGCTTTCCTTCTCTTTTTTTATTTTTTGAATGTCGCGTTCTTTTTTTTTTTTGAAATGCGACTTTGACTTTTTTTTTTGAAATTCAAATCTGAGATCTTAGTCTTTGATTGAAGATCGAATAAGAATTAAATGAAACAAAATAAACGTCTAAGTAACTTATGGAAAGAAATCGCGAGATTTACGCGATAGGAGAGAGAAGATTGATGAGGAATCATCCCCGCCATTAGTGCCAACCTTTGATGGACCGATTACTAGGTCAAGATTGAAGGAACTACGTCAAGAGCTGGAGACGTTTATGGCACATGATGTATCACATGACGAAGAGGACAAGTCCAAAGTCAAGGCGTTGACTTTATTGGTCAACGTTACATATGTTTAATCTTATTAATTTCTGCATTGGATATTTTTAGGATTATTATTTAATTGTTTTAAGCTTTCTATTTTCGGATATTTCGGGATTAAGTGTAACCCGTTTTTGGGAAGCTAGGGCCGGCCCTCCTAGGGTATTTAAGGCCTCCCTTGTCTTCTTCATTAGGCAGATTTCTCATATTGTTAAAACACAAAAACAGAGCTTGGTTTTTTCTTTGAAAACTCGACTCCCCGTGAGAGTCTCAATCGATTGTTCTTTCTTGCTTAGTTGTTTTCGTCTTTGTCAAGTCCCTCTGGAATTGGTGATTTTGTACTTCATAAGCAATCCTCTCCGTGCTCCAAGTTCGTCAGCGATTCTTGGTTGTGTGGCGTTGTAGAGATCGGGTTGGTAGATCGTTCGACAAGGTTCCTTGCTATCAAGCAAGCGGGTTTTCTCGTCGTTTCTATTGGTTCTATCTATTATCCTATCCATTAGTTTCACTTCCGCCATTGTTCTAATCTTGTGTTTTCTTTTGTTTTGAGATCCGTTGTCTAGATCCATCTTCTACACGGCTAACCCCGTATCAATTGGTATCAAGAGCTTTGCGGCTTCGGATCGCCTTTGACGGTTCCAGATTCATCATCAAAAATTGGATCTTCCTGTTTTCAATCGTCAATTGAATTTCTTTGTTTGAGTCACATTAGTGAATTGTTAGTCTGACTGATTGTTTGCTCTTGTTTGTCTTGGAAAGGAGTTCGTTGCGGTTGATTGTGACTACGAGGATCCACAAAAACATACCAAAACCATCCAAAAATCACCAAAAAATTTTCGGCCCCCCCTTCCTCCATTGTTGTTCGAACCCTAGCTTGGCGAGCAAGACACGACGGCGTCCAGGTTCGTGCGCGCCAGAGATCCGATTGTTCAATTTTGGTAATCTTCAAGATACTTGCTTGATTTTCTAGAGATTTTATTTTATCTTTATGGTGTAATATCCCAGGAAAAACAAGTTGCCTAAAAGAAAATTATATCAACAAACAAAAAAAAAACAAAAAAAAGCATTATCGAAATTCAAAAAAAAAAAGAGGAAAAGGCATCTGGGATTTTTGAGAATTTTTCAGAATTTTTTTTTCGAAATACAAAAAAAAAAAAAAATTTAGGGTTCCGTTTCAGATTTTTTTTTCGGACCTCTTTGCCGCCGCAACAGTACCCGGCCACAACCCGACCGGGTCCCCACCGGGTTGCGCTCAGTCAGCCCCACCCGACCCTAACCCGACCGGGTCCCACCCCGGGTTGTTCTCAGCCCCCCCCCCCCCGACCCGGCCCCAACCCGACCGGGTCCAGACCGGGTGAGCCTCAGTTAACCCAGCCCTCACGTACCTGCCACCGACCCGGCCCCAACCCGACCGGGTCCCACCCGAGTTCTCCTCAGTCGCCACCACCCGACCGGGTCCTGCCCGGGTTCCGCTCAGTCGAGCCCCACCCGGCCTGACCCCACCCGCAACCCGGCCGGACCTTGCCCGAGTTGTCCTCAGTCGAGCCGTCCCGTTCCCCTCTTTTCCGAACCCTTCCGCTCCCTCGGGTCACTCTCGGCTCCAATTGGCTTCGTTCCGAGTCGACAAAGGTACGTCTTTCTGACTTGCAATTCGCATTTCTTGAGTTCGAAACACATATATAGCCCCATCTTTAGTTGCATTTCATTCTTGTGACTATAGTTGTGTCGCTTCCCTTGTTGAGTCGTTCTCTAGTCTCGCTTTTGTTTGAGTCATTTTTCGTCGTACATCTACTTGTCTTGTCTACTACATCTCTGCTTGACCTTGATTTGCTGCGTATCTTGAGCACATAGAGAACTTGTCATTTACGAGCCTAACTTCGCAGGTTGTACAATCACCGAGTGCAAACACTTGAGCGTTTTTTTTTGGGTTTTTCTAACCTTAACGTCTTTCTGTGTTCGTCTAAGTGGTGATCATGACAGGTTCCGGTGATGAACAGGTTACTGCAAATGGTTCCCATGTCGATATGCAGGCGATGCTACAACAGTTGGCTTCTACAGTCGCGCAGTTGTCTGCGAAGTTTGACTCGTTGGAGACCCGCTCCAACCCACTCCCGGCTGTGCAGGAACACATTGGTCCATCGCATAGCGCACCACTCCCCGCCACCGAGCCCTTGGTCGACCAAGCCACGGCCTACCAAGCGGCAATGGACGAGCATCGCCAACCGCGAGCCACTGGCACCGACCGCATACGCCCGATTCGGCATCCCGCACCTCGTGATAGGTCTGAGTCCCCTCCTATGTCGATACGTTCTAGTTTATGGGTTGATGATGATATGCAGGACTATGAGCGCGAGGAGCGTAATGAGTGGCGTCCTTACCGCCCCCGGAATGACCGCGGACAGCCCCGCCGCCGTGAAGCCGAACAAGACGGCATTGGACGGATCAAAGTGAAGATCCCGGCTTTTGATGGAAAGTGTGATCCAGACGTCTACCTTGAATGGGAGACGAAGATTGAGCAGATTTGGGGTTGCCACAATTTTCCTGAACATAAAAAGGTACAACTCGCTGCTCTTGAATTTACTGGTTATGCTTTGGTTTGGTGGGATTCTGTTGTGAAGGCTCGAAGACAAGCCATGGACCCTCCGGTCAACACATGGAACCAGATGAGAGCTATGATGAGGGCCCGCTTCGTTCCCCACCACCACAATAGAGTTCTCCGCAACCGTTTGGAGACTATGAGGCAAGGCTCTTTAGGTGTTGAAGAGGTCTACAACAATATGCAGATAGCCATGGCACGCGGCAACGTCGTCGAAGATGAAGAGGCCACTATGTCCAGGTATCTACGTATCTTGCATCCTCATTTAGCTGACACTATAGAATTGTATCCCTATTCTACCATGACAGATTTGCTACACCAAGCAATTAAAGTGGAGAGACAATTCAAGTCCAGCTATACCCAACAACACCGCACGGTGCCACAACGCCAAAGCTGGCGTCCCGACCAGCAGCAGGGCCGCACCGGACACCAGAGATCCCGCCCAGCAACCGGTCCGCCTCGCGGTAATGCGCAGAATTCCCGTGGTACGCACCCCTCTACCTCCACCGCACCATAGCAGCCCGCACGGCCCGCCCCTGCAGTTACACGAGGTAACCCTACTGACCCTCCTCCTAGAGCTAGAGATATCACTTGCTTTAAATGTCAAGGAAAGGGTCATTACATGAAGGATTGTCCTAATACTCGTGTTTTGATGATTAATCATTTGGGTGAGTTAGAGTCTGAGTCTGACACTGAGCATGAAAATTTAGTTGCTAGCCATGATATGAATGAGCATGCCAATGATGATGATTTGGATTTTATTGAATATGAGCATGGTGATTCATTGATTGTTAGGAGGACTTTGCATGTTAATCAGGCTCCTTGTGATGATAATCAGCGTGAGAATTTGTTTCATACAAGATGTCTTGTTAAAGGGAAAGTTTGCAACATGATTATTGATGGTGGTAGTTGTTGTAATATTACTAGTGTTGAATTAGTTAATAAACTGCAACTCCCTACTTTTTTGCATCCTAGACCTTATAGACTTCATTGGATGAATGATTGTGGTGAACTCAAGGTGAATAGGCAAGCTAAGATTACACTTAAGCTAGGAACTTATGAGGATGAAATTTATGTGATATTGTTCCTATGCAAGCTTGTCATATTTTGTTAGGTCGTCCTTGGCAATTTGATAGACATGTTATTCATGATGGACGTACTAACCAACATGCCTTTGAGTTTCGTGGTAGGAAAGTGGTGTTGAAACCGATGATGCCGCTTCAAGTGGTTGAGGCTTATGATAAGAAAAGAGAGGCCGAGCGTAAGGGTAAGTCCCCAGCCGAACCATCCACTGCCTCCACACGGACCGACCTCACCCTCGCCTCTACCCCTAGCCGAGTGCTCTTAGCATCCAGCAGACACCACCTGGTAGATTACCTTCCCCCGGACGTCGCCCTCATGTCCCTTTGTCAGGCCTATACCATGTTAGGTGACGACGACCGAGCTACACTCCCAGCTGCTGTCCGGACCCTTTTAGCTGAGTTCCTTGATGTTTTCCCGGATGAGATACCCCCTGGCCTACCCCCTATTAGAGGCATTGAGCACCAGATAGACCTGATTCCCGGTGCTACCCTACCCAACCGGCCTGCCTATAGGATGAACCCTACTGAGACCCAGGAAATCCAGAACCAAGTCCAGGACCTTCTAGATAAAGGGTATGTTAGAGAGAGCCGATCCCAGTGTGTTGTGCATGTCTTACTCGTCCCCAAAAAGGACAATACTTGGCGTATGTGTGTTGATTGCAGGGCTATTAATAACATCACGATCAAGTACAGGCACCCGATCCCCAGGCTCGATGACATGTTGGATGAGCTCCATGGCGCCTCCACCTTTTCCAAGATCGATCTTCGCAGTGGATACCATCAAATCCGGATGAAGGAAGGAGACGAATGGAAGACAGCATTCAAGACGAAGTTTGGTTTGTATGAGTGGCTTGTTATGCCTTTCGGTTTGACTAATGCCCCCTCTACTTTTATGCGTCTTATGAATCATGTCTTGAGATCTTTTATTGGTAGATTTGTTGTAGTTTACTTTGATGATATTCTGATCTACAGCAAATCTTTGGAAGCACATGCAGAGCACCTCAGGGAAGTTTTATCCACTCTCAGAGCTGTACAGTTGTATGGAAATCTGAAGAAGTGTGATTTTTGCACTGACAGAGTTGTGTTTCTTGGTTTTGTAGTGAGTGCTCATGGACTGCAGGTGGATCAAGAGAAGGTGCAAGCCATCCGTGACTGGCCGACCCCGAAGAACCTAGGTGACGTGCACAGTTTCCACGGCATGGCTGGCTTCTACAGGAGGTTCGTTCGAGATTTTAGCACCATTGCAGCCCCGCTGATAGAGATCACAAAGAAGAATACTCCATTCCGTTGGGGTGAAGCTCAAGAAAAGGCGTTCCAGACTCTCAAGGATCATTTGACACACGCGCCATTGCTGGTTCTGTCTGACTTCACTCGCCCCTTTGAAGTAGAGTGTGACGCCTCTGGTATTGGTATTGGAGGAGTCCTCATGCAGGAAGGTAAGCCTATTGCTTTCTTTTCTGAGAAGTTGAAAGGTGCATGCTTGAATTATTCTACTTATGATAGGGAATTATATGCCTTGTTTAGAGTGCTGAAAACTTGGCAACACTACCTTTGGCCTAGAGAATTTGTGCTTAAAACTGATCATGAGTCCTTAAAGCATTTTAGGAGTCAAGATAAGTTGGATAGGAGGCATGGTAGGTGGATGGAATTCATAGAAACATTTCCCTATGTGATTAAGTATAAGAAAGGAAAAGATAATGTTGTAGCTGATGCCCTTTCTAGGAGACATACACTCTTGACTACTTTGGATGCTCGAGTCCTTGGATTCGTTTATATTAAGGAGTTGTATGATATGGATGCTGATTTTGGAGTGATTTATAAGCATTGTGTGAAAAAGGGTTCATTTGATAAGTTTTTCTTGTTTGATGGATTCTTGTTTCGAGTTGATAAGGTGTGCATTCCTGTTTGTTCTCTACGGTTGTTACTTGTTGATGAGTCCCATAGAGGTGGATTGATGGGTCATTTTGGTAGAGATAAGACTTATAACATGTTGCATACTCATTTCTATTGGCCACACATGCTTAGGGATGTAGAGAATTTTATCAAACGCTGTGTTGAGTGCTTACAGGCTAAATCTAAGGCAAAACCGCATGGTCTTTATACTCCCTTGCCTATTCCTTGCTTTCCTTGGGTTGATATTAGTATGGATTTTATTGTTGGATTGTCCAGGACTAAGAAGGGGAGAGATTCTATATTTGTGATTGTTGATAGGTTCTCTAAGATGGCTCACTTTATTGCATGCCATAAAACTGATGATGCTAGGAATGTTGCTGATTTGTTCTTTAGAGAGATTGTTCGGTTACATGGTGTACCTCGTACTATTGTGAGTGATAGGGATGTCAAATTTCTGAGTTACTTTTGGAAGACTTTGTGGGGTAAACTTGGTACTAAGTTGTTGTTCTCTACTGCTAGTCACCCCCAGACAGATGGGGTCACTAACCGTACATTGGGTACTATCCTTAGGGCTGTTATTAAATCTAATCTGAAAAGTTGGGAAGAAGCCTTACCACATGTTGAGTTTGCTTATAATAGGACTATTCATTCTTCTACTAATATGTCCCCTTTTGAATGTGTGTATGGTTTGAATCCCCTAACCCCTTTGGATCTTAAGCCGTTGCCTTTAACGGAACGAGCAGACTTTGATGCTGATAGACAGGTTGAGTTCATGAAGGAGCTGCACGAGCGGACTAAGGCTCGTTTGGAAGCTACTGCAGCGAAGAACGCAGCCCGAGCTAATCACGGCCGGCGTCAAGTGTTGTTCGAGCCCGGCGACTTGGTGTGGCTACACCTGCACAAGGAGCGGTTCCCGGAGCAGAGGAAGTCGAAGCTGTCTCCCAGAGGTGATGGACCGTTCAAGGTGCTGAAGAGAGTAAGCGACAATGCCTATGTGTTGGAGCTGCCCGATGACTATGGCGTGAGCCCGATATTCAATGTCGGTGATCTTACCCCTTATGCAGCCGCTGATGTTGATGACTCGAGGACGAGTCCTTTTCAAGAAGGGGAGAATGATGAGGAATCATCCCCGCCATTAGTGCCAACCTTTGATGGACCGATTATTAGGTCAAGATTGAAGGAACTACGTCAAGAGCTGGAGACGTTTATGGCACATGATGTATCACATGACGAAGAGGACAAGTCCAAAGTCAAGGCGTTGACTTTATTGGTCAACGTTACATATGTTTAATCTTATTAATTTCTGCATTGGATATTTTTAGGATTATTATTTAATTGTTTTAAGCTTTCTATTTTCGGATATTTCGGGATTAAGTGTAACCCGTTTTTGGGAAGCTAGGGCCGGCCCTCCTAGGGTATTTAAGGCCTCCCTTGTCTTCTTCATTAGGCAGATTTCTCATATTGTTAAAACACAAAAATAGAGCTTGGTTTTTGCTTTGAAAACTCGGCTCCCCGTGAGAATCTCAATCGATTGTTCTTTCCTGCTTAGTTGTTTTCGTCTTTGTCAAGTCCCTCTGGAATTGGTGATTTCGTACTTCATAAGCAATCCTCTCCGTGCTCCAAGTTCGTCAGCGATTCTTGGTTGTGTGGCGTTGTAGAGATCGGGTTGGTAGATCGTTCGACAAGGTTCCTTGCTATCAAGCAAGCGGGTTTTCTCGTCGTTTCTATTGGTTCTATCTATTATCCTATCCATTAGTTTCACTTCCGCCATTGTTCTAATCTTGTGTTTTCTCTTGTTTTGAGATCCGTTGCCTAGATCCATCTTCTACACGGCTAACCCCGTATCAAATATTTAATGCAGATTTATGACGTTCAACACAAGAAATTATGGCAAGATATGTTAACGAAATTCACGCGATTAGTTAAGAAAATCTTTCAATTAATTACGCAGATTTCATGCAAAGCAAATCACACAATATTCGCGCGTGGATACCAGTTGATGCGTTCCTGCTTGTGAATGTCGGATCGATGATCTTGGTGGGAAGTCGCGCGGGTCGCTTCAGTGGTTGGATGAGTGGAACACATCGCGTGAGTGGAATAACGCGATGTTGATGGGGGCTCGAGAGGTGAGCGAAGCCGTAGTGTCGGCAGCGGAGGGGATATACTCGAGAAGATCGAGTGGAGGCCGTAGCGTCGGCAGCGGAGGAATGGAGATGAGAAGTAAGAGTTTGGGTGACGCCGATCTAAGAGATTGGAGGCAAAAGCTCTCGACAAAAGGTCTTAGATTAAAATGAAGCGTAACCTAGTACAAAAGATCGAGATGACCTTTTATAGGACATAGCGGGACTCGGATGGGCCGAGTCTCGCCAAATGGGCCAGCCCACGCGACACGCGTGGAACACACGCCCCAAAGAGAAATAATTATTTAAACATTAATGTTCTAAAAATGATTAAACACTGAAAGATCGCGTTCACTTGATCGTGGAGAGTATCCTGATAGAGAACGCGTTCTCTAGACTTGGTTGGAGGCTTCTGAGGGAGAACGCGGTCTCTTGCGTTCCTTGGCTTGCGACGACGCGGACACATGGACTGTGTCGCATTGGCGATTGCTTTTGCACGCGATCTTGTTATTGGGCCTTTTGAGCGAATGCTCATAGCTTCCTCTTTCTCTGTGGCAGTCATGGTGGGTAGGAGCGCATCAGGAAGCTTATCCCTCTGACTTTGATGATGCTTCTAAGAAGGAAATGTATCAAATTGCTCATTCTGAGATTATGATTCGTCTATCTGATGAAGTTGCTCTTCAAGTGGTCATTGTTGACTCTTCCAAGAATCTTTGGAAGGCGTTAAAAGACCTCTTTCTGGTAAAATCTCTACATTCTAGGACTAGTCTTCTCTGTCACATCTTTACCTTTAAAATTGATGTTTTTGTGTCTTTGAAAAAAAATATGGATAGATTCTTTCGCATGACTCAGGAATTAGAAAGATGTGATGACAAACTTGTTGATACTCATCAAGCTATTATTTTGTTGAACTCTCTGCCTTCACAATTTGACAACTTTAAAGATGTGATACAATTTGTTACTGAAGAATTGACTAAAAAGAGAATTATTGATTCAATTATTCAGGAAAATGAAATCATGAAGATTTTTATAGGAAAATATGATAAATCTGATAAAGATGCTAAATTTGATGTCCTATTTTCAAAAGGAAAATCTAAGTCCTAGAAGAAGAATGTGAAGAAGAAAGATAAGGTTTCTAACTCTTCCAATTCTTCTCAATCTGGTTCTGGAAATTCTAAGGCTAAAATTGACAAGTCTAATGTGAAATATCATTACTGTGATAAGCTTGTCCATTTCATTAGTGAATGTTTCAAGAAGAAAAAGGATGAAAATGGTAGTAAACCTCATAATGGTACCTCTGCTATGCTTGACTCTCCTACCTTTTACCATGATGAATTGCTTATGGTTGCCTCTGCTGATGATTCTAATTCTTGGATATTAGACTCTGGATGCACTATGTATGTTACTCCTCATAAGCATTACTTTGATTATTTGCATGCTTGTAATGAGGGTGAGGTGAGGTTGGGTGACCACTCCTCTTTAAAAATTATAGGCATTGACAATATTCATTTTCGTATGCATGATGGTAAAATAAGGGTTTTCCAACAGGTCAGGTGGGTGCCTGACCTTAGGAGAAATTTGTTGTCTGAAAGCATGTTTGATGACCTGAACTGTCACATTCACACTCATAATGACATTAGAAATATCTCTAGGGATGGGAATATTCTGATTAAAAGTGTGAAAAAGCATGGCATGTATCATGTCATTGGTGAACCTGTTTTGAATGCTTCCTCTGCTGAGTTAAATGCTTGCATGAACATGAGTGTTGATCATACTAAGATGTGGCATGCTAGACTTGGTCATATAGGAAACAAAGGCTTGCATTATCTGTTTAGACAAGGCTATTTAGAGCATAAACCTTCTGATCTAAGCATGTGTGAAAATTGTATTTTTGGTAAGCATGTTAGATCCAGTTTTCCTAAATCTAAGTATGTTGCTCAAAGGCCACTTGAGTATGTACATGCAGACTTATTGAGTCCTGCCCAGGTGGATACAATAGGTGGGAGGAAATCTTTCATCTCACTCATAGACCACTATTCCAGGAAACTCTAGTTGTATTTACTCAAAAGCAAAAGTGATACCTTTGAAAACTTTAAATTCTGGAAAACTAAGGTTGATGGAGAATCTAAATTTAAGTTGAAATGCTTAAAAACTGATAATGGGCTTGAGTTTTGCAATCATGACTTTGATTCTTTCTGTCATTCTAATGGTATTAAGAGGCACTTAACTATGCCAGGCAACCCTCAACAGAATGGCACTGCTGAGAGGATGAACATGACCTTGCTTGAAAAATCAAGGTGCATGCTCATCAGTGCAGGGATGAAACACTCCCTTTGGGGTGAGGCAGTGACAATTGTCTCATACCTAATAAATAGATCACATTGCTCTGCCATTGGTTTCAAAGACCAAGCCTGCACTGACACACCTGATACCATTTGGGTGCACTGCCTATGCACAACACTCTGTTAGAAAATTGAATCCAAAGGCTCTCAAATGTGTCATGCTTGGATACCCTGAAGGGGTAAAAGGTTACAAATTGCTTCTTATCCAACCTGGTGGGTATAAGGTCATTGTTAGCCGTGATGTCATATTTGTTGAGCATGAATTTTATTTCAAAGAAAGACTAATTGCTTCTATTGAGAATGTAGACACGTCTATCTCTACTAAAAATCATTTCTATGTGCCAACTGGCCCTCTTATTGATAACTATGATGAGGAATTTGACATTGGCTATTCTCCTGCTCCCTCTGTTGCTTCTTCTAATTATTCTGGACAAAATTCTTATGGTATTCTTAATGAACATCTTGATGTTCATCCAAGTACTGAAGAGCACTCAAATGTGCAACCTCACCAATCAGGTGGGCAGGTAAGTTCCCATATTTCCCCCTCTGTGTCTGACAATGTGCATGATCTTGATGTTGTGAACATGCCCTTTGATGAGGTCCCTGATTTGACTAATTATCAGCTCACTAGGGATAGGGTTCCTAGAAATAGAGTCCCTAACAGGAAATATGTGAATAGTATTAATGAGTTTGCTTTCATAATTGTTGAAGTTTTGAATGCTTATACTTATAAACTCTTTGAACATGCCATTAAGTGTGCCCATTCTGATCATTGGCTGGCTGCCATGAAAGATGAAATTGAATCCATGCATGCAAATAAAACTTGGACTCTAGTTCCCAAACCTGCTACTGCTAGGACTATTGATTGCAAATGGATATTCAAACTGAAGGATGGAGTCCTTCCCACTGACCCACCTAGATACAAGGCTAGGTTAGTGGAAAATGGCTTCATCCAAAGAGAATGGGAAGATTACAATGATATATTTGCCCATGTTGCTAAGTATAAGACCATGAGATTATTGCTTGTCATGACTGCGGTTTATGACTATGAACTTGAGCAAATGGATGTTAAAATTGCTTTCCTGCATGGTGACTTAAATGAAACTATCTACATGAGACAACCAAAGGGCTTTATAGATAAGAACAAACCTGATCATGTATGCTTACTGAACAAATCTATCTATGGCCTAAAGCAGTCTCCTAGACATTGGAACATAAAGTTTGATACCTGCATGAAAAAGTTAGGTTTTCTGAAAAGCAAGTATGACTCATGTCTTTACTTCAAACATGTCAAAACTGAGTTACCTCTCTATGTGTTACTTTATGTTGATGACATCCTGCTTATCTGCAAGTCTAAACATAAAATTGATGATGTTAAGAAAGAACTCAAGAAAAACTTTGACATGAAGGATATTGGTCCGGCTCAGAGAATTTTGGGCATTAAAATTAAAAGGGATAGGTCTAAGAAACAAATCTTGTTATCTCAGTCTGACTATATGCTTAAGGTACTTGAAAGATTTAAAGTTGCTAATGTCAAACCTTCCTCTATGCCATTAGGAGGGCACCTTGACCTTACTAAGGTCATTCTGCCCTTACCTAAGGAAGAGGAAGAAAGGATGAAATCTGTGCCTTATGATGTTGATGTTGGTTTTGTGATATATGCTATGATTTGCACTAGACCTAATCTTGCTTTTGCTATAAGTGTTTTGAGTAGATTCATGTCTGAACTTGTGAAAACATTGGATTGCTATGAAATACCTTCTAAGGTATATTGCTGGAACTATGAATTTTGGCTTACTGTATGGTGAGCACTCCTCACATGGTGAGTTATTTGGTTTTGTTGACTCTGAATATGCTAGCAACAAGGACAATAGAAAATCTACTACCTCCTACATGTATACCTGGTGTGGAAACTGTATTTCTTGGAAGTCTCAGCAGTAACAAATTGTTGCTATGTCCTCTACTAAGGCAGAGTACATTGTTGCTACTGAGGCATCCAAGGAAGCTATTTGGCTACATGGTATACTTATGGAGATAGAAGGAAAGAGTTACAAAACTGTGTTGCATATGGATAGTCAAAGTGTTCTTTATTTGTGTAAAGATCCTATATATTATGAGAGAACCAAACACATTGATGTGAGGTTCCATTTTATCTGAGATAAAGTGGAACAACAAGTCATTTTGGTTCGAAAAATTGCTGGTGAGAAAAATCCTGTTGATTTTGGTACTAAGATTGTTATAATTGACAAATTTACCTTCTGCAAGGACTTTCTTCATGTGATCGATCCAAATTAAGATGCACTTTTGAGAAGGGGCCAATGATAGAGAAGGTTGTAAATCCCATAGACCACTCATACAATGATGTTTTTACTGTTGATGTAAAACTTAGAAATTAGGAGGGGAAAATGTAATGGCATATGTGTGTGTAATTGCCTAAGATGTTGGACTGTAATGTAATAATCATGATATTTCTTGTGGGCTTTCGAGGCCAAATTCAGGCTTTGCAACCAATTGGGCCGATAGGCCCAATTTGGATGACGAGGCGCTGATGGCTTGATTGCTCGATACCCTAGTTGCTTGTTGGGCCTGCTTGGTCATGTGACGTTGAGTGTGACTCGTGAGGACGAGTAAGAGAGACATAAATAGTCTCTTGCGAAAACCCTAGCCACTTACAGAAGTGTTTGGCGATTTTCTTCGAGAGCGTTTTTCTCTCCTCTTCCTCTCTATGTTGTGCTCCGCCATTGAAGCTCATTCTTGAGCTTTGGCTGGTGAAGATCTTGGAGTCAGGAACCTCGGAGACCATTTCTGTGGTTGTTTGAGTGTTGAAGAACTTTGGTTCTTCTTAAGCACTCAATTTGTTCCTACTCTACTTAAATCTTCCCGCACACCTTCTGTCTGTACGTTTTCCCTTCTGTATTTCCCTTGTAGGTCTTGGGTGTTCCAGTTGAGGACCCAAAACTCTCTTTTATTCTATAAAATTGGTTTTGAGTTTTCTCGCTTCCGCTCTTTGATCTCTCTGCTCTATCTATCTTTTTGTAATTATTTCTACATTTATATATTTTATTTATTGTATACACATCATTACTTAATTAATATAATTCATAGAATTAGCACCCTAGTATTTATGTAATACAAAATCCAATCCAATTTATTATACTTTATCTAATACTAATTAAGAGCATTGCAAACATACTACCATATAGCATCAGGATAATTAAGGGTCTTGCAAACATACTACCATATATCACCGATATAATGTAGCAATATTAGTATGCCAATTACTATTTTTCCTAATATCAATTAAGGTCTTGCAAATTGTCCAACTTTATTAAATGGACTACAAATACAATATATAAGTGAAAGATTATCAAACTTTATTTAACTTTGGTAATATTAGTATACATATTAGTATTTTTTAAATATTAATTAAGGTCTTGCAAATTGTCCAATTTTATTAAATGGACTATGGATATAGTGATGTGAAACAAGATCCTTGGAGAGGTCTTGCTTCGCCGAAAGGGCTCGATCGTGGCACAAGCTTGCTCCTTTCTTCTCCTTGGCACCAAGGTCAGTTCTTGAGCTCTTCTTGGAGTCCCTTTGAATGTGGAAGCGCGTGGAGATGGAGGTGATGTCGACTGAGTTGTGAAATCGAAACAAATATATGTGTTTGAGTTGTTGGGAGGTGTTTGAATGAGACAATGCCAAGGGAACTTCAAGGAGGTTCCTTGGCTGAGATTGGAGAGATTTCGAACCAAGAACAAGATGTTGTTGAGTGAAAATGCTACTTGATTGAATGAAGACTTCGAACAAGATAGATCTAAAGCTTGTGGCTTTAGATGGATAGCTTAAACCGGGGAGGACCACCTCAACCCTTGAAGGAGGACCATCTTAACTTCTTTGCAAGCTTTAGCTCTCAATCTTCACCAAATGAAAAAGGAAGCCAAGAGTTGGCTTAAATAGATAGGGTTTCTAGTGGGCTAAGGGTCCACATGCAAGAGGTCCAACTCACCCACTTTAGGAAATGTAAAGACTTAAAATGAAGCTACTAAAAATAAGAAAGCAAGGGATAGGTGCCACGCGTCTAGGCTTGGCTTTGGCAAGGACGACGCCTTGGATGTCATGGGGATGTAGGCGTCGGCGCTTTGGTTGTCATGGCCTTGGTGAAGCCAAGTGATGGCCTTGATGAGTGCTTCGGTCATCCTTCAATGTGGAGGCGAGGTGCCCATGGCTCGCCGGTGTCGTTGATGGAGGACAAGGAGGGTTGGAACTCATCATATAGTATATAGAGGAAAGATTATCCAACTTTATTTAATTTTGGTAAGTAATATTATGGCTTCTTTACTTTGTAATATATAGTCAAATATTATATTATATGGATGATATCTCGTTTGATAATTAAGGAAATTTGTGTAGATAAATATAATGTAATTTAAAAAAAAATTAGAAGGGCGAAGAGGTAAATGGACAATAAAATTTGGTGATGTGGGCATAGCTAGAAGGGTGACACAGAGGAGAGATAAGAAGGGCTTTAGTATTAGTATATTGAATATTGATTAAAACTTAATTACGTCATATGACACTCCCTCATTAAAATCGTCACATGACACACCCTCATTAAAATTGTCACATGTCATTTTCTGTTTTTTTCATTTAAAAAAATCTAATTATAAATCAAATATTATTATCCTAAACCTATCACTCATTTTTCCCAATTTAAATACAAATCAAGCACAAAAATTACAAGTTAATCACAGAGATTACAAATCCAAAATTCCTAAATATATACAAACCCAAAATTTTCTAATTATATGGATGATTGAGATACGAATTTATGATCAGAAATTGATTTTAATATCAAAATTATCTAGATCTATTTTTTAATACATAGATTGAATTAATAATTATTAATATTTTTTATTCAATATATATGACATAAAAACTCATGTCTAGTATGAGAATTATACTAGTTAATTATCTACTTTGAGAAGTTGGATTATGGTGGATGTGTAGCTAGATGTCTTGAAATCTTGGCAACCTTATTTTCAATTGGAACAAACTCATCTTTTATATTATCTTATAAATCAAATATTATTTCGAGTTCGGTACGTCGGATTTGGTAAATAAACTTCAAGTTGCAGCGATATAAGTGTTCGGAGAAGTGTCCTACGTACATTGACCGCATGATTAGTGCATATATATGGCATGCTGAAATCAGTACACATCACTTTAAATTTTTGTATTAGATATGAATCACAAGTTTATATTTAGTAATGGTTAATATTTGAATAGAACACTTTATTCATATTGGTCCGTCGAATAATCAACCTTATTAATTTAAAGGGGCTTATTATATAACCTAGTTATTTCTACAATTTTGCTCTCCATTCCAAGTCATAATGTAAGGATTTTGTAAATAGAAAATTCAAATTATGTCATATTTAAATTAATTATTCATAATATATAAATATATTTTACACTTTCTTTTATTTGATTACAATAATATTTTATCTTTTTATCTATATAGTTAGATGATTTAAATGATATCTAGGATGGAGATCGACGTGAACTAAAATTTGCCTATAATATATTGTGGAGATGTACTCGTATATATAAGAACGGTTTGTCTAACCTATGCTCTAAGCAGTGGCGGATCTAGAACTTAATCGAAGGGGGGCGAGTTTCATATATTTTTCACTTTACAAATCGACATTGTATTAATATTTTAAAACTACAAAAAATATGAGATTTACCTTTTGAAATTTGATTAATTCATGCAATATATACTCTATTTTTTAACGTTTTGAAAAATTATTTAAATAATGTAAGATTTTTAATTTTTGTGTTAATAAAAAAATAAAACATGGAAGGAAAAGTAAAAAACAAAAGAGAAATAAACATGCTTAATAAACACAAAGATTTTAATAACGCAATTAAGACTCAAATTTTTAACAAAAGTAGAAAAAAAAGGGTTGGGGAAAAGATTGGAGAATTGAACCCATAACCTTTAGCTTTTTTCACACAAGTTCCAAGACAAATACCACTAAGCCAATGTATTTTTCTTGTCATTTACTTATCATTTTATGTATATATAATGAAAATTAAAAATTCAAAGGGGGGCTTAACCAAAAATTCGACATATATATAAGGGATTCATCGGGGAAAGCGGGGGCTGCCCCCCCGGTAGATTCGCCCCTGGCTCTAAGGACATAGGTTAAGAATTTATATTAAAGAAAATAAACCTTAAATAGGAAAGCGTGAACCCAATTAAAAAATTAGAAAATTCTAAAAAATTAACATATAATCAAAATTTTCTATATAAGAGATCTTAACTTATGCCCTAAGGACATAGGTTAGAAAAATCGATATACGAAAAGACATGAAAAATAAGATCACTGTATAAGATCATGAGTTATTGTACTCATCGCCAATTAGTAATTTTGGGTTGAAATTTCATGGACTTATATGGTAGACTTTATGCACATGTGCACACAGATTGACATGTCTATGTAATTGGCCCACCAAACTTTAACATATATAACCAAGGAAACTCTTAAAGTTAATCTATGATTTCAAGAAGTCCAAAAAATCTAGACCAAAATGTGATGTATATATATGATTGATTAAAATAGACTTTCCTATAGATAATTGTTGTTGGAATTGTTGATTTTCCATTTATTTGTAATGTGTCCTCACATGCCTATCACGTGAGACACTGCAGGTTATATAAGTCAAGTTGTAACGAACTTTTGAGCATTCTCTCTGACACTTTTGTAGAGTGCACATTTTGCTCCCTTCTTGCTTATTTGGTTCCTCTTTGTCTTCTTATATTTTCCTCCATGGCAGCCTAGCTACAAGTTCTTCTTCCGCAATATTGCAACATGGTATCAGAGCTACAGGTTACCGATCTAAAATTCTTCTAAACCTTTTCTTCTCAAAACCCCTTTTTCCAGTCTGTTCTTCCTCTGCTTGAACTTTGGCAGAAATGGCGAATAGGGAAACCCAAAACACAAACCACAATGACCCATTTTACCTGCATTCAAGCGACCACCCCGGTCTTTTGCTTGTTCCAGAAATTTTTGACGGGCAAAACTTTGGAGAGTGGAGAATCTCCATGAGGATTGCTCTGTCTGCCAAAAACAAACTTGGTTTTGTCACAGGAACCATAAAGAAACTACAGAAAGACCATGAGACATTCGACCGATGGGAGAGATGCAATGACATGGTGAGAGCTTGGCTCTTGAATGGTTTAAACAAAGAGATTCGGCGGAGTGTGATATACACAGAGACAGCAAAGGAGATTTGGGATGAGCTCGGTGTTCGATATGGACAGCTGAGCGGAGCACAGTTGTATTCTGTCAAGAAGGAGTTAAATGGCTTAACTCAAGGTACGGACTCGATCTCTAGCTACTACAAAAAAATGAAGATCTTATGGGATGAGTTGGGAAGTTTGAGACGCTTCCCATGTTGTACTTGTGGTTCTGTGCAAGAGTTTCTAAAGTTTGAGGATGATGAACGTTTGGTTCATTTTTTGATGGGATGTATACAACTGTGAGGGGTGCTATTTTGATGTTGAATCCTCTACCAAATGTGGGAAATGCATATGCTATGCTGCTGCAGGAAGAGAAATAGAGAGAGATGCATGGTAGCTCCAAGGTTGTTAGTGAATCTGCTGCTATGAATGCAGTATCTAAACCTCCTGCAGGAAGTGCCTCGAAGGCTCCACAGAGAGGACAACAGAAAGGAGGTGGAGAAAGAAAACCTCTCTTTTGTACAAATTGTAAGAAAACCAATCATACAGTAGACAAGTGCTTTTTTCTTGATTGGTTTTCTAGAGAATAATCAGGAAAATGGGCAGAAGAGTGCACATGAGAAGAAATTTGCAGATTCAGCTCAAACTTCAAGTGGAGATGGCTCTCCAGAATTGACAAAGGAGCAAATTGGACAACTGATCAGGTTGCTGAACCAAAACACAAGAAAAGGCAACAGGAAGGAGCCTGAGCAAGACGACTCCACTGGCTTTATAGGTACTTCTTTCAATGCTAAAATCCTAAATAAAATTGTTTGGATTCTGGATAGTGGCGCCAGTTGCCACATGTGCTGTGATATGAGCTTGTTTGAGACTACTAGACCTTTGACACGGCCATTTGAGATTGCCTGCCCAATGGAGATATTGCAAAGGTTGACACAGTGGGGACAGTTGTAGTTCTACCTGAACTTGTTCTGCATAATGTTTTGTTTGTGCCTGTTTTAAAGTGTAATCTGATGTCAGTTGGGAAGTTGATTAAGGACATGAGTTGTCAAGTGTTGTTTACCCCTGAAAGGTGTCTTTTGCAGGCTCCTTTTATGAGGAAACCTATGGAGATTGGTAAAGTTTTGAAGGAGCTTTATGTGCTCAGGACATATGGTATTACACAGTAGACAGATACAAGAGGGATTGCAGCTTCAGTTTCCAGTAAAGAAGACACATATCTTTGGCATGTTCGTTTAGGACACTTACCCTTTTATAAATTACAAGCACTGCCTTTTGTAAAGACAGATTTGCAACAAAAACATGAAACTCTACCTTGTGCAGTTTGTGCCAAATCCAGGCAGCCTAGATTGTCTTTTCCAACTAGTACTATTTCATCTACTTACCCTTTTCAACTCATACATGTTGATGTGTGGGGACCTTATCACACTTTGACGTTCAATGGTTATAAGTATTTCTTGACCATAGTTGATGATTTTACTCGATCAACTTGGGTACATTTGCTGTCTGCCAAAAGCAATGCTTTCCTATGATTAAGAGCTTTCTAGCAATGGTTTCTACTCAATTTGGGAGACAGGTACAAACTATAAGAAGTGACAATGTACTGGAGTTGGGTAGTAGCAGGGAGACTTCAGAGTTTTTGATGACATAGGGGATAGAACACCAGACTTCATGTGTTGCTACGCCTCAATAGAATGGGGTCGCTGAGATGAAACATAAGCATCTCCTTGAGGTAGCAAGGGCTTTGATGTTTCACTCCAAGCTCCCAATCAAGTTTTAGGGAGAGAGCATATTGACTGCAGCCTATATCATCAACAGATTACCTACCAAATTGTTGCACAAAAAAACACCCTATGAACTTCTCTTCCATAAACATCCCTCTTACACTCATATCAAAAGTTTTGGCTGCCTATGTTTTGCTTCTACTCTCCAAGCTGGCCGAGACAAGTTTCAAGCCAGGGCCTCACCATGTATTTTCTTAGGCTATCCATTTGGGAAGAAAGCCTACAAATTGTATAACCTTGAGACACACCAAATCCTCATCTCTAGGGATGTGGTGTTCCATGAACGTTTATTTCCTTTTCATGA
Organism: Rheum nobile; assembly: GCA_027886185.1. NCBI lineage: Eukaryota > Viridiplantae > Streptophyta > Magnoliopsida > Caryophyllales > Polygonaceae > Rheum > Rheum nobile. Next base: position 377,356 of record WOAB01000669.1, on the reverse strand, counting down.
CACTTCTCTGCCTTCTCACCCTAGCCCACATCTTTATTCTTCTACACCTCTATCATGTGATAACCCCCCTTCTACTACACCATCCTTTGCAAGGACTTCTTCTGTGAGATAAGCTCTTATCCTCAGGAGGTCTTCCAGGATACATTCTCAACCTTCATACTTGTCAGATTATGTATGCAACACTGTTGACAGTGATTCTGGCTTATGTGGACACACTTGACATCCACCATATCTTTTCCTGAACACTCTTGCTCTTCTTCCCTTCCTCCTGACACTGAGCCGATCTCTTATGACCAGGCTTGTAAAATTAATGTGTGGCAGCAGGCCATGACAGCTGAGTTCAGTGCCTTAGATCTTAATCATACATGGGACATAGTTTCTTTACCTAAAGGAAAAAAGGCCATTAGTTGTAAATGGGTATACAAGGTAAAGAGGAAGTCAGATGGCACAATAGACAAGTACAAGGCCAGGCTAGTAGTCAGAGGATTAACCCAACAAGAGGGGGTGGATTACAATGAAACCTTCTCACCTGTCATTAAGATGACAACAGTACGCTCTCTTGTCTCAGCAGCCTTGAAGAAGAAATGGAACATCTTTCAGTTGGATGTGAATAATGCTTTCTTGCATGGCGATTTAGATGCGGAAGTCTACATGAAAGTTCCTCCCGAGTTATCTGTTGATGGGTAAGACAAAGTATGCAAATTGAAGAAATCATTATATGGCTTGAAGCAAGCTTCAAGACAATGGTATGCCAAACTGTCAACTAGCTTGAAATCAAGAGGTTACACTCAGTCTTTAAACGACTATTCTTTATTTCACAAGAAAGAAGGGTCTACAATTGTGTTTGTGGCAGTTTATGTAGATGACATTCTGTTGACTGGAAATGATTTGGCAGAAATGAAGTCTTTGAAGTTATTTATGGACAATGAGTTCAAAATAAAAGACTTGGGGAACCTGCATTTCTTTTTGGGGATAGAATTCATTCCTATTGACCAAGGGCTGCTCATGAGCCAAAAAAGTTCATTATAGAAATTCTCCATGATTTTCCTATCCCTACATCACACAATGCTATCAGTCCAATTGACCCAAGGGTCAAGCTTCTACCAAATGTTGGAGAGCTGCTAGCCGAACCTCTGATTTACAGACAGCTCATAGGGAAGCTGAATTTTTTAGTCAACACACATCCTGATCTCGCCTATGCAGTGCAATTCTTGAGCCAATTCAATCAAGCACCTCGCCAACGTCATTTGGAGGCTGCTTATCACACATTATCCTATGTTCGATGAACACACACCAAAGCTTTGTTGTTGACCCACTCCAGCAACATGTCTCTACAAGCCTACTATGATGCAGATTGGGCTACATGTCCACATTCTCGCAGGTCAGTCAGTGGTTATGTGGTATTCTTTGGCGGAAATTTAATTTCCTGGAAATCCAAGAAACGGCAGAGTGTATCCCTGTCCTCTGCGGAAGCAGAGTATCGTTCTCTTAGACGTGTGTGTGCAGAGTTGGCCTGGCTCAATCGTCTGTTGGCTGAACTGGAAGTCACCAACATCACCCTTATTGCAGTCAAGTGCGACAACCAAGCCGCTATCTACATTGCGCGAAATCTTGTGTTTCACGAGAGAACCAAACACATTGAACTTGATTGCCACTATGCTCGTGAAAAGTTGCTTGAAGGTTTGATCAGCTTATCTCATGTCCCGACTCACACACAGATGGCAGATTTTCTGACTAAAGCGCTGCCTGGAACTCGCCTACAGACTCTCTTCTCCTAGATGGGCATGGTTGACCCTTCTCCATCTTGAGAGGGTGTGTTAGAATTGTTGATTTTCCATTTCTTTGTAATGTGTCCTCACGTGCCTATCACGTGAGACACTACAGGTTATATAAGACAAGTTGTAACGAACTTTTGAGCATTCTCTCTGACACTTTTGCAGAGTGCACATTTTACTCCCTCTCTGCTTTTTTGGTTCCCCTTTGTCTTCTTCTATTTTCCTCTATGGCAGCCTAGCTGCAAGTTCTTCTTCCGCAATATTGCAACAATTGTACGTGTGGTTTCATCAAGAATCCGACCGTACAAAGTTTATGAACTATGAATATATATATGTATATATATATATATATATGTTCACATCGTTTCAACAACTACTAATGTGTACAATTAACGAATGTATATCGATCAGTTTCAATCAATTGTGAGGGTACGTATATATATATATGATCGATGTTACAACTTACAAGAAAACATACCAAATCGAAAAAAAAAAAATTTGCTTTATAAGTGTTATGAATATAGTCGATGTCACATCATATGAATTAAGCTAGTGTAATGTTTTTGTGTGGCGACGAAAATGATTACGTTTGTATAGTCACAACAAAAACGAGATTAGCCATGTATTTGCCAATTGCATAAAGTTGCACTTCTTTTTTGTGATGGATATATATAGATAAGGATAGGATCCTTCTCTGCACCTCATTTCATATGGCTATAATCAAAGCAAATATATGAAAATATAAAAAAAAATTGCTATTTTTTAATATAAATAAACCTTTGATTTTGCAATTGTATTTAATCATCTATGCCAAAGCCATAGCATTACCATTGGGCTCTTTTTTGAGAAACGTTATCTTCATCTAAATGGAAATGCCTTTTTCAATTATAAATAATAACTCGTTTCATAAGTTTTTGAATCAATTTTATAAACATAATATTACAAGGGGCCCTGAAAAAAGGTCATGTGGATATGCCAGCATGTCATCGTTCTTAGCTGCTTGTGCGTGACGTGTCCATCCCATGATTTGATGTGTGGGTCCTATTTGATCGATTTACGTTTGAGTGTTGTGCACTTAATTAGATTTATAAACGTACATCTTTAATAAAGATTGGGAATTCTAGCTAATTAGAAAGTTGATTTGAAATTGCATGCTCCCCTTATCTGTGACATCAAGCTCCATAAACAATATGGTTTTATATTTTACTTGTATTTTCGGCTAACATAGTGTCTGCCTTTACCATTGACATAAATAATGATTTTTTTTCCGCCGGTGCATAATGCAGATTAATTATAGCAGAAAAAGATAGAATCTTATTTGTAAAGTATTCTTTGCGGTGTTAAAATTTCAGACCCAGATAACTACCTCGAATGGTAATCAACTAAATTTGGTGTCCAAATAATTTCGAGAAAATATGTATTTGATTTGAAATTATTAAATGAATTGAATTATACTGTGTAATATATATATAATATACTAGATAAGATTGTAGAATAATCCATTTATTTGATTTTATTTGTACAATTTGTAAATCTTATCTTATTTATTGTACTTTATACCTTAACGGTAAATATCAGTCAATATACATATGAGCAGAGAGAGCCAAATCTCTTATAGCTCGTTTGGTATCGATATTAAGGATATGAGATAGCGGGTATGAATATCGGTAAGATATGAGTTTCAGTGACATCAAGGTATCATGTATTGATATAGATATGAGTGATGTTTTTGATATACTCATTATATGGAAAACATCAAAATAACACTCTGATATCACCCATACCCATATTCTGATATCTATACACGATACTCAATAACGTAGAAATATCAGTTTGATATCACTATCAAGATTATACTAAATACATATATAAATATGAGTGATATTCATACACATACTTGATATCCGGATATTAATACCAAAATAGTCCTTAAGTATTATTATCTTCTGATACTAGCAACAAGGATATATAAGTTGCATCTTTTGCTTTCCTTTAGCTTATTAATTAAACTAAAGAAACCAAGGTTTTACATGTATATCCAAAGGTGTTATTATGTACTATTTGTGTTTGGGATATTAATCAGCGGCCCACAAAAATAATACTCCTTCTATCCCGGTTTGTTTGTCCTGTTTTGATCGGACACACTTGCTGAGACAGGTTTTGTATCGTTAATATCTCTAATTACATATTAATAAAAATTATAATTTTTTGATATTATCAAAGTACTCATTGAGACGAACCAAACAAGACCCCACATGACTATGTTTTTTCTTATATATTGGAAGAAATCTTGAAGATTCTCTTCAACTATGAATAGTGTACAAAAGTCAAACCGAACAAACAATATGGGACGGAGGGAGTAAAATAGCACTGTTGTCCATGCAACTATACAAGTGATGCACTACTACCAACCAAAAGGGAAATACAAGTTCTAAAATATTTTACAAAGGTCACAAGAATACAAAAAATATAAGAGTATATATACGCATATACAAGTACTATACAACAACGGTTTTTCTAGTGTGTGTCATGTGCACACTCTAACAAGTTAAAGTAGTAAATTATCTATAAAATATTCTCTAATAGAGAATGGATAAACCCTTAAGAAAAAATTTAAACTAGTGGCTAAAAAAATTATTACTAAAAATAGACTTGTTAGAGTGTGTCCATGGGCACACACTAGAAAAAAACCATACAAATATACTAATCCAACATTGGGATGGAAAGGTCGTGTATTAATTTATTTACAAAAAAAATGGCATAAATATATTAATTTTATACAAAAATTTGTTTTAGTTAGGCCAACCTATTCTAGCTCGACCGGGTTCATAAACCGGAGTTTAATATATGTTGAACCAGAAGAATAGACGGGCTGTTGCATAAAGAAAAGTACATAAGTTCAACGTTGTTACATTTTAAATTAATTGACAATTAAAAAAATGTATTTCATTTATTTATATATTCCATAGAAGAATATACAAACGGGGAAGTCAGATAGTAGGAAAACAAAGAGTTTATGAATTATAATATATTTCATCCGTCCCTTAAAATTTGTTTCATTTTCATTTTTGGCGTCTCAAAAATTTTGTCCCATCTCTTTTTTTTCCATTTCTATTCACTCTTTTATTAAAATAATACACTTATCTTTATTCAAATTATCCAACTCTATCATTTTTTTTATTTCTCTTCCCTCAATCCATCTCCATTACAACTAACAACCCATTTTAAATTTACCACTCCATTAAACAAATTTCTTCACACACCTCCATTAAAATCCAATTCCTTTCCAAAATCTAAATTTCTCCCCCCATTAAACCCAAATTTCTTCCCCCAAAATCTCAACTTTCCCTATAAACCCTAAACCCAAATTTCTTCCCCCAAATTCCCCCCCCCCCCCCTCCATAACCCTAGCTCACCCCTCATTCCCATCTCACTTTCCCCCGCCGCTCTAACTCTCTTGCTCTCTCCTCTCTACTGATAACCCTAGATTTCTCGATCTCTCTATTTCTCTCTCGATCTCTCTGTTTCTTTGTCTCTCTTGCTCTCTCCGCTCTGCCGCTTTATTCCCCTTTGATATGGAGCTCTCTTGATCTCTTGATCTCTCGATCTCGCTTTGGAGTTCCCTCTTAGTCCTTGGAGCTCTCTCGATCTCACTTTGGAGTTCTCTATCAGTCCCTGGAGCTCTCTCGATCTCGCTTTGGAGTTCTCTCTCAGTCCCTGGAGCTCTCTCGATCTCGCTGGGTAAGGTTTTGGGCTATGGGGATTGGGTTTAGTCCCCTTTGAACGGTAGCTCTCTCGATCTCTCTGATTTGGAGCTCTCTGTTTCTTGTCCGGCCGATTTAGTCCCCTTTGATTTGGAGCTCTCTCGATCTCTCTGATTTGGAGCTCTCTCTCAGTCCCCCTTTGATTTCGTCATTGTCGATGAGTTTGGACCCTGATGTTGTCTTTGGCTCTGAGAGTGTTCAGACGCCTTCTCATGAGTGTAATATGCATGCATGCTCCAATTATCCCATGTGCGAGTGTGGTGATGAATGTGGTGGAAACCACTGCTATACCCCAACGCGATCTGAAGAAACAGTTGACAGCTACTTGTGGCCTACAGACGATGATGATGTTGTTGAGTCCTCCATGCCGGCTGATAAAGTTGTTGATGAGTCCCCCTTGATGGATGATGATGTTGTTCTTGAGTCCCCTGTGATGGATGATGATGTTGGTGGTGACTCCCCCATGATCGACATGGATGACTAGCTAAGTCCCCTTCTGTATGAATATTATTGTTGTTGTTGATACATGTTGTTAGAACTCTTGTTATCTGATGTTATTGTTGGCTTGATCTTTGTTGTTGTCCCTCTGATGTTGATGTTGATGATCTTTGTTGACTTCATATCTGATTTCTATTGGTTGTTAGAACTCTTGCTATGTTGATGTTGATGATCTTTGTTAGAACTCTTGCTATCTGATTTCTATTGGTTGTCTGACTTCATATGTTGATGTTGATGATCTTTGTTAGAACTCTTGCTATCTGATGTTATTGTTGGCTTGATCTTTGTTGACTTCATAAATAACGAAGCCATTCAATGCTCTGTTAGTTTTTTGAGTTGTGTTCTGAGAAGTAAATTATCCTTTGTTTTGCCCCCCCCCCCCCTCCCTCCCTCTGTTTTGGTGTTAAGAACTGAAAGAATGTTATTGAGTTTGTATTGGTTCTGTACAAAATGAAAAAGTCAATTTGTGTGCTTGTAATCCTCTATCTATTGGTTGTTAATTTTGCAGCTTCACTTTCTATTGGTTCTGTGTAATTAAGTGTGGATCAGTCTCTGTAATTTTCTACAGAAACCTTTGAACTTGTACTTTCTGCAAAAACCTTTGAACTGAGAGCAATTTTCTTAAATATTGTGCAAATTAAGTGTGGATCAGTGTTTAATTTAGCTTTAGTTGTGTCTGTGATGGTTTTTTTAATCAATGATAAGGTCTTAAAAAGCTGAGATGCAATGTTCTGTGAATTCTCTGCCTTGACTTACATTAGGAAACCAGACACAATTGTGTCTGAATGAGGCCTTTGTATGTTAAGGTTTTGGGGATTGAGTTGTGTCTGTGATGGTTTAGGGGACTCTGAGATTAAAAAAAAAATTAATCAATGATGAGGTCTTACAAAACTGAGATGCATATCCTGAATATTCATTGCCTTAGTGTGCCATAGAAAACCAGTAAAATAACACTGAATGAGGCCTCATGTGTATGCTAAGGTTGTGAATGGATATGTGTCTATGAAGGGAATGGGACAACTGAGATTACCATTTTTTTCCTTTCTCTGTGCATTATGTATTGAAGGATTGCTCTGGTTGTTCACAAAAGGTTTCATTCCCCTCTTTTTTGCTTTCAAAAGTTCCAAACATGTTCACAAAATATCATAACTTTACACAATCTTGTCATGTACACAAAATTACTTAGTCTATCACCTAAGTTTGTAATTAACAAAAAATTTGATGGTCCTGCTTCTGCTTGTATTCCTTGACTATCTTGCTCTTGATTGTCTTGCTCCATCACATTATGTCACATTGACTGTCTTCTACTGAATCTTAGCTGTCTTGCTCTCCATATACTGCTTCTGTCCCCTGAGTCTCTGCTTCTGCATTTGATGGTCCTGTTTCTGCTTGTATTCCTTGCACACACCCCTGAACAATGTCCCATGCTTATATGACAACCCACATAGGTGCTTTTATTTCTCTTGGTAGATTTCCCTGAGCTGCTAATTTCTTCTTGTTGAAGTGTGGCAAATCATAGTCATTGCCTCCTTTGGCTTTCAGAATCTCATTCATAACATATTGATATGTCATCCACACATCACCTAAAGTTTCTGGACTTAGCTCATAAAAAGCCTCATTTACTGCTTCTAACATGTGATGAACATCCTTGGGCATTTTTTTATGCATCAATGATTGAATGCTCCTAAAAAAACCTAGGTCTAAGATATTCAAGTCAGGGCTATTATCTGATTGTTGGATTAAAATAAATGTGAATCCATCTTGACAATAAACTTGTTGTCATTCTGCATCATCTTGAGTGGTGTGGGCCTTTGCATTGTCTTGTTGTATGAAAATGACTCTTTGTGCTCCATCTTGTGGCCATTTTGCCTTTATAGCTGGAACAATCTGGTTGATTAGCATGCTTTTTGTTACATTCTTGTTGACTGATTCCACTAGCTTTGTGACAATAGTCCCCTTGTCTCTGTTCTTAGACTTTCTCTTTGCTGCTTCTTGGTAACTGAATGGAAAAATACCTATTTTTCCATCAAATGTACATTGTCCCTCTGAGTTGAACCTTGGTCTTGCTACCATAGCTGTAAATATGACTTTGGGTATCCACTTGCTAGAGCTTGCAACTCTGTATTTTCCCCTCTCATTTTGTTCTAAATACACTCTTTGTGATTTCTTGCTAAGATAGAACCACTTCTCATCCAAATGAACAAAGTCAAACATTGGATTATACTCTCTCTTAGTTTCAACTGTATCCCTTGTAATAACCTTAATATCCAATCTAACCTTGTTATCTTGTGTGAAGCCTTTAATCCAGGGTGTAGTGGGTTTGTATGTGGCTTTATAATTCCTCTTTTGACCATTCTATGAACCGTGCTCTTTGAAAGGATGAGCTTGGTTGCCAAATCCCTTATGCATGATCTGTCCCCCATGTTTAGTGATGTGATAGCATCTAGTTGAATTTCAATTCTTTTTCTGCCGCAGTTATGATACTTATTGTTGACATTGCACCTTTGCATTGCAATATCTTGTTGTTTGGTTGTGTTTCATATTCTGCCTATGGTCCTTCTTGACACACTGAACTCATTTGCAGCATCATTGATTGCACCCACTGGAAGTTTTCCATCTTTTGCTCTGTGTAGAAGCTTTAGCAAGATCTGCAATCTCATATCATTGCTGAGCCTGGTCTGTGTTGGCTGATGATGTTCAGTTGTCCTTGTGTGATGCTCTGCTTCTGGTTGATGATGACCCTGGTCTGTGTGATCCTCTGCTTCTGGTTGCCCATACTCCTCTTCAAAGCCCGGTGCTTGGTTGAGATCAAAAAGAAGCGCATTAAGATCAAGTTCGTCTTCTCCCTGGTCAACATCATTAAATTCTTCATCTTCTAAAAGTGGAGTTTCATTTAAATTAAATACTGAAGCCATTCACAGCAGGCAGTGATGCAGCCTTCAATGCTCTGTTATTCTTTTGGGTTGTGTTCTTAGAAGTAAATTATCCTATGTCCCTCTGTTTTGGTGTTAAGAATTTAAAGAATGTTGCTCTGTGTAATTAAGTGTGGATCCGTGTGCTTGTAATCCTCTATTTCTATTGGTTGTTAATTTTACAGCTTCACTTTCTATTGGTTCTGTGTAATTAAGTGTGGATCAGTCTCTGTAATTTTCTGCAGAAACCTTTGAACTTGTACTTTCTGCAGAAACCTTTGAACTGAGAGCAATTTTCTTAAATATTGTGCAAATGAGGTTTTGGGACAAACTTAACGGGACAGAGGGAGTATCAATTTAACCTTTTGTATCGTAGCAAATAAATGTTACGAGGATCTTCCAAATAATTTGCAGTTATAGTTGATGACATTCATTTTATACATATTTAGGATATGCAATTAGGCTATAATTTAGGCATTTTCACGTTTATTATCTTGTATTTTTAGCTAGTTGCATAATTTCCTTTAGTTTAGATGTTTACACGAGTTTCTGTGTGATTTCAGGTACATTGGTGGACTTCTGAAGGTAATACGAGGCATGGACGTCATAGGAGATGAGCACGGATGAATTCAGAGACGATCGAGGATGAAAGGAGCCATTCTGTAGCTTGGCACGGTTTGTCACAAATCGTGCCAGCCAGCTTGTCGATGTCTGTGCAGAGCCGAAAGCACGAAGAATTGAGCCTCTGTAAAGTGGCACAGTTTGTGACAAACCGTGCCACTCCCCATGTACATGATGTAAAGAAGCACGGTTTGTGACAAACCGTGTGGTTGGCCCACGGACCCGAATTCTTATTTTTTCGCCCCCTTTTATTTTAGGACGGTATAAATATTTTTTTGGGTTTTTTTTTGGCAGCCTCTTCGACCTCTTTTTGTCACTCTCTCTAGCCCTAAGTGTTTTTTGGAGTTTCATTGAAGATTTGTCAAGATTGGAGATTGTTTCCTGGATTGAATCAAGTATTTCCCTTTTTCTAATTTAGTTGAATGATTTCTTTTGTTCATATGATGTTTTTGATTGTTTCTCCAAGCATGTCTGGCTAAATCTCTTAATTCTAGGGTTGGGGTGATCCCAACAATGGATTGGTAGACTTGTGTATGATATTTGGCTGAATTGAAATCTGGAACCTTGTCTGATTCAATCCTAGAGTTCTTAATGCAATTGATGAATGTTGATTAGGTTTTAATTAGGTTTGAGTCTAAAAGGAGATAACCTTAATAGATAACTCAGATAGGGTATGGGTCTGAAAGGAAATTACTTTATTAGATTACTAGGTATTGAACATGAGTGTTATATGTGCGACAGCAACCTAACTACTCTTGTGGAATCCTAAGCTATCATAGAAACCCTAGGTTTGCATGGACTTAGCGGAGCGCGACAGCGAATGTTAACCCAGTTTGATCCTAGATTCTAAGTGCCCAAAATATCTAGATTTGATTAGCTCTGCGCGACAACGATTGTTAGTTATAATTTAGGCACATATATTATCGTCTGAAAGAAGTGAGTAGAGACATTAGATAGCTTACATTCAGACAAGTTCAAACTAATTTCAGGCAAATATCTATAAGTTTACCAAGATATTGTTGTGTGAATCCCTAGTCCTATGATTTTCTCCCTAACTGTTTAGAACCAACTTTGCATTTCTTGTTCTTATTTCCTTAGTCATAATCAAACTGTTTAGAACCAACTTTGCATTTCTTGTTCTTATTTCCTTAGTCATAATCAAACGAATTATCTCTTTTACGGCTTAGCTTAATGGTTTAAGATACAAACAATACTACATAGTCTTTGTGTGAACGATACTTGAAAAGTTACAACCGAACCCATACGCTTGTGGGTAGGTTTATGTCTTATTAATAGTCTAATCCAAGGCACAATGAGATATAAAAGGTAATTACATACATAATTATATAATTAAGCAAAATTATTTTTAGCTACGCTATCATCATATAACATACACGTTTGTTGTAGTATCCTAAATGATTATTGGTATTGTTGTAGACTTAACCTAAATATCATATCCACGTGTTTGATCATGGTTCAATTAAAACCTACATAAGCAATTAAAGTGAGAAATGACACCCATTCATAGGTCGATTCAACAATTCATACAAGGGATAGAGATCGAACAACCATTTTCATATGATTTGGATTCTTAGATATATACATTGATTCACCTATTCGTACAACATGATCTTCTACCTTGATTCGAATTTTTTATTTCCTTTAGTATGATTGAATATGGACACATGACAAAATCGACGGATCGATTTACGTGCGCCACATGATCCAACGGTCGGATTTGGACGATGATGGACAAAGTTCCAAGTGGTTCAATTGTACACCATGAAAACATGAATAGAAGGTCATGAGAAGGATCAAAATCACTTCTAAAGTAGGTGGCTAATTAAGCCATGAGGGGTCAAGTGGGGCTTTGTGTGTTTTTTGTTTTTGTTTAAAGAAAGAAGACATACTAATGCACAATCTCAAACGTTGGAGTGAGCCTAATCAACGGCTCACGTTGGGGATCCAACACTCTCAAGTGCTCTTAACTTTTCTGATTTATTGCATTTGTGTGAAGCTTTAAATCCCATTTGGAAAAAGGAGAAAAGAAGAGGGGATACAAATGGAAATTTGCAATGGGATCCCAAATTGAGGGTCAAAATCCACTGTTATGGAAAACCCCAGAGGCCAAAGATTCCGATACTTTGAGAATTCTTGCCTTTATGACTTTATTTATATCTTACTTTCTTAATCATTTTACTTAATTACATTAGCTAGTTATAATTAGAATGGTGATCCCAACTTGGATTGTCAACTTGCATCATACCTAATTTTCTTGTATTGCCAAACTACATAGTGTACATTCGAAATTATTTTGCATACATGGTTCAATCGATCAGAGCAGTTTTACATCCGTACCAAATACTGTAAATGCCCTTTGATGGGGGCGACCCTTCCAATTCAGCCTTTTCATACACGCTGCCAAGAAAATGCTGAAGAGAACCTAGCGTCTCATCCCGCTAGACCAACTGATGATTGGTTCTTTCTTGATTTAGCTAGCGTTAATTGAGATTAGTTTTAACGGAGTGATTAAGTTATAACTTGATGAAGAATCCAACTCTCTTGTAAGCAATAATACAACACGTTACTTGCATACATTTAATTGCCATCATGGATATAATTAAGTATTGTTGGTATAGAAAACAAATGTTCACCTACCTAAATATAGTAAAGAGAGCAACTACGCAGCCCTTGTTGCCCAAAATGCTAATTCCTTTGAAAAACAAAATGCAAATTACTTGCTTGACGAAGCAATTGATAGAATTAGTTGATGGATACAAGTAATATAATTCAATGGTTTTGGTGAAGGGATTGAGTATAGTGGTGGTTGATGAGGAGGATATATGAATTACCTATTAGGGTTAAGATATGAAGATAGAATCACTCTAAAGTCTCACAAATTGATGCATCAAATTTACATCAAAACTGAAATTGTGAGCTGGATACCTTAACGCCACTTGGTGGGCGACACGTCGGAAAGTTCAGAATGTGGGGCCCCACTTTTGATTCCTCTTCAATTCAACCCTAGCTAGCTTCTAATATCAAATGGAATAGTAAATTTGGTCAATATATGAGAATATTTTTTTTGCATGGAATTTAGAGGCTTATGTTGATCAATTACTATAGATAGGTACTTGTATTGATGAAGTGGAAGGAGTACATTTATGGGTGTAGTATATTAATACTAATTAATAGTTTCCACCTCTTTGAATAAACCAAATAACAAGAAATTTTTTAAAGAGCTAGGAAAAGCATATATGTTAAAAATAAGTGGGGAAGAATAATTGAGGATGGAGAAATTAAAATCTCTCACCACAAAAGCTCTTTAGACTCCCCACCATTTTTCACTTTGGTTTCTTTCTTTTTCTTCTCATAAGAAGTTGGGAAGTGTAAATAAATAAAATACAAACATTTGGATTATCTTTTGAGTTTTTCTTTCTTTCTCTTTTGCCCTTTGGCTTCCACTATATAAACCCACCTCCCCCTTTGTTTACACCTCGTGGAGAACCATTTGGTATACATACAAAGAGAGAAAGAGAACCAAAATCCTCTTCTCAATTAAGATCAAGTGCTAATTAAGCTAGCTTACTCAAATTACAAAGAGCTTGAGAGATGGCATTCATGACTTTAGTTCACCACCTCCCATTGGCTACAATCTTTGGCCTTCTTGGTATATATTATATACTTCTCCTTGGTTAATTTCTATGTTGTTTTTAATTAGCTTATTAATTCCCTTCTATTTTTCTTCCCATTCCTAAAATTTTCAAAAACCCTTCTCAAAGGGACATTACTTGCACACCCATATGTCCTATTTTCATATATCCTCTTAATTTCATTTGGTTTTCATATCCAAACTTGTGTCACTTTTAAATTTTTTAATGCATGATTTAAATAAAAATTAGATGTCTTGCCTTCCAAATTTGTGTCTTTTATGTGGTCTATTTTTAGTGCATGATATAAAGTGCTCATGCACTATTAATTTATATCACTTTCCAAACTATCTTTGTTACTTACGTGAGACAACTGATCAACATCTCTTTTTTAGCCAATTCTAATTATTAAGATGCGTAGTTGATACATATATGCATCATCATCATCATCATCATCGATCATTAATACAAATCGGTGCTCAATCATGCACACTAACCATCAATCTATACTAATTATATCTCCATATACTCTTTTTCTCTTGTAGGCAACACCATCTCCTTCATGGTTTTCCTTTCACCAATGTAAGTTACAACTACTTTACATCTTTCTCTTACGCAAATTTATTGCATATGTAGATTTAAACTTATAAGTTATAACTCTTATATTTAAATTTCATTGCAGTCCAACATTCTACAAAATCTACAAGAAGAAATCAACCGAAGGGTACCAATGCATTCCTTATGTGGTCGCGTTATTCAGCTCGATGCTTTGGATCCTCTACGCTCTCATCGCCCCTAACTCGACCTTCCTCAAGACCATCAACTCATTTGGGATTGTCGTTGAGACTGTCTACATCATAATCTTCCTCATCTATGCAACTAGGGCAGACAAGGTTCGTTACTCGGTCTCACTGAAGTGAACAAAAGTTCACTTGTACTAATTGTATATCATAGTATATACACATACTCATCATGGAATGTATCAAATTGTTTGATTTTGCAGATTTCGACTGCAAAGCTTATCTTTGTTATGAATATTGCTGGCCTTGGCGCCATCGCGTTCATGACCTTTGTTGTTGCCAAGTCAACCGAAGTTCGTATCAAGATTCTCGGGTGGATCTGCCTCATATTCTCTCTTTGTGTGTTTGTTGCTCCTCTTGGTGTTGTGGTGAGTAATTTGAAATCAACATTGAGGTGCTACACATATCATATAATAAGAAATATACTAAGAGTTATAATTATATAAATAACCCTAAAATCATCTACTTCTATGGCAGAGGCAAGTCATACGTACCAAGAGTGTGCAATACATGCCATTCCTCTTGTCCTTCTTCCTCACCATAAGCGCGGTCATGTGGTTCTTCTATGGACTCGTAAGGAACGACTACTATGTCGCGGTAAGAAAATAAACCCTATATATATATATATCCAAATGAAACATTTCTTGAAGAAGCTTTATCTTACCCTAGTTATTGTTGATTGATTGATGATATAGATTCCAAATGTGCTCGGATTCATGTTCGGAATAGTGCAAATGGTTCTCTACGCAATGTACCGAAAAACAAAGACAACGATCATCGAGGTGCATAAGATTTCGGAGTTGGGGGCAACGACGGACCACCAAATCCTCGAGGTTGTGAAGCTTGGGCTCCCGGAAAACCCTAGGGCAAACGAGGCCCCACAGCTTAGCGTGGTGGAAAACAAAAACGGGAACGAGGAGGGTACGTACATGATTGAGATCCGCAATGTGAACCAAGAGATGCTCGAGAAGATCAAGAAAATCGGAGGTGTTGGTGGGGCCGCGGTGGTTCAGCCCAATCTCGTCACCGTCGCTGCCTAGATTTAGTTACTTATATATATATATAAAAATATATATATATAAGTAACTAAGTTTGTGATGTCTTGCATGCCAATGTTGTTGCATGTAAAGCCTTACTGAGGGGGCATGCAATTTAACTATCTATGACTTGGTTTTCTAATTATGTAATTCTTTATGGTTTTTTATATTTGGCTGAACTTTGTACGTTCAAGGCACAAGCTTTGTAATTTGATCTTCATCATGAATATTATCATTAATCTTCAGCTTTTCTCAATAAAAAAATATAGACTTTCTGATTAATCTTAATTGTGTGATCCAAAAAAAAACTTTTTCTCACTCCCTGAAATTGTGATTTGTGATCCATATTGAATATATAGTTGGGATACCAAAGAATAAAGACATTAATCATATATACAAATCAAAGGGCACAATATTGCAAAGGTAACAAGTAGTGCTCTCCGATCCATTGTCTTTGGATCATACTTTTGTTTTTTTGTTTTCTTCTTTTCTTTTGGCTCGTTGGGGATAAACATGAAACATACACATTATAAACATTAATATTATATTATGTATCTATTTTTGGGGTCCAATATATGGAACTATTTATGTATATGATGCTAGCTAGCTTAATTACTAATCATATTAATTCAATTTTATATATGAAACTCATATTTAATCTTAATTGAAACTCAGATTGGCTCGAAGTTCTCTTGCTCCTGATGGGTCAAACTCTTGCTGGAGATCCTTAGCAAGATCATTGCAATTAACCAATATACATAGAGGATATATATATATATATATTACTTCATTCCCAAGTTAGTTAATGTATAATCATTTAACTAGGTACAAGGTTATTGTAACGAGAAGGCTAAGTGGAATTAAATATATAATCAATGTGATAACGGGTGTCATACTTACCAGTTTAGTTTAGTTGTAAGTAGTTGAGTTGGCATATTACATCTAGCTACCATGTATGATAGATGATTCGTGTCCCTTCGTGCTCAAACGTTATTATGATGATTTTGAGGGGATAATTAAGAAATTGATTGTTTAAACGGTTAGAAATTGTAAATACTTTTTTTTTGTACAGGAAGGTCATATACAAAAGTTTACATTCTAAAGAAACAAAAGTGTGGCTCGATGTTCCGGTACCGAAAGCTAATTAGTTAGCCGGCTGAGATTTGTCTTTTTGTGGACGTGGTAGTATAATTTTCTTCCTGAATTATTGCCCTAAATTTATGAGTTGATGATTCCAATCCAAAAAGAGAGAGCATCACGTACAGAGCTCGCTCAGCTTCGATCTGATTCAACTTAATTGTTATAGCCATGTGTGCACGTAAGAAAGTAAGTATATACTTTGTTTAATATGTATGCATATCAACCTACGATAGTAGTTCACTGTAGGCTAAAATTCGACAAAACAAAATATAAATGTTCATCAAATATTTTTAATAAAATTTATCTTGTTTATTCGATATTATTGAACTAAATGTAAAAGCTATAAAGTGATAATGAAAAAAAATCCATTACTCCAAACGGAGGAAATTTCTATTAAGTTAAATTTTGATAATGCAAATAAAAAGTCTCGTCGGTGTTATTTTTTCTTATAAATGTGATATTTTAGGCCGACTAAAAAGTTGTTGTTTACATCAAGTCTACAAACTACCTTACACAAGCAACACCAATTTCAAACAACAAATCCAACCACAACCCCAAATGGAATTTTGCGCAAATAAACCCAAAAATTATACAATATAAACAAATTATATCGTTACTTACTACATTTTTTGCATAATTTTAACAAATTTGTATAAAAAATTTGATTTCAAAATTTTCAAACCCATAAACTCTAAATTTGGGTGAAGTTGTGTTTTTTTTAGGGTTATGCGTAACTACTTCCTATTTAAAAAATTAAAAAAGTGATTCTAAAAAAGTTTATGTAAAAAATTAAAACAAATTTCTTTTTAAAAAAAATCCAAGTGAGGGCGGATCCACATAGGTCAGTCCTTGCATATCAACACCTTATTCTAATCGACACTATATTGCATATGTTAGAACGTTTGAATCGACACTATTTTAGAATTCCTTCTCGATGCAGAGGTTGCACCTCCGCAATTTAGATAATGAAGACACATATCACATTTTCCTTACATGCCCATATACTAGACAAATGATACGCGGCACTGCAATTAAAACATGCCACATACTTATCTTTCAACATACTTCAAACGTTTGAACTGGCCTTCAATTCTTCAAAACGTCCAACATATCTTCTGAACTACTTTACTTTCTCTTGTGGAATATAAGAAAATAACGCAACTCTATCATATTTCACAAAGAGAATGGGCATAAGATCGATCTCTAAACCTTCAGACCTTGTCATCCTTCAGTTTTACGAGTGGCGGGTAGTTGTCTCACCTTCTCAACAAGGTACACCTTCAAGAAATAAAAATCGATGGCTTCTCCACAAAAACCTTATTTGGAAGAAACCACCTCCGTAATGGTCAAAACATAATTTTGATGGTTCAAAATGAAGTGACCATTCATCTCATATCTGTAACACCCCTGATTTATAAGAGCTCTTTCTTTTCAGGGTTCAAGTGAGGATAAAGAACTCTGAAGTTAAGCGTGCTAGGGCGAGAGTAGTACCAGGACGGATGACCTCTTGGGAAGTCTTCATATTGTCATGGGATGACGCTTCTAAGGCCTCAGTCCTTACAATATTGGCTTCATCCTACAGAATCATAATGGAGATGTCCTAAACCTAGACAGGAAACAAATCCCTAATATGTCATTTTACAAACTAAAGCTTATGCAACTTTAGTGGGCGTTCGCAAAGTGGTTTCTTTAGGTATTAACAATCTCGTAATTGCATCTGAATATATACCATGGAAAATACGTTCAATTATTATAGACCTTAACAATATATACCTTGAATGAAATTCTTACCCTTCATTCAAAAAAAAAAAAATCATAATTGAGGGTGACAATTTAACACTCACAAATTCTATAAAAGGCATCTGAATATATACCATGGAAAATACGTTCAATTATTATAGATATTCAATCCTTACTAAAATTGTTTTGATTATGTCTCAGTTTTCCATTGCTATAGAGATCGAGTCAAACAGAGTAGATGGTTATCTTGCGACACATGATATTATCCCGACCACAGTAAGGAATCTCATCCGGACAACCACAACATTGGGTCTATCCACATCTGATCTGTATAATGCTAGATAGGAGTTCTTAAAAAAGAACTCGAGATCTGAGATTGTTTGTAAATCTCTTGTAAAAATCATTTGTTGTGATGATTTAGACATGCTATTCACCCAATAAAAGAGTCTAATGTTTATCATGTAACAAAAAATACCTTATTCTCGTATTCACATGGATATAAGCATTTTTCTTAATAAGGTAATTTTTTTTAATAAGCGTGTTCGTTTTCATTTTATTTGTTTTAAAACTAATTTCATTAATTTTATGGCTTCAACCCATTTAATAATTGGGGGAGATCTTGTTGGGTCACAACCATCAAAGTTAATATATAAGCTCAATGTGGTTTCATTTTAAAATCAATTGGTAATAAGAGAAGTAAAGGCTCGTTTGGTATGATCTAGGGATCGGGTTGGAGCGGAATCAGAATTAGGAATGACTTATTCTCATTCCTGTAGTTTGTCGTTTGGTATGTTGTCGGAATGAGTCATTCTTGGAGATACTCAGACATGTCAACCGGGTCGAACGGGTCGAGTTCGAGTGAAGTCGAGCTCGGGTCAAATCGGGTTTGGGTCGATCGAGTCGTTAAAATTTTTTGGTTGATCGGATCGGGTTATAACAGTTTGGCTAGGGTTTGGGTTTACCCAATGGACTGTAAGTGTCCATTTTTTATGATTATTATATTATTTTTCAAATATAAAGAAAGAAATAAAATTATTTAATAAAAATATATTATAAAATTTAATATAAATGAAATAATGGGTCTGTCAAATTCGGGTCGAGGTCGATCGGGTCCGAGTTCGGGTTGGGTTTGGGTCCTTCTTGACCCAATGATTTTCGGATCAGTCTCGACCCTAGAAAGTTCGGGTCGTGTCGGGTTTTCGGGTCGATTTTTGACATGTCTAGTTGGAATGGATGATACCTCAACATTTTTGGTGGAATCAAATGCTTCATTAAGCTTGGAATCATCCATTCCTTGAAATGAAATACATTCTCATTTTTATCCTTACCAAACACAATTATGAGAATCAATCATTTTCTTTCCTGATTTCAAGAAATAGGAACCAAACGAACCCTAACTCATCTACTTATATGTTAGGCTAAGCTTAGAACCTTCACATTTCCAATTCGGGATTCATATGTGACTAGGGATGGCAACGGGGAGGGGATTCCCCATTCCCCATGGGGAATCCCCGCTATGGGGATGGGGACGGGGCGTTTAAACGGGGATGGGGGTGGGGCGGGGCGGGGGAGGAATTTAAACCCCGAGCGGGGATTGGGAGCGGGGTGGGGATGGAGGTCCCCACCCCATTTCCCGCCCCGTCCCCGGCGGGGAAACCCGTGGGGATCCCCCGACGAATACATTATTTTGTGGTTTTCTTAACCTTAAATTCTAAATTTTATATTGTTTAGTCCCTAAACCGTGTATCCTTTAGACGTTAAACCATAAATCTAAATTTATTTATACCCTAAATCTTAATAATATATAAATTACAACAAAATTTAAAAAATTTATGTGTAGTGAAACGGAGACGAGGATTACCGACGGCGAGCGGGGCCCCGACGTGGACGGGGATGGGGGAAGTTTTTTATCCCCGTTCGGGGGCGGGTACTGGGGCCAAAAACGGGGACGAGGAGAGTACCCCCCCCCCCCTGCCCCGTTGCCATCCCTATATATGACACACTGACACCCAACAATCTTTTCCTCACTTGTTGATCAATCACAAACCTAGGGCCATCACACACCAAAACCACCAAGAGTCAACATTTGACTTGCACGTCTAACTACGTACTCACTCTTGGAACTTATATCACCACATAACGGGTTAGAGGTTATCCTATCGGGAGGGACCGTGAAATTCGTCTCCACTTGGTGCAACCGACACCACACCGAACCATCAATTTTGATACCACTTGTTGGAGGAAGACATCTTGTTAGACCATAACCATCAAACTCAACACATGAGTTTAAAAGAGTTTCAACTAAAATCAATTGATAATATAAAAAATAACTCATATACTTATATGCGAAGATTAAAACCTCTATTTATTTTATTTTATTTTATGAAAAAAGAATTTGAATTACCCGACATAACAACGTCGGGTAAATCGAGAGGCCGATAAATCGGCGTCAAAACCGGACAATAAGAACAATAAATCAAGCACGGAAATTACAACAAAGCAATAATAGAGCTAAAACGGCCTAGAGCGAGACCACAGAAGTTGTCGGCTTGGTCTGTCATTGTAGCCATAGACAAAGGTGATCAACACAAATTCAGCAGACCGAGAGGATCTCACCTGACAGTGGATATGTTGCTGCGACATTTCAAGAACAGTAATATCAACCAAAGAAGAATTCCAAAGTACCCAAATGCGACCATTATGAACAAGATGGCCATTAGATGTAAAATTCCAACCATTTAAGAGGGAGCCAGCAATTCTTTTCTCCATGTGCAAACGGACTCTAGTCTCAAGCAAACCCATAATATTCAAGTTGTGTTTATGAACAATGTTCCGTACCTGAGCCTGTCGAGAGGACTGGTGGACTCCCCTGACATTCCAGCATCCAATGTGGATGCTATCCATAAAGGAACGGAGGTGGTGGCAAGACAGCGCTCCTTGAGTTGTCTTGATGAGTCGGGGGCAGGGGAGAAGAATTAGTCCTTGTCACTGGATTGATGCCATAAGAATCAGTGGGGCTGAGCTGCTACGGGGTGGCAACAAGAGAGGGCAAGAGCCCAGGCATGTTCAGATGCGAGGGATCAATGGTGGATTTCGGGGCTAACTGAGCCTGCACATGTTTCACTTGGGGATAGACATCCTTCTTCGAGAATCGGCGATTGGGCTTGTAATATCTTATGCCCACTTGGTTCCAACGGTGGCCCTGAGCAGGACCAGAGGGGGCGTTGCGGAAAGAACTCAACTGAGAAGGAGGTTGCACAAGAGAAGTTGATGTTGCTAAAGGAGCAATCTGCTCCTGAGGAATAGCTGGAGAGGCAGGGAGGGAGTGTGGGTGAGTAGAGGAATCAGCCAAGGGAACTTGCACATCTTGAGAAGAAGCAGGCTGTAGGGGTTCCAAAGGAGAAGCATCCGAGGTTATCTGCACAACATTCGGACACTGGTTGTGCAAGTGGCCAAAGGTCTGACACGATGAGCAATGCCAAGTTAGCCATTCGTAGTGTATTTTTTGCACCACTTTGCTGCCATCAGATCCCCTAAGCGTAATTTCGCGCAGTAAAGGCTCAGACGCCGTTATCTCAACCATAATTCTCGGGTATGAAACACGCTCCTCAGAAGCAGTGATCTTATTAGTAAAGAGCGGTCGACCAATAGTCGATCCAATGCGGCGGAAAAATTCTTCAGACCAGTATTCAAGGCCCAGACCAGGCAAGGTCACCCATACCGGAATAGAAGATAAACAAGTAGTGTCCATAGTGATCCCCCTCTCCCATCTCCTTAGCATAATCGGACGGGAGCCTCCAATCAACCAAGGTCCTCCTTTCAATATCAAATCCAGGTCTTCCTCAGACTGAAATCTGTAAACAAAAAGGCCAGCCTCATTCAGAAATACTCTAGGAAGAGCAGAGCAGCTAGACCATCTAGCTTCAACAAATTTTTTCATCGCATGAAATGGGACTTTAGTGCCCATAACAGCCCCAACAAGGCACAGCCTCCACCTTTGCACCTGTTCAGCAATGTCTTCTTCTGTCTAGTCAATAATACCACTCTTGCATCCTTCAACATATGAAAGCGGAAATAGAGCAGCAGAATCTCGATTTCCAGCAACCGCTGCAGAGTAAGAGCGCTTGGCTTGCTGCCCAGCAGGAGGGAGCTCAACCGGGTGTCTCTTGGCAACATTTCCAGCAGCCGCAATGGCATGGCTCGGCGCCGGAGTGGGGAGAAGGGCCGGCAAATCAACAACATTCAATACTGACTCACAGTCCTGCGCATACTGGGCATCCCCTGGCTTTGGGCAAATACTTCAGCAGGCAAAACAGAAGAGGGGTTAGGGGAAGGGGAGCACGGAAGCGGGGCCAAGTCACCAGCTGCAAGGTTAGACCGAGACAGCGCCGGAAAAGCTTCAATCCAGGAAGAGGGCGACGAACAGCGGGTGGGGGAGGAAGGGAGGGACCGAGGGAGAAACGAGGAGGGTGGGGGTTGTTGAGAGGGCAGAGGAGAGGAGGGCAGGAGCGGAGATGGCGAAGATTACCGGAGACGATGGACTGGTCAGAGACCGGCTCCGGCGACGACTCACAAGCTCCAACAGGGGCCGGGGAAGAAGAGGGTTTAGGGGGGAAGATGGTGGAAAGCTTGAAAGGTTGTTAATTAATATTTCTTTCTTATATTAATTGTTTATCATAAAATCTCATTTTCGAAAAAGATCAAACTTGTAAGTTGGATATAAAAAGTGGTTTAATTCTATCAAAAATTTATTTTATATAATTATCATATATAATTATTCAAGCTTGTAAGTTGGACATAAAAAGTGGTTTAATTCTATCAAAAATTTATTTTATATAATTATCATATATAATATTTTTTTATTATTTTATATTTCTTTTTTAGTTTTAAAATTAAAAAATTATTCAAGCGTTATTTTTATATTTACGAGTACATTAATATTTATTTCACCCTAGGGCCCATCAAATGTTTGGACCGGCACTGGTGAAGGGACGGCGGAAGAAGAAATTAGATCTAGGCACAGCAACATATTTTCGATGTAAAGGCGTTGCACAAGTAGGGTTCACCGATGAACAAGGCAGAGGCGGATCGATAAAACCGCTATCGGGTTGCACCGGAGATAGAAAGCTAGGATGTGCTGGTGTTTGGTCAAGGTTAGATGTCATAGGTAAATAATAGGAAGACCAAACTGAATGTATTCTTTTCATTCCATGGCTTAAGGTTTGTTTGGTAATTCATTTATTTATAAATACTTATTTTCTCTCTTTTTATATCATTTAAATTTTTGAAAGTTATTTTTCAATAAAAAAAATATTATAAAGATATTTATCAAACAAAGCCTTAAAACCTTGAATTTCATCTGGGATAAGTTGATGATAGATATATATGTTTAGTTCACATCAAATTGAGTTTGGTAAATGCATTAATAACGTAAACAATGATAACGTGATGATATGAATGCCTAGCTCTAAGAAAACCATACATCTATAAATGTTTAGTTCACATCAATTTGAGTTTGGTAAATGTATTAATAACGTAAACAATGATAACTTGATGATATGAATGCCTCTAAGAAAACCATACATTTATAAAGGGGGTTCTAGTACATAATGTACTTAGGGTGAAAAATGAAGCAAATCTGAGCAGATAGATAAGTGTAATGAACGTCGACCATAATTAGAGGAGGCAATATAGCATAAAGGGGTAAAATTGTAATTAACATACTTTTGTGATTTCTTGTGTTATTGCACTTAGATTCACAAATTTTATGCTTGAGGTGCATATCTAAGATTCAAATGTATATTTCATCAAAAAAAAATCAAATGTATATGATTATGCACCAAAAGTGTATAGATTTTTTTATGAACCTTTATTGTACTAAATTTGACCTTTTAGTGTATTAAATGTGAATCTCAAGCATTTGCTAACTATGCATCTTTTAGCTCTAGTATATTAAAGTGAATGATTATTAAATTTGAACTTTTATAATGTAATAAATATATATCTCAGGCATAAAGTCACTTTGTGCATATGCCTAGAGGTAAAAAATACATGATATTGAATATTAATGTGAACATTCATTTATTGTCACCTAGCTAGACAAAAGAAATAAAATAAAAAACATACCACTTATGAAAATATCATTTTGTTTTTTATGTTCGTACAATATATCTCACATTAAGTATATTAATATGCAAACCCTTAGTGTACTCAGTTCTTAGTGCTCGTTTGGTTGAATACATGAAGTGTAATTTCTAGGAAATTATTTCATGTGAATTATATCATGGAAATTTGAATTTATGAGAATTGGTAAATCATATTTGGTTTAAATCTAAATCATGGGGAATATGGGGGAATAAAATCTTACCTACTCTCCCTATGTGATTGGAATTTCTGTGTTTTGTAGGAATTGAAAATCATATGAATTAAAATATCTGGGTTTTTCAAAAACAAAAAACCAACCAAACACATATATTTGATATCACTTCATGTAGTATTTAAATTTATGGAAATTTACTTACCAATCAAACGAGCACTTAATCTTGATCATCTGTCGACTCTCTTCATCTAATGCGTCAATGATTCAAATTTGTCCTTATTTATCGCCTTAAATCCATTATATATGCATATGATCACTCTACATATATATCCCAAACACACCTTGATTAATCTTTGTATTTTAAAAGTAAACATATAGCTGCAAAGGCTATTAAATTTTCAAATTTGAGTAACCTCAATTTCTTTTTTTTGGATTATTTTATATTAAAGGTTAAATTTTGTTTACAAATATATCTTATTATGGAAGAGATGAGAACGAAAGAGAGAACGAAAGTAGAAGCAAAACAAATAAAAAAGGGTTTTATAAATCGGTTTGGGGTCTTAATTGGAACACTCAGACCACAAGATGAAATACAAGAGGGTAAACTCAGTGTAAGGAAGATCCAAGAAAGAGGATGAACGGATTGTGTGCTCAAGAAAAACGAAAGTTCTTCAACACACAAACAATCACAGAAATAGTCTCTAAAGCTCACAACTTTGAGATATCCTTCTAGTAAAGCTTGAGAGTGAGCAACAATGACGGAACACAACACAAAGGAACAGAACCCTATAGCTCTCAAGGAAAATCGGCACATCTCTCGACTCTGAGTTAGAGTTTTCAGAATGAGAACATAAGTACGGATGTTTCCCTCATGTACCATACTATAACGCCACGTGAGCGTCTCAACTCAAATACACACAAACATGATATTGGGATTGAAACCGCTAATGGGTGTCGCCGTCCTATTTCGTGCGTTTGGCCCAAATGGTTGCATCACCCGATCTGCCCAATCAACCTAGTAGGTTAATGTCTTGCTTACAATATATTACACATGCCAAAAAACTTTGGCAATTAGAGTACAATAATCTCTGCAAATCAAATATTTTAACTAAATAAAGAAAAATGTAAGTTTTTTATAAGTTTTTTTCTTTATTACAAGAAATGTATTGTTTCATTGTTTTCTCATCTTGAAATAATGTTAAATTTCTCTAATTTAGATGGTGAGTGTGATATTCACTGGCCGCCTAACAAACTAGTGCCTTCTATAGAAAATATCGGGAATCATGTACGGATTTGAACAATCTAGTGGATCACAGTAAAATTACAAGCTAGCTAGGTAGATTGAGGGGGCAGATTCAACTTGTGCAAGTTGTGAAAAAGCATGAGTGAACAATTACCAATTTACCATGCCACTAACCCAAGGAAATAATTTACCCGGAATAGTAAGTGTGGGGAATCTACCAAGTTTAAGGTAGAGATACATTTTGTAGCCTAACTATCCCCCTGGATCCTTCACTCTACAACAACAAAAGTATGTCAAGTATCCATCAATACTATCAAAAATAATTAGCATAAGAAAAAGTGTTTAATTATTTAACATAAAAGAAGAAAATTTGTGAGTGGAGAGAATCTGTGGAATAGTGTTTACTGACTAGAAAAGCTACCATTATTTTCTCCACCATGACCATCCCTATCTTTTAGTACGGACATATTCACTTGAGTTTTGTGTCTGCGGTGCCATCCATTTTGTCAACTCCATTACTTGTAAATTTGGTTAATTAAGTCAACTTACTTTGGTCTTGCATTCATGGGGTTTACTTAACAATGTTAACGAACATTTAATTATTTTTTTGTAACTTATTGCTATTACTGTAATAGCTTTTGGATTTGTGACTGATTTATATATAAGGATTAAAGTTATATTATACCAATAAGAGTTCTTTCTTTTTATGGTTCTATTGAATCGTTAGTATGTTTAATCAGGAAATTATGTGATTGTTTCCTGGGCAGCGAAAATAAGTAAAAATTTAAAGTAACAACAAAGTTTCAAAACGAATACTTGTATTATTAGAGTTGTACAATCTCACAAGTCTTATCTCGGGCTAAAGACTTTGAGTGCAATCACCTCTAACCAACACAAGAACAAAACAAAAACTCAAAGCAAGAACTACCCGTACCTTGCCTTAGCTTTCCGATCTCAGTTCTCAAAAACTCTGGATGACAATAGCTGAGATGTCTTTCCCCAAGACAATTCTCATCTATATATAGGGTCTAACAAAGATCCTATTACCAAATATCACACTATAAGCACATATGGTAACTATGACAAAAATTGTTTCCAAATAAACTCTAAATCTGATAAACATTTAGTTTTCATCTATAAAGTTTCCTAAGACTCAATATCTTCTTCTTCTTCTCCAAGTAAAACACGAAATCTTGTTTCCTTGTATAATTGAGTCTGTCTCGGAACAACTGACGTATCTCTGTGTTCTCGCATTGTTCCTCAGACGCGGCGTTTCCATAAAAGAAACTTTCCTTGTATAGGCGACACGCGCTTTCCAGCTTTCTCAATTGTTTGCGCGGGCAATGTTCCTTGTTGTCACAACTTTCCAATGTGCTCCTCTGTTTTCTCTTCTTCAATGTTTTTCCATTGTTCCTTTATCCTTTCATGAAACTTGAAACTCATAGGAACAACACAAAACCATAAAACCTAATGGTGTTTATCATCATCAAAACCAGAGGGAACTATCAAGGTTCCAACAGGTTCAAGTGAGGATAAAAAACTATGAGGTTAAACGTGTTAAAACATTGTAGTGCTAGAATGGGTGACTTTCTCAAAAGTTCTTGTGTTGGCATGATATAGCGGTTATAAGACTTGAGCCTTAGGTGCTCGGTCCGATGTACCAGCGGGGACGTTGGTGCCCTTTGAGGGGGGGGGGGGGGGGGTGAATCCGATGTACCAGCGGGGACGCGCATCAAGGATTTAAGTGAAGGAGATTGTAATACACCATATTTAAAACCGATTTATAAGGATTAAAGTTTTATTCATGTCAATAAGAGCTTTTCATTTTTAATGATTCAAGTGAGGATAAAAAACTATGAAGTTAAACGTGTCAGAACAAGAGTAATACTACAATGAGTGACCTCCTGAAAAGTCCTAGTGTTGACATAAGATATCGCTTCTAAGGCTCGGGACTTACAGTTACATTATGTAACACATCAACATGTGACATATTTAACGCTTATTACCAAAGTTGGTCAACATGAGTATTTTAGGTGAGGACCGGGGATCAAATAGGTTTAACTCAAATATATCGACCATAAACACCAAAACTTAAAAATGATATCGTTATTCTTGAAATGTAAAACCATAAGCCTCGAAGTTATAACAATCAATCCATTTTTTGTTATCTTGCCTTTGACTCGTCAATCTGATCGGTCAGTGCTGCTCTACATCCAGACTGGCTACATGACGATCCCGTTTCGGAAAAGATCCTCTCAAGCTCCTCACACGTCGCTAGGAGGATTAGAACTTAATTGAATTTCCTGAACAACACTTAACATTACTTTACCACTAAATCAACTGAGTATTAATTAGAACACGCAATTCATTAAAGCACAAATCCGAAATTACCCAACTCGATCAAATCTAACTCAAAGCACACACAACATTATGTGTACGTTTTGTGCAACAACGGAAGAAGCCTTTTTTAAAAAACTTTAGTACTTGGGAACAAACTTGAACCACACAAAAACTTTCACTTTTACCAACTTGGCAGAAGCCTAAACCCACCAAATTCTAACCCCTTTTGATGTGGCAGTGACAAAGCTTCCGAATTGCTTGCCAGCTGAACTGCATTGTGTGATCTACACACTGCTACAACTCAGATATACACAGATTCCGTCTATGAAAACAATTATTCGATCGTACGTTCGATGGACTTGAATGTCGACGCAATTGTCCAACTTGCTCAAATTGAGGAGATCATGTCGACCGATCGTTCAAGTATGAGCAGTAGAAGGCGTGAGAATGTGCGCCTGCAGTATGTATCAGAATGCAAACTCAAATGTCGAAAATGACATGTGTGTGCGTTTTTTGTATGGTTAAGAAGGGTCCAATTTCTTTTTTGAACGAAAATTTCATTTCATTCAAGGGTAAAATTGTATACAAGGTTAAAATTAAATGATATTTTATACTCCCTTCGTTCACTTTTAAATGTCTTTTTAGCGTTTAAAGTTTGTTCACAGATATTTGTCCTTATAGGATTTTAACTTTTAAGGCAATTTATCACATATAATTCATAAAATTTGTATTGGAACTTGGTTATATTGATTTTTCTCTCTCTATCTATTGGTTCTAAAGGGTGACGAGATATTAAATTAAGGGGAAAAAAATAGATTTTTAAAACACATTCAATGATTTTCTTAATATATGTGTAAAATTCTAAAAAGACAAGTAAAATGGAAGGAGTATATATTTGATTTGCTAGAAACAAACTTAATTGGTTTGAGAACTTTTTTTTAATATCCAATGAATGTGTGATGTTGATTAAGGAACGTTATCAAGAATGTTGTTGCTTGTTGTTGTAAGGATATATCCATCAGAGTCCAATTTTCAAATTCAATATATAGGTTTAACGAGTTTTCATCCTAAAATCAATTGATAATAGAAGAATTAGTTCACCTATTTATATTAGGTTGGATTCCTCGCACTTTCAATATGAAATTTATAATTGAGTTCTTAGAAATATTGGTTAAGAAAATGAAAAGTCCGATTTCAATTTGCATGTGATATAATATAGAATAGAGAGGATGATTCAATTTGCCTAGTTTAAAATACCAAGTGGCTACTTTTTTTTTGCAAAATAACGGTTCATTTTGTTTCTATCGGATAATATTAAAAGAAAAAGTGTCAGGTGCGAAAGATGGTTATAATACAAAATACGAAAGTTTTTTAACCGTCCGATTTGCTCCAACTTTTTGCATTGTTACACGCGCTTTCTAATTCTTTTTTTTTTCGCTCCCGCCTTCTTTTTTTCGCTCCAGCTTTTCTAATTCTTTTTTGTTTGTTTGTTTGATGAATTTCACACACTACTTAAATTTCACACTGTAATTTGATTGTTGTTTAATCCCTTGCACTTTTTATTTATTTATTTGCACTTTCTCTTTAACCACTTGCACTTCTGTTTAACAGCTTGCACTTTCGTTCTATTCGCTTGCACTTATTCATTATTCTGATGCACTTTCTGTTCGCTTGCTTGCATTTTAAATATTTTTTAATCTCATATTTGCTTGTACTTTCTGTTCACTTGTTTGCACTTTACTCTGTATTTCCATGCACTTTCTTCATATTGGCTTGCACTTTTCTGTTGTTTAATCCCTTGTACTTTTTTTATTCATTTGCACTTCCTCTTTAACCACTTGTACTTCTGTTTAACAACTTGCACTTTCGTTCTATTCGCTTGCACTTATTCATTATTCTGATGCACTTTCTGTTCGCTTGCTTGCATTTTAAATATTTTTTAATCACATATTTGCTTGCACTTTCTGTTCACTTGCTTGCACTTTACTCTGTATTTCCATGCACTTTCTTCCTATTGGTTTGCACTTTTCTGTTGTTTAATCCCTTGTACTTTTTTTATTCATTTGCACTTCCTCTTTAACCACTTGCACTTCTGTTTAACATCTTACACTTTCGTTCTATTCGCTTGACCTTATTCATTATTCTGATGCACTTTCTGTTCGCTTGCTTGCATTTTAAATATTTTTTAATCTCATATTTGCTTGCACTTTTTGTTCACTTGCTTGCATTTTATTCTGTATTTCCATGCACTTTCTTCTTATTGGCTTGTACTTTCTGTTGTTTAATCACTTGAACCTATCATAATGTGCAAGGAAATAAACATAAAGTGCAAGCAAATAAACATAAAATGCATTCGAATATACACAATGTGCAAGAAGGAAAACATTGTTGACAAGCATATAAGAATAAAATGCAAGCAAACAAAATGTGCATGCGAATATACACAATGTGCAACCAGATAAACAAAAGTGCAAGCAGGAAAACATAAAGTGCAAGCATATAAGAAAAGTGCAAGCAAAAAAAACATAAAGTACAAGCAAATAAACACTAAGTGCAAGCGAACAAAAATAAAGTGCAAGAAAATAAACGTAAAATGCAAGCTTATAAACATAAGGTGCATTTGAAGGCGAGCGAATAACACAATGAGCGAATAATACGGTCTGATTGCCTTTTTTTTGAAATTAATAAAGCGCGTGTGAATAAATAAAGCGTATTTTTCCTATTCTCCCCAGCCGTAGATTTGGCCACGGTGGACGGCTGAAAATCTTTCATATTTTGTATTTTAACAGCCTTTCGCACTCGAACCGTGTCCATATTAAAATATATAAGATATATGTATATATAGTACAAATTATATGGATGTAATTTTTCATGTTTAATGTGTACATATGAATATATTTTGTTAGTATATATATAATATATACATTGTTCTCGAGGCATCTATTGTCATTTGACATTTTTACTTCTAATTTGGCTTTCAACTTCGATATCGTCCAATTTTAATATTATCGGGTAGATTTAGACAAATCCAAAATACTGAGGTTGAATAATGGGTTTGCGTTAAACGATCGAGCCCTAATATCTTTAACTCAATTCATAGATTTAGACAAGTCGTGGTGCTTGATTAAGTCTTTCCAACTTAAATAAAGAAAAAACATTTTTTTATGATTACAAAATCATGAGTTCCTCTTTTCCACTTAAAACGGGCTAGTGACCCTATATATAGACAAAAATAAAGCACACATTTTGCTAATGGGAAAGGGCACTCACGTGATAAGCACGTGGAACTGATTATTCTCTGTTTTCTACTAGCTAGATAGATAATCATTTCAGTCCCAATTACAAATGCTATCGTGCATGATTTGGATTGAATTTCATCAAAATTTGTCAGGTTTGTCCCTTGGGTAATTAGATAGTACTCCGTCTCTTAATTAATATGGAATATTTGTCATTTCGGTTTTTGTGTTCATAGACATATACTAATAAGTTAAAATAAAAAATTATATTTAAAATATTTCGTAAAAAAGAATTAATAAACATTTAGCAAAAAAAATTAATTTAGTGGTTAAAAAATTATTACTAAAAAAGAAGTTATTATATTATGCCCATGGACACACACTAGAAAAAACCTTATCATTTTAGTCTTTTTTTAGCACAATTATTTAAGAAATATAATTATCAAGTTAAAATACTATAAACTTTTTTAAAATTTACAATTTAATAACTTTTCATCTCATTTTTTACCAATGAATGAAGAGTATTTGCATAGAAAATATCAATATGTATAATTTTAATAATATATCTCGTACCTTATCAATAAATCACAATATAAAACTCTAAAATGACAAATATTTTTTAACAAAAATCAAATGCTAAAACGATGCTAATTTTTTAATGGATGGAGTAATATATGAGTTGCACTAGTAGCCATGATTTTTTGCCTCGGAAATTTCCTTTTCCAATAATTACAAAGTTAAAAGAGGGAATGTGCACGTCATATAGATTTGTTACATGAGATTTCATATTTTTCTATCAATGAATGAAGAGTATTTGCATAAAAAATATCAATATGTATAATTTTAATAATATATCTCGTACCTTATTAATAAATCACAATATAAAACTCTAAAATGATAAATATTTTTTAACAAAAAATCAAATGCTAAAACGACGCTGATTTTTTAATGGATGGAGTAATATATGAGTTGCACTAGCCATGATTTTTTGCCTCGGAAATCTCCTTTTCCAATAATTACAAAGTTAAAAGAGGGAATGTGCACGTCATATAGATTTATTACATGAGATTTCAGATTTTTCTACTTCTTAAACTGTTATAAAACCTATTACTTTCATCTTTTCGTCTCTAGTAAATCAGCTGATTTTATCAACGAGCAAAGTTTGCATGATTTCCTTCTTTCCTTCTAGGCATTTTATTCCTCATATTTATTGAAATTACTATTATTTTCAAGTAACTTTATAGGTTGTTGATATGTGCACTCTATAAATTGATTCGCGCGTCAATCCGCTATTAAATGGCGGATAAATTGACTTTTTTGTCCGCTACCTCGTAGAATACAAATTCAATATCCGATCATATATGTCCACAACGTCGTAGAGGATAAAATTAGTGGTTCAATTTGGTCCGCTAAAGTCGAGTACAAATCTTTTCTAATTTTACATCCATCTTGTTTGCTACGATGTTGAGGTCAAAGTAACGGGCTAATATGACTCAATAATTTTTCATTAAATCGGGTCCAATTTTTTCTTGTTTCTTTCGTTTTTATTTGTACTCTACGAGGTAGAGTATAAAATGAACCGCGTTCAACGGGTTCGGATTATTATTTTTTTTGTTTGCTACAAATTCGGATATTTTTTATTTTTTTGTCTGCTACCTAGTTGCAGACAAGATTAAATAAAAAAAAATGGTGCGCATATAATAATTTTTTATAGTGTTCGTACCAATGTCATAATGGAACTACAAAAGTAATCACCCCAAGTCAACTATGACAAAAATATCGAAATACAAAACTAAGACTAAATCATCAAAATAATTAAAAATAGTAAGAATTTATAAAATTAGAAAGGAATGCTAACACGTTTTGAATTAATTTTGTTCTCCTTATTTTTTTCATACGCACTATGTAGGATTTTATAAATAGTATGTTGTTATAAACTAAGAGAAATAGAGAGTTTGAGAGAGGAGAAGAGAACAATAATAGAGTAAATTTGTATTTATTAGGCTTTCAATAAGAGTCTTATATAGGGTTTACAATGTTTGGGGAATAAGTTAACTCTAGGGTTTAGAGAAGCATATCTTATGTATATTCATAAATATAATATTATAACATATGTAGCTTTTTAAATGTTAAAAATTACAAAAACGGTCCCATCAGTATTGTATGTGCAATACACAAATACACAGATGTGTTGGTACGTTGTGCAAACCACAGATGTATAGACACTACAGATATACAAATCCAACATGCTCATTAATCCTGTCTAAGCAAACCAATAACCCACGTTAGGTTTTGACATGCATGGGTTAAATCGATTTATTTTTAAATACATTCATGTAAGCTATGACACTATCCAAGTTTACCGTTAAGTACATATGAAAACAACTATTGGATCGTACGTTCGATGGAGTTGAATGTCGACGCAATTGTCCAACTTGCTCAAATTGAGGAGATCATGTCGACCGATCGTTCAAGTATGAGCAGTAGAAGGCGTGAGAATGTGCGCCTGCAGTATGTATCAGAATGCAAGTTCAAATGCTAGGATGGATCTTTATTAAGTATTCAGATTCAAACTCGAATGTGAAAATGACATGTGTGTTTTTTTTTTGTAGGGTAAGACGGGTCCAATTTCGCACCTATGCTGGTTAATTTTGTTCTTAGGCTATGGTATTTTATATATATTTGATTTGCTCGTAACAAACTTAATTGGTTTGATAACTTTTTTTTTATATATGTGATGTTGTTGGTTTTTGTTGTAGGGCTAGGTCCAATTTTCAAATCCAATATATAAGTTCAGCGAAATTCTATTTTAAAATCAATCAATAATAAAAGAATTAGTTTATCTACTTGAGTTCGTTTGGATATTTCAAATAATGCATTAAATTATATTAAACTGTTAATTTAATGTGATTTAATACAAGATAATGTTATTTTAATACATTATCTTTGATAATTCAAACGGACCCTTATATATTTTGTTTAGATTTCTCAAACTTTCAATATAAAATTTATAATTGAGTTCTTAAAAAAAATAGTCAAGAAAATAAAAAAGTCTGATTCCAATTTGCATGTGATAAAATATACAGGACATTACAATAGAGAGCAATGTTGTTAAAATCAGGATTCTTGGATCGGATCGTAAGAGGGGGTAAGAGGGGTGCAGAATCGGATCGTAAAATCGGATCGTAGGATCGTAAGATCCTACCGAATCAATAAATTATAGCAATTCCAATTTAAGTATGTCATATATTACTCATATGTAATGTTATATAAAAAAAACATTCTTATTAACCATCGATTGTCGCATATTATCATCCATAAACGATAAATGTATTCATAAATACATCATAACAACAACAAAGCCGAGTATAAAGTAGTAATGTTAGAGTGATTACATCTCAAAACAATAAAGTGATGTAGGAATAGGAGAGTCTCACAATTAATCCAAATATTGTCTTCACCAACGAACACATCATCTGACGTAATATAAATATCATATTTATTTACGCCATCATTTTCATTGGATCCAACACTTCATTCTCTTGATTAATAAACTATGAAATCTTAAAGGCTTGATAAATTAATAAAAGCAAATTAAATTAGTATTAGTTGGAAGATCTATGATCCAAAATTATCCATTATAGAGAATGTTCAAACACTTAGTAAGATATATTTCACATAAAACCTAAGCAACTAGTAACTCATTTAGATATACTATCAACAAAATATTATAAATACGTTATTAATGTTCATAATTAACTATGTGATGTAATATTATTAAAAACTATGAAATGTTTTGACAAATAAAAACTATGTGATGTAAGATTACATGAAAAACTATGTAATATAAGATTATTTTAAATATTATGTGATGCAAAACTTAAACACTTTATGAATAAGAAATAATTAAAAAAAAAGTATATTATGTATATCCTCATCATTTTAATCCCTTCCAAGAACATTGAAAAATCCCTCACTGGTGGAAAGAAGAGGGTTTTTTTACATCAATAAGCAATCATCTGCACATTAGGACGAACTAGTTTCAACTTTTTTAAGTTTTTTTTGCTTAAAATTGATAAAAATATGTAAATGGGCTAAATAATGTCTTAGTGAGTCCAATAGTCTATCAATAAGATGGTAAAATTGTCCCAAGTTCATTGAACAACCCAAAACTTGAGAAATTTAAGCAAAAAAACAAGTTTCCCTAGGATCTTACGATTCTGCATAGAATCCCGATTCTACCGATTCTAACGATCCTAGTACGACTCTACCACGTACGACTATTTTCATACGATTTGAGTCGTTTTGTATGTTTTGGATCGTAGAATCGTACGATTCTACGACTCGGATTGCGATTTTAACAACATTGATAGAGAGGATGATTCAATTTGCGTAGTTTAAAATATCAATTTGCAACAAGTGGCTACTTTTTTTTTTCTTCAAAATAACGGTTCATTTTATTTATACCGAAAATATTTGTACATATAATATAAATTATAAGAATATAATTTTTTTATGTTTCATGTGCACACATGAATATGTTTTGTTAGTATATGTATAATTTATAGTGATATATTTACCTCAGGTCATAGATTTAGACAAGTTGTGGTGCTTGAAATAAGTCTTTCCAACTTAAATAAAGAAAAAAACATTTTTATGATTACAAAATCATGAGTTCCTCTTTTCCGGTTAAGGGTGTGTTTGGATTCTCAAAATAATGCATTAAAATATATTATTTTGTATTAAATTGATGATTTAATGCATTATTTTAGGAGATCCAAACGCACCCCAAAACGAGCTAATGACCCTATAGACAAAAATAAAGCACACATTTTGCTAATGGGAAAGGGCACTCACGTGATAAGCACGTAGAACTGATTATTCTATGTTTTCTACTAGCTAGATAGATAATGATTTCAGACCCAATTACAAATGCTATCGTGCATGATTTGGATTGAATTTCATCAAAATTTGTAAGGTTTGTCCCTTGGGTAATTATGCACAGGACAAACCTTACAATAATCAGTTCTATCGTGCATGAAATTCAATCCAAATCATGCACGATAGCATTTGTAATTCAATATCCAAATCATGCACTATAAATTGGGATTGGGTAATCATGCATGATAGAATTGATTATTCTCCGTTTTCTACTAGCTAGCTAGATAATGATTATTCTTTGTTTTCTACTAGCTAGATAGATAATGATTTCAGTCCCAATTACAAATGCTATTGTGCATGATTTGGATTGGGTAATCATGCACGATAGAACTGATTATTCTTTGTTTTCTACTAGCTAGATAGATAATGATTTCAGTCCCAATTTATAGTGCATGATTTGGATTGAATTTCATCAAAGATGTGTATAATTTGAAGTATCGCCAGCGCAACTCATCTATATTACTATCTTTGAAACGAAACTAATCATACACATCTTTTGATGAGTTGCGCTGGCGATACTTCAAATTTTACACATCTTTTGATGAGTTGCGCTGGCAATACTTCAAATTATAAGGTTTGTTTCAGCGCAACTCATCTAGATAGTAATATAGATGAGTTGCGATGACGATACTTCAAATTATACACATCTTTGAAACGAAACTAATCATTCAAAAAAGTATACCAACTGCAGCCCACAAAGTGTGATTTTTGGCCCCCAAAATTTCCTTTTACAATAATTATTACAAAGCTAAAAGAGGGAATGCACATGTCATATAGATTTGTTACATGAGATTTCAGATTTTTCTACTTCTTCTTAAATCCTAATTATTAATTTTTTGGGTAAAAAAAACCTAATTATTTGATTAAATTGTTATAAACCCTAGTTTTGTTTATTATTTTCATCTTTTTCGTCCCTAGTAAATCAGCTGCTTTTATCATCGAGCAACGTTTACATGATGTCTTTCTTTTCATTCTAGGCGTTTTACTATACTTATTGAAATTACTATTTCAAGTAACTTTATAGGGTGTTGATATGTACACTCTATAAATTGATTCGCGTCCCAATCCACTATTAAATGGCGAATAAATTGATTTTTTTTGTCTGTTACCTCGTAGAGTACAAATTCAATATCTGATCAGATTTGTCCACAACGTCGTAGAGGATAAAATTAGTGGTTCAATCTGATCGCTAAAGTCAAGTACAAACTTATTTCGGTTTTACATCCATCTTATTTGCTACAATGTTGAGGTCAAAGTAAAGGGGTAATATGACTCGTTTTTCATTAAAAAGGGTCTAATTTTTTCTTATTTCTTTCGACTTTTTATAACTCGGTAGAGTATAACATGAACCGCGTTCAACGGGTTCGGGTTATTATTTTTTGTCCGCTATAAGGTAAAGTACATA
Organism: Rheum nobile; assembly: GCA_027886185.1. Taxonomy (NCBI): domain Eukaryota; kingdom Viridiplantae; phylum Streptophyta; class Magnoliopsida; order Caryophyllales; family Polygonaceae; genus Rheum; species Rheum nobile. The sequence goes on along the minus strand of WOAB01000669.1, from coordinate 339,935 downwards.
TTCGAATATTTTTTTATTACAAATTAAGTTAGATAAAAACAATGGTGCGCAAATAAATTTTTATAGTGTGCGTACAAATGTCATAATGGAACTACAAAAGAAATCATCCCAAGTCAACTATGACAAGAATATCGAAATACAAAGCTATAAAAAAAAATTGTAGTCTTGATACTAACACGTTTTGAATAAATTTCGTTCTTTCTATTTTTTTTGTAGTCTTGATTCAGCTTGCAGAGTTGATCGATACTATTTTTATACGACTACTAGACGTCATTTTCACTTTCTCAAGGATGCTTACATTTTGTTGTTGCAAAAAATGCGTAATTTGACTGGTTAATTACATCACGTACCTACATATATAGTAACAGAATTAATTACATACAATTATGCATGTGACAATCGATTAATTGGTTTGTAGCACATCTTTGACCAATCAATAAAATTATGATATTAAAGTAATTACACTAACAATTATATATATATAAAAAACTTAATTCAAAGCTAAAAATAGCAATGCCAACTAAATTTGTAAAGATGTCTCGCTCAAATCTTGCAAAATTATGAATATGCTCCCTTTCTCTCGAGCTAGATTGCAATGATTGAAAAATTGAAAAACAATTAGAAAAAAACAAAGATTTAAGAAGATAAAGGGGTACGAAATGGTATTATTGTAATATATAGTGGTAAAATAATATCATGATAAGCTAGCTGTTGACATGACACAGAAAGAACAATCCCTAACTATTCTACAAAGCTTAAAGACAATCAAAGTGCCACATTGTGCGCCTTGCTTTTGGTTTGTCAAATATTTAAACAATTTAAGAACATCCAATTTCAAAAAAAAAAAATACATAAAACCACCAATATATTCATGTACTTCAAATTCAACAAGGTCCGTTTTTTTTGCAGCTTTTAATCCCCAAAATGACATTCTTCATATACAACGTACGAATACGATACATGAAAAATACTAAGAAGATAATTCATTGTCACTAGCCAATCTATCAATCCAAATCCAATTCAATGTTTCCTTACTTTTCTTTTCTACTTTATATTGTTGTTGTTGTTGTGTCAAATCTGCATATTTTGTTTCAACCCTTTTGATCATACGATTGCGCGTCTCCTATACATGAATTATGCAAAAGCTAATGTCATGATCAGATGATTCTTCTTTTGCCAAAGGATCATATTGTGACATAAGCAAAGGCAACAAAATGGAGGTGAAAAACTCTCAACTTTATCTCAAGATGTGCACATATCTATATAGTAATCACTACTTTCTTATCAAGATAAAAGGAGGATCACACCAAGAGGAAATTTTTAAGCAACAACAACCAATCATCATAATCATAATATATATGAAAGTATAAATATCGACACTCGCTCTCGAATACAGCCTGCTTATACGCGTGGACAGTTATTTTACGCGCGAGTACTAGCTCCCAAGGCTCCACTTGTTAATTGGCAAAATATCATGGACAATATTGTTAATATCTTCCCATCTTTTGGCAAGATTCAGCTCCATTTCCCTCGTCCCTTTTATTTGTTTGCTTTCGCCTTTAGCTTTGTGCAACAACAACAAAAAAGGTTAATAATTCATTTAAAGAAAGGTTTTTTCTAGTGTGTGCCCATGGGCACACTCTAAGAACTCATTTTTTGGCAATTATTTGGTTAGCCACTAGTTTAATCTTGTTTGCTAAGGGTTTATCAATTCTCTACTAAGAAATATTTTGAAGATAAATTTCATATTTAAGCTTGTTAGCATGTGTCTATGGGCACATACTAGAAAAACCGTTAAAGAAAAGATACTTGTCTAGGAGTTGAAGCATATGAAGGAGCCAAATGTAGATCCTCCTTATCCATTACAATCTGCACAAAATTTGTAGCTAAAGCTTATAAGTTATAACCAGAATAGCAAAAGAATAAGAGAACGAAATTGTTGGCTTATACTAATTTTTCAAGATTCGGGGATATATATTAGATAGTATATCTCGTACATATCTTTAGTTAGTTAGAATATATTATATTTACCTTATGTAAAGTTATCTTTCCTTGTTTTTAGATAGATTATTCAGTTTACTTATTCTGCAAGTATTAGTTTTGTAATTGTTCATTGGCATAATTTTTCCAATAGCTTCTTTACAAGGATTCAGATAGAAAGAAAGAACATACAATTATATATAATTGTTAAAACGGTTTTTCTAATATATGCCCTTATGGCATAGGTTAAGAAGTTTTTTTTAAGAAACTAAAACCCTATATGGAATGCTTTAATCCTTAGACAAAATATGAAAATTCTCTAAATAGGAAACATTGACAAAAATATTTCCAAAATAAGGTTTTTTACCTATGCACTAGGTGCATACCGTTGTTAAAATGTGTTATATCAATCAAGTGAACTAACAATCTAATTGTTTCCTCTTCTCTTTACATCCAAACAAGTCATAAGCAAATTTTTTTTAAAATAGAATACCTTATGGATCCAAGTGCTATTTCACCCACTATTAACAATCGAACCACCTTAATTTGAATGTGTGAGTAGATGGACCTAATATTGGAGCACAAAGAATCTTGTGCAAAGCAAGCTATTCCCTCAATTGATAGTCCAAAAAGGTCCAAGGCCCAAAAGTTGTTGCCATATAATAAAGGCCCAAATCTATTTGGAACCCAAGGCAAAAGCCCATGGCCCAAAGACATGTCCAATACTACAAGTTATAGCTAAACTTGCTTTCAATCCATTACCACAAGAAGATGTAGTGTAAGAATGTTGTACATAATTGTTCATATCTTGAAACACATTATCAGCAATCATATTGATGAATCAGTAATATAACTGTGAATCACAACGACATGACAGATCGACAGCCCATAATTGGATTTTTGAAACACATTCTCAGCAATCATGATTGATGATTGAAACCTTCATCTAAAGTTATATGAAAGTAATAGCTAGAACAAAAAACAACTGAGGATGACTTACTATTATACTCCGTAGTCCGTAGGACAGTGAGGGCCCAAAGGGGCGACCGCCTATGGCCCATCGGAGAAGGGGGCCTAAAGTTAATACTGAATTATTATTATATATGTTTTTTTAATATTAGTACACAAAGTAATATTTGGTTCAATGGTAAAAGAGTGTGAGTTTTTTTTTATAATTAAAAAGGTTGTGGGTTCAATCCTTATATCTTACTATTTTTTAATTTAAATTGTAGGTCATCTTTTTCTTTTATTTTAAAAATTAAATTGTTAAGCTTTTGATTTCTTATTATTTTTGAACGTGAATGGGTCCCCTTTCTTTTCTTCTTCAAAACTTAACTTTCACTGTCTATATTTTAGTTTATTAATATAATTTTTTAACTAATTTGTTGGTATATTTCCTTGACAAATACAAGAGAATTTTTTTTATATATACTTATATTATTTGTATATCACCTATCTTAATTTTATAAAATTTTCACTTAATGTTGTAAATGTGGGGCTAGTTTTATGGTATAAATATATAAGGACTTTTAATAAAAATCTTCCTTAGATTTTTTATATCTCACACATTTTATTTTCAAATTGTTTCACTTAGTTTTGCATATGGATAAATTTCCAGTTTAGTTGTACATAAAAAAAATCACTTCCTTTCCTCGACAAATCTTTCTATGAATATTATTGTGATTCGATCAACATATTTTAGTCAAATTACATACTTTTACCCAATTTTATAGAAACGTTTTTTAAAAATAATTATATGATATATTTGTTAGGGCCTTGATTTTTGTTTCGCCCCAAGGCCCACCAAAGTTTAGGACCGGTAATGTGTAAGAGATTCACTACTATAAGAATTTAACATAATTGACGGAAACTGTGTAATAAGACTTTTTTTTTTTAAGTTGTTTTTTGTAAGGATGCGTTTTTTCCTTTGAAAATATTTGGAAAATATTTTAGAAATGCATATCTAGTTATATGTTGTGCTTGAACTCGAGTATTTGTAAGAAACTTGCTACAACAACTCTCATTTCTTATATGCTCCACTACACTCCACATTTCTATTTTTTTTGCCTTTATCTTACAAATTTGTTACATTTTAATAATGTCTTTTATGTATAAAATAGAACAATAAAAATCATCCTTAACCAAAATAACAACACACCTACCTAAAACGATTTAGTATAAAAAAGAAACTAAAAATATAAACATAATTGAATTTATGCTACCAATAGTTGAAGGGTTTACATCGTCCATAAAATAGTTTGCTTTATTTTTTACTAACAATCAGTCGTCCTAAATCGATTGTCTTTGTCCTCCTTCTAGTGAAAGCTACTGGTGCATGATGTAAACAATCGATACCTCAATAGTGCTATTAGATTATCCAATTCTCTGACATCTTCACATAAAATTAACCTATTTCGATCAAAAGACAACTATATTAATAAATTTAAACTGATATATGTAAGTATTGTAGACTACAAAAGAGATCCAAATACATATAATTAAGGATAGTTTACCGTGAGGTGGATATATACTTGCATCATCGACAATCGAGAATCCTCATTCACATCTTTAACTTAATAATTATGCTTACTTCAGTGACCATGTCTTTTTAAGGTGTTGCCCACTATCTTTCAAGCTTCACTATATGGCTTTCTAAAGCTAATTTCCATGTAGAAGAATGAGATGATGGAAACCCAGAGTAAATGAACGGAATACCACCGTTTTCGCCCTTTTATAGATGAAAATATTACTTGGAAAGTGAAGTCATTTTGACATATAACCGTTTAGACATCTTGACTATAATTTGTTTCCAATCATTCATTGTGTACTAAATATGGGAGTTACGTGTAGTAATTGGATAATATTAAAATAGGAGTAAATGAGAGCAAAATATAACGTATACAGTATGTAGTAACTATCACTAATTGAGATTTAGGTTAAAAAATGAGTCATAACCAAAAGAGTAGTCCGTACGTAGAGGCAAGATTTAGCTGAAAAAAGTGTGTGATGGGAGGGAATAATTACTTACAAATAGTGCTCATTTTTATATATACACATAATTATGCTATGGTATATTAAAATAAACAAAGAAAATTTTAATTACTTAAATTACAAAGTAGCCTATAATTATACTTATGTATTTTATATTGGTTTATAAACCCTATAGTAAAAATCGATCGGAAAATCTAACATATTATATACATAATATATACTAAGGGTGATAAACTAATCCTACATGCAAACTATAACTTTAGGCCTATTTAAGCCATTGATTTTGTCTTTAAAAGTTAGCATTCAATGACCTAAAATGCTAACTTTTAGATATATATAGATAGAGGAACGCTCCAGTAAAACGAGAGTTATGGTAAAACGGAAGTACTAATCTGGAGCGTTGGATTGATGGTGATGGATGGTTGGATGAATATGTTATATAATAGATATGATAGGGGTGTAACTACCAAATCTAACCTAATATGGCAATTAATCAAATTTTAATTAACAAAAAAAAATTAAATGGGTTGTTACAGGAGAGAGAAAGAGAAGATTATTCTCTTTCCTAATCGTCTTCAACGTACAACCATTCCTTCCTCCATTGATGATATTCTTCAACGTACAGCCATTCCTTTGCAATTTTATAGATATTCATACAACCAGTAATCGATATTCATTCAAAATGTTTTGATTTTATGTAATTTTGAAATCGATATTCATATAAGCAATATTCGATATTCATTAAAATAGTGTCGATATTCAAGTTTTAATCCGCATATGATGATTATCAGTTATATGAATTAGGCGATATTCATACAAACTGTACTGATATTCGTGTGTTAATTTCAAGCTTTTAGAAATAATTCATGATCTTCAAAACTTTGTGTTTGTATCTGGTGAATATCGCAAATCCAATTTTGAATATCGACTACTCAACGCATGAAACCTACATCCAACATGAATATGAAATCATACAATTTGAATATCAACTACTCAACGCATGACACTTAAATCCAACATGAATATCAAAAGAATGTGTATGAATATCACAATAAATAATTTGAATATCATATATAAAAACGTGAATATCAACGATAAATAACTCATACAACACCATCAACAAACATAATCTGAATCCACGTGAATATCAACATTACTATAATGAATAACACCACAGAGAAACTGAATATCATACATACAATATCTAAATCATAAATATCAAAACACATAAATTATAACACTATGAATAACAACACTGTTAACATGAATATCAATGATAAATAACTCATACAACACCATCAACAAGTAGAATCTGAATCCACGTGAATATCACATTATTATAATGAATAACACCACACAGAAACTGAATATCATATATACAATATCAAAACAAATAAATTGTAACATTGTGATTCTGTGAATAACAATACTGTTAACATGAATAACAATGCAGATATGAGCGGAAATGGCTGTAGACGTGAAGGGGCTTGGAGGCCAAGCCGGGGAGTCTGAAACATCGTAGATCGGGGCAAGAAAGGGTTCGTCTAGGCTCAGATCTGGGTTCGGGTAGATCGGGACAGTGGGCAAAGGTTCGGCTAGGCTCAGATCTGGGTTCGATCGGGTAGATCGGGGCGGGTTTGGCCTTCCGGCGGCCACGAGCACCGAGAACACGTGATATGATCAAGGATCGAGGGGCTCTCGGTGCAAAGAATTGCTCTTCAACTTCTGCAAGAATTGACAACAACTTTCCAGAAATCCAGTGTGAGTTCAACTGGATCGTTCTCTTTCGTCTGGACTCGTAATTGGATGATTCCAACTCCCAGAGTTAGATCTAGAAGTCTAATTTTGTCCCTCAAAATTTGAGAATTTGATGAGTTGTGAATCAAACGATATGGCGTTTTAACTGAGAGGTCGCTGAGATTTTCGGGAAGGAATTCAGCGAGATGAGTTTATGGATGAAGGACGTGAAGATGGGGATGGGTTGATAGAGGGATATGCACCTAACACCCTTGTCGATAGCCAAAATGAATTCTAGAGAGAGTAACGTACACGGAGAAGAGAAATTTGGAAAGTGAATAATATGGGTAAAAGAAATCCCTAATATCATGGGATTTGGAGGAATTGTGTGTAGGTGAATCCACCGGCCTATTTTACAACCTTCTAGATTAAATCATGACCATCAATTCTATTTTCATCCAACGCTCTAGATTAGTACTACTGTTTTACTCTAAAAGGCTGTTTCACCAGAGCCAAATTCTATATAGATATAGATGGTTATTTTTCATGCTTAATAGAAATATAAATTAAACTATGTTAAAAATTTAACGTGAAGATATAAGAATTATACAACGATATGAAAATAAAGACTTTTTAATTGATTAATATGTAGTAATTATATATAATTGTAAATCAAAAACTTTGTATATTATATAGACAATTATAGATTATTAATATAATTGTTAATATATGAAATTGTCACTTTAGTACTTTTTGGATTTGAGAAATTGTTTAAATTTTGTGCTAAATAAATAAGGCATGAAATGAAAAAAAAAACTAATTCATCTTTAAAAGTTAGCATTCAATGACCTAGAATACTAACTTTTAAATATATATATATATAGATGGTTGTTTTTAATGCTTAATAGAAATATAAATTAAACTATGTTGATAATTTAACGTGACGATATGAAAATGAGGACTTATTAATTAATTAATATGTAGTAATGTATATAATTGTGAATCAAAAACTTTTTTATATTATATAGAAGATTATATATTATTGATATAATTGTTAATATATAAAATTGTCACTCTAGTACTTTTCGAATTTGATAAATTGTTTAAATTTTGGGCTAAATAAATAAGGCAAGAAATAAAAAAAATCATCTTTAAAAGTTAGCATTCAATGACCTGGAATGCTAACTTTTAAATATATAATATAGATGGTTGTTTTTCATGCTTTTAAGAAATATAAATTGAACTATGTTGAAAATTTAACGTGAAGATATAAGAGTTATACAACGATATGAAAATGAAGACTTTTCAATTGATTAATATGTAGTAATTGTTTATAATTGTGAATCAAAAACTTTTTATATTATATAGAAGATTATAGATTATCAATATAATTGTTAATATATGAAATTGTCACTTTAGTACTTTTTGGATTTGAGAAATTGTTTAAATTTTGGGCTAAATAAATAAGGCATAAAATGGAAAAAAAAACTAATTCATCTTTAAAAGTTAGCATTCAATGACCTAGAATGCTAACTTTTAAATATACTAGCAATCGAAGCCCGTGCTCCGCACGGACTGTTTGTATAATTTTTTTTAAAAGTTTTGGCTAGAAGTATTGTTGTAATTTTTAATTGAAGTGGAAGTTCGGTTTTGTAGGGATGTGTTTCATATTGTAAGAATTTTGGTGTTCAAAATTGAAGAAATGTATATGTTCTTTATTTTTTTAATGTGTAGTAGATGCGTTCATTCCATAACAGGCAAACATATTTATCAAGCAAAAACATTTTGAGTGTTTTAGATTTGGTTTATATATAGCAGTGAAATAAAGATTCTAGAACCAGACAAAGGTGAAGTTAGTAGGTTTTAATTTCTTATAGTGAAATACAACATGTTTTATATAATGGGATGACCAATTTTTTTTAGGATTTTGTGTGCTTATTTGAAGTTATCTGTTACTAATAAATGTATATATTTAATACCAAAAGGTTATTTTCATAAAGCATGGAAATTATTGTATCATTTTTAATTGATTTTTGTTTTTTGTCATAAAATAAGCTCTAGTATTTTTTAGAATTTGAGTATTGTAATTTGGTAGTCTATAAAATTCAATTCTTAATGCATCACAAAGTGAAATTATTGTGTATCATCTCTAGTGCTTAATTAAAATATAAAACATAGTAACTTTAGCAGAATTATTACAAAACCCTCAATAATGAAATAGAACAATTTCTTAAGAAATACAATTAAAGGCTCTATTAAATATTATTGACAACCACAATCAAAATTAGCCAATTACAAATCGTGAATGAGGTAGAATCGTAATTTTGGAGGGAAAAAACAGGCGGTATCTAATAAATCCAAAAATAATACGCGTTAATGAAAACTTATAATTTAGATATCACAAAAACAATAATATATTTTGACTCGTGTTTCGTACAGGTTCAACCCTTTAAGTATATATGTAAGTTATGAACTTTACCCAAAAATATATAGAAATTAAGGAACTGTAATAGGTAGCAATTGAAGCGTTATTGTATTATAGTTTTGAGGGGATTCCACTCAATCTCCCAAAACCGACGTCCACATGTCCTTTCCTCTCTGATAGCCCACCATCGCATCTGTGAGCTGCGACAGGGAGTTGAACAAAGGCAACGGAAGCTCCAAAGCACCGTCTTTTCCGCATTTTTTTCCCACCGGGAGCTGATCTGAACAATGGCTGAGATGATTAGGGTAGGCAGCGCAGTCGTAGTTGGTGGTTCCATCGCCGACGACCCTGATTAGGGATTCAGCGTATTGGGTAGAGAAATGGTAGATTGTGTGTAGCCCATTTCAGATCGCCCTTTGTCGCCTCGACCAGAAATTTGTACGGCTATCATATCATTGTCCCCGTGCTGTGATTTTCCTGTTGCTTCCTTTGTTCAATTTAAATGAAATAGACGCCAATTTGTCCAATTTCTAGGAAAACGCTCAGGAGAGGTAAGGTTTGACACACACTAAATTTGGGCGTAAGAACCCTTCTACTAAATATTTCTTTCACCCCTCTACTATAAATGTGATATTGGTTGACTCTTGTATACACCTCACTTAGAAGAAGGGTCTTATCTTCTTAAGTTGAAAGATTAGAAGCAAATCTAGGTCAAGTATTGTGTATTAGTTGCAGTGGCCTTCATAGTTTGCACTTTCTTGAAGCTGGTTATTCATTTGGAAGGTTGCTTCCTCTTCTGTATACTTGTTTCTTAATATATGTGGCTGTTGGATATTGTTTCACTATTGAATCTATCTATAATCTGATTCTTCCCCCATTATGGCTATAATTGTATGATCTTACCCAATGGTTTTCTTGTTTCCAGCTATTGGTGGATTGGACTTTGGGAAAGAATCCGATTGTCTCTAGTGCTGCTCCTCGGTTCTTGAATTCTGAGGTCCAAATGATGTTGCTAATTTGTTGTCTTTGTTTGGGCTTGCAGCTGAACATGCAAAGGCAGCTCTTCCAAAAAAATGTAGGCATGCAGTAATATGAGGTATTAGAGTTTTTTGTTTGTTTCTATTTCGATTTTACAATCAACAATATCCAGCAGCCGCATAATGGGTCACTCATTAATCAACAAACGGGAGAGTTTTTTGTTAGAATACAATCAACAAACTGAAAGGTGACACATAATCCTACTTGCTGTGTTGACTCACATTTTATGTTACTGTTTAGCTTTCAAACTGTATATTATTAGAATCTTTAGAGAGCGATGCTCGAGTTTTTTCTCCAAGTAGACCAAATGCGGAAAACACGTTTCTAAGAAAGGTTTAAATGCACTCATGCAGCAATGATCAATGATCAGCTATTGCTATATATACAAATAGATCTAGCTTTGTAGTTAAATTTGGAAATGTTTAACTTCATTCACAGACAGAATAAATCCATCTTTCAGCTTCACTGTCAATAATCAGACAATTCCACAGGAAAGAAATAGTAGATTTTGACTGATTCATTCCGCATCAATCAGACAATTCGATCAAAATTAGCAGCATTCTATTTTAGAAGCATATGAGTATCAAGTGTAAATAACATGCTGTCAGTTGCTTTCCTTAGATGTTGCGCATCGATAGTATTGCTGAGCCAGAACCTGGAGATTAGAAATGAGGTAATTATATGACGAACACATGTTGGAAGCTGATAATTGAATTTTGTTAGCGGGATTGAAGCGAACCTATATGTGTGATTTGTTGTTGTTGTTGTTGCTTGATCTATCCTTGAGTGTCTGAATAGCGTACAAAATACACCTGATGCTGGGTGATACTGTTTCTGAAGAATTCCTGTCTAAGTTTTAAGGGAGTGGCAACATACACCTGATGCTGTTTCTGAAGAATTCCTGGCTCATATGAATGGCCTACCTTCTTATACCAAAAAATTTAAAGATGAACAGCTCTATTTCCCGAAAGGATGTGTTTCAACTTTCATGGTATGAAGTTGTTCTTTTTATCTTGAAAAGCTGGTCTTTTGAATTTGATTTTTTCCCAACTGGAAACTATTTCAACAAGCTAAGATTTTAATTTTTGTTCACTCCCCCCCCCCCCCCCCCCAACTTTTTTAGTGAAGTCTTCCTAATATATTTCTTGGAGATGGATTCTTAGTATTTAACAACTCAAGTTTGGGGCTTGTAGTAAATTGCACCCGAGTGATAAGGTTTGTGACGAATTCCTCCCTAAGTTTTAAGGCAGTGGCAACATACACCTGAGGGTCTTTTCTTCAAGTAAAGTTTGTATTTTTGACAAAAAAGGATGATTTCTCCTTTGGATTTCATGTCTACATTATAGAAACATTTTATACTGAGGCTTTGTTCATTAACTTTCACAGTCACCCGCGGCTGAACCGAATTGTAGAAAGATGTTATAGAACTTTATGCTAAAGATCCTAAAATTAGGTCTTTTGTGTTGTTTATATATACATATATCTATTGAGACAGAAAGCTAAAGGATGTGGAATTATCCAAAACTGAACTTCATTGGTATGCACTTGTCCAAATGTGGATTGTATTGGACTTTTAATCTGATTCTTCTTCACTTTTGTTTTGGTTGGTAGGCTATTTACTGTGAAGCAATTGCAATGGTGGAAGAACACCAACACACCTTATCCGTTCCTAACCCACAGGTTGGCTTGAAGAGTGCTCCTCAGGTCTGAAGTCTATCCTTAAGGTGTTTTTTGTAATAAATTTGTGAATATCTAAATGATTGATTCATGTGTTTTTTGATATTTTCTATTGTTGGGCAGTCGTATGCAGACTGATATTGCTTTAATACAAACCTAGGAATTTCATATGTGAAATGCTTTTAGCTATAATCCATATGGTCAAAAGGGGTATCGTACAGAAATATAAATCTTGCTGCAGTGTGGTGTTGCTTAGAAGTTTATAGATATAAATATGATTCCATGTGAATGTGATGCCTCATATTCATACATGTTGCTGTCGAAATTTCATTCCTGATCTAAAATGTACAACCAATGTAGATCAGTTAAACATCTCATACAAAAAATGGTATTGCTAAAATGTGTAGGATCCTACTATCTTGATCTTCCAAGGACTCCGAAAAATCTAAAGCTGAACAACTCTCTTTCCCGAAAGGATGTGTTTCAGCTTTCAAGGTGTGAAGCTGTTCTTTTTATCTTGAAAAGCTTATCACTTTCATTTGAATTTGATTTTTTCCCAACTGGAAACTATTTTAACAAACTAAGATTTTAATTTATGTATATATGCACTACCAAAAACATAATTGAAAAGGATTCTTGGTCCTCTTATTTTTTTTCCTTCCCAAATTTGTATATATGCAGTATCAAAACGTAATTGAAAAGGTAGAGTAGAAGGTAGAGTAGAATAATTTTACCAATCCTATCTACATCAACCTAGTATTACAACAAGCTTAAGCTCTTTAGACTATTGTACTTCAAACCAATGTTAACAATTTTCTTCAGCATTTACCTTGAATTGGTATTGAGCACCAAAAACAAAGAACAATCTCCACACTCCTGAACTGCACTGAACCTCAGATTTTCCCATTACCAGATCTTACAACAAAGGGCTCAGATACCAAGGCTTGCAACCTTCTTTATACAAAGCAAAGAAAAGCCTCCTACAAAAGAAGACACACAACACACTGCACACTGCACACAACCAGGTTTATGTTACCATTTTTATTCGGAACTGCGAGCTGTTTCTCTTCCAGATTTCCATATTCCTGGAATAAAAAGGATGCCTATAGAAGAACTATGTGTACAGGTATTCTAGTGTTATAATTCTGTATCATAAAAGTTAAGAGTGATTGTATAAGAGTCATAAGACCACCTGCTGGCTGCTCAGCAGTAATATTTTGCCAAACCACCGCCTATCCTTTATATGCTTTCTGCTTGTGCCATTGCTACAGCAGATCCCTTCTTGTTGTTGGGGGGGAGCAGTTGATGCAACAGATCCGTTCTTGTCCGTGGAAGAAGCCATGGTGTAGAGACGGGAGCAAATGGAAGTCAGGGAATCTGATGTTATGGCCAACCGTATTTATAGGCGCAAGGATGAGGAACACCATTGATGTAGGTGTAGGTGAAAGGTCAATCGTTTACTTCATTACATGCCTCTTCATCGTCCCTACTTAATTCTCTTAATTAAATGGAGGTAGGTGTAGGGTTTAACTTTGTTTGAACGTTAGCAGATAGTTAGCACATGCTTGTTGGGCCAAATGTTACAATTAAGGCCAAGTCTCGTATTGTTTTTCTAAATTTCCCTTAACACCTCATAATCAGCGTGTAAATTAATCTCATATTGGCGGGCCTTTTGGGCCAATTTTAACATAAGACATTTGGGCCCATTTAGCCATTAACATGTATTACGTGTTTTATTTTATAGGGATGGCCCATTAAAGCATTAAGTTGTTTATTTTTTTAAAATTTTAGGGGCTTAAAAGTTAGCATTCAATGACAAGAATGCTAACTTTTAAGTAGATATAGATATAGATGGTTGTTTTTCATGCTTAATAGAAATATAAATTGAACTATGTTAAAAATTTAACGTAAAGATATAAGAGTTATACAACGATATGAAAATGAGGACTTTTTAATTGATTAATATGTAGTAATTGTATATAATTGTGAATCAAAAACTTTGTATATTATATAGACGATTATAGATTAAATATAATTGTTAATATATGAAATTGTCACTTTATTAATTTTTGGATTTGAGAAATTGTTTAAATTTTGTGCTAAATAAATAAGGCATGAAATGAAAATAAAAACTAATTCATATTTAAAATTTAGCATTCAGTGACCTAGAATGCTAACTTTTAAATATATATATATATATAGATGGTTGTTTTTCATGCTTAATAGAAATATAAATTGAACTATGTTGAAAATTTAACGTGACGATATGAAAATGAGGACTTATTAATTGATTAATATGTAGTAATTGTATATAATTGTGAATCAAAAACTTTTTATATTATATAGAAGATTATATATTATTGATATAATTGTTAATATATAAAATTGTCACTCTAGTACTTTTCGGATTTGATAAATTGTTTAAATTTTGGACTAAATAAATAAGGCAAGAAATGAAAAAAAAATCATCTTTAAAAGTTAGCATTCAATGACCTAGAATGCTAACTTTTAAATATATAATATAGATGGTTGTTTTTCATGCTTTTAAGAAATATAAATTGAACTATGTTGAAAATTTAACGTGAAGATATAAGAGTTATACAACGATATGAAAATAAAGACTTTTCAATTGATTAATATGTAGTAATTGTTTATAATTGTGAATCAAAAACTTTTTATATTATATAGAAGATTATAGATTATCAATATAATTGTTAATATATGAAATTGTCACTTTAGTACTTTTTGGATTTGAAAAATTGTTTAAATTTTGGGCTAAATAAATCTATAAATATATAAAGTAGAGAGAAAGGACAATTAATGCCCTAAACATTTCAATCTGCAGCCCAATAACAGTCCATAATCCTAGCAAATATAACATCAATGTATTACTTGGAAAGGCCCAATAATTGGCCTAGCAAAATTAAGCCCAATTTGAACAGCCCAATATCATTGCAAATATAACGCCAATCTGCAAGGCTTGCTCTTATTGGCCCAATAACAGTCTGCTAATGCAACGCACCATATTCGAATAGATTTAATTATCTCTACTGGAAGATATGAAGGCTCAATTTCAGCCATCTGCAAGGCAATAGCATTCCATAATTAGGTCCCATTTAGTAGGCATGAATAGGCAGCAATTACACCAAATATAACGGTAATTAATCCCAATTAGAACAGCCCAATAACAGTGCAAATATACCGCCCATCTGCAGCCCTAAACATTTAAATGTATCATCTCTACTGGAAGATATCACGGCTCTATTTCAGCAATCTTCAAGGCAATAACATTCCATAATTATGTCTCATTTAGGAGGCATGAATAGGCAGTAATGACACAAAATGTAACGGTATACAGGGGCTGTAATATGGTTTTCAATTTTCAAATTACAAACAGCTCAGCGAGGCCATTCATCTACACCTATACTAACACCCATAACTACATTTGACCCCAACAAAATGTGTAACGATTTACCTTAAATGTGGTGAGTAAGTACTCCTTTAGAGTCAGCAAATTAAAAGACATTTATAGCCATTTATGTACAGGTATTAAGAGGCCATCCAATTTTGAAACCCCTTACCTTAGTAACCCGATATAAAACCTGCTCATTCAGGCATAGAGCCATATCCAGCCTCCATCTATTACCTTCCGTACACACACCCAAAATTTGTTGCGCAGTCCCTCTTTAATCTGCAAAGTAAGCCAGAAAGAAATCATGAGTTTTGCACATCTAAATCAGTTGGGGGAAGGTGCCGCAGCCAACATTCAAGTAATGGTATGCCGTAAATGGGATGTTTTCACTAGGATGGGCACCTACATCAGCACCGATTTTGTTCTATCTGATGAAATGGTATGTATGCACTTCCTCTATGTTGTGTAGTCATTTATGCTAATTCCTTTATTCTTTTATTGGAATTTTTAAAAAAATTTCCCCAATGTTTTATAGGGAAATGTCATTCACTGCACTACAAAAAGCAACGTAGCCCATCGTTTCATAAACAAGCTAGAAGAGGGCTTTGTCTATAACGTAAAAGACTTCAATGTGGTGCCTAATAAGAAGGAATTTTGTATTGTTAGAAACAACAACAACATGATTGAACTTCATGGAGGCTCTATGGTCAAAAAAAATCCCAAATAGCAATCATGGTTTTCCCCTATATCCTTTTGATTTTACTGAAATCAAAAACATTCGCCTTTCTGAAGCTAACAACCTCATTGGTAAGTACCAACTAATTCCTACACCTTTGCTGAAAACTTCCTAATGTACCCGACTAAGTTTCTTTGGGCTTTCCAGAGGTTATTGGCTATGTGACTGGTGTGGGCATGCAGAAAACAGTTGGGACGCCAACTAGACAAAGAGGTGTCTCAAAGACTCTTGATTTTCACCTACAATCCAACACGTAAGCTTAATTGTTGTCATCTATAGTAGTTTATTCTCCTTCATTCATCTCATTACCCAAATTCTACTGAATCTGGACTGCATTCTGGTCGTAGTGGTGAAAGTATCAAAGTAACACTCTGGGACAAGCTAGGAGATGAACTACTGGAAAGGAAAGCAAATCAGGAAGGGCTTTATGCTGTTATATTAGTTGCAATGCATGTGAAGGAATTCAAACGTACGAGGGATTATACTACCATTCTATTTTGCTTCACATGCTAATGCAGTATTCTTGATTGCTGAACGTTTCTATGATTTGCATGCAGATGAAGTCTACATATCGAGCACTCCCTCTACACTACTTTATGATTCTACAAACATCCCTCAACTGGTTGAATTTAGAAACCGCAACATGTAATTCTGCGTACTAATGCATATTTAAAGATTCATCATTACAAACATGTAAAGTGAGGAGCTAAGGAGCAAAATGGATAAATACTCACCGTTATTTCTTGCTTGCTTGCGTGTGCAGAAATGGTTTAGTTGTCGATGGACTCCCTGCAGACCAAGGACCGCCAACAATGAGCATGACAGTATTACAGATGGTGGAGTGGTATAGAGATAAAAAAAGGGTATTCAATTCTAGGTTAAACCTAATATCTCAATGTCTCTACTCTAACCTCACTTCACTACATATACAAATTTTATGTAGGATATTGTTTTCAATTGCCGAGTTAGGATTTCAGATATCACAACCCAAACACCTTGGTACTACTTTGCATGTATAAGCGGAAGATGCAAAAAAGGGGTGACTCGACGGGTTGAGAATTTTTTCTGCACTTCATGTGAAGTCCCAGTGAGCTTCCCAAAAGCTAGGTATTGCTTGCCATTTATATTATTTTTTGAACCCGTACCTAAACCTATAGCCATATTTTCTAGCATTTTTCACATAATTACAGATTTAAGCTTCACCTAACCGTTGAAGATCCTACTAGGGCTACTATAGTAACCCTTTTTGTTGACACTGCTGAAAAATTGGTTGGCACAACTGCCGATTCATTACTTAAAAATGTAATTCATCTTTTCCTACCTATATAATGCAACTACGTTTTTCCCCAACTCATTAAAACAGAACATTACATCTGCACTACTGAAGTTTTTCTCCCTTGACAAACAGGATGACAACGATGAAATTGTTTTACCTAATCGCTTATCCAATCTCATCAACACTTCACACGTGTTAGAGATCAAGTCACATACCTATTACTCCATTGGTCCCGAGAGCTTCACGTGCACCAACATCCTTCCTGCAATTGACAATTCGAGCAAGGTAAATCAGTGCTTTGATGTTCTGTAGTGAGAAAAACAGAACTCATGTGGGTGCTATATATTTCAATCTAATCAGCCTGACTATCCTATGCTTTAATGCAAATAGTTTTTGACCACAGAAACGTCCAAGGGATGGGAGCACAAGAGCTTTGTTTCCTTCAACAGATGCTGGCCCTGAAAAAGTAGTGTAAGTATTAGGTTTCCTGATACTAGGAAAATTAACCGTGCTGCACCAATTTGTTTTTCAAAATGGTTAAATACATTAACCCTTTTAAAATAACCAGGTTTGGTGATGAGGATATTGCGGTCAAAACAATCAGCAAAGGGAATGATGAACACCAACCTAAGAGTGCTGATATTTATCCCTGTGTAACGCAAATGAGGATGAAGAATCTGATGTTAAAGAAGACAATACATTGGAGGGCGACACCACAACCACAACTCAAGGTGAAGGAAATGTGCTTCCATAGCCAATGATCGCAGACAGAACTTAGGATCCTGGAAAACAAAAGTCCGGTATTAAGTTAGTGGTTTAGGGAATCAAAATGCTTCTTTAGATATTATGCAACTTCCTAGCTGAATAGTTTATGTTCTGAGACTTTAAACCTTTTATATTAATTATTGATGTCTTGCTTCAAAAGTCTGTTATCGCATATTTCTTTTTTCCATCATGTTTGAGCTAGGAAGAAAAATAGAAAAGTTCAGCATGGTTTCTTAATAATAAGATTTTCTAACTTTTGTGATGAGTTTTCAGTAAATATGCCGCATTATATGATCTAATGATAGTTTCAGCACAATGAATCAAAGGCATAGTGCAGGAGCATGTTTGTAAAACAAAGTGCACAACGAACTGCAAGGAAACAATAGTTACCAGATTGTAGAAAGAGTGCAAAACAAAATTGCAAACAAGGGCCCATACGACCATTTGGAGGAAGCTCAGTTGTTGTGAAAGCAATGGTTGACCAGCAGTAATCCCAAAATTTGACTGCATATTCTGCAGACCAGAAACAATAATTAGCTCACAATGCTATTTCTCTTATGCAACTTTGAGTAAGATAAGTAAACAGTGTAAACTTTTAATCAGGGAAAGTATCGCATATGGTTTAGCACAATGAGAAATGTTGAGACACTAACCATACAACCAAATTTGGAGCATGTTTGTAAAACAAAGTGCACAACGAACTGCAAGGAAACAATAGTTACCAGATTGTAGAAAGAGTGCAAAACAAAATTGCAAACAAGGGCCCATACGACCATTTGGAGGAAGCTCAGTTGTTGTGAAAGCAATGGTTGACCAGCAGTAATCCCAAAATTTGACTGCATATTCTGCAGACCAGAAACAATAATTAGCTCCCAATGCTATTTCTCTTAAGCAACTTTGAGTAAGATAAGTAAACAGTGTAAACTTTTAATCAGGGAAAGTATCGCATATGGTTTAGCACGATGAGAAATGTTGAGACACTAACCATACAACCAATTTTGGAAAGTCGCCAAGCAAGATATTCTGCTTACCATTTGATCAGCCAACATAAGAACCGTTTTCAAGCAAAACTTCCTGCCATAATACACAAACAGATCCTCCATTCTTGGTCCCAGTAAGTCAAGCACAAGTATATTATCTTCTACATCCACACCAGACCATTTTATGTTCGGGAATCCACCTACGCATACAAACAAATTTGTACAAGTGGAAGAAAATGTAGAAATTATGACATTAAATCTTATAAGCCTATAAGGAAACAATCCTTCGGCCAAACGGAAAAAATTGTATACATTACACATAGCAGCATAATTCCTCCGTAAAGATCATTATAAATCTTGGCCTCATACAGGAGTTGTGGATGCTTTGTAATTCCTAATTATACTTAGGAATTACAAGCTTCACATTTAGTTGTTCCAAACGAATCTTTGAAAAACAGTTACAATCTTAATGTCATTATTGTCCTATGCACATTTAATGCACCCAGGCTAGACCAAAAGGCAGCAGACAATACTTTTTTCCTTAATTGTATGCCTTCTTTTTGAAAACATCAACGTATATTCATATTCTTCACATCAATTTTTTTTACCATTATACTTCTAACTGGAGCACCCAACTACATGAATCAAATATGGTGAGAAAATCAGAGAAGACGAAGATGGCCAGTAAATCACCTCACACAACTGGTATCTGGGTTTACATTATTGATTAACAAGATCTCAGCACATGACGCATACTAACACTACACATGTATCACAGATTTGCTCAATTCCTTTTCTCAACCATTAAATGGATCAATGTATGGCATTGCGTTGGAATCCAGATCCCAAATTAGAGCGGATGGAAGGGTGCAAACTTATTGTGGGCTTCGCCTAACAGAAACTACAAACAACAGCACAGGTTTTACACTAATCCATTTCAATTCAGTACACTGTACTCCAAATTAGAATTAAGGCATGTTTCTGACCCTTTAATGTTTATTCATTTCCTTTATTTTGTGGCCAACAGATTAATACATGGAAATACAGAAAACCTTTTCTTTTCTTCCTTTTAGCTTTCGAGCTGCACCCCCTCCTTTCTCTGTCGACCTCTAAAAAAAGGATCCACAAAAAGTAAGATGGCTTTGGTGCCCAGAAAAACCCAATGAAGGAAATAAAACAAAGGAATTGGTTATGATTTTTTGGGAAATAAAATGGATGCATTGGCTGCCACGAACTCTTTGTAAGGATTTAATGCTAAACTTTCTTTCATAAACTATCAAATATAATTTTTCTCGGGGTAAATTTGACATTGGCCCAAAGTAAATTTATTTTCAAGATGCAGATATACGGTTATGTTTTAAGCATTTAGTCAAATGTATAATATCTAACTGTGGACGGAACAACAGAAATAGGATGGCGAAATTGCACTGCAATCAAAATAATGTGTATACTAATGGTGTTATTAGATTTAAAATACAGAATCATACCTGAGATAGTCTCATGCCCAAGGCGTATTGAGTTAGACCTTTCAGTCGTGCAGAGGGTAGTTCTAAGCCCATCTTAAACAACTGAAAGCAGGAAAAAAATACTAATTGTAAGTTTTGAGATACTGCACGAATATGCGCAGGATGCAACAACAGCATTCATAAGATGCCGCCTGAAATAAACTACAAAGAGAATGACATGTGAAATATCCTCCCGCAGCAACTAATAGATTTGAGTATTTCAGCAAAGGAAGGGAAAATTTCATCTATTTATTCTACCTTTAAAAAATGACCCTCACATTAAGTAAAGAATAGTTTCCATTCATAAGTCTGGAACAAGAGTCCACGTATAAGCTATGTGACATGTCCTTCAAGGCTTAAAATCGCCTACAGATTCAGTCTCTTACCCCTTTCCTTGATTAACAAACTAGACATTTATTTTTGGGTGAAAACCAAAAAACTCATTTTCATACGCATATTCTGTGTTGGCAAAAATGTATATTTTCTATCAGCCTGCATACCTCACTATAGAAATAATAGCCTAAAAATAACAAAGGCAACAATAGGTTTAAATTCACACCAGGAAACTTTGCTTGAATATTCATTTAGTATAACATTATCCCTATCCCTATATTGGTTGAGACAACTCACTGTGACCCATCTGAACACTGCGATTTCAGCTGCACAGGGAACATGATAGGCTGTCCTCCAAATTTTTGCATAACAGCCAAGCGTTGATCCCCTGAGATTAAATTTACAGCACTTCAGTTGTGCACCTTTTTGTAGCTCTTTCTTTAAATTCGTCACAACCTAACCAACAGAGTAAATTCACGGTGTCCTGTAGTTTATAAACCACAAGAACACTGTTTTAAGTACTACTATAGTAGAACTTTACAGCTATCATCATCAATAGGTCAAGTGCTTTTAATCGACATAATATTAGCCAATAAATAGTCCTTTTGGAATACAATTGAGCAGCAAAGATCCATTACATATGCACTTGGTTCCAAGTAAAAATTGGTTCCTAATAGAAGAGATGGGTGCAAATATTCATGAGGTAATCATAAATTATTGATAAACAATATGCAGTGAAGAGAATACTGACCATTCAATGCATTCACTATGAACGAACATAAGAGCAACACTAGAAATATACATGAACATGCTTTATCTACACACGAAACCCTCTTAATGTGTAAAAAAAAAACAATAATCATTGAAAAAAATCATTCAAACAAAGGCAAGAAAGCTGCACGAGCAAGAGATAGAGAAAACCCAAGCCTGAATAAAATCCAACCCTCATCTTTGCCCTTCTTAATAAGATCAAGACACACATCCAAACCCATGGGCCCTAAACTTAACCCTAAATAACCCAAATTTGTTCAAACAAATGTACATTAAAAAAACAAATTACATCTCAAATACTTCTGAGGTCGTGAATGGAACCAGTAACAAGAATTAGTAGACCTTACATACAATTTCTGCTACACTAAAACCTTTTGGAATATTACATAAAACCTTCCATGACTTTTGGATGGCCTTACATAAAACCTTACATCTCAAATAACCCAAATTTCCATGATGTATGTTACATGTTAGTTCAAGTTTTCCTCTCTTATCATCAACCATATAATTTCTGAAATAGTTCATCAGGAAAAAGAATTTGTAAAATACTTATTTCGTATTTGGATGGCCCATTTGCTGATATTTCTTCATTTGCCTTCCATGACTTTTCTGTTTATTACCTGACAAGTTATCTATATAATGACATTACTTTGTAAATCAAAAGTCGATTGAATTTTTTTTAACTACATTTAATGGACCTTTAATACATTTTTTAGAAATCTAAACAAACCCTAATTGCATTTACATACTAGACACCTGGGCGGCAAGGCATTCTCACTACAGATGCTAACAATTATTCACCTTAGTACTATTTATGACGACATATATCGAGTTAATGAAATAAAAATCAACACAAAACTGTACCAAGTGAAGGAAATGACCTTCACATTCCTGAATAAAAATCAGATAAGAAATTAAGGATGAGGAAAAACCAGCAAGTCCCTATTAATGACACGTGAAGTTGACAAAATAAGCACATGACAAGTAGTCAATTAGACTATAATACGTACATACTATATATACCACACAACCACAAGCATATCTATCCTACAAGGGACGGAACCACTCAGCACATCAAATTCATTAGTCAAATTAGGGTTATGTATGAGTATTATATTGCCGAATCAAAGTCTATAACAATTTGTTTGGCTTTCTTTTAGCTAAATCACACCAAATCAAATCATAAACAACCCATGTGATGGACTATAGGAAGAATAACCACATGATCAAAACACAAATGTGTTGCATTTAGGTATACATACAAATACACAGCACCAGAAACAAACTCATCAATCACAATAAAATGCAAACAGCTTAATTGAGATGCCTTTTCACAAAAGGGATCATAGTGAGATACAAATATGCCCATGCTTTGCTGACCCAAAAACAGGGCAATTTAAAGCTTCATTACACTCAACACATCATTGCAATTCACTCCATTATCTATTTCTGTCTCTAACATGCATGGTTGGTTCTTGAATGCACTTTTAAACATGAGTCTTCATATTTTGTGCTTGGTCTCCACTCCCCAAATACATGGAAATTCTACATTTCAAATGGGAAGTTTCTAGGTTAGGCATATACAACTGGGCAAAGTCTCTAGGATAAGTAGTTCAGTTTGTCTTAAATTGACTTTGGTTATGATTACCTGTCAAAATTGTATTTTAAGCCCAAGAATGTAACACCCCGGGTCAGAGGTGCTACAGTGCCATAGTCCCGAAGGACTATAAGGCGATTTTAAAAGAAAAGAAATCCAAAACTCTTCCAATACATAAAATCATCAATATTAAAATCTCTGCTCAAGATTTAAACAACACTTAAACATGTCATCCAGTTTAATGCATCAATCTAAATCCAAAACAACGGAAGCGAATACAACATTTTCAAATCTGATGCAATTCTAAATCTTTCACTGTGAAGACACATATGTGATCCAGAACCCGCTTGTTGCAGCAAACCTGCAAAACCTGATTGACTGGGGGACCCGATACCCCAGCCAATCGCGGCACGTAAATCGAAGTTGGTCAGTCTTACGAAAGACTGGCAAAACTCCTCAAGCCAAAACAGTTCAAAACACATACATATATCACCAATCAACTCACAACAACGACAACACGCCACACAATATATATACATATATATATATATATAATATCATAACTATACTTAATCATATCAACCAACCAATACCAACCACACGTCAAAACATATACACGCACTATCACATACCATTCATTACTCATCCTTATCCAACTCTTCACTATACTAACCTCAATCAATCCATCCTCAAACTCATCACCAGCATAAACGAATAAAATGATCCAATCCAACTTCACTGACACGTCCAATCCATCCTTCTCTCTATTACTAATACCTCAATCAACAACTCTATGCACATACACATCTCTTACTACTGACTTACAACCAAAGCTAACCAATTATACTGAACTCACTACTGCACTAACACAACAAAATCAATTAACCTTCACATTAACAAACACATAAGCATCAACGAGACAATCATCACATAATACCAACATAACAAAACAACGATCCAGGCCAGCCACCCTTCTGGTGTCGCCTGTTCGTTAACATAGACTGTAACTCATACTCTCAAATTCAACCCATGTTGGCCCACACCCTCAAGATGGGAAACCAACCTTCATACTCAATCTACACGACCGACCTTCATAAACCACTAGTTGCCACCAACAACCCCACCAACATAAATCCACAACACCCTTAGCTAAAATAGATAATATTTAACAAGTCAAACTATCCAACAATCAATATCCAACATAAAACCAATAACCAAACACACAATCAATATTCACCAACACAATCACTTAATCAAGTGCACAACCAATATCACCACAAAACCACTTAAATCAGATACAAAACCAATATCATTAACAAAACCACTTAATCAAGTACACAACCAACATTCACACATAACCAACACACACAACCACCAACACCTCCAATCCAACCTCCGTCTCCACCACCACATCATCGGGTGAGACAATCAACACACACTTTCCGGATGGGACTTTCATCATCCAACCCTTGGCCCTTAACGACGTAGGCGTGCACCCTACGCGGTTTGGTGAGACTATCATCACCTGACCCTTCCGACTCTGATTCAACATTTTTGGCCCTTAACAACGTAGGCGACACTCGGTCCCTACGATGTTTGGTGAGGCTATCATCACCTGACCCTTCGACCCCCAATCAACGACAATCCAACCACCACACTAACACTCAATCAAATAGCACAAACGACAATCAAAATCACACAATCACACATCATCAACCAAGCAATCATAGTCAAATAATCCAATCGGTCCACAACAATCAATCCACAACAATCAAACCATATTTAGTTACGACCAACCACCACATCACATTCAGTCAAACACAACACGAGACAATTACTAACACACCCATACATTCACACACACACACATGCAATCTCAACACACAACTACCAGCACGCACACAATCCAACACACAACCGCCAACACACACAGGTGTCGACATACACAATCCAACACACACACACAAGTGTCAACAAACACACATATTCAACCAAGTAATTTTGCAACTAATAATCTAACTTAATTTACTCAGACAAGGCTAAATCAATTACTGAATCAAGATAGGAACAAAAATAATTTTATAAAATATACGAAGGGTTAGCAAGATTTATCTTGCCTCAAGCGCGACCACGACGACCCGAGAGATCTCCAATCAACCCGAATGAACCTGCGAAATCAATCCGAGCAAATCTCTGGCATTAATTACTCATACAAATCCACTACTAACAAAACCCCCAAATTTCCAACTTATCAACAACCCTTAATTAATTAATCAACCATCCAATTTCAACCCCAAACTTAATTCAATTCCAACCCAATATTCCAACATCACATTTGCTGCTAAATCCAACATAATCAGCAAACCAAATTTCTGCCTCAATTTAACAATCCACTTTACTACTAATTAAGCCCTCAAATTAATCATATATCCAAAACCCCAATTCAAACCCTAGAACCATACCTTCAAAATTTTTCAATCCAGCAATCCCCCACCAAATCAACCCAAGCTTCAAAATCAAACGTTGCTGCACAATTACTAACTAAATTCAGTCCAAATTTTCAAGGTCGAGCACCATCCATGCCATTCTCCACATCAACCCAGTCCACGCACTATTTTACTGAAATCTAACACATATATTCAGAAATTTTCGAAACCCAATCAAACCCAATTGAAATACCTTGTCTTACCTCTTCGTTACCCATACTGTCCTCGCCGGAGAGAGGGTTCCCGACGCCGGAATCGCTGTAGGGCTTCAGCAGAACAGCAACAGCACACAGCCAAGCAACGACCGTAGCTCGCACAGTGACGACTCGTGCCCAGATTCCGCCAAGCTGGCTTCTGACGAAGGAGGTGGTGTCCACCGGTAAGGAACCGAACCACACACGCACCGGAGAGGGAGTCGGACCACACACAGGAGAGGGAGGAAGGAGGGAGTCGGGAGGATGCTTCTGAACGAAGACGACCCAAAGGGATTTTATCCTCAAAATTTCCCTTTAATTACCTTTTTTTTCAGATTTTAAGAACCCAACAAATTTATTTACCAATTTGCCATTTCTATAACCTTTGGGGTATTTCAAAGAATATGAAAGAAACCCACTGCCAAAAATGTACAAGTATTTTACGTATGGGATTGATTGCTTATTGCTTTTAGTGGTGTTCTACAAGCAATTATTAAAAAACCCATTGGAAGAATTGCATAAAGACGGGACTTTACCCTCAACTTTCTAATAGTTGCTCTTGGCAGCATCAAGCATATAATTTACAAGCCAAGTTATTCCCAAGACATTGCTACTCTGCTAGGTATCAATCAGAATCTAAACTGTAACCAAGCACAACAAACAATGAAAAAATTTGAACAACTTGACTATTAAATTGCTTTATCCTTGATTGACCAGAAATCGTGAACAGTCTTCAAGTTGTTTCGGTTTCCATGCTTAGTTGATCCACAGAAGCAATTTTATAGGAAAACCCATTGGAAGAATTGCATGAAGATGGAACTTTACCCTCAACTTTTTAATTGTTGCTCTTGGCAGCATCAAGCATATATTTTACAAGCTAAGTTATCCCCAAGACATTGCTACTCTGCTAGATATCAATCAGAATTTAAACTGCAACCAAGCACAACAAACAATGAGAAAGTTTTAAGAACTTACCTATAAAATTGCTTTATCCTTGAATTTACTTCAATTTGATTCACTAGAAATTGTGGACAGTTTCTGTCTCCATGCTTGGTTGATCCACAGAAGCATCAACCTCTCCCAAGATGTTTGGACTATTACCAGTTTAGGGATAAAATTTATGTTGTGATACGAAAGTGCCTATGTGACAACGTAATGTAAATTCTTTCTTTACGCTAACCATATTTCGTGTACTATTTCATAGGCTCTACTTCTGCAACAGCTGAAGATGCAAGCACAATACCAAAGACAAAAAGTAAGGGCACATATTTAATGGACTATCATATGCAAAACTTACTAATCATTCGACGTCATATTCTAACGTCTTAATCTTATTCTCCAGGAACCCACAAAATAGGGGCAACAATTGGCATGAGCAGTAAGTGTATTTCACATATATGCATTAAATTATATGACAACTAATCAAATCTAATTTGCATGCCATGCCTAGATGTGCAGGTCCTGTATAAAAAACTGGATTACCCCAGGTTCTCCGTATGTTGTCAAGAAGGAAAAGTACGGCTGAATAGACTGCGTGAAACACCTGCCCCATTGAACCAACTTCTGCAATATACCAGTGATCCAATTGCAACAAAATTCAGGCAATTGATACGGGTATATAATGGTATTTTCAGTTTTACTTCATTTGGAGGAAGAATTGACAACACAATCAATAAGACAAAAGGACCTTATACTTTTAGGATGTCAGGGCAAAACTACCACAGTTTTGGCTCTCTATTACCACCTGAAGGAACTAGGCCAGTGTTTGCTCAATTATACTTTCATGACACAGGTAATGAGGTGCATAACAGAATGTCCTGCATAGATGAGGATGCCAAAGACCTTGATGAGTCAATAGTTAAATCTTTGATTACCATGTTAGATGATCATAGTTGTGCTGCTAAGGCTTTTAGGATGGCTCGGGATTGGTGCCAGACCAATGACTCCTATGATTTCAAACTTAAACTCCTTGGGGAAAGGCAAGAAGGCAGACAATATGACAAGCCCCAAGTTTCAGAAGTAGCAGCATTAATCGTAGGTGATTTCGGTCAGAAAGAAGGAAATAGAGATGTTATAATACATAGCAAACTGCATGGCTTGCAAAGAATTTCAGAACTACATCCACTCTACATGGCACTGCAATATCCAATTCTTTTTCCACATGGTGAAGACGGGTATCATGTCAAAATTCCATACCACACCAATGAAGGCAGGAGAAAAACAAAGCGGGATTACATGACAATGAGAGAGTTTTACTGCTACAGAATTCAACAGCGGTTATCTGAAGGGACCACTCTAATTCGAGGAGGGAGATTGTATCAACAATACTTAGTTGATGCCTATACTGCAGTTGAGGAAGAGAGGTTGAGATGGATGCGCCAGAACCAAAATAACTTAAGGGCGGATTTATATCAGAATGTATGTGATGCAGTTACAAAAGGTGATACCAATGCATCAGCCATTGGCAAAAGAATTGTGTTGCCAGCAACTTTTACAGGTGGACCACGATACATGGTGCAAAATTATCAAGATGCAATGGCTATTTGCAGAGCTCTTGGTAACCCCTCGCTATTCATAACATTTATAGCAAACCAGAAATGGCAAGAGGTTGAGGAGATGCTATCTCAAATACCAGGACAGACTCCAGCAGACAGACCAGATGTTATGACCAAGTTATTCAAAATCAAGCTGACATCTCTCATTCACGATATTCAGAAGGAGAAGATCTTTGGCAAGACCCGGGCTGGTACAAACTTATCCTTTTTTCCCTAGCAACTATATATACACTTGCCAAAAACTTACATACCTTAATATGTTTCTATTTGCAGTTGTATATACAATTGAATTCCAAAAAAGAGGATTGCCTCATGCACATATTTTGATATGGGTTGAAAAAAAATTCCAATGTCACACTGGAAGTGATATTGACAAAATCATATGTGCTGAGATCCCAAGCAAAGAACAGGATCCTCTTGGATATGAAGCTGTTAAAGAATTTATGTTGCATGGCCCATGTGGAAAGGATAACATGAAATCCCTGTGCATGAAAGATGGTAAATGTGGTAAGCACTTTCCGAAACAATTTTATTCAGAGACTACTATTGATGAGGATGGGTTTCCAGTTTATCGCCGCAGAAACAATGGAGTTCAAGTAACTAAGGGAAAGAAGAATTTGGACAATAGATTTGTTGTACCTTACAATCGATTCCTCCTGCTCAGGTATCACCTTTAATCCTTCTTGTTACATGGATTTAACCGTACTTCACTCTTTTTCATACATTCTCCTTTTTATCAATTTATAAAACTAGCAAAGAGGTAACAAATTACGACAAGTGCTGACATCTTATTCTAACAGGTACAATGCGCACATAAATGTCGAATGGTGCAACAGATCTGGCGCAATTAAGTATTTATTCAAATACATTAATAAAGGACCAGACCGTGCAACAGTAGTCATACAAGAGAATGTCCTGTCATCAACGACTTATGTAAGTGACACAATAATTGAGGTCAATGAGATCAAACAGTACTTGGACTGTCGTTATTTATCTCCATGTGAAGCATGTTGGCGCCTCTTCGCTTTTGACATCCACTATTCAAGCCCTACAGTCATGCGCCTTTCCTTTCATTTGCCGGACCAAAATCCAGTTACATTAAGAGATTCAGATCAATTAACATCCCTCCTATGTAGAGACGGTATTAAAGATTCTATGTTTACTCAATGGTTTGCTCTAAATGCAATTGATTCAGAGGCAAATCAGTACACATATGCAGAGATACCCAATTATTATGTCTGGAATGCATCAGCAAAGAAGTGGACAAGGAGAAAACTAGGGAAAAGCATTGGAAGAATCACTTATTGTCATCCTACAGCAGGGGAGAGATATTACCTAAGGATTTTATTAAATGTTGTCAAAGGGCCCACATCATTCAAGGATATCAGGAGTGTCAATGGAAAGGTGTACAACACTTTTAGAGAAACATGCTATGTTTTGGGTTTGGTCAATGATGACAAGGAATGGATGGCTGCTATTAAAGAAGCACACCAATGGGCTTCAGGAACTCAGCTCAGAGAGTTATTTGTTACAATTCTCTTATTTTGTGAAGTGAACAACCCAAGACAATTTTGGGAGAATAGTCGGGAAGCTCTGTCGGAGGATATTCTATACCAAAAGAGGAAGCATTTTAGATTTCCAGATTTAACACTCACAGACATACAAATGTAGAATTATTGCCTCTTGCAAATAGAAGACATTCTCAACAGGAATGGAAAATCCATTGCAGATTTTCTCGACATGCCTATGCCTAATTCTACCCTCCTCACAGCAGCAGACAATCGTTTACTTCAAGAAGGGTTGAACTACAACATAATAGAGCTATCACTCCAACATCAGGTTTTGCATGCAACACTCAATTCACAACAGATGCTAATCTATCAGAGAGTTATACAATCAGTGCAGAATGGGAATGGAGGATTCTACTTTGTTTATGGGGCAGGCGGAACAGGTAAAACATATTTGTACCAAGCTATCATTGCGCGGTTAAGATCAGAGAAGAAAATTGTTCTTGCAGTAGCATCATCTGGTGAGTTTCCATAAACACATTTGGCAATACACTTATTACTAAGATTACTGAATTTCTACTTAACCAATCCAAACAATGGCAGGAATTGCATCACTACTACTTCCAAATGGAAGAACCGCACATAGCAGATTTGTTATTCCATTAGAACTAATGGAAAACAGCACGTGTGGTATCAAGCAGAACACATATTTAGCTGGGTTGGTGAATCATACAGATTTAATTATTTGGGATGAAGCACCCATGACACAATGATTTGCCTTTGAAGCACTAGACAGGACATTAAGAGACATCTGCAGCAGCAAAGATGAATCTAATAGGGAAAAAATGTTTGGAGGGATAACAGTTTTATTGGGAGGAGACTTTCGCCAAATCTTGCCGGTCATCCCAAAAGGAAGGAGACATGAAATTGTTGAAGCAACCATCAACAATTCAAAACTATGGAAAGATTGCCAACTATTGACTCGTTCACAAAGCATGCGAGTCAATGACGTGGATTTAAATGGGGAGATAAATGAGGAAAAAAGAGAATTCAACAATTGAGTTTTAAGCATTGGAGAAGGGAAAGCACCAGCGAAGTCAAGAGAGGGAGAAGATGAGGCAACTTGGATTCAAATTCCAACTAAATTCATTGTTGGTGGAGCACATTGTCCTATAGCACGGATTGTGGAAGAGATATTCCCATCCTTTGCGGCAAATAGAAGTGATCCAGGGTATCTCAGGGAAAGGGCAATACTCACGCCTCTAAATGACGATGCAGATGCAATTAACGATTTCATGTTTGACATGTTACATGGAGTGGTCAGGGAATACAGAAGCTCAGATGAAGTGTGTAAAGGATCAACTGATACATCAGAACAAGAAAACATGTACCCGCCAGAATTCCTAAATTCTCTGAAATTTTCAGGTAACCATTTTTCTACATGCAGTAAACCACGAAAATATATACACTAAAAATCAAAGACTAATAACATTCAAATTTTGTAGGCATGCCACCACATTTGCTAAGGCTAAAAAAGGGTATACCCGTCATGTTGCTAAGGAATGTCAATCCCAGTGAAGGCTTATGCAATGGCACAAGAATGCTAATTTCAAGATTGGGTGAATGGATAATTGAGGCTGTTATCATTACAGGGAGCAATATTGGCAAAAAGGTTTTGGTACCAAGAATTACAATGACATCTACAACCGGTAACTGGCCTTTCATTATGAAACGACGCCAGTTTCCTATCAAGCCATGCTATGCGATAACAATTAACAAAAGCCAAGGACAATCCTTAAATCATGTTGGGGTGTACCTACCAAAGCCCGTTTTCAGCCATGGACAATTCTATGTGGCCATCTCTCGAGTTACAGATCCACAGGGTTTAAGAATTCTTTTAGTCCAAGAGGAGAATAGTCATAACTATACAAGGAATATTGTATTCAAAGAAACTTTCAATAACCTCAACACCGAACACCAGGTACTACTATTGATTATTTTCCTAATTATTACTAAAAACAAAGACAAACTAATATTTAATGCAATGCTTACACAGGAGCTGTAAAGTGCAAGGCAACTCAAGAGATACAAAACACAGGTATGCTAGCCTTTAATTCAGCCAATGAGTACATGTTCACCTAACTCAATCCAATTTCATTTTATTCAAACTCTTATTAGTATTCTGACTTTTCACTACAAAAGCCAAATTATTGTGACTTCATCAATATCTCATTATGCTTATTCAATATGCAGCGCAATAGTATATACTAAATTAACTAACTTGATGCCCAGATTTTCTCTTTTACTGCCAAATTAAAACCATGTTCGTACTACACATGGAAAAACAAAATGTATAATAACAAACAAGGCTGAGCTAAGTGGAGTAGTGCGGAATTTAAACTTACTTTAACCGCAATTACTAGAAGTATAACTAACAGAGGGACAGCCACTATATCCTGCACATATAACAACACTCCTTCAGAAAGTGTATAAAGGAGTTAATCAAACCACTAGGACCAAGGCGTTATACAGGAAAAAAGGCCACAAAATAAATCTGTTAAAAGAGGAAGACCTGCAGCAGAAGGATCCGTAATGTTACAGAACAAAGCCTTCTTGCAAGTTCACCTCCTCCTGCAAGTACCTACAAGAAACAAATTAAACAAGACAAAAAAATTTAATAAATATCAGAGATCTAACAAGCATAAACGACTGATTTCACCTGACAACCTGAACTTGAGCCTTCACAATAAGAGTGTCAGCATCTACAAATCCATCTGACATTGTAGACAATTCCATGAAGTTTTTCCCTCCCCGGTCGTGTTCTTTCTTCCAAAACCGATGTAATTTATCTGTTACATACCACCAGACACAATAGAAGCAAAGAAATAAAAATAATACTTAATCTTAAAATTAGAAGCATGCAAATAAATCTTTTAAGTACAAGAGAAATTAATTCGACCTTACCAGAATACTTGGATTTTTTCGAATTTTTATTCAACACAACAATTGTGAACTGTGCAAGATGACTCCAGCCTCATTCAAAAAGAAAATTACTGACAGATCCAGTTGTGCATGCAAAATAAAAAAAATGACACCACAAATCATTGTTTGCAGCAAGACTTAACTTGGAAGAAGTTTATCATGTTTAGCTACACATAAAAACAACAACCTGATTGCAGACATCACAACCATAGGGATAAATTAGAATGTACCTACAGTAGATAGCAACTAAATTTATTTTTTTTAAAAATCTTTAGGTCAGGCAAATACTCATCCACCACCACCATCACAGCCACATCTCTATGTACATTCTCGCTAACCTTGGGAGCATGATGCATATATAATTTCACCTACCAAATACCAAGAATGTCGTTTACTCAGAAGAATGGTTACAACTATTATACTGATATAAGAAAACAACTCCAGGAAATTCAGTAATAATGCTAAATATATAATATAACACCTTAAATGCAAGTGTCAATTGAGATTTAAAAAAAAAATGCAGTGCTCCAATTTAAAAAGATGCAACACAGATAAAAGAAGTTTGATGATTCGTAGCAGATAAAATATATTTGAGCTTTCAACTAACTAATACAATAAACATGGACACAACGTTAACCTTTATTACAAAGTCACCTAGAATTCATGATACAGAAATCCAAACCTCCAAATGCTGAGCCGCGTCGGTAGTCAACCCAACCGTGGCAGCTGCTAATCTAATGAATCCACTCTAATTAACCAATTTAAGAACAAACAACTCAACAACAAGCGAAAAGAATAAATTTTAGCAAGGAATTTTAGAAACCACAGTCCTAAACAGGAAAGTCTCATAGCAAAAGACGAGCGGGAAGATGAAAGTGGATAATCTTCAACCTTTCGTTGATTCGCTTGAGGCGGGTATATGAGTTTCTCACCCAACAGCTTCATCAATGCTGATACCTTCGCCTTTGCTCCCTGCCCAAACAAATTCTTCACTATTCTTCAACCTGGAAACAATCAAACAAACTCTTAATCAACCAGCTACTCCTAAATTGAGGGGCAAAACAGAATAAATTGGCAGCGAAATACACTACAGACCTTAAATAAGGAGCATGCAAATCTCAAATTTAAAAGGGAACAAAAGGAAATGCCAAATAAACAGACAAATACATCTCGCACCTACACCTGCAATGAAACCCTAGATACCGGAAATCGACAAATGCACCAAAAACTGCGATGGTAAGCAGAAATCGTCCGTTCAAGGAGCTGTAAAATCAAGGACATATGTACAGACGAGAAACTAACCGGCATCGCGAGCGGAGGCCTTGGCGTTGTAGCCACGTCGAAGAAGAGACTTGACGAGCCACGGCGCATTGAAGCACAAATCGCCGGGATCTCACACGCCTTCTCTAGTTCCAGTCATTCTCTCACTGCCGTGCTCTGCCTGGGGGTGACCGGCAATCTGCTCAAGGTCCGACAGGTGGAGGGGGTTGAGAAAGGTGCAGGCTGTGAACTTTGTGAGCTTGCGGAATATCGGGGAAGGGTTGTGGGTAAACAGGCGGGCTCAGATGGGTTTGGAAAGTATTTATTCCCTCTTATTTTTGGAAAGGCAAATGGGTTAAGTTCGGTTATATTTATTTAACTATTTATTAAGACTTTAATTCAACCACTTTAATATTTTGGACATTTTCAGATACGTGAAAGGGAATAGAGTCATCATAATCTAACTCCTCCAAGTTATTACATCGTTAAAAAATTACTAATATAAATACAAAAAAATCATTGAAATTACTTCGAATTTTATACTCCCACTTATATTAAATTTAACACAGATACAACCAAATTATAGTAAATACTTTCTACTTTATTCTCATAGTTATGTTAAAAAATATATACTATTTGCAATTATAAATTACACTCACTTAAAAAAATCAGGAACTCTCTACAAACTAAAATAATATTGGAAAACCAATATTAATGATTCACAAATATACGTATATATATATATCTGAGAATACTTATTATACAGTTTATCTAAACAAACAAACAAAACGTCTAATCTTAGAAATCGATCTATCTATCTATATAAAATAGACTAATGGGGCAACTACTGCCTAATAAGTATGAGAAATACTCACTTCTTTTATCCTTAATATTTCATTATAATCTATATCTTCTAATAAAAAACAATGTTTAAAAACACTCTCATAAATACAAAATAGTTAGGGTTCACCCACCCTTCTTCACAACTTAGCTTTATTATTTCTTTCAACATGGTTTATTAGATAAAGATCAATTAAATAATTAAAAAAAAATAGTGAACATATACGAAACATCAACAACAAATAAAAACTAAATACAGCACAGATTCATATACATTTTTTTTTTGCCTATAAAAAAACATTGTAAAACAAATGTCAAATAGGATCATGTTTTTTGGTGTATATTATCGTTCACTTAATCAGACATATTATGTCATTTCACATCATTTATGTATCGGGTTCCTTTGTCACTTCGGGAAAAAAAACAAATCACGCATATGAATATAACAAAAGATTTAACAGACCATCATTCAACTAAAATAAAAAACATGGTACAAAAATAATAAAAACATACGAACTTTAAAAGATCACAATGAAATAAATTTAACATTTAGAGCTAAGTTTAACTACTTATTTGTGACAATGTCTTTTCGTTTAAAAATAATAATTGCTTCCATCTGACCAGTCGTGAAGCTATAAAAATTTTGTATTGCTATTAAACAAAAAAGTTACAATTAACAACTCTATTTCAAAATTCCATTTAAAATCAATAAATATCAAAACTATACATTCTTTAATATAGAGCTTCACATTTCAACGTTCTACCCTTCATCTATTTTAGCTAAAATTTATTTCAAATATTATTTACATATTATGTTAACATTTAGTAATTGTTAAACAAATATTAATTTTTATTACAAAAACAAAAATCAATATAAAAAACATGATCCCGTGCGTAGCACGGGCATGAATGTCTAGTAAGGCATAAAATGGAAAAAAAACTAATTCATCTTTAAAAGTTAGCATTCAATGACCTAGAATGCTAACTTTTAAATATATATAAATGGTTGTTTTTATGCTTAATAGAAATATAAATTAAACTATGTTAAAAATTTAACGTGAAGATATAAGAGTTATACAATGATATGAAAACGAAGACTTTTCAATTGATTAATATGTAGTAATTGTATATAATTGTGAATCAAAAACTTGTTATATTATAGAAGATTATAGATTATCAATATAATTGTTAATGTATGAAATTGTCACTTTAGTACTTTTTGGATTTGAGAAATTGTTTAAATTTTGGGCTAAATAAATAAGGCATGAAATGAAAAAAAAAAACTAATTCATCTTTAAAAGTTACCATTCAATGACCTAGAATGCTAACTTTTAAATATATAGATGGGATTTTCGTTATAAAAAGTATCATGTTTCTAATCTATATTTATATCTATATATATAAAGGGTCCATCTATATGCACACGTTTTTTGGCCTATTTGCACAGAAATGTGTGCGCTTAATATAAGTGTACAAAATCTGTGTGCTTATAGCGCATAGGGGCAAAAGGGGAATAAGAAATTACCATGAGGACATAGCCCCAAAACCTGTACGCTTAATGTAAGCGTACATGCACAATGCATGTGCGCTTACACTGAGCGCACAAATGTGATAGGCAAAAAAAAAGTTTTTTTTTTGCGTTAAGTTGTGCGCTTAAGTTAAGCGCACAGGAAAAAAAAATTGCGTTAACATTAGCATTACAACTATATGATATAATCAAATTGGATATAACTACACGATTACTTTTCGGCGCATAGGCATTTTGCCGTTTGGCGCATAGGCTCGCACGTAACGTGAGAGTACAACCCACACGTTACATGTGACAGTGCTCCACACGTAACGTGTGGGACAATTTCACACGTTACGTGTGGTTTGTACCCTCACGCTACGTGTGGGTTAGTCAATATGGTTTAGAATGTTTATTTGTAGTATTTATTTGTTTATCTAAAACCCTACAAAAAACACCCCAAAATAATCAACATAGAAGATAGAATAGAATTGTTCATTACGTTGGATGAATACAATCACATACAAGAAATAATACAAGTTCTTCATAAACTTAGAAAACCTAGCACAAAATAAATGACATCGTCTAGTTGCGTTTGAAAAAATTAGGATAGTCTCTTGTAAAACTTCGCGACATATCATGTCTCTGCTTTGATAAAATTGCTTGCTCCCTACAAAGGTTGATAGTACGTAAACAACATTACACAAAAGATATGACATCAAGGCATTATATGATGTACATCATTATATAGATTGAGGTTATACCTACGCATCTTATCCATATCTTGTAAAAGTTCTTGCTTAACAACATCTTGATTCACCTTAATAAGATCTTGTTTTTCCCGCCATTGTTGTCGAATAACCGCGTGTGCCCTCTCCTCGTACACAGGATCAATCCAATTCCTGTATAAACACCCTAGTCTTGGGCATCCCCAATACCTCCTTCCGTAGTTCCACTGCAAATCCCAAGTACGGACAATGGTTTTCAAATTACACTCGCATTGTGGAGCACTTATTTGTTGATGGTGCCTATTTAGGTTTGATGATGATTCGGATGAAGATGTCATTATTTGATGTAGTGCTTGGTTTCCTACAAATCCATTAATATGAAAAGGCCAATTAGGGTTACTAAATCGAAAGAAACTGGAAGAAGAAGCTTACCCACAAATGAATCTTCAATCTCGCTTGTGTTGGAAGTGTTGTAGTGAACAAACAACCCTAATGCCTCTTATATAGTGAAATGATATATACAGCTGTAGTAATTAAAGACCACAACCACAAGAATTAAAGACTTCAACCACTAGCATTAAAAACCTCAACCACTAGCATTAAGGACCTCAACCACTCTTACCCTAATAACCCTAAACCCTAAACGTCAACCACTCTCATAAATAATGTAACTCGCATACCCAAATTCACCCTTAATAATTAAAGATAAACTCTAAACTCAAACCTTAATCATAACACTAACCCTAAGACCTAAACCCTAACCCTAAACTTAAAACTCATTATTTCAAACTCTACCGAAATGCCATAACCCTATACCACAAAAAACCTAAACCCTACCCCTATCCATCCTATCCTACCCTACCCGACATACGCCTAAACCCTAAACCCTAGTAATCACACGTTACGTGTTAATGTGTTTCACACGTAACGTTCTAATATACTTCGCGCGTAACGTGTGGAACGGTTTGACACGTAACGTGTGGTTCAGTCTGTTGCAAAACGCATTGAATTAACCGTCTTGTCCCCACCTAACTGTAATAATGACCCATCTTCTTTGTCCGCTAACAACCCATTTCGAATCCATTTCGAACCTAAACCCTCATCCTAAACACTCCCAAAATCTTGATTTTCACTCACATTTTTTGTACAAAAAATGAACAATCCGAACAATAACGAGTATTGGAGTAACAATGGGGAAGATATTCCACTTTGGAACGAGGTAATTTCTATAAGTAACCCTAAAGTTGTCTTTTTTATTTCTTGATTTGAAAATGTTTAAAGTTCTTAGCTTCATGGTTAGGGTTTAGAGAAGTTATTTTTGATGGCCTATTATATTTGTTGTTTAGGATTTAGGAAAGCTATTTTTGATACTTATTGTTTAATATTAAAGATCTCATTTTATTGTTTAGGGTATTAGAAACAAAGATTGAGCGTTGTTTAGGGTTTAGGGCTACGAATTTGTTGTTATATTGAAGAACAGTTTCACACGTTACGTGTGAAGAATGTTCACACATAACGTGTGAAGATGTTCAACACGTTACGTGTGGGTGTGTTTCACACGTAACGTGTGGACACTCTTCACACGTTACGTGTGTAATCACCACCCGAAACCAGGTTTCATTCTGTAATATGGCACGGTTTGACAGTAAACGTGCTTTTTTATAATCAGTGCACTAATTGATGACATGATTTCGTGTATGCAGATGAACTATCATTTATACGAGGGGTTAAACAATATCTCCCTCAATGACTGGAGCACTCCACAGAAGACATTTCCGGTTTGGGAAACGCCTGAAAAACTGCAGGATTGGAGCACGCCTCAAAAGACATTTCCGGTTTGGGAAACGCCGGAAAAACTGCAGGATTGGAACACGCCTCAACCAGTTATTGATATACCATCATTTGATGTTGGGATACCGTTTCCTCCAGAAGCATCTTCATCTCATGCTACCCCACAACTGTGCTTTCCATCCCTACACACACAGCCTCAGTTCAGTGTACTACCGGAGGAGGATGTGTACGTCTCGGCCGATTATTCAAGGTTCTTCACATCTGATCAAATCTGGCAGTCTAGAGAAGAAGCCTTTTTGTGGGCGCGGGAGATTGCTATGAATCAGCAATTCTGCATCAAAAAGTGGAGGAATAAAGCTTCCACCCCTTCGACCCTCGGGGGGACTTGGTTACCGTGTGATAGGCATGGACAAAACGTCCCTAAAGGAGCTGACCAAGTGAGAGACATCACAAGGTCGAAGAAATGTGGGTGTCCCTTCATGTTGAGGCTGAAAGAAAGGCCGAAGGGATTGTGGAGGATCACTGTACAACATGGAACTCACAACCATGTCATAGGAGACAATTTGTATGATAGTGCATTAGCTGGGCGACCAACTGCTGAAGAGAAGGAGATTATAAGGGTGATGACGGTCAATCATTGCAAGCCTCAGAAGATTCATACTACAATCCAGTCGTCCCGTGGAAATTTGACCAAGATGAAGCAAGTATACAACATCATGCACGAGATAAGAAAGAAGGGCATGGAAGGAAGAACAGTTGTACAACAGTTCTTGTATGAGTGCAATGAGAAGGGGTACTTCATGGAGTATAGATTCAACAAGGAGACCAACAAGATAACGGATATCTTCTTTGCAAGCCAGGATCAGTTGCGGTTGCTGAAGGCATTTCCGTACATTGTGCTGCTGGACTCTACATATGCAACTAACTGGTTAGTAACAAACATATGAATTATACTCTTCATTTGTTCATGTCAAGGTTAGGACGTCATTGTATTTTATATATGATTATGTGTGCAGCTACAATTTGCCCTTCCTTGAAATTGTCGGCATCACATCAGTTTGGAAAAACTACAATATTGTCGGGGCATTTCTGGAGAAGGAGGACGAAGACAGTTACAAATGGGCCATAGAGCAACTTGCTAAGATGTTTGCCAAGGTGCAACGAGCACCCACATGTGCGGTCACTGATCGGGAGAAGGCGTTGATGAACGCATTAGAGAAGCAGTTTCCAGAAGCAAAATTCCTCCTATGTAGGCGGCATGTGAGAAAGAATATTGAAGACTTCGGGAAGAAGGCCATGGGCAAGTTTAGGGGCAGAACGTTTTCCAACGACTGCATGAAGCTCTTTAAGGAAACGACCATACAAGGGTACGAAAGATCACTCTGGAAGCTGAAGTGTGATTGGAAGAAAGCTCCAAAATGTGTTCAATACCTACAAAAAAACTGGCTTGACCCCTACAAGGAAAGAATCGTCTCTGTATGGACAGATACAGTGTTCACGCTCGGTACTACCACCACTAACAGGTATGTGCATCAATGGTTTATCTAAATTTAGCTAGTTATTTGAACTTAGTTAGACCTTTACAACAATCAAACAAATTTTCGAATTCTTGATTGTAATACAGGGTTGAAGGGGCCCATTCCAGTCTGAAAAGCTTCTTCACAAGCAACGATGGCAAC
The DNA here is from genome assembly GCA_027886185.1 of Rheum nobile. NCBI lineage: Eukaryota > Viridiplantae > Streptophyta > Magnoliopsida > Caryophyllales > Polygonaceae > Rheum > Rheum nobile. The sequence continues at coordinate 299,182 of WOAB01000669.1, read as the reverse complement.
CTTTGCACTGTGTTTGATCAATATGATACACGGTTGCGCAATCATATTACTGAGATTCGGGGGGCATTGAATGAGAGCATTGGGAAGAGATATACGCTGCTAACAGACGCACATCTTTTTCGTAAGCTGCACTTCAAGGTGTCTGCGGTTGCACTAGCTCGTTTGATTGAGGAATACAGGAAAGGAGAAGCTCCAGTGTGGAGCACTATATGCAGATGCCAGATGAGGGTCAGAGATGGCTTGCCTTGCGTTCATGACATGGCACAAAATGTTCGGAGCGAGACCCCAATTGAACCTAGCTCGTTTCATCCGTTCTGGAGGCAACTGACCTTGTCAGAAGTGAAGACATCAGAAGAGGAAGAATTATGCACACGCAACGTGAATAGATCTTTGCTTGACGAATTTGCCCGAAGCGTCTTCCCCACATTGCCAGTGGAGATTCAATAAAGAGCAGTCTGTACACTTAAAAGTATAGCACATCCAGAGCAGACTACTCTGGAAGAGCCAGCCAAAGTTAGGCATAAGGGTCGGCCTCAAGGAGCTCTGAACTTTGCCACCAAAAGACAACCCTCATCATGGGAGCACACTGACCAACAGATGGACGGAACACCTCCGAAAAAGCAAAAAGGAAGACCACCGAAGATGGGCATACCCTTACCGTGTGGTGCCACGTCATTGATCAAGAACCCGTGGCGATATCTTTCACAGTTCCCCAAGTGTATGAGACCACACTTTGGAGGATGGTATGAGATAGTGGGTGATGGAAACTGCGGGTACAGAGCCATTGCGCATGGTCTGGGCTTAGGGCAAGATAAGTGGGAATTTGTTCGACGTACCATGATCGCTACGTTGAGAAAAGAGTATGAACTACTCGCGCCACTTTGGGTGTCTACGATGACACTTGAGGCAATGGAGGCGAAGCTTGATTGGTTTCCTTCGCCGAACAGGCCGGCCCCACCGGAGACATGGTTGGAGCTCCCGGATATGGGATGTTTGGTGGCAACGGCATTCACATGTGTGTTCGTTACCGTCGGTCGTGGCGTGGGGATGACATACATGCCTATGAGGGGGAAGACAAACGAAGCATCGATTGGGGAGAATTTGAAGACGGTATGCATTTGCCATGTCGAGAACGAGCAACATTTTATTGCGGTACGTTTATACAATCTTGTGTTAAAACATCTGTTTATACTATCTTGTGTTAAAACATCTGTTTATACTATCTTGTGTTAAAACATCTGTTTATACTATCTTGTGTTAAAACATATGTATGATGCATTGATTTTCATGTAGATTGGGCTGGCCAAAACTTCGCCCTTGCCTCCTATTTACTCGGGGTGGCTGTATCATCATGACCCGTCTTCGGGTGATTACGTAGATCAATGGCTATTAGATCGTTCGTTGGAGTATGAACCAGACAAGGACGAAAAGAAGCCAAAACGAAAGAAGAAGGTCGAAACAGTCGATTTATGTAATGAATGATATGAGTACGACATTCGTATAGTATGCTGCAATGAGTACGACATTCCTATTGTTGTCATAATCCAAACAACTTCCCCAAAACATTCAAACTGAAGTCATAACATTCAAACTTCAACAAAACATTCAAACTCAAGTCATAACATTCAAACTTCAACAAACACATTCAAACTCAAGTCATAACATTCAAATTCAATGGTTACATGCAGTGCCTTGATAATGCTCAAATGACGAAGCAGCCAAGTTCAATGGTTTGAAAGGAAGGGATACATTTGCTCCAATGATTGCCGTAACGCCTCGGCTACGTCTTCACATCGGTCATCTCCATGGTGATGATCGCGATATGGATCCATACGTGAATAGCAACTATCAAGGCACTGCACAGAAGATAAGTGGATACGATTAATAAACATACACGAAGTCAAAAATAAACAGGATATAATTACATGATTACTTACCTGCTGCTGAGTGTAACGATCCTCTTGAGGGATGATGAATGGATGTGTATGTTGGAGATACCACTGCATGTAATCATCGGTACACTGGTGGTGTTGACGAACTGGAGGACCCATGGCTTGCAGGCTAATGGAATGTTCATTGCGGGCATTCCATGCATGTAAGGATCTATCGTACTCCACCGTGTAACTGCTAATCTTCACGCCCCTCCATGCCTTAATGGGAACAATCGGTGGTCTTGGACATTGTTGTACACGCCCAAACTGCCGAGCTACTCGATCCGGCATGTAAGGCTCGGTGACCCACAGACAGGATATGACTCCATGAAATCGCGATGAAGCAAACATCTCATTATTGAAGTCAATGGAGCCGTATGGCATCCACTCAACCTAAACACAATTGAATTTCAAACAACTTATAATGCATATATATTTTAACAGAATAGATAAGGACCGTATATGCACTTACACTATCAGCATGCATCCCATCCAGCTCCTCCCTATAATTCCTGGTCCGGTTGGGTTCATGTGACATGTCCCATTTTCTGGCGTATGGGATCGGCTGTTGTGGGTCCCAGTAAACACTCTGTGCAGGTCTAAACATGGGAAAGTACTGATATATCCATGACTACAAAATAATTACACATATGTCAATTCCCTACATAACAAACATATAATATATCTATAACAAAAATTTAGATATTTTTATTCAAGCCATTTAATACCTGGATCAGAGTGAAACATGTGGACATGACCCGTGCCTCTTTTCTTGTGCACTCGCCCAAGCTGCGGTACACGTGTGCAAGAACACCGGTACCCCATGCATAGTTCGTGACTTTTGTGAGATCAGTCACGAACGGAGTGTAATAAACGGGCAAGCGATGCTGAGACTTGTCAGGAAAGAGGGCAGACCCCACCAAGTACAGCAAGAACCCAGCCGCCAGCTTCTTCGACGTCAACTCCTCGCAATGAGTCTTAAAATCTCCCGCGTGCAAGTTACCGGCGACGATAGCACCATCCTCCAGCTCAAAAAACTCATGCGTCTACTCCATCAACGCCTTCTTTAAATCATTGCGGCTCAGCTGCTCGTGCCATTTCTTTGGGGGACCCATGTCTTGCCCTTGTATGTTAAGCCCAAGGATCATCCACACATCATGGAGAGTTATAGTCATCTCTCCCCATGGCATGTGGAATGAGTTGGTTTCCGGTTGCCAACGCTCGACGAAGGCACCAATCAGCGTCTCATCCACATGCTCATGCATGATGTCCGATAGATGACATAGCCCGGACGCCAACGCCATGCTACCCCACGCGTCTTCCGTTGTGAGACGCCATGAGCGTAACTGCTTGCCTCGCTGCTGGAACCTCAAGGGTTGCACCGACTGTATATGAACATAATTAAGCAATCATACAGACTTATTTAAAACAAGATTAATAATTAAAAAAATTGTGTTACGTGCAACTTACAACGCGCTGGTAAAGGAGGTACGCCACGTGGTTTACAAAACTCTTTAGGAGTTCAGGTCTCTCCGGACCTCCAGGAACGCTCACCATCAGTTCAGGGTCGTATCTGACATTCTTCTTTGACCGGGGTGGTTTTCCCCGCGAAGAAGAGGCTTCCTGAGGCTCCTCGCCCGGCTCCTCGCCCGCCGTGTTTGGGGCGTCTTCTCTTGGAATCCAGGCATTGCTGGACTGGGCATGAGTCCCCTGGTCCTGAGTCCCCCATGTACATGCATGATCCTACATTTATTAAATAGATCAGATGCAATAATGAATTGTAAACAAATGCATGTTATACTAAATGTACTTACCATAGGCTGATGATAGGCAGCGTTCGGGTACACCGCCGGGTTCTCCCACGGGTTGTCCTGCTCCTCATCTCCCTGATAATAATCTCTCGGGCTATGATGAGGGCTCACATGCGACGGTAGTACCGGCAGACTAAAATTCCGCTCGTAATAGTTATTCTGATCTATTGTATCAGAATAACAATGCAGCGGACTTCCTTCATAGTCTGGGTCCCTCGGAGGCTCAGAGTCTGCTCTACCCCCAATAAACGACGGCACTGCCATTAGGCTATGCACTCCTATCATGCCAGTATCGCCAGCAGCCCCACTACTGCTACCGACTCCAGTTTGAAACCCTAAACCAGCCCTAGTACTGCTACCTGCTCCAATCTGGTATGCGCCGGTCTCATCATCCCGGTAGCACACATCCCTCCGTTGCCTCCTTTCCGACCTTTTGACCTCTTCGCCAGTCACATACGACTGTTGGCGTAAAAGGTTGCGACGTATCCTGCGTTCAGTTCTTTCCCCAGGTTCCATCTGCGTTTACATATCAACACATTTTAATCAACAAAAATCAAAAAACAGAAAATCAGCGTTACAGATATCAAAAAAAAAGGAAATTCACGCGTTACGTGTGACTTGCTCTCACACGTAACGCGTGGTGCACATTCACACGTTACGTGTGAATGTGCTTATTCCAATTTCACCGGCAAGTCGCCGGCGACTTGCCGGCGATATTCCGGTCGTCTTCTCCGGCGAGACAGTCCGAATTTTAATCAACAAAAATCAACAAAAATCAAAAAACAGAAAATCAACGTTCCACAAATCTAAAAAAATGGAAATTCACACGTTACGTGTGACTTGCTCTCACACGTAACGCGTGGTGCACATTCACACGTTACGTGTGAATGTGCACATTCCAATTTCACCGGGAAGCCGCCGGCGACTTTCCGGCGATATTCCGGTCGTCTTCTCCGGCGAGACAGTCCGATTTTTTTTTTTTTCAAATATACCCAAAATTCAACAACAAATCCACAATTTTTACCAATCTAACAATATCATCACTTCCACTTTCATTTTTCCACACAAAATGTCTACAAACCTAGATCTACCTAACCAAAACCCTAAACATCACAAAAACTTCTACAAAACCTAGATCTACCATCCAAATCATCTCCAAATCGTAGATCTATCATCCAAACCTAGATCTACCTAACCAAATACTATGTGTGGATTTAAATTTATTAAAAATAAAATCAAATAATTATTTCTAGGAACTAACCTTACGCGGGAGGGGCGAGGAGGCGTTACGCGGGAGGGGCAAGGAGACGTTACGCGGGAGGGGCAAGGAGGCGCAGCGGGAGGGGCAAGGAGGCTGAGTGCTGATGCTGAATGAAGAGGAGGAGCCGAATCTGGCTTTTATAGCCAGATTCCCACACGTTACGTGTGATACAATGTCACACGTAACGTGTGAACCGATCCCACACGTAACGTGTGGAGCCAATTCACGCGTTACGTGTGGGTCTTGAATGGGTCAGTATCGACGCGTAACGTGGGAAGTCTATTCTCACATTACGCGCGGCCCTATGCGCCAAAAGGCAAAAATGCCTATGCGCCGAATAGTTGAGCCCTATAACTATAAGGATATAACCAATTCGGTTATATCTTATGGTTATATTCTATAGTTATATACTATGGTTATATCATATATTATATTTTATAGTTATATACTATTGTTATATCATATAGTTATATACTATGGTTATATCCAATTTGGTTATATCATATCGTGATATCCTATAGTTGTATACTTTGCTAGAAATAATGACAATTTCTATTTGAAGATAACTTTAGATTTAATTAGCCATATACATATGAATGAATTAAAGTGAAACTCTATCCATAAACACCAAATTTTGGTATATTTGATAAATTTTTATTTTTATTTATTTTGTATATTATTAAATCCAAAATAAGCCATATTATTATTTATAGTAGTTTCAATTATAAATATGTACTAATTTTATTTCTTTATATTAAATTGTCATTAGGGAGAAACTTTATACATTTTGTGTGAATTTTGATATAATTAGGTCCAAATAAACCATATATGAAAGTCTAATATGGACATTTCTTTCTCTCAAATCTAACCGTCCAAAATGATTCTTATTTATTTTATACATAATTATTCTTATATAATCCATCCTTTATTAAATTAGACTAAAATACTCCTATCTACCCATTTACCTGTTTCACTACAAATAGAAGAATCTCATTATATCATATATTATATTTTATAGTTATATACTATTGTTATATCCTATAGTTATATTATATAGTTATATACTATGATTATATCTAATTTAGTTATATCATATCGTTATATCCTATAGTTGTATACTATGGTTATATCCTATATTATATTATATAGTTATATCATATAGTATATATACTATGGTTATATCATATAGTTATATACTATGGTTATATCATATAGGATATAACCATATATGATATAACCATAGTATACAACTATAAGATATAACGATATGATATAACCAAGTTGGATATAACCATAGTTAATAACTATAAAATATAATATATGATATAACCATAGTATATAATTATAGGATATAACGATATGATATAACCAAATTGGATATAACTATAAGATATAATCATAGTATAACTATCTAATATAACTATAGAATATGACTATAAAATTATAACCATAGTATATAACTATAAAATTATACTATGGTTATATCATATAGTTATATAGTATAATTATATCTTATAGTTATATCCAATTTGGTTATACATATCCTTATAGTTATATCCAATTTGGTTATATCATATAGTTATATAACTATAAGATATATGATATAACCATAGTATATAACTATAAAATATAAACAAATTGGATATAATTATAAGATATAATCATAGTGTATACTATGATATAACTATAAGATATAATCATGGTTATATCCTATAGTTATATCATATAGTTATATACTATGATTATATTTTATAGTTATATCCAATTTGGTTATATCTTATGGTTATATTCTATAGTTATATACTATAGTTATATCCTATAGTTATAGTCTATAGTTATATACTATGGTTATATCCAATTTGGTTATATCATCGTTATATACTATGGTTATATCATATAGTTATACTATGATTATATCTTATAGTTATATCCAATTTGGTTATATATATATCCTTATAGTTATATCCAATTTGGTTATATCATATATTATAATTTATAGTTATATACTATGGTTATAACCATAGTATATAACTATATGATATAACAATAGTATATATATACTATATGATATAACCATATTATATAACTATATAATATAATATAGGATATAACCATAGTATATACTATGATTATATCTTATAGTTATATCCAATTTGGTTATATCTTATGGTTATATTCTATAGTTATATACTATGTTTATATCCTATATTATATTCTATAATTATATACTATTGTTATATCATATAGTTATATTCTATAGTTATTGTAACACCCCCAAATAACATCTTGAAAGTATTACCGCCAGTGACCTCAGACGTGATGTCCGATGTCACCCAAGGCTTTTCCAGTTGATATAAATCATCAAACAACAATTATGATACAAAATATCATAACTTTCATTTAAACCATAGTCGCAGAATTACAACACAATTCCAAGTACAACAAAATACATCAGAATTACATCGGAAGTCTTTACACAAAACATTTTCTTAACACAGCGGAAGTCTTTAAATAACCAACAAAAGGGTCTTGATCGCAATGATCACCCGCCAAGGATCTTAACCTGGATCACTTGTCAAAACACCGTTCGCTTCTATAGTCGTTCTAGCCTTCACGGGATGGCAATTTATCTGATGTGCCAAATCGAACGGATGACACCAGCCAACCATGCAGAGAACAATTACGGTTGGTTAGTCTAATGAAAGACTAAGCAAGGGTATAAAGCAGAATGGTTCGAAGTAGTCGTATTAGGTTAGACTCATCGCTTCTCGAATCAAAACCGATGACGATAGTCAACCACCATACTCCTACTAGAATACATGAAAAGACATAATCAAGAGAAGATTCTGGAAGACCAAGTCTTCCAGCAATCAATCCCAAAAGGAGACTCCAACGAAATGAGTCTTATCGGAAATATGACAAATGTTGGGAAACATTAATAATCACAGAATCACAGTATCGCATACGAGCGATTTAAAAGTTAAGATGAGTTTTCCTAGCTGCACTATCGCCTAGCTGCACTACTCGCCCAAGGGTATATTAATTATGTGCGACAACGGCACTTATCTTATTTAATTCCAAAATCCACATCACGTTATAAGCTTTTAAATCTCCCCACAAGAGATATTAGATCTCCTCACAAGAGATATCAGATCTCCTCACAAGAGATATCAGATCTCCTCACAAGAGATCTCAGAGGGAATAAATCCCGAAAGATTTGGCACTAGCGAAGTGCACCACCCTGAATAAGGGCATGGTCATGACCTGAGAGAGTACTGGGGAAGAATCCACCAAGTACTAATTATAAAGAAACAGCTAAACCCCCACAAGGTACATAGCGTTCCTACGAATACTCGTGCTAACTAAACAGTTCAACACAATAATAATCCACATCAAAGCCATCGCAACCAATAACAGATATAATAGCGTTGTTCTAACAGATATACAACCTATTATAATAACTGTTTTTAATCATATAAATATATATAATAGCGTTGTTCTAACAGATATACAACCTATTATAATATCATCTTTTAATCAATTATTAACAAAGTTGTTCCCAATGAACAATAAATCAGTAAATCATCCCAAATTAATTAACAACTAAACAATTGATAATTAATTGAAATATGGAATGATGAGCAAGAGCGAACCGCCACTTGCCTTAGATCCGCGGAAGCTTAAGCAAAGCTTAGAGACGACGAGTTCCTGGGTCCGAAATAGGGACAGATCTGAGACCACAGATTCCTTTGGATCGACCCAAAATGAAACCCTAAGTTAGATTCAATATCCACGTATATGAATCTACAAGAATACGAAAAGAATCGAGGGAGTCAAGCCTCGCCCAAGACCACACACCCAAGAACACACACTCGGACAAGGCTCGCCGCGGGTGCGGTGGAGCTCTTACCGCGGGGTGCGATGGTGTTACAGTGGCGAGCTCGCGACAGTGTTTTAATGGAGAAAACTCACCCAATCACTTCGTTTGCTTTCAATTTGATTATGGTTCGATCTCCCAACACCTTAGACCTTCTAATACCACTTAGGAGTACCTTTTCCAACACTCAAAGAGATTCGAACACCTTCACAACAAAGCTCAAAGCTTGGTGCTTCAATGGAGAAAACAGAGGAGAGGAGGAAAATGAAGCTTGACTTCTGATTTCAACTCCTTTTATAGCCCAAAACGAGCCTCCTCAGAGGGGACAAGCAAGGAGACCATGGGGCAAGGCTAGGTGTCACTTGGGCTGCCTAGGCCTGACAACTCCGGCGAGTTGCAGCCAAGCCTTATCGCGAAGACCGCCTCAGCTGTTGGCCTTCGCCGCGGGTGCGGTCAAGGCCATTTTTCACCCTTTTGTCCGTTTTGACTTTGGGTTAATCTTCTTAACCCCGGGTTAAATATATTTGTATACGAACGACTATTTAACCTTGAACACATGTTAACTGTATTTTATATTACTCGGAAAAAATATTACAGAGATCAAACATATTACCGAATGTCTGAACTTCTCTGAAATTAATCCGACTTGTAATACGGGAGTTGGAAAAATTCCAAACTATCCTTATAAAATGAGGGATATTACAGTTATATACTATGATTATATCCAATTTGGTTATATCATATCGTTATATACTATGGTTATATCATATATTACATCCTATAGTTATATACTATGGTTATATCATATAGTTATATATTATGATTATAACTTATAGTTATATCCAATTTGGTTATATATATCCTTATAGTTATATCCAATTTGGTTATATCATATATTATAATTTATAGTTATATACTATAATTATATCCAATTTGGTTATATCATATCGTTATGTATTATGGTTATATCTATATTACATCCTATAGTTATATACTATGGTTATATCATATAGTTATATACTATGATTATATCTTATAGTTATATCCAATTTGGTTATATGAGTGCGGTTTCGGTGCGGAGCACTCTTTCCGTGCGGACATGCACTATAGGGCCTTATTTGTGCACTTTTGCAAAAAAAATGAAAAATGTTTGGAAAAAATTTTGAAAAAGAAAATTTTATTTTATTTTATTTTGAAAAAGTGCACAAATAAGACGTTAAAGTGCACAAATAAGACCCAAAAGTGCATGCTCCGTACGTCCGCACGGGAAGAGTGCTCCGCATATGATTCAAACTCTTGGTTATATATATCCGTATAGTTATATCCAATTTGGTTATATCATATATTATAATTTATAGTTATATACTATGGTTATAACCATAGTATATAGCTATATGATATAACCATAGTATATAACTATAAATTATAATATATGATATAACCAAATTGGATATAACTATAAGATATAACCATAGTATATGGTTATATCCTATAGTTATATATTATGGTTATATCATATAGTTATATACTATGATTATATCTTATAGTTATATCTTATGGTTATATTCTATAGTTATATACTATAGTTATATCATATATTATATTTTATAGTTATATACTATTGTTATATCCTATAGTTATATTTTATGGTTATATATTATGGTTATATCATATCATTATATCCTATAGTTGTATACTATGGTTATATCCTATATTATATTCTATAGTTATATACTATGGTTATATCCAATTTGGTTATATCATATCGTTATATACTATGGTTATATCTTATATTACATCCTATAGTTATATACTATGGTTATATCATATAGTTATATACTATGATTATATCTTATAGTTATATCCAATTTGGTTATATATATCCTTATAGTTATATCCAATTTGGTTATATCATATATTATAATTCATAGTTATACTATGGTTATATCTTATAGTTATATCCAATTTGGTTATATTTTATAGTTACATCCTATAGTTATATACTATGGTTATAACTATAATTATATCATATAGTTATATACTATGGTTATAACCATAGAATATAATATAGGATATAACCATAATATACAACTATAGGATATAACGATATGATATAACCATAGTATGTAACTATAGAATATAACTATAGGATATAACAATAGTATATAACTATAAAATATAAAATATGATATAACTATAGTATATAACTATAGAATATAACCATAAGATCTAACCTGATTGGTTATATCCAATTTGATTATATCATATAGTTGTACTGTTAATGTTAACGAAAAAAAAACTTTTGTACGCTTAAGTTAAGCGCACAGCTTAACGCATTTTTTTTTTGCCAATCACATATGTGCGCTTAGTGTAAGCGCACAGCTCCTATGCGCTTATTTTAAGCGCATAGATCTGATGTTTCTTTTTTATTTTATTACCGATTATACCCTTATGCGCTTACATTAAGCTTATAGGGGTTGTGCGCTTACACTAAGCGTACCAATTCGTGTGCATTTAGACGATTTTTCGTATGGATATAACTTTTACCTATATAAAAGTAGGTTGCCTTCAAATGAACAGTGCTTCATCTATGAAATTACTTTTATGCCCTTCTTATCTTACAAAGCCAATTCTCATTCTCTTCTTCCCACCGTCTTCATTTCCTCTGTTTCTCCCACCGCCTTCAATTCTCATTCTCTCTGCCACAATACCCGACTTCTTCTCTTTGATTTTCATCACATCAGGTAACAAATTTCGCCTCTTTGCTTTTTCTTTCGCCTTCTCCTCATGGATTCCTCATATTTAGATTGGATTGTTGGTCAAGAAATTTACTTGCCCACATCTCGACGAGGGCGAAGACAAAATCCGGTCCTCTCATATCCCCTATCGTTCATCACCCATGCGCCGACGATCCCGACTTCTCAAGGACCTCTTTCGGTATGCTCTCTCTTTTAGGGCTCCATTTGTGTGGTTCTTTTTCCCGATTTCGTTTATCTTTGTCTCGATTTGATTGGGTTTTAGGGTTTGACGGGTATGGGTTTGTGTTCATCTTCGTGTCTAAGCCATTCTGCTGTGCTTCAATGGCGAATTGGTCAAGGTGGAAGACGACCCCTGCTGTCTTTTTTTAATTTCGTTTAGAACAGATGCAAAATGGTGTGTTTTTGTGTGTTATTACCTTCTTCATCAAGATTTCAATGCTTACTTTTTTCGCTGAATCCCCATATATATGTAATGTGACTTCCTGTTTGTTTTCTCTCCAAGTCTCCATCAGCCGTAGGCTCCCAATTTTCCTCCAATTGGGAGTTACCGTCACTGTCCACCAATTGTTCGACGAAAGTCCTAGCAGGAGAGGCGCCAAGCAAATAGGTAATTCCTTGCAAAAATGCAATTCCCTTTCTCTACTGATGTGAGTTACAGTGTAATTTCACTTCATTAATGGATTTCACTCAGTGTAGTTTCTAGGAAGAAGTAGGTCTGTTTGATTTGGATCATCATATATGATGTACCTTCTATCATCAACTCAATTTTATAGTTTTATTCGGAATTGCATAATAATTAATTATCTTATTATTCCATAATTGGGGTTGATTGAATAGATCCAAGATACATAATTTGTTGTCTTTATCAGAGTTTTAGTTTTGTGGTTGTCTTGGTTTTGTACTTTGCACATCCAGCTGTCATGATTCTCTCTTGATTAGGACCCTGAACCATCAATATGATAGAGATGATATACTTTTGTGAAGGAGCTTTTATGCTTCTTTCCTCTCTTATACCTTATTTCTTAAACATTTAATATGTAAGATTTATCAATCTTGACTTCTCTAATTTAGACTTCTCATTTTTGTGCATGCACGATGATCTATGTGCACATGGTGTATATGTTTTCTCATACTGTGATTACTGTGTATTTTCGTGATCATTAATTGGTCAACGTTAAAAGAGAGTTTAAATGTGTTAACAGATTTCTGGCACAACATTGGTATTTGGTGCTCGATGAGATATTAATCACGTACAGAGCCTGCAATGCCAAGTGGAGGTATGCACCCAATCAATAACAGTATAGTAAATAGTATGTAGTTACTCATCTTCATCTTTGAAAAAAATGGAGGTTACCTCTTCAGGAAACTAAAGGATGCAGTAAAAAATCAAAGCCAAGTGTTCCATCCATGCATTGACCGTTGGAGGATTAATGTTGCATAATTTTATTTTTTTCGCTGCCGCGTGAAACACAACAAACGTACTTGTCTATGTGTTTCCTATTTCTGTATTGTACTGATACCATCAATATTATTCATTCTACCATGTGCTTGGCTATTTCAAATGACCTTAAAACAATTGCAAGTCAATGCCCTTTATCGTGATCATGTTTAGATTATTTAGTTGCTTTTCTTTGATGGAAGACTATTTACTATTTAGTTGCTTTAAAGACACAAGAAAGTGAAAAACCTCGTAGCCACACGTAATTCATCTAACTTTTACTTAATCTATTTGATAATTGCCACCGAGTAGCTTGGTGGCAGCAGATGTTACAAGCTTGGTAGATGAGAACTCTATTATTAAATATTTAAATGTTTGTTTGTAATACTTGCACATTATTCTCTAACTTCTTTTTATAGACCATCTATTTAAGAATTTGTACAAGCCAAGTCAAGTCTCTCTTATCTAATAGATGTCTGGCTTTTGTTGCAGTACTTGTCAATGAGACTTGTTGCAGTTAACCCCGGAATTGATTTCAACCTTGCCAGTCTTCTAGCAGGAGTAAGTTTATTATCTTTTCTTTCACCCTTATACAAGTGGTGGCTTATGCTACTGTGTGGTTGTTTTGTGGATTACAAGTTCTTTGTTTCTGAACCAATTTAAGGCCATAGAATGTTGTTCTGATTGCGCTTACTACAATTTGCGTCTGCATTCCATATGCATTAAAATACTGGTTTGTAGGAGCAAATATATGTGTAAGCTATTTTGCAAATATAATCAAGTTTGACTTATATATAATCCTTTGCATCACCTAGATTCAAAGTGGAAAAATTGCAAATAATTAGGCAATGGGAATTTGAGGACATATGCGAATGTATGGGGTTTTTCACACTAGGGATTAGCTTTTTATTTAACCTCAAGCCTCAAATCCATTACAAAACCTCAGGCTCAAGTATGGTCATGTGCAGGTTGTTTACTGAATATGGGAAATATATGGGAAATGGGGGAAATAATGTACATAAAGGATAAAACCTGACCAAATTAAGGATTAAAATATAAGAAACGTGTTGAATTGTCAATGATGATATCAAATTGAAAATACTCCATGATTGCATGCTTATGTTCAGATATTTTTGTGCAGATAGTAACATGCTATTGATTTTTGGTAGTTCTACAATGCTTGGATTAACCAGAATTTGCAATTTAAATTTGTTCTTTTTCAGTTAAAAAATCAGTAATTGCACAAGGTCTGCAGGCTCAAGCTCGTGACCTTTGGGGTCTTTTACCTGCATTTTGTCGTCATCCGGCTGAGTCCCAAAGTTCGAATCTCTAGCTAAACTATTGGTTAGTCCGTTGGAGAAAGACACGCTTATGAATGAAGACATTGTTATTGCCTTGCATGTATTAAGAAACTAATTTGATTGTTTTGATTAATCTGTTTAATCATTTCCAATAGCAAAAAATATTTATTTTCTGTATAGGAACTTGTGAAATGAAACACATGTTTATGTGGACCTGCTGAGGATACTGGTGGGCCTGCAAAGAAAATGAATACTTTACCCCTTAAAGATATATTAAGGATTAAAAGTTCACCTTCTTACACAAAGAAGGTAGCTAATAAAAATATCAAGGCTTTGGCAATGGGCTCTAGGGATTTGCTTTCAGTTCTAAGAGATCTATTTCTAAACTCATCAGCTGAAAAGCGCACATACCTTAAGGTATTTCTTCTGCATATCTTACATATTAGTTCTTCATGTCATCAACAATATATTAGTAGAATTATTTTGGATGGTTTAGGATACAAAATATACAATCAAGGATATCACCACATTATAATGTTGCACATGGACAGGATGTTCATGCGGTAAAAGTAAAAGGCACAGTATCATAGCCGTAAGAAGATTGTTTGAACATTACTGTATTTGAATAGTTAGTCTACTAATGTAAAGATTTGTTATTTGTTGGTGTTGGATAATTGTATAATGAAGAACATATTATATCTTCAGTAAACCCACAAGGCATTGGTTGCGTTTTTTGAATTAGTTCTTCACCTGCATATCTGAGACCTTTAGTTTATTCTCTTCCAGGATGCTATCCGATGCTTGGTCTCAGTCTGACTCTTTAATCACTCCAAAGATCTTCATTTCATCCCTACAGAAATTTGAGATGATAACTCTTGTTACTGAAACTGGAGATATCGAGTTCACATAGGCGTCACTTGATAAGATGTCATTTCATATGGGCAAAGATGTATCACAGGGGTAATACTCTATTCTAACTAAAATAAGAAACTTTTGTCTTCTACTATTCTTGTTTATGGTGCTAATGTACATTAACCTTCATTAGAGAGTATTCAGACAGACTAGGGTATATAATATATCTTCTGAGTCCAGCAATGTTTACATATTTTATCATATTGTTTAATCTTGTCCAGGTTTTCAATATTGGAGCTCGCATCATCAATCATTAACGGAGCTGATGATTATCAACAACATAAATAGCTCCAAAGGTGTATGACATTGTACATACAACATAAAGTAACAATTCAGCCATTTACTTTCTTCTATTTAAAATATTTTATATAATAATAATAGGAAAAAATAATAATTTAGTGTTGTGACACGATTTGGAGTAGACATGTAACAATAAATGATGAAGCGTAATGTCAAAACGACAAGTGGTCTTATCTAGGTTTTTTCTTTAGTATTATATAGTAGATTAGACAACAAGGCTTCAAACCAATCATATAAATGGATAACCTTTTAGATTTTAGAAATATAAAGGTGTGATAAATTAGTTAAAAATATAATAATACGTAGTCCCTTAAACTTACTTAAATTAATTTTGAAATGTTGTTGTTCCACAAACAATAAATATCTACTTAATTTTTTTGTGATATTTGAATACTATTAATTAAAATAACATTTAAATTATCCTATTATATATAATATATCATTTAGATAAGATATTTATGATTAGTCGAATAAATTCTCATATGTGCAAAATATAATATTTCTTAACAATTTAATCATTACTTTAATAACATATATTATTATTATCATTATTTTAAAATTGTCTAATGATTTCGTTTTTTTTTTTTTGCATCTGCAATCAACCTAATTCTTACAATATTATATTCACGTTAGTCAATAATATGTTGTATAGTAACATTTATTCACTGTTAAACACATCGTTTATATTTATTCAAACCGTGCACGTCATGTGAACATATGCTAGTTATGATCTATATATAAGATACTTAGAAGAAAAGGCTACGAACAAGAACATATATAGGCCCTATACACATCAAATACCTACAAAGAAAGATACAAGAAAAATGTATCGCTGGTTGGGCGAACAAATGTGGTTGTTTGTACAAACAAGAATTTGATGACACGACTTGAATTTGGCTGTCAGGGCGCCTCTGGGAACAAGAACTGCCGGGGTGGTGCTCTTGTCTACCAGATGGTTTTGCCGGTGGTGTGGTGGTCTTGTCGGTTATGTGGTATATGGACGGTGGTCTGGTTTCTAGACGAGGGTGTGTTCTTGATGAGGATGAATGGATATTTTGTTCTAAAAATACTGATAAATTTTAAGGATAAATTATATTAGAAGATATTTAATTAGTTAAATTAGGAAAGGAAATACTTTTAAACCCAACCATAAAAATGGTGCACAAAACCAATTCTATGGTACACAATACTAATTTCCTCATCTCATTAACACATGTTTTTTCTTTACAAAAAATTTCCAATAAAAATTAGGATTTTATTATAAAGTAAAAGTTATATTAAGCTCATAATCTATTTAAAGACGAGTCTAAACCATCTTTACGGATAAAAGGAGATTATTGTTTGCACCCGCAATTTCTTACGGCGCATCCCAGTTTGGACGCATTCGGGATGCGCCCAAACTGGGGGGGGGGTGTTTAAAAAAAAAACAATTCTTTGGGCGCAATCAGGGTGCGCCCAAGGTCTGGGTAGATTATTTTTATTTTGAAAAATATTTTTTTAAAGATTATTGAACCGGTTTGGGTCTGAATCGGTTGATCTTGGGCGCAACCACGATGCGCCCAGTTTTTTTTTTTTCCGAAAAAATAAAAATAAAAAATAAAAACACCTCGGCGCATCGTGGTTGCGCCCAAATTTGTTTATATCCAATTTGGATGTCTTGTAGTTATATCCAATTTGGTTATTACTATGGTTATATACTATGATTATATCTTATAGTTATATCTATGGTTATATCATATAGTTATATACTATGATTATATCTTATAGTTATATACAATTTGGTTATATCTCATGATTATATTCTATATTTATATACTATGGTTATATCATATAGTTATATGCTATGATTATATCTTATAGTCATATCATATAGTTATATCCAATTTTGTTATTACTATATAATATAATCATAAGGATGTAGCCAACTTGGATATAGCTATAAGGATATAACCAAATCACATATAACTATAAGATATAGTCATATTATATAAGTATATGATATAACCATAGTATATAACTATATGATATAATATATGATTAAGCATACTATATAACTATAAGATATAATCATAGTATATAATTATAAGATATAACCATAGTATATAACTTTAGAATATAATATAGGATATAACCATAGTATATAACTATATAATATAACCATAAGATATAATCATAATATATAACTATATAATATAACGATATGATATAATCAAATTTGATATAAGATATATTCATTATATAGAACTATATGATATAACCATAGTATATCTATATGATGTAAAATAAGATATAATCATAATATATAACTATGAAATATAACCATAAGATATACCCATAGTATATAACTATAGAATATAACCGTAGTATATGACCATAAGATATAACCAAATTGGATATAACCATATTTATATGTGATTTTCAAATGATATAATCATAATATATAACTATAGTATATAACGATATGATATAACCAAATTGGATATAACTATAACATATAATCATGGTATATAACTATAGGATATAACGATATGATATAACCAAATTGGATATAACTATAACATATAATCATGGTATATAACTATAGAATATAACGATATGATATAACCAAATTGGATATAAGTCATATAAGTATAAGATATAATCATAGTATATAACTATAAAATATAACCGTAGTATATGACCATAAGACATAACCAAATTGGATATAACCATAGTTATATGTGATTTTCAAATGATATAATCATAATATATAACTATAGGATATAACGATATGATATAACCAAATTGGATATAACGATATGATATAACCAAATTGGTTATAACGATAACATATAATCATGGTATATAACTATAGGATATAATGATATGATATAACCAAATTGGATATAACTATAACATATAATCATTTTATATAACTATAGAATATAACGATATATAATCATTTTATATAACTATAGAATATAACGATATGATATAACCAAATTGGATATAACGATAACATATAATCATGATATATAACTATAGGATATAACGATATGATATAACCAAATTGGATATAACTATAACATATAATCATTTTATATAACTATAGAATATAACGATATGATATAACCAAATTGGATATAACGATAACATATAATCATGGTATATAATTATAGGATATAACGATATGATATAACCAAATTGGATATAACTATAACATATAATCATTTTATATAACTATAGAATATAACGATATGATATAACCAAATTGGATATAACTATAACATATAATCATTGTATATAACTATAGAATATAACGATATGATATAACCAAATTGGATATAAGTCATATAAGTATAAGATATAATTATTGTATATAACTATATGATATAAGCATAGTATATAACTATATAATATAACCATAAACCCCAAACACCAAACACCAAGACCTAATCCTAAACCCCAAGACCTAACCCTAAACCCTAAAAAACGCTACAAACCCCTTGGGCGCAACCTAGTTGCGCCCATAATTCTGGACGCAATCTAGTTGCGTCCAAAGGGTGTGTGGGGTTTAGGGGTTTGTACTCGAATGGACAAAAACCCCAAACCCTAAAACACACTAAAAACCCCTTGAGCGCAACCTGGTTGCGTTCAAAAACCCTAAATCACAAACTCTAAAAAATAATAGAAACCCCTTGGGCGCATCCACGTTGCGTCCATTTTTTTTATAAAAAAAATAATACATTTTTTTAAAAAAATTTCCCTTTTGGACGCAACGTGGATGCGTCCAAGGTGAACCAAAATTGGCCATGAACCGGTTTTTTTTTAAACCCGGTTCTTTCACTTGGGCACACCCTGGTTGCGCCCAAGGAATTGTTTTTTTTTTTTTGAAAACAAAAATCCTGTTTTTGGGCGCAACCAGGATGCGCCCAAAAACAGGTGCGCCACCAGAAAATCCGGGTGCGAACATTCTACCCGGGATAAAATTATAAACGGTTATGCAATTCATATAAAAGTAGAGAAAGACAAATCGTAATTGGTTTATTTCTTTTAGTAAAAATTTTGATGATTACAAACTTACTATCTTAAGAAACGATTGCCGACATCTAAATTAGGGGGAATAATCAAGAAGATACACACATGACATATGAAGCAAAAACACAAATTCAATACATAGACATAAAAAATAATACTCCCTCCGTCCCAAAATATAAGCTCCATTTGACCAACCGACACTATTCACAATTGAAGGGAATCTTCAAGATTTCTTCCAATATATAAGAAAAAAACATAGTCATGTGGGGTCTTGTTTGATTCGTCTCAACGAGTACTTTGATAATATCAAAAAATTATATTTTTTAGGGTTATGTAATTAGAGATATTAACGATACAAAACCCGTCTCGACATTTGAACCCGATAAAAATGGGGCTTATATATTGGAAAAGAGGGAATAATATAAGAAGTATTTATGACGTCAGCCTTAGGGAAATAGCTATATGCCAATATAGCATCAATTTCTGACCTGCCCAACTTTCTTTTCCTCTCAACTGGAGACAGAGTCGGACTCTTCTCTTCGCTCCGACACTTCTTCTTTTATTCCGTTTCTCCTTCTTCGATCCGTACAAATCCGACTCCCCACACCACAACAATTCTTCCAATTTGTTCAAGTTCCGGTAATTTTTCTAGTTCAACTCTCTTTTTCATACGTATTCGTATATCGAAGTTTCGCAAATTCAACTTGTCTGATTTTGTCTCTTGTTTACTTTGTGCGTTTTTAGGTTTTCATTTTCTGATTCCTGTGTTGTGATTTATCAGCTTTGAAGAAGAAGAAGAAGATTGTGGTCAATCAGTTAACAAGAGGAGGAGGAGGAGAGAGAAACTCTGAAAAAAGAGAAATAGAGAGAATTCTGACTTTTTCTTGAATTCGGTGGGCTGAGAAATCAAATGACGGAGGAAGAGTCGGTGGATATAAAGTTTAGGTTACCCGATGGATCGGACATCGGTCCGGTCCGATACTCGCCGGCGTCGACCGTACAGATGTTGAAGGAGAGAATTATATCTGATTGGCCTAAAGGTTATATTTCGTTGTCATCACTCTTTTTGTTCTACTTCGTTACTTATTCCGTTTAGTGCTTGATTGAATTTTTTTGAGGTCGAATTGTCTGCTGTGAAATTGGGAGAAAGCGGGACAGTTTGAATTTCCCTTCAGAGATTTTGTGATTACTGAATCAGAGCGGCAATAAAATAGTCAAGTTATGAATTGAAGTGGATTCATGGTGTAAAAAATTATAAAATGGTGGTAAATGGATACATATCAGCTGAACTGTTCTACAGTGAAAGGAGGCAGGTTAGTTGGTCTGGTATAGGTGGTTGGGATTAGGTGTAATGGAGATAATATTGAAGCTTGAATTGGAAGACTAGATCCATGATTGTTGATGGGTGTCTTAAAAGGAAGCATATGTTGCACACATTGCATCTACTGCTAAACCAAGTTTGCAGTGATGAATGATGACATCCAGATGTATGGGATGCTTTAGAGATTGTAGTTAGGTGTTGGAGTATGGTGGTAAGTGAACTTAAAAGTTTGAAGAAAACTATTACGAGTCCAGTCTTTGTTTTTCAGAAGAGCGAAACTTGTAGATATTGTACATCTTTAGCGGTAATCTGTAACATATAATTTCACTCAATAAGTAGATTTGTTACATTGATAATGACTTCAAGTTTTAATTCAAGCATTTGGAGCAAGTTAGTTTGTGAGGGAGCTTATTTCCCTCATAAGCCGATATCATAAATTTGTCGGTTTCAAGTAAGTTGTCCTTATTTCATTTTTGCCTAAGTCATTGGAATGGAGATGCCATGTTAGGTAAGTTTAAGAATTGAAAAGAAATTCGTGACATCTAGGTCAGAGTAGATTTATGGTGCTAATGATGTGGCGGAAGAAGCTAATCACATGGAGGCAAATTATCTGAAAGGGAAAAATCTGGTTCAAGTTATTGATGCTATAAAAAGTATACATTGATCTTTAAAGAAAGGATTTGCATATAGCAAATAAAGAATTGTCGTCAACTCGTCATGCCCTTAATAAGG
The DNA here is from genome assembly GCA_027886185.1 of Rheum nobile. Lineage (NCBI taxonomy): Eukaryota > Viridiplantae > Streptophyta > Magnoliopsida > Caryophyllales > Polygonaceae > Rheum > Rheum nobile. The sequence continues at coordinate 277,522 of WOAB01000669.1, read as the reverse complement.
CAAATTCATGTGCAAAAGAGGAATGAAACTTTAGGCTGTGTTTGTCACTAGCTTTCTTTATCTTATAGTTTATACTTTATAGGCTATTTCTTATAAGCTGACATATCAGCATGTCATGCCTAACTCACCCTTATCACTTTTAAGATGACAGGATTGCTTTCATCCTCGCTTTTTGTGACCATGTGCTGTGTAATCATATGCTTTTTTTCATCTGTTTTTAATTTTTATGTTCTGATTATGTTTTAATCTTAGTGTCTTAGACACAAACTTGGAAGTCCTTGATTATATTATAAACCGTGTTAATTTTGTTTTCTGCTAATATTATGTATGATGTTCTTGTTGGCACCAAGCTGAAATATATAGACTTTGAAAAGTGGCTATTGTGTCTAATTTTTTATCATCTTGCAATTGTATCATACTTATCCAGAAGTTTCTCTATGAATTACTTTAGGTAACGCAGCTGTTCCAAAGTTGGCCAATGAGATCAAGCTCATAAGTTTTGGCAAGATTTTGGAAAACAACAAAACTGTTGGCCAGTGTAAAGCACCTATTGAAGAGCTTGCTGATAGCGTTATGGTTATGCATGTTGTTGTACAGCCCTCTCAAGCGAAAATTAAAACAGGTACTTTTTATCATAATCTATCTTATGTCTTAAGCAATTTGTAATCCTCCCGTCCTTTTTACTTTGACCTGTTTTTTAGTGTCTGCATACATACCTTTCTTCAGAACAAAGAAAAGTTGGGATCTACATTTGTATTGCTTGAAAATATGTTTTCCTTCAAGAATTTTTCTGTCTATATAATGTGTAATATCTTTTGGGGTATGTAATATCAATTCACTAGATCTTGATCACCTAGTTTTTTTTTCCTTACATCAGTTATGAGAGTTACTGACTCATGGAATTAGAGCTAGGAATTCATGAATCCTCTAATATGCTCGGTCTACTGATGCTGAAAATCGTCTTGTTTTACTTTAATTATTTTATTGATTCAATTTTCTTTTATTACTGCCCACTACTCTTACAGTTCATTCTGTTGCTGACATATTAACAGTGGCACACTGTAAATAAAACTGTATAACTGATTCACTGTACCATAAACTTTGAGAGATGAAGTATGTAGTGTAGGCTGTGTAGATGAAAACATAAACAAGATGGAAGTTCATCCTTTTCAATTATGCATGTAGGCCCTCCCAAAGAACTTTGTTAGATGGGCCACTGAAGTAGTAAGTAGGATCACATGCTCCTTGTACTGAAGAAGTATTGTTTCTTTATCCAACATGACAAACCCTGAGTGCAACTGAATTATAATGTGTTCTGGGGTAGAGCTACTTTACCACATATAATTTACTGTGGAAAAGGAAAACCTGGAACATACTCTTGGAAATGTGTTTTTAGATTATAGTTCACATACGATAATATATATGTCTTGTTTTGCTGTTCAAATCGAAACCACCCTAATTCTGGAGATAATAGGAATTTTGCTGGGCATCACTGACACTGTCAACACAATATAACACTGTTTATAGAATTTAAATTGGTTAACTGTTGTATTCTGTGACAGCTTTGATTGGGCTATGTTTATTATTCCTCTTCATTCTAATTAGTTGTCATTTTTCCACAGTTTCGCTTGGAATAATTGTTTCTAAATATCCTTATGACCTGTTTGATCCAGAACACTTGAGAAGTACTATTCAAATATACATGTACAAACGAAAAAAACAAATCTGCTGTTTCTGATAAATACTTTGAATCCTATAATTGCTAACAACTAACTATAAGGTGTTTTACTGAACAGAAAAGAAGGTTGAAGATTCAAGGAAATTCACTTGTTCATGCAGCATTATGTAGAGATGGGGCCTGTTTCAAATTCGCTATCAGGAGGGGCCAATGGCCAACCTCTATAATCCTTTCATAAGGTTTCTTGAAGTTTCTGAGTCTTATCATTGTTTTGTACACGTTCAAAGGTTTTTCAATACAAAAAATGGCGTTGACCAAGTCGTTTGGTCTGTCTGGTTAAAATCCTAGAGAAGTTGACAAAGTCGTCGCTCATCTGTTGCATCATTTCTTGTGACAAAAAAAAAAGAACATTTTATTCTGTGTATGTGTACTGGTAGCTTTAAGTGTATTTCAAGTATTGATGTAATGGAAAACCACAGTCCAAAATTTGAAAGACAAAAATACAAGCTCCCTCTTTATATGCTTTGCTTTGTTCTTCTAATTAGTACACATAACAAGCCTTCGCCTTTTTTTACTAATAACTTATCTTTTATGACGAGGAGCGTATCTTACATTTGTAATTCCAGGCTTGTATTTAGGAAAAAAGATCATGTGCGGAAGTGAGAACCATATGAACACATAGATAGAAAGTGTATGCACATAAGAAATGTGTGTTCATATACTCCAGTGTTCATATGAACAGATAAATAGAAAGTGTATGTATATAAGAAATATGTGTTCATATATTCTGTAATATGTATGCAATATGCTTTCTTAGCATGTGTTTATATGATTCTAATTGTGCATATTCTCTCTGTGTATACACTATCTATGTGTGCATACAGTTTTATAGTGAATATATATGCATATTCACTATGTGTATATATGATTTTTATCTATGTGTGATTACGCTTTCTACCTATATATGCACAAAAAAGACCATTTTTATATCTGAATTTAAGTGGCCGTTCTCACCTCATCCTCACCCATAATAATAATAACGGAATTTTTCTAATGTGTGTTAATGGGTATACAATAAAAACTCACAGATAATAATATTACTCCCCATAATAATAGTATTAGTTGGTTTAAATTACTACTCACTAATAGTAAATTCTAAATGGTGTCAAAACACCCTTGCTTCAATCGAATAAAAAAAATGGAAAAGAAAAAGGAGGTAGAAGTAAGGTAGCAATAACATGGGGCACCATTCTGCGACCTTCTCAACTCATTTCGACTTTTCCTCTTTCCCAGAAAAGCGAAAACCCCTTCTTCGCTTCTTCTTCTCCTCCTTCTCCTGCGTTCAATTCTCGCAACTAATCTCTCCAGCAAATTCCAATTCCTGTTCTTCTCCTCCGATCCATATGAATCCATAACAGCTGTTATGCACTTCGGTTTCACGCGCTGTTGAATTTCTGGTAATGATGCTCCTCCCTCTTTATATCTTCTCTGAAATTCGCGCTTTTTAATTCGAAAATTCAGCCTCTGTGGTTTTCATTGAGGATTTTGATTTCGTGTTCGCAGCTGGGAAGAAGAGTGAGGTAGAAGGAGAGGTGCTTGTTGGAATTGGAGGATAGAGGTCAAATGTCGGAGGAAGATTTGGTAGACATTAAATTTAGGTTATACGATGGATCGGACATCGGGCCGTTTCGGTACTCCTCGGCTTCGACTGTGGAGATGTTGAAAGAGAGAATTGTGTCTGAATTCCCAAAAGGTTCTACGTTTCCTTTTTCTATTAACTCTATTCATTAATTCACGTTTGGTAATGCTTGATTGACCTTTTGGCTTGTATGCTATGATACTGAGAGGAAGTAGGAGATTTTGATTTCGGTTGAAGTAATTTGTTAGTGTTGAATGAAAGGTGTGAATTGGACAATCAAGTGGTTGAAAGATGAGTTGTTTTCACTTTACTGTAGACGTGGTGTTCAATTCATCAATGATTTATATGAGCTAAATGTTCTTGATTTCAGCTTAACAGGTTTTCTTCACTTAGTAGTGGTGGTAGAAATTAGAGCGAAATTTTGCTCGTAATAACAGATAAGTGATTGGGCTTTAATTGTTACTTTAGATGGAAGCATATTCCATGCGCTTTGCCCCTGACTTCTAGTGGTAAACAAGGTTTCTGCAGTGGTTATTTAGTGACATTATACACTTCATTCTTACTTGTAGGGTTTTGGGGACAACTCCTTTTAATGTACGAGTTAGGTGATTTTGGATCATGGTGGTAGGTGAGTATAAGAGGCTTGAATTTAAAAAAAAAACTTCAGTAACTTCTATCATATCATCTAGAAAATGAAAACTTGGCTTTTAACTAAAGAGTTCATCATCCAAATGGTAATATGTGATGCTTTGTTATATCAAATTAGTAGCTGACGAAGTGGAACTTTGATATAAATTATGACTTCTAGTTCTAGTTGGAGTATGGGAGTATCCACTTATGTGTGGCAACTTGTTGGTCTCCTCGTTGACAATGTCATAAACTTGCAGTTTCAGCTACTTCGTTTTCATTTTATCGTTACCAAAGTTGTTGATGTGGAGAGATGGCCATGTTGGTTAAGATGAAGATTAAAAAAGGAATTCATCATATCCAGCTCAAAATAGATTTGTGGTGATAATTTTGAGCTTGGAGGAGGGAAATTGCATAGGACGATGTCAGTTTTTGTATGTTGGAATTAGATTTATGAAGTAGCATTGTGAATTTGTGATCACTTTCTATTTTTACATCTGTTAGTTGTTTTATATGCATACTGAATCAATATGTTATGATGCCATTTGCCACCAAAAGTTATCTTTGAGCTCCTAGATTACTGCCATTGTGCAACATATAAGAACCTTTTGAAACAATTTCATTAAGGTAATAGGTGGAAGTCTTGTCAGTCCTGTTACTTTCTGCCCTTCTTTTGCACTTATGCGCAAATGTCTCTCTAAATGACCTCAGGTAAACCAATCGTTCCAAAGCTGGCCAGTGAGATCAAGCTCATAAATTTTGGTAAGATTTTGGAGAACAACAAGACAGTTGGCCAGTGCAAAGCACCTTTTGGTGAACTTGCTGGAGGGGCTATGGTCATGCATGTTGTTGTACAGCCATCTCAAGCAAAAACTAAAACAGGTACCTTCTGTCTTAATCACAGGTCTAAACAACATGTAATTCTCCTTAACCACTAATATTTTCTAGCTCTTCATAGATTTCGTACTCTTCAGAAAGAAAGAAATATTGTTTCACATTTGACTTGTTCAAAGTGATCCTTCCATAACAACAGTGAGCCTGATTTTCCTGTGTACTCAAAACTTATTTGTCAGTATGAACTTTTTATTACACCGGAAACTAGAGCGGGGAACTTTTCATGTTTTCTAACATGCTTCCTCCAGATGCTTGAAAATCTGCTCATTTCATTTTTTGGTTATTATTTCAAGCACTTCTTACTTGGTTTCCTTATTCTGTTTGGTGAATAGTTTATAAGTCCACTTCATTACTGACAAATGAACAATCATGTGTAACACTTGCATTCAATACCATGTAATAAATATATCATCACCATTTTACTGTTTGCATTGTCTTTTTTTTTCACCCCAAGAGAAAATATATTATGTTGATAAAACCATAAGCAAGTCTAGCCCTGTAGATGGAGGTAATCTTTTTCAGTTCCTTGTAGGACTTTTAAAACCTTGTTAGATAGTTCATTGGATGATTGGAGTATTAGATGACAATGACATGCATCCTGATTCCTGAGCCATATCAGCACGCCGTTATTTTATTAAACCATGTTTTTCCATGTAAGACTGTTATCGTTTTTTTTTTTTGTCACCTTGTTATAAAATCCAATTACTTCTGCACATGTTTTGTGGCAATATAGTTTATTAATGCTTGGTTATTGGTGCCATTGGCTTTCTGTACTGATGACTATTTTTTGTCTCTGGAGCTGTCTGATCATAAACATCATCTAGGAGTACTATGACTATATATCTATGTATTGACTGGCTTGTTCTTGATCTTCTTTATCGTATCATTGCTGCATCTAACACTGAAGGCGTTCCACTATCTTGAACAGAAAAGAAGATTGAAGAGTCAAGGAAACTCACTTGTTCATGCGTCATTATGTAGACACGGATCCAATGCTTCAAAGTGCACTTTGGTTTGATGGGTTAGGAAATTGCTAGAATGCTACAGCTCAGGATCCAGAAGCTTTCCTCCGAGTCTCGTGGTCTATGCTATTTTTCTCTCGTATCTCCATAAAAATGGTCTCAATCTTGTCGGTCCAACCACGGAATTTGACTTGCAAATCAAGCGTCTGCTTTTCATCTTCTGTGACGGAACATTATGTGTAGCGGTAGCATGAAGTGTATAAACCACAGTCCAAAATGTGATGGCTACAAATGTAAGCATGTGTATGAAAGTTTCTCTTGCTGTTAAATATCTTGTCATATACTTCAGATTCTCAGAAAACTTATGTTGTGCTTGATCACAAAATCCAATTGATTTCAGCATATACAAGAACCCACCTGAAATTCCTGTGTAGTTTAAAAAAAAAAATAGACCTGAGAGTCTCAGCCTTGCCATCCAAGGAGATTAGCTGTGTCACTTATTGAAATCAGGAGTTCTAGCCTTCTAGGCATATGCCTCATTAACCAAAAAATTAAACAAAAAGACAGAGTTATAGGGTGATTTCTTTTATTTAGTTATCTGACACTGTTTATTATGTAATGTATCAAAGCAGGATTCCATTGAAGCCGCTGCCAACGGCGGTGAAGATGGCTAAGATACATGTATGACTAGTGATTTGGTTATTGAGGTATTCCCATTTTTTACACCAAAAAAGACCCATCAGTTCTGATCTCAAATTCAATGCAACCCCAATTTCTGCAAACAATTTATAGCTTCTTCATGTGTTTGGACTAGGGCTGAGCACGGGCCGGAACCCGACCCGAACCGAACCCGAAAAGCCCGAAACCCGAACGGCCAAAAATCCTGGACCGAAGACCGAACCAAAGACATCGGTTCGGGTTCGGGTTCGGGCTAAACAACACTTTTCGTTAAAAAACATGCGTAAATTACACTAAAAACCCGAACCGAAGGCATGTCGGTTCGGGTTTTTCGGGTCGGGTTCGGTTCAGGCTTCGGTTTTCTCGGCCCGTGCTCACCCCTAGTTTGGACCGACTGATTTTCCTTCACCCAAGGAAAGCTTGTATTCCCAACTTGGCTCGACATGGGTGACTGGTTGGGGTTTGAGGTATTTTGAGGAAATTATGTTTGTCAGGGTAAGGTAAAGATGATTTGTCTTATGTATAAATTAAATATAAATATAAAAAAAAAAGTTAGGCATAGGAACTTAAGGTTTATACATCAACCATTACTACAAAGATATCAATCAAATAGCCAACAATTTGACTAAGTATGGTTTACAGTGAAGGATTCACCTAACTTGAGGAAAAATAACCAAATCCCTCACCTTATTCAGCAACACGGCAACACTGTTATAATATAAGCCAGCAAAAAAACTTAAGGTTAGCACACATTCATAGTTCAACTCATTTGTCAAAGAACATGCACATTCTTTTGAGTACCATATGAAGATTTTACAGTCCACTGGCTAACTAAGAGTTCTATATACTATACGCCTATACTATGTATCTCCAAAAAAAAGTCCTGGTCCAAAATGAGCAATTCCGAATTCCAAAAACTGTCCACCCCCAATTTTACAAAAGCAAAAGTCAAAGAGTTCAATTCAGACATTCTTCTCTTGCTCCTAATAATAGCTGGGTGCTATATGTGTATAGTTGGTCCTAGAACTTCTTCTATTCTTCACTCGTCTGCAGTTAGCTAGATTGTTAGCAGGTTCTGAAACTCGATCGGAAATTCTTAAAGGCATTTCATTGTGGAGACGGAGAGTGGGTAGCTGAAGGTATTGGCATATTGGAAGGAGATGATTTGACCATTGGGAAGAGATTTGCCCTCATTCACAATACAATCGTCATACCCGACCCGTTTGAACAAAGACGGGTCGATCAACCTTGCGGAGCTGAACCACCCGCAGCTGAAATGGATCCTAGTGATGTCACAGCCTGTGGCACAGGCATTGATGATCTCGACTGTGTAGGTGGGGATACCTGATGGGAGTGGGTCCGATGGGCCCTGGTTGACCACCAGGTCGGATTCTGAGCACACTTTAATATCGCCTCCTATTCGGGTCGGTTCTTCCACTTGGTTTGCTGCAAAGTGGAAGGTACATAAAGAGTGTAAGAAGCAGTGAAATGGAATTAAAGGAGAGCATTAAAAAGACTACAGAGGGGAAAGTGGAAGTCAATAAAAGAAAAAACATGCAAATGGTATCATGTTCAAGTAGCAAAGGAGGGAATGAATAGAAGAAAAGAGAGACAAAAGAGGAATCAGCAGAAGAAAATGGAGCCAACAGACCTAAGGAAACAAAAAAGTAGCAAGGAAAAAGACCCAATATTGAGTTATGAACGCAGAGTTTGACAGAACAGACAATGGGGAAATGAATAGAAGAAAATTAATACACAAACCGAACAACATAAAACAGAGGAAATGAATGAAGGCTTGGTAGGAGAATTAGTTTTGGGATTGAAAACAAAATGGGAAAGGAGACAATGTATATGGAGAAGGGCCTAAACTAAGTAAGAGATCACTGCTAGCTGTATGAGTAGACCAGCATGTGCGCTTTGCTGCTACATTACTACTTCTGTAGGTTTTCCAGGGCCTTTCGAAAGGACCCCTCCAAAGTCCAAACACCAAAGAAGCATGAAAAATTGTCAACAGTTCAAGTTATGTCAACATGAGCCTATTTTCATCAATGCAATTACCAAATGTGTCTCATAGATGTGAGCCTATTTTTTGCACTCAAAAAAAGGTTTGACCCTGTTTCAATCAATTCAAACCAATTTATAATACCTCTCAAAACTATTTCCTAACACGCAATAGATTGAACAAGGGAGCACAATTTATATGATTAAAAAACAGGGAAGTCGTTTATAAAATGTAATGATAGGAAGCCTAATGTTCTGAGAGTAGAACTGTGAGTGTGAGCACAATAAAAAGCCTATAAAAAGCATGAGTTGATTATCAAAAATTGGTTGTCATTCCCTCTTTTATTTGACGGGAATTCTCCGAGTTAACCCTGAGGTTTTTCGAATTCCGCGAGGCGTCCACATGTTTCAACTATTCCGTATGGTAACCCTCAACTCTTTAAAAATTCCGTCAAATAACCCTATGTTACTTAAATCGTTAAAAGAACTGTTAAATTATTATTTTTAAAGGTAAAAAAGTTGTTATTTGATTTTATAAGAAAAGGAAAAACAAAAACAAATGTTAATAATTAATATCACACATAAAAAAATGAAAAACAAAAGAAAAAAATGTAAATTTGGGACACGGGTATATTCTCATATCTCATAAAGCTTGTACTCGTTTTATAACCTTTGTTTTTTTTGTTTTGTATGTGTGATATTAGTTATTAACATTTTTCCTTTAAAAAAATTCAAATAACAAGTTTTTTACCTAAAAAATAATAATTTAACAATTCTTTTAGCGATTCAAGTAACTGAGAGTTATTTAGCGGAATTTTTAAAGAGTTGAGAGTTAGCACGTGGTATAATTGAAACCTGTGAACGACTCGTGAAATTTGAAGAACCTCATGATTACCTCGCAGAATTTCCGAAAATGTATGGTCTAAATTAGTGACTGACACAGTGACAGATACACACAACCACAAACCACCACCGTTGCGCAACAAATTGCCAGCAAGCAGTGGATTTGATAACTTGCGCCGGGCAAGGTGAATAGTTAACCTTTCCACCGTTATTGAGGATAAGCATAACGACAAAGAAACAAATTAAAATTCCCTCTGCAACAAATACGACAAACAAACCAATATCCGGTAACAAAATCTGTACGCATCTGAGAGCACTACCCCTACCGCGTCCCATTAGCAATTCAGCAGTAACAGCAGAGATTGAGGAACGAAAAGAGGACTTACAGGGAAGGAGCAACTTGCGATGTGGAGACGAAACAGTTCCTTCCATGGATGTAGAAATGAGCTTCTTCAAATGGTGAAACCCATATTCATGATACGGAAGTCCTGAAAAAACTATAATGAATGCAAAATTAGCAGAAAATAACGAATTTAGAAATTGTTTGATAAGGACATTTTATGAAATCCAGATGAATGTTGGAACGAATGCATCCGATCATATAAAATTATTATTTAATAAACGAATTCAGAAGAGTGGAGAGGGAAATAAACCTGCAGCACTCAACAGAATCGTCGAGATTAGCGCCGCTGCAACCAAAACCGCCTTCCGCCGGTTCGGATAAACACCGTCGCAGCTGCTCATTGCTATTATGCTCTTTCCAAATTCTCTCGAGAAAAATTGAATTTTCCGACTGATTAAACTGCTAAGAAGACGAAAACAAAAGCAGAATCGGATAATTAAGCCATTGATAACAGCGACATCCACAGGAGAAAGAATAAATTTCCAAAGCGTTAACTCAATAGTTTGAGAGAGAGGGAGATAGAACATCGAAACGCGAACAGATAATTCGAAGCTCGAAGATCAATAACAAACATCCCATCACAATCAACATTAAATAAAAAGGAAACTAAACAGGTGCGATGGCGGTGTAGATTTGACTTCTTCCGAACCTTGTCAAACACGTCTCACGAGCATTCACGGGAAAGAGCGAGCGCTCTCGCTTCTCCGGCCACCGATTGCCACAAAAACGCAGAAAGTATTCCAAAAAGCAAAACAGAAAGAAAAACGACGGATTGTTGTCGGATAAGGCGGTGAAAAAGGAGAGTTGAAGGAGCAAGTCACGAACCAGAGAAGAAATAGCGCTTTCCGGATTCACGAAAATGGCGAAAAAGAAGAAACGCACATCCAAAACGTAGACTACGAAAACAGAGCTAAAACCATACTATTTTCAGTATTTTGGTGCAGAAACAATGTGACGAACACGATTGTATCCAAAATTGAATCAATCACAACACATTATATCAAAATTATGCAGGAAATTAAAAAGTTCGTCGGAAACAACCACAAGAACACAAACAACGGCTGGCATTAAGAAGAGAGGAAGGAATTGCAGGAGAGAGCGAAAAAGTAGACAAACTCTGAGTCCGGCAGTACGATTTGGTATTCCAACACCATCCACTAGTTCACTACACCACTACATACACGTACACACTACACTTAATTACCACAGAGCACAGCGAAGCGTCGATGTTTAATCTGAATTACGAAAATGCATTAATGGCGGATGGGGAAGAGACTAGAGAGACACCTTTTAATCTGCACGAGTGGGGAAGAAAAGCGAAAGTGGCGATACAGAAGCGCTCAATTAGTTATATAATGCTGAGCTAAGGGTATGGAAAGAAATCTTTATTCGACCAGGAAAAAGGAAAGAAATCTTCTTTTATATTTTCGAAATTAAAGGTTATAGATTTTGGAAGGTTTTTATAAGTGTTTCATGTCAATTAGTTTATAATTTAAAACCTATTTCAAAATATATTAATTTTATGTTACTATAAAGTAAGAACATGTGAAAAACTCGTAATATAGTTGAATTATTTAATCATGGAATTCACAACAGTTCTATGAACTTATGGAAGCAAATAAAACCACAAACTAAAATCAGTCTTTCTAACCTATATTCTAACCTTGTTCATATAACTTTTTACTCTAGTTGGTGATATTTAATATTTCAATAATTCACGTTGAATTTTTTGATTTAAAATACATCCCAATGGTGAACATTGTGCAATGGAGTCCTATTACCATGAAGTTGGAAATCCAGACTTCCGATTCCTGAGTCCTGACCAACCTGAAAGATCAAGCTTGGACTCTAGGTGGTGGTTTGAATAAGGTTTTTTTTAGTGGACACTAACTTTATTTTTAGCAGTAATTTGTTTAGTTATTAATTTAATTTTTTTTAAGAGTTTACCTTTTTTTTTAGAGAATATTTTGAAGATAATTTCATATTTTAGCTTGTTAACATATATCCATGACACATATTAGAAAAACCGTATAATTCAATATTATAAAAATGTTTTTTGTTTCGTTAATCCATTTTTTATGTATAATCCAATGAACAATTACAGACATAAATCCCCCCTCAAATTTTGAATAACAAGAAATTGTTTGTCACAACAAATGAAAGGCAACAGACAGGATCAAATATCTGCACACTGCAGGATATGAAGCCAAAGGCATGTCAATGTTCAAAATCGCAAGAAAGCATAATTTTGGGCTTTTATTTTTTAATGCATAGGCATTTTTATTGTTTAATGTATAGGATTGACATGTAACGTGGGGAGTGGGTACCCACGTTACGTGTCGGTTGCTGCTTTTTAAGCCTCCACATGTAACGTGGGAAAGGGCTCCCCACGTAACGTGGAAACCAGCTCCCCACGTTACGTGTGGAGTGTAAGTGGCTTTAAAAGCTAAAATTTCTTTCTTCTTCCTCTATTCTAAACCGCCGCGCCTCCTCTCGTGGATCTCCTCGTTACGCACATCGTGGATCTCATCATTACGAGTCAACAAACTCCGCACGTTACGTAGAATCAAAATCTTTAAAAGTTAGTAAGTAAACACTCTTGTTTGGTTTTTTGTTAATTTTGTATTTTTTTGTTAGTATATTGTAGATCCATATTGTTAATGTATTTTTGATGTTGTTGTAGTTGGTTTTGTGTAATTTTGAAGTAATTATTTGCATTTGTTGGTTAATTTGATAGATATATTTGTATGAAATGGTGGAAATTTGTTAGATATGTATGAAAGGGTGTTTAGGGTTTTTGTTGGATTTGTATGAAAATATCCAAATGCAAGTGATATTTTTGTTAAATTAGTGTGAATTTTGTTGATTTTTTGGTAAATTTTGAGCATTTTAATGTGGCCGGAATCTGGAAAAATCACCGGAGAGGTTGCCGGAAATGTGAAAATGGACATTCCACACATAACGTTTGGTCTGTCCCCACACGTAACATGTGGGCTCATTCCACACGTTACGTGTGGAGACAACATTTCCAGATTTCCGACGTCTTCTCCGACGATTTTTCCAGATTCCATAATTGTATTATTTGAAATAAAATGTTTTGATATATTACTGTAGATGGAGCCCGGTGAAAGAACAAACCGAAAGAACCGAAGAAACCTCGTCTGTGACCAATCATTTCAAACTGAACAGGAGGTGACCAGGTCCGAGAAAAAAAAAAGGAATATTTGCTACCGTGAGGATGAGATAGGCTTCTATCAGACGGGAGCTGCTAGCGGTAGTGAGGATCCGCCAGTGATGCCTGGTGTGCCATATTTTCCTGTCGTTGGTGGTCGGGCTGACTCGGAGCCTCAGTTGTACCCAGATTACAACGCGAGCCCGCTCCGATGTTATTTTGATACAATGAATCATAATAATTATTATGGCCCCATATTTAGTCTGCCGCCTCAGCAGAGCCAACCGCCCCATCACAACCTTCAAATCCATCATAGCCCACTGCCCCATCACAGTCCTGTGTATTATCAGGACGTAGATGAGCAGATGCAGCACAACCCATGGGAGAACCCGGGCCTCTACCCGAATGCCCCCTATTAGAGCCCTATGGTAAGTAGATTTAGTATCTGAAAAGATAAGCGTTTTATAAAAATGTAATTACTTATCATTTGTTTTAAAAAAATGTAGGATGAGGATAGTCATGCTTGGGTTCCAAGAGGTGAACCTCAATACGTGGACGAGGAGCCTCAGGAAGCCTCTTCTTCGCGGGCAAAACTGTCCCGATCAAAGAAAAGGGGCAGATATGACCCAGAATTGCAGGTTAGAGTACCTGGAGGTCTGGAGAGGCCTGAACTTCTTAAGGGTTTTGCCAATCACGTGGCGTACTACCTTTACCAACACATTGTAAGTTGCATGGAAAACCTTATTCTTGAAATTTCACATTTTTATTATAGATATGTCAAATGGATTGCTTACACTGGTTTCAAAATGCAAATATTTATAGCCTGTGTCACCGTTGAGGTTTCAGCAACGAGGCAAACAGATACACTCATGGCCTTTGAAACGAACGGCATGGGGTCATATGGCATCTGCATCAGGGTTGTGTCATATATCGGATGTGATGCATGAGAGCATGTGGACGAGACGCTGATTGGTACGTTCGTTGAGCGCTGGCAACTTGAAACCAGCTCGTTCCATATGCCATGGGGAGAGATGACCATAACTCTCCATGACGTATTGTTGATCCTTGGGCTAAACATCCACGAAAAAGACATGGCACCTCCACATAAATGGCATGAGCAGTTGGGGGTGAATGATTTGAAGAAGGCCTTGGTAGAGGAGGCAGAGGAAGTCTTTGAGTTGCCTGTTGGGGAGGTGACATCTGATACCGTACCTGCTCAGTGGTTCAAGGGGCATTGCGGAGAGCTGAATGACGAGCAATGTGCGTCTGGGTACTTGCTGCACTTGTTGGGCTCTTGTCTCTTCCCGGACAAGTCCCAACACAAATTTCCAGTGTACTATACGGGATTTGTGGTTGATCACTCGTCTACCATGGATTATGCATGGGGTGTTGGCGTTCTTGCCCACGTGTACCGCAGCTTGGGTGAGTGCACAAGAAAAGAGGCGAGATTGATGTCCACATGCTACACTCTGATTCAGGTATATTTTTTTTTTATAAAAACTATTGTTTATACCAATTTATTTGTTGTAAATGTAATTATTCAATAACATGGATTGCTTACGAAAATTGCCTTTTAGGCGTGGATATACCAATATTTCAACAAGATCAACACCTACACGGTGGAGTACGACAGAGCTCGATTTGCATGGGATGCGCAGAATACACATTCCATGACCCTAGATGCGATGGGCCCTCATATCGAGCAAGGTCATGACTGTAGCGGTGATTATATGCAGTGGTACCTCGAACATACACACCCATACGTCAACCCCCCGTAGAGTGATGACGTGATACAGGTATGAATTTGACTAATTTTTTATTGTTTAATTTCGTGTACAAACTATATATATCATATCAACGTTTTTATGTGCAGTGTATCGGGGATTGGTACAGTCGTCTTCACCCATATCGCAACCATGAATGTGAAGATGTAGCAGAGGCGCTACGCACATCATTGGAGGAAATGTATCCCTTCCTTCCCAATCACTGTGGAAGTTGTGGAGACTGTTTTATGATTAAACTTGTTTCATTTTATGGATTTGATTGAACTTTGGATTATGGCAACAATGAATGTTATGACTTCTATTTGAATGTTTGTTATAATATTCTTGAGAGTGTATTGCCAAGTTTAAGATGTCTTCATTTAAGATGTCTACAACAATTCCAACACAAGCGGCGCCTACAGATAGACTTTTGGGTAAGCTTTTTCTTTCAGTTTTTATCGATTTAATAACGCTAATTTTTGATATTAATGGATTTATGATATTTGTAGGAAATCAAACACTACAACAAATAATGAGATCTTCATCAACAAACGCAAATAGGCTATGCTATTGTAATTTGAAGGTCATTGTCCGAACTTGGAATTTGCAGTGAAACTACAGAATGAGGTATTGGGGATGCCCAGAAGTGGGGTATCGTTTCAGGGAGTGGATTGATCCAAAGTACGAGGAGAGGACACACGCGGTTATTCGACAACAATGGCAGAAAAAACAAAATCTTGTTAAGGAAAATCAAGATCTTGATTACATTCGTATGTATAACTTCAATCTATTAAATAATGTACATCGTAGGTGATTAATGTCATATATTTTGTGTAATGTTGTTTATGTACTATCAACCTTTGTAGGGAGCAAGCAAATTTAGCAAATCAGAGATATCATATGAAGCGAATGTTCACCAAAAACTACCCTAATTTTTTCAAACGCTAAAACAGTGTCATATCTTTTCTCTAATTTTTTCCAAGTTTATGATCAATTTGTATTGTTTTCTGTATTGTGTGCTAAATATGGTTGTTGTCAATTTGGGTTATGAGCAATTTGTATTGTCTTCTAGGTTAATTATCATTTTATATTATTCTTATAAAGATTAATACAAGTTGGGCTACACAATGGGAATAACCCTTCCCTAATGCCTATTTCAAAACAATCTTATATTTCATACACAATATTAAAACACAAATAAATACTACAACTATTATATATCATAAACCATAAACCCTAAACATATGCTATATTTAGGTTGGAAGCAGCCGGGTGACTCAATCAAGAACTTTACATTGGAAGGGCACTCTCCTCACAACCTCTTCCTATGAAGACTCCTCATGTAATGTATGGATCATCTCCACACGTTACGTGAGACGAAACTCTACACGTTACGTGAGATGAAGCTCCTCACGTAACGTGTGGTGATGATCCACACATTACATTTTTTTTTCCACACGTAACGTGATAAATCATACACCACATTACGTGTGAGCCTATGCGCTAAAAGGCATACACTAAAAAGTAAACATGTATTTTTGCCTATAAATGCTTATCCTTAAGACAAGCTATGAAGTATAAACCCATTCAAACTTAATCCATTGTAATTTGGTGACAATTCATTCTAGGGCAACCAGACAGACTACAAGCATTTAAAACAAAAAATCACCATCCAAAACACACTTTTCAACTTCACCTATGCAAGATTTAGAAATAGCATAAATGTTGAAATATTGAAAAATCAAATAAGCAAACTAAACCGGCACATAGGTATTAATCCTGTAAATATTCAAGGCTGTGACAAATAGTCAGTATCGAAAAAGGATTCAGGCATCAAAGATAAATAGATGGTTCCACAGGTAGTATCAGCACACAGCCTGCAAGCTGGAGATGGTCCTGCAAGTCAAGACTAGGGCAATTACAAACTACTCACCAAATGCAAATTACAAAACCAGTCCCATTTCAGTTTCACAGCCACCAAACATGGAGAATAAAGCTACAATAACACTAACTAGACTTCTAGGGAACAAACCTAAAGACCCTGTAATTGGGGGCTTCCTCTCAGGTATATACCAAAAACTGAACAGATTCAGTTGTCTAACATCTAACAGCTTTCAGCTGAAGTTTAAGGTATTTTGAGGGAGTCAAGGAAGTCAGCAGAAGTTTTATACCATGAAGGAAGCACAGGCAACTTCACATTGGTTTAAGCGTTGTCATCATCAGCTTTATCACTCTCTGCATTATTCTCATCCTCGTCATCGTCCCCACCTTCTTCTTCTTCCACTTCATCTTCATCATCAGACATATTATTCATCACCTCTGTAATTATTTCCTTCACCTCAGCCTTTCTGTGCATCAAGTCCAACCCAAAATGGGTACCTGAATAACAGAAGACAAATAAACAAATAAGCCTCCAGAAGGGAAGTCATATAAAGGGTAAAAGAGAAATTATATTGGTTAACCTTATTTCAACATTGTTGTTTTTCACTAAAATCACATGCACAAGGTAATTGCACAGGAAACTCTAAAACAGACCAATTGATAAACTACACTTAGTGGAATGATATATTACTATATTAGTTTTGATTCAAGGAGTTCACCCATTGGAGCCTCCAGTGTCAGTAATTCTCCATTTCTTTAACAGATTCATTTATACAACAAGACCAAGACCAAACTGAATCAAAATAGCTAAGAAGAAATATGGAAATATATTAGATAATTAGACACCACAAGACATCTTAATTAAAAGAATAAGCTTAATGTTCTCCATACCAAGCTGCCGCAGAATATCTGATAAAGTTGCCTGCAACATAGAAATGAACAATATATCAATAAGCTAACCAAGGAGGAGAGAGAAGTCAAATTTTCAGGCAATGGCAGACAACAGTGGCAACTTACAGTATTGAAATCAACTTCTTTCAACATGTTGTCAACAACATCATACAAGTCCTTCCTGCTAGGCCCTGCATTCTCCTTTTTGCTCGCTTTACCTTTTCCTAAAATTGAAGAAAAATTACAATTTTGCAAAACTAAAGAAAGATTCAACATTCATAAAAATTGATATCATTCAACTGAAGTTTTAACCCAAGGACCCCTTACCAAAGGGAAGAATAATGTATTGACAGATAGCCATACTGTATGCTGATTGGTAATGAGAAACTATTTGAAAGTCCAGAACTAGCAAAAGAATCTTAGGGTGCATTTGGATCTCCCATTCAAAGCATTATTTTGCATTAAGTCTTTAAGTGTGGTAATGCAAACACACCATTAATGGTTGATGCAAAATCACAAGAAGGATAGCAAAAAGAATAGCCAAGTGCCTGAATCACACAATAATAAATATTCTACTAAGGTCCGAACATAAGCTTCAACATGAAAATACAAATTAAAGGAATATAAATCACCTTCTTCCTTGGTCACGGGTTTGGATCTTGATTTGCCTGACTCCTTTCCAGTAGATTCTTTTTTGCCTGAAGACTTAGCCTTCTTGGTTTCCTTTTTGCCAGAATCTTTTTCATCAGCAGACTTGGCCTTCTTGGTTTCGTTTTCAGACTTCTGCTTCTTACTCCTGGACCCTTTAACTTGAGAAGCTGAGGCGGAATCTTTTGCAACAGTATCACTTCTTTTCGTAGTTCTAGATTTTTGCTTGCTTTCTGAAGGTTTATCAGAACTATGCTTCTTGATATCTGTAGGAGATTTCCTACTTTTTGACCCAGACTTCTCCTTGGATTTTGGACTGGGTGTCTGTTCATTGGATTCATCTCTCTCTTCTGAATTGATCTCATCTTCATCACTCTCTTCTTTAACAGCTTTCTCGTCACCATCTTCTTCCATAGATTCATCTTTGGCAACTGAACCTTCATCTTTGCCTTCATCCTCACTTACTTCCTCAGCTTTGGATGTCTTCTTTTGTTTTTCACCAACTTTTGCCTTCTGCTTGCACAGGAAAAGTTTTAAGCAAACAGATAAATTATAAAAACAGTGTGCAAAAATAAATTACAAAAGAAGTAACAATTTGGAAAAAGCTATTACACTGTCATTATGTGTTAAACATTCTTTGACCTCCAAAGACCCAGCTTATGCATGGCATAATATATTTGGACCGGTTTGTAAATACTCAGTAAGTAAAGGGGCAGCAAATAATTTCATAAAGCATCAAAGCCCGACAGGAATTGCAGCAATGCGTATAGTAGAGACCAATACTGATACATGCACTTATAACATCCACATCCGCTCACTTATCACACCTTCAAGTGCAAGAATAGTCACTTTTCCATATTGGCATTTTTTATTAATCATGCATCATATTCTCTCCATTCAGGAAAAAAAATCCTAGAAAATGTTATGACAGATGCATCTCATAATATAATTTTGTGAGTGAAATACCATATCAAACTACAAGCATATTTACTTATTTCTTCTGATAAACTAAGGGTGATTTTGAAAGAAAATGAACATTTTCAAAGGAACACTCTGAAATGAAATGAAAAGAAAAGATAAAACTGCTGGAAGAAAGGGAACTATGCTTATTATGAACATCTCAATTGCTTTTGACCTAGACATAGCCAAACACAACAAAATTTCACTATCCTAAAACACCTTTTAACAAGAAATGGTAAGGCCAGATTATAGGTTGAGTCAACCAGGATATAAGACTACACTAGGTGAGCATTTCAACTTTTGCATATGCTGTAAAGGGAGCAAAAGTGCTGCAACTTATAGATCAAATTCAACAACCATTTGCAAGATGTGAACATGATTATTTATCCCCTGATAGTGACACTTCTTCACTCCTATCAACATCATCTAAGGCAACATTAACCAAGTTCGGCCAGCAGATGGTGCTAGAGTCTTTTCAAGTGACAAGTTTAGGAATCTAGCTACAGCTTGCCATCAGCAAATTAGTACAGATAAATTCATGAAATGACAGAGTAAATAAATGTCTGTCATTTGACTGAAAACAATATATACATTGATCTGTTTTATCTGATAAATAAAAGCAGGAGATGGATACAAGTTGGATTCACTGAGAATAGACTGTTTCAAGATTTCATGTTCATATTTTACAAAGCAACAAACAATAACAGACCTTAGATGATTTTTCAGCAGAGCGTTCTTTAGAACTAGAACTTCTACTAGGCATTGCCTTTGATTTGCGCTTTTTCCCTTTCTGTAGCTCATACAACAAACAATTTTGTCAGAAATGTATGCAACTTGATGTAAGTATAAGAAAAAAGGAATAAAGAAAACAATTCAAAGGAGATCAAAAAACCTGTTCTTTATCTGCAAGCAAAACATCAGTTGTTGTATGAGGAGATTCAAGAAATTCTAGCAATTTGGCTGAGAGATCTTCCTGGATATTCCATGGAGGATTGGATAATCAGTCATCAGAACATCAAAAAGGGAGGGAAATAAAGCTAATAGTAAAATACCTTCTTGGAGGAAGCTCTGCTAGCAGGAATGTTTAGTACATCACAGAAGTCTAACAATTTCTCCTTAACACATTTATCCAACTTCTCCTTGATTTTGGCCCTTTGTTTTTCCTGTTAAATAAAAACAAATACAAATTACCAAAAAAAACAAAATGTCTTAACTGCTTCTATGTATAGAGACCTAAGGACTGAAGTAATGACCTGTACTTGGATGGGCAATTACCTATAAACTGACACCTAATATGCCCAAAGGTCAGATATAATGCATTTGGATATTGTGAACTTGACTTTCCATTTCTAAAAGCTAAAACAAAGGAAACTCCAATTCTCAACTTAAGCAACAGAAATAAAAATGGATTCATGCCCTTCATAGGATTTCAAGGCAGTATGATACAGACAAAATATACCAAATTCTCAGTCCATTTGTAACACTTTCTACAATATTAGAACAAAATAAGGTCTGCTTCTTCACAACCCTACTCATTTTTCAATGAATCATACACATTACAGGTCAGGTGTTGTAAACAAACCAGACGGGACTAAGAATTCTTTACCTCATTTTCAATCCATACAAAACCAGAGAATAAGCCTATGTCTTTCTTCAAATTGTGCACCTGTAAGAAAGCACACAAATTACTTCTCCTAACACGAGAAAGAGAATATCCGCTCGAAAGAATAGCAATACAAAATAAAAGTACAATAGAGAGCAAAAAGCAGGTTCACCTTTGCTTTTTTCCCAAAGAGGATTGTATGTAGTAACTGAAGATTGTCATCAGGTTTTCTCTTGGATAATTTGTAAGCGACTGTATAGTTAAGGTGCAGAGAGTCAGACCCAAAAAATGCAGCGAGTGAAATTAACAGTAGACATTGAAAAGGAAAGGTAGAGAGCATTAAACACATTAGAAACTCCTGAAACAAGAATGCAGCTTATTCAGTCATTCCTATCAGTAAAACATGATTAGATGATTACCAAAGGTTATTTTTTGCAAGCCCTTACATATGCCTTTTTTTACTGAAGATGTAGCTTTTTGCTTACAAATTGCTTTTGGAATAAGAAATTCCTAAATTCATCCTTCAGCTAAGGTTCAACTTAAACTTTGAAATGCAGGCTACACAAGGATGAAAGATACTGAGTAAGCTTAAGCAACTTGACCCCAGACCACAACTACCACAAAGGAAAAGGAGAAGTTGAAGCTTAAAATTTCTGTTTCTAAAACTATCAGCTCTCTGTTACTAATCTAGTTTCCATAATCAGAATAAAAGTTGTCAATGGCAGAGGCTTGACTTTTAAGCACAAATTAAGGCTCAAATGTTTATTGGTGTTACCAAGCAATCTTAGTAGATGGGATCATTTGGATTGTATTCCTTGGTTGGAATTTAAGAAGAATACAGCACAAGTTGTTTATGACAACTTGTTATTGACCACTTGACCAGTCTCACTATGGACATACAAGTATTTTTAGTTCTGATCTTATATTACTTTATCAAAGTGGGTGAAGTACCAACTAGAAACAGTATCGAACATAAAATCTCACGAGATAGTTTGTAGGTGGGGATAATATATATTGAATACATGAAATATGGTTATTACTCAAAAAATGTGACATCCAAAAATTTAGAATTTCATTATCATGACATATTTGTTATGTTAATGTGAGTAATATAAGAATTCCAATATATTTCTAATGTTAGCAATTCTAAAAAGTATACTGAAGTCAAAGCATTTGAGAAGCTTTAGGAGCATCAGCTGGTGGAAATAGCATGATTATTCAACAAGTACCAAGTCAAAGTATGCAAAACAGCTCAAAATTTTCCATGTCAAAGACCAAGATGCTAAATCACTACAAGGTTGTACCTTCAAAGATAGAAGAGAGAATTATTCACAAAACTGCCACTAAATTAGCAGATTTTTTCCTAAACCACCACTGTTTGAATTTTTGGAATAAAAATCATCACTGTTATCATACTTTATCAAAATCAGTCCCTTACATTATACTTTGTCAAATAACAAATCTGTCAAAATGATAATTACTTAAAACTTGTAAATGCAACATGGAATCTGCTACAGAAAAGCCAACATGCACAAATGATACTGTAATCTGTTTAATCATTCTCGAAAAAAAGTGATGTCATGTGTGAGAGCTACATCTTACGTTTCTAGCAGTGAGAGTATAGCAACTCTTCATATTAGTGCTTTATTTTTCAATGCAACACTCTTAGCACTTCTAAAAGCAACTGTATTAACATCATGAACTTGTCACACCATCACTCGTATACACCAATGTCAAACTCAGCACAAATTTTGATATAACATTATGGAAACAAAAAGATGCAAAATACAAATTAGAAAGAACGAAAGCAAGGGAAAAATAAGAATGAAAGACTACCAACAACATACCATTTGGAATATCCTTCAGCAGTGTGCCACTACCCTGAAAATCAAGCAGACAGATGGAACTTAAAATGAGCTAATATAGCCAGGCAGAGCACAGTAGCAGATGCAGGTATGTTAGTTTTAGGTGGTATGAGCTAGCAATGAGGCTGTACAAATGGTTGGTTATAATTAGTTTTGTTCCATTTGCACAAGGGACCCTAAATTACCAAATTCCTGGGTATCAAGCGTTGGTTTGGAATTGCTCAAATGGGTACCCTTTGGAACTGCTTCATTCCGAAACGGATTCTTCATTCTGGTAGAAAGCCACTTTTGATACCAGATATTGATGGCTGGTTTCTACCATTCTCATCTTCCACCTCACTGACCAACGTTGCCACTTTTTAACCTCTTCAGACTGCAGAAATGACTTCACATGCTCCCTCGTTCTCTCCTTCTCCAATCTTCACATACGGTATTACTCACCTCCCACAAAATCATTATAAAATCCCAATTTCATAGGGATGCTGGTGAAAGGTGGCAACTTGATAAGGTGGTCACGTGATGTATACAGTGGTAACGCTGGTGGTGAAAGTAGTTCTCAAAAACCCTAATTTAATTCCTAAAATTCAACCAAACAACAATGTTCACGAATGGCTTAACCCAAATTCTGAAATTATACGGCCTAAATAGGTGATAGTTGTACAGGGGCTGTAAGAACGAGATACATATTCTTTATTATTGTTCATCTCCCAAAATTCACTTCCTCCTGTTCAATTTCAATTGTTATTCATGTAATCTTTCAAGATTCATCATTCATGGTAGTGAATTATAGTTTCAACTGTACTTAAAATTGGATTTACAAAGCATTGAGCAATCAAACAATGTCTGCAGAGAGTTGATGAAATTACCTTTGCAATTGTCAGGGGTTTGGTACCAGAGGACCTCGCAAGCGAAGATGGGGCAGAGTAGCGCTCTACTGTCTTCCTCTCTCTCGCGGGCCTCTCCTTGGGCGTCCTTGCTGCATCCTCCTTCTCCGGCTCCGGTTCTTTCTCCTCTTCCTCCTCTTCAACTTTATCCTCCTCCTTCTTCCGCTTCCTCTTGTTCTTCTCCGATTTCTCTATCTCTTCATCCTCCTTTTCTCCTTTCTCCTCCTCACCTCCATCCTCTCCCTCTTTCTTCTCCACATCCGATTCCTTCTCGGCTCCTTCCTTATCAGATTCGGACCCCGCATCTTTCTCCCCTTCCACTACTCCCTCTTTAACATCCTCGTCTCCGCCGCCGCCACGTTTCTCCTCCGCCGCAGCCGCTCCTTCATTCTCCGGCTTCTTCGTCTCCTCCCCCTGCTCGTCAATCGCCATTGACTACGATCGAAATTTAGCAGAGAAATTCAAGCGGGTGAACAGGTATAAATCTGCAGAAAACAATAACAAAAAACAAAACCCTAGCTCTAGATCGAGATGTAAGATACTCGATTAGAGACAAACGGTGATCTAAGGCGTTTGGCGAGAGAGAAAGAGAAGAGCTTGGAAATTTGGGGAGAGAGAGAGAGAGAGAGGTGTCGGAATTCTGACGCAGATTCTTCTTCGAATAGCAGGGAGAGAGCGCAAGGTTTGAGACTAGCGAGCAGACTTTTATATTTAGGCAAAATTTTGTGTCCTTTCCAAAATTCGAAATCCCAATGATACATTCCCAAAAATTTCGTGAAAGTAAGCCCAAAGTTTCCAAATTTTCATTTCCCTCCAAAACTCAATTCATTAAATGCAAGTACCGAAAAGACCCTTAGCAGGGATGAAGGCTAAGTGGCTAACTGACTGGCTAAGGCTTTGTTTGGCATGTTAAGTTGTAGTGTTAGCCGTCTATATATTGGTAGTGATAGTTATTAAAGGAGCGGTTAAAACTAACTTAAATTAAAATGCTAATGAGAGTAGCATTGAAAAAATAGTGTTTTAAACTCTACTAAATATTAAAAGTTATATCTATCGCTAGTTGTCAAACACATTTTTTTTTCAAAACGTTACCTCAAATGCTATTTTTATGGCATCCTTTAACCCTAATTTTTGCATCTAGTACTATACTGGATGAGATTTGTGGATTTTGCAAATTATTTTTTGGCTTTAGGGTTGGCAATTTTGGGGATTTTGGGAAAATTAGCTTCTAGCCATAATTTGTGGTAAATTTGTTAACAATTTGGGAATTACGATTGTTATTCCTATAGCCTTTATTCGACATTGCATCGGCTATTGTTATCTTAAAAAGTCATTGTTTATAAGTTTGTGTTCGTAGGTTCAGACCACCAGACACTTGTGGATGGTATTGTATATCCTTATTGAACATTAGTTCTTCTCCTTTCAAATTGTAGTTACTAAATTTGAATGTGTTTGTGGCTTGGCTTGGTCAGCTTTGATTTGTTGGTTGGATTTGATATTTTTTCTTTCTAGTGTGTGCCTATGTGCACACTCTAAGAACTTTATTTTTAACAATAAAATTTGTAGCCATTAGTTTAACTTTTTTTATAAGGGTTTACTCATTCTCTTTTAGGGAATATTTTGAAAAAAAAATTCCATTTTAGCTTGTTAGTTGTGCCCATGGCCATGGGCACACATTAGAAAAATTGTTTGTTATTTTGTGTTCTACTGTTGTTTTATATTATCAGGCTAAGCAATGCACTAATGTACAGGAGGGTAAGTAATGCATAACCTTGTTTGTGTTGCTATAATTAAGGGTTATTGCAAGGGCCAAATTTGATTGATATTGGTCACTAATAGCTTTATATGTATGCTTTTATTCAAGCATATTAGCTCAAAGGGAGAGCGATGTGTGATTACACATGATGTGGGTTTGAATCTCACATAGACTGCAACATTAGATGATAAATTTTAGCACTCAACATTATCATTTTTTTATGATTCATTTTTTGTTGAACATGATCACCCAGGTCTCCTTCTTTTCTATGTTAATATTCGTGATGAACGTATTTATTTGGATAATGGATATGAGTTCAACAATATTGAGAGTTTGTAAGAGAGCACTTTACTATTAAACACTTGTTTTTGTTGATTAGATACATGCGTGAGTCGCGTGACCATTCAAATCAAGACATGAATAAAAGTTTATTTTTTGGTCTTAGATATTTATTGATCAGAAAGTTGTTTGGTTACAATAGGTAATTGAGAATATTTTAACTTATGTAGGATTCAAAGTGTAACACACATTGATCTTTGTTTTGAGCTAATAGGTTTTTATGTGATTTTCTAACACAGACATGAATAAAAGTGCTTAATAAAACAAGGTTTTTTCTAGTGTGTGCACATGGACACGCTATAATAACTTCATTTTTAGCAATAAAACTCCATTTTTAGCAATAATTTTTTTAGCCATTAGTTTAACTTTTTTTTGCTAAGGGTTTATCCATTATCTTTTAGGGAATATTTTGAATATAATTTCCTAATTTAGCTTGTTAGCATGTGCCCATGGACACACACTAGAAAAACCGATAAAACAATACAATACATACTTTACTCAGTAATTCCATAAGAAACTACAAATACAAAAACTATAACATGGAATAAAATGCAAGTCTTAAACACAAATGAAAATTCTATTGTAAACTAAAATACATAGCTAATGTTGTACTAATGCAACATTTAAACAGACTATAATTAAACAATAAAAAGGCTATATAAGATAATTATTATAAGAAGATGATATTATTAATAGTTAATAGTTAAATGTAAAGTGATCTATAGGCTTTACACATATGTATCTATTTCTTAAACAGTCACAAGGAAAATCCATCTAAAGCATAGCTAACTCCTTAATCATCAAACCAAGTTCAATTTGACAAACAAAGTGATAGACTCCCCCAATATTAGTGTCTCTATATAAGTTTTTTTGGAAATAGAAAGTGATTCAGTGTCTTAAACAAGCTTGGTGTATTGAGAGACTCAAAACTTCGATAACTAGACAAACTTGCATATACAAACAACAAAATAAACAAAGCCAAGTCGAAAGAAGAAACATACAAGAAAAGGAAGCTACAAAGGGCCCGGTGGTATTTATGAGTAAAGCACTACAAATATGGTATCATCGGAAAGCATCCCATGAGAAGCAAATCCCCTCGAACAATGCACTAAAACTCTTAGAAATATTGTTCATGAATGACACTCTGACACATCTATGACCTCGCCCCAATGAACAATTTGGTCCACCCATGTAAAGCTCTGTCACCAAAATGATGCATTTCCACACAACATAAAGGGTTGCACTTAGATATAAACTTTACTTTTCAATCCCGGTTTCACCCTTTTTGGGTAGTAAAATTATACTCCCTCTGTCCCTTAATATAGTTTCGGTATTTCTTTTTGGGTGTCCCTAAAAATTGTTCTTGTTTCTGATTTTTGCCATTTTTGTCATAATTTTTGACCCAAAATACCCTCATAAAACCCTCATTTTCCCACTCCTTAACCCCCATTTAATACCCCACCTAATACTCCCTCCCTTTAATACTCCACCCACCCCACTGAATACCCCACCCACTCACCATTTCCCTAGCTCTCTTTTTATTCTCTTCATTGCTGCTCTCATCCAAACTGCGCCGCTCCCTCTAAAACCCTAGATCTCACTCCATCTCTCTGTTTCGATTCCTCGAATTTTCTGGATTCTTCATCTATACAAATAGATCTCATCCTCCATCTCTTTGTTTCGATTCCTCGATTTTTATGGGTTTGCATGTTTGATTTGTGTCTCTTCATCTTAGAACCCTAAAATTTCTGGGTTTTTTGCTCATCCAAACTGCGCCGTTGTTTGGATCTGAGAGTCACATTTCTCTGTATTTTCAGTCCCCAAATTTCCTGGCTTTGAAGATGAGTTGTAATTCATTGTTTGGATCTGAGAGTCCCTTTTCTCCCGTTACATCTGGTTCATACTCTTGCTCTAACGCTCCAAATTGTGATTGGGGTTCATCTTGTGGTGGAAATCACAGCTATAGTCTTGGAAACCCTTTTTGGAATGATGATGAAGTCCCTGAAGTTGAAGTTGTTGACGACGCTCCCTCTAAGTCCCCTAAGGAAGGTGTCTTTTCTATTGATGATGTTCGTGCTGATGAAGCTATTGGCTCTGACTGCGAGTCTTTTATTGGTTGATGTAGCTAAGTCCCATGTAACTCTCTTTATCTTTCTGTTTGCATGTTGATAAAATGTAATATTGTCCCATTTGAAGGATGTTGTGATTGTTGCTTGTGTTTGATAGGTGCATGTGGCCGATTGATATGTTTGTATGTTGATAAATTGTGATATTATCCCCTTTGAAGGACGCTGTGATTGTTGCATGTATTTTGATGGGTGCCTGTGGCAGATTGATCTGTTTGCATGTTGATAATTTGTGATATTATCCCCTTTGAATGATGTCCCTGATTGTTGGTTGTGATTTTATGAGTTCCTGTGGCCGATTTATGTGGTGGATTGTTGATCCAATGTGTTGATAAACTGTGATATTGTCCCTGTCATGGTGTTTGATCAGTTATAGGTCCTTTTATGTTGAGATTACTCATCCTAATGATGCTTCTACTCCCTCTGTCCTTAATATAGTTCTGGTATCCCAAAAAATTGCTATTGTTTCTGATATGCTCTTTGATGAATGATGAGTCTTTTAATCATGCTAAGGGTGAATGAGAATGATGCTTGGGTACATGTGAGTTTAGTCCCTTTTTTTATGCAATTGATCAATGATGAGTCTTTTAAGCTGAGATTATTCACCATAATGATGCATCTAGCACTGCTATGCCTTGAGAAACCAGTCAATATTGACTAGGAAGGCTCTAGGTGTAGTTTGGGTTAAATGTTAAGGGTGAATGTCTATGATGGTTGGGGACTTCTGAGATTAGTCACTAGTGAATGAATGTTTGCTTAATTCATGTGAGTTTAATGCATAATATGTAGGCTCTTAATTCTATAATCCTAATGTGTTTCAGATTCCTTAATTCATGTGCATTTTTTAGAAATTGGAACTATATTATGCTACATATGAGATTAGTCCTTTTTATGTTGTTTGTGCATTTTGTTGTTTATGAATGATGAAGTCTTGTAATAGACCGGTATAGTATTCTTGGTATAAGTCTTTGCATCTCTATTAGCTGAAAGACTTGCACCAAGGATGCCATACCAGTCTATTATAATGTACCATTGTTTGTGCATTCTGTTGTTAATCAATGATGAAGTCTTTAATTTTTTGAGATGCATATCCTGTAAATTCACTGTTTTAATGTGCCATAAAAAACCAGTCAAAGTTGACTGATCGAGGCTTATGTGTATATTTTTGGCATGTGAATGGAATTGTGACAGTGATGGTTATGGGACATCTGAGATTACTTTGGTTTGTAATAGACTAATACAGATTTTTGGTATAAGTATTTGCATATGTATCAGCTGAAAGACTTTCACCAAGAATCATGTACCAGTCTATAATGTACCACTATTTGAATGATGAAGTCTTTATAAATGAGATGCAATCCCAATCATTTTCACTGCCTTAATGTGCCATAAGAAACCAGACTTCAATTATTGAATTGAGGCTTATAGGTATATTAAGATTGGGTGAATGGGGTTGTATCAATGATGGTTATGAGAACATCTGAGATTACTTCATGCTTTTAATTTTGTAATCCTATTGGCTATGAATAAATGTTGTGGAGTATTTTGGGGAAATTTTGCTGAGCTTGTTACAAGTGTACAAATTTTTAAGTATAAATAATGCAAAACAAACGTTTATCTTCTCTGTGTTCAGTGCAATTAATGCAATCTGTGTTGAATCTTGGTCTAAGAGTATTCCATTTATCTTGTACTTTCAATGATGAGTCTTTTATGCTGAGATTAGTGACCTTAATGATGCATCTAGCCCTGCTATGCCTTGATACACAAGCCAACATTGACTATGAAGGCTATAGGTGTAGTTAGTATTAAATGTTAAGGTTGAATGTCTATGATGCTTGGGGACATCTGATATTACTCCCCACAAGAAACCAATCTCTTTGTGACTGAATGAGGCTTATGTGGATTTCTATTGTTTTGTGAATGTAGTTGAGGTTGAATTAAAAAAACATAGATGTATACTACTCCCTTTGTCCCTCAATTTTAAGGGACACCATCAAAGGAACACATGAACTATATTCAGGCTGAGTTAATGCTTGCAAAATGTATTGTTTCAGCTTGTATTTCATTACGAGAAACATGAACTATAATAAGGGAAGGATGGAGTATATAATTGCACATATGAGATTAGTCCCTTTATTGTTCTAAAATATTTCATGCATGAGTAATGTATACAAAAGATAGAGCTTTACAAAAATTATGACCCACTAAGGTTCACAAAATGACCATTAAGGTTCACAAAAAATAGTTCCCACTAAATTACCATTGACTGTCTTGTAATCCATTGGATGTTGTTGGTTCTTGAGTTTGGTCTGCTGTTTCTTGAGTTTGTTGTTCAGCTTCTGTTGCATCTTGTTGTGTACCTCCATGAACTATGTCCCATGCTTCTAGCACTGCCCATGTTAGTGCTTTGATTTCTGGTTCTAGAGTTCCAAGAGCATCAACTTTTTCTTGTTTACATGTGGCAAGTCATACTCATTTCCTCCTTTTGATTTTAATATCTCATTCATGACATATTGTAGTGACATCTATACATTAGATAGGGTTGTGGGGTATAACTCATAAAATGCCTCATGCACTGCATCTAGCATCTTGTCAACATCCTTGGGCATTTTTTTATGCATCGGTGATTGTATACTTCTAAAAAATCCTAGGTCTAATATGTTCAAATCTGGGTTGTTTAGTGGTTGTTGAATTAAAATAAAAGTGAAATCTTCTTACTGATATACCTGTTGCCATTCTGGATCTTCTTGAGTGATGTGGGCCTTTGCATTATCCTGTTGTATGAATATCACCTTGTGTCCCCCATCTCTTGGCCATTTTTCCTTGATTGATGGAATGATTTGGTTGATTAGCATGCTCCTTGTGACTTTCTGGTTGACTGAGGGTATGTTCGGTTCATAGAGACTGAATTGAACTGAAACTGAACTGGGTATAAAACTGAACTGAAGTTGTAAGGTAAAATTTAAGCTGGCGACTGAACTAGACTAAAACTGAACTGAAATAGATGACTAAATTCAATAAAACTGAATTGGGGGTTGGATGTTTTTTTTGTTACGTTCAGTCACCTCAAATAAAAAAAGTCAGGATTCCTAGCTTAAAATTTTTGAGTAAGTTCAATCGTTTTAAGTCACTTTAAGCCGACTTAAAATTTTGGCGAACCGAACGGACTTTGTAAGTAAGTTCAGTCATCCTGACTTAAATTTTTAATTAAGTTCAGTTAAGTCATTTTAAGTCGACTTAACTGACGAACCAAACGGACCCTGATTCAACAATCTTAGTAATAATAGTCCCCTTGTCTCTGTTTTTTATCTTCTTTTTGTTGGCTCTTTGTAAGTGAATGGGAAGATACATATCTTACCATCAAAAGTACATTGCCCCTCTGAATTGAATCTTGGTCTAGCAACAACAGCTGTGAACATTACTTTGGGTATGAACTTACTTGAACTTGCACTTCTGTATTTGCCCTTTTCCCCTTGTGCTAGATACACTCTCTGTGACTTATTGCTCTGATTAAACCATTTTTATCCAAATAAAAAAAATCATACATTGGATAATATTTTTGCTTTGTTTCTGCTGTGCCCCCTTGAAGTAGCCCTAATATTCATGCCAATCGTGTTTTCTTGTTTGCATCATTCAATCCAGGATGGAGTGGATTTGTATGTGGCCTGATAATTCTCCTTTTAATCATCATGTGAACTGTTGTCTTTGAAATTTTAAGCTTGGTAGCCAAGTCTTTGATGCATGATCTATCCTCCATATTCAATGATGTGATAGTTTCAATTGGAACTTCAATTCTTTTTCTACCTGAATTGTGAAATTTTGTTGCCACATTGTACCTCTGTCCAGCAACATTCTGTGTCTTGGCTATGCTCCATATTTTGCTTATGCACCTTGCTGAAATATTAAACTCTTGTACAACTTCCAGCATTGTATCCCTTTCAAGACGTCACTCTATTCCTCTGTTGAGAAGCCATAACAGTATTTACATTCTTTGCTCAGAACTGAGCCTCTTCCTTGATGTCTGGTGATGACCAGTTGCCTGTGTTTGTTGTTGCTGAGACTCTTGTTGATCTTCTTCCATCTCTCTAGCTGTCTCATTGAGATAAAAAAGAAGGTCAGCTTCTTCCATGTCCCTTGGTGGCTCATTTAGATCAAATGGAAGCTCAAATTCTCCCATGTCTGAAGACATCAAGATCGGGCAATGATGCAGTTTTGATTCTCTATTTTTTGTCTTTCCTTTAGTTTTTGAATTTAAGAGATGAGTAAATGCTTGCTTAACTCTATAAATGAATGTTGAACTCTGTATTTATGGTGATGAGAGATTTTGCAGAGGAAATGTGGGTTTAAGGCACAATCTGTGTGCTTTTAAATGTTGTAATCCTATTGGCTATTAATAAATGTTGTTGAGTAATTTAGGGGAAAAAAATATGGGATTGTTACAGTTGTAATTTTTGTCATATTACTCCTTTTCATTATGTAATCTTGTTGGTTTAGTACAATTAATGCAATTTGTACTCTCTTTTTTCTCCTTAATTCCTGTGCATTTTGAGAAATCGAAACTATATTAAGGGACAAAGAGAGTATATCCAAACCAAAATTTTAATAATATTTTTTTTTATCAACTATCACCATTCAAAGATTCTAATGTCCAACATTAGAATATCTAAATGACAGAATTGTTGTCATGGATTTGTAGTCCTTTTTTCATGAATTATAGTGAAATTTATATTACTAGAATTGTCAACCGGATTGGACATGTTAGATTCAATTTTAAGGTCGATGAAGTTTGGATCAGAAACGTGTTGAGGCGTCGAGTCACTTACGGTTACAGGTCAATCAGATTGAGTCGAGTACGGGTTCGACCTACCCACCATGTAAAATAATACTTTGTTTAAATTAGCATTAATTAGGATAAAATCATTATTATTATATAATATTCTAATTATATGTAACACCCCTGACTTATTGTCGGTAGTGCCACACGCAGTGACCTCAAGCGTTACCGTTCAAAGTCACCCAAGGCTTTAATCGAAATAATTAATCTTAAATAAACACAATTAAATAACGGAAGGTTAAACAGCGGAAGACATTTGAATATGAAACTCAATCCTTTTATATTAAAAGATCTCTCATTAAACGATAGTAGCGTTTTTACAACAGAGTAAAATTACAGCGGAAAACTCATAAATTACACAGCGGAAGACTTCAAGAATAAACCTAGTACATGACTAGGTTATAAAAATACATGTTAAAGTAATACTTAACAACTTTGAAATACTGGCACTTAAATCTGCAACTGCAAGTCTCTTCTTCAACGGTTACTTCGAGTCTTCGGGAACCAACCACTGATGTGCCGTATAGGACGGATGACATCAGCCAACCATGCAAGGAATAAAACCCGGTTGGTTAGTCTAATGAAAGACTATGCAAGGGTGAAAACAGAATGGTCCTAGTGATCGTAACCGTTTACTATCATTGTCCCTCAAATAACAACCGAAGGAACGATATATAACCCAGAACTTTCACAGAATGATTAAAGTTTGAATGATCAAGAGAAGACTCCTAAAGATCGAGTCTTATCGGGAATGTATAAAGAGAAGACTCCAAGAGATTGAGTCTTATCGGAAAGCGTATGAAGAGAAGACTCCAAAAGATTGAGTCTTACGGGAAAGTATGATAAATGTTTGGGAACATAATAATAATTTCACACAAGCGTTTAAAAAGACTTGACCATTTGGGTCCACGACCAATCTCACCGCGTAATGCGAATTCAGATTTGGAAGGAGGACTTACTTTAATCGAAGTCCGAGCGGTTTCCACGTTGTACTCCTCGCCCGATGGTATATTAATTATGTGCATAATCGCACTTATCTTGTTTAATTCCAAAACGCATATTCACGTTATAAGCTTTTATCATATAAATATATCATCTCGATACGAGAGATATCTTGGGAATAAATCCCGATTGGTTGGCATCAGCTTAGTGCACCACCCCTATATTCGGATAGGGGCCGGTCATGACCAGGGAAGGGTGTTAGGGCTTGGACATCCTATCCACCACGGTTATAAAGAAACGGCTAGACCCCGCAAGGTACATAGCGTTCCTACGCATACTCGTTCTAACTACAATGTATAAGTTCACACATAAAATCCACACCAGTACCATCAAGGTAACAATATATATATATATATATAGAGAGAGAGAGAGAGGGGCACTCAGGTAAAACGAGTCTTGTGGTGAAACGAGTGGACAATTTTGAAGCGTTGGATTGAGGATGATAGATGACTAGATTAGGAGAGAGAAAATAGGATGTAGTGGGGGTGTGAATCATGAAATAAATATCACCACCAAAATAGGCAGTTAGAAGGAGATTGGAGAGAGAAAGATTGGAGAGAGAAAACGTGGATTTGGTCAAGAAATTTCTTAACCGTTCTGCATATCGATACAAAAAATTTGCATATCGACACGAAAAAGATGAATATTGTTATATATAATTTACATATGTGTTAATCGTGTTCATGTTCCATCGTATATAATGCATCGACTGAATTGAGATACAATGTGTTAATATCAAAGAACATTATCTGCATATCGTTCAAGTATTATTGAATAATTGTTATTCGTGATCGTGATCAGTCGTATATATACCGATATTCAAAAACATTGAACATATATGCACATTGTGGTAATTGATATTCCAATTTAAAACATACAAGTATATTCTGCATATCACTGTACAAAAAATGCATATCCCATCCACACAAATAAATATCATATTTACGGCTAGGGAAATAATCCATAATTACAAATTGCATATCATACAAGTATATTCTGCATATTACGGTACAATGAATGCATATTCCATCCACATAATTGCATGAACGGACTCAGCGAGATCTTCTTTGGCCGCGCCCGCGGCTTCCTCTCTGCACCCGCAGCTTGTTCTTCTCTCCCTTTCCGCGCCCATGGCTTATTTTGCATATCAATGTATAGAAAATGCATAACTCATCCACACAAATGAATATCACAACCAATGAAATAATCTATCATAAAAAAATGCATATCATACAAGTATATTTTGCATATCAATGTATGAAAAATACATATCATATCCACACAAATAAATATCATATTCACGACCAATAAAATAATCTATAATTAAAAATTGCATATCATACAAGTATATTCTGCATATCACTGTATGGAAAATGCATATCCATATCCCATCCACACAAACGAATATCATATTCACAGCCAAAGAAATAATCCATAATTACAAATTGTTATCATACAAGTATATTCTGCATATCAATTTATGAAAAATGCATATCCTATCCACACAAATGAATATCACATTCACGGCCAATGAAATAATCTATCATGAAAAATTACAAATCATACAAGTATATTCTGTATATCAATGTATGAAAAATGCATATCACATCCACACAAAATGAATATCACAAATCACAGTAAAATAATCTATAATAATAAAATGCAATTTCACTGTTGCTCCTTAGACCATGGAAGTCGTTGATCTGCTCAACCCCAATTACATACCAAAAAAATTTAGCAATATGACTTGATTCGAATTAACCAAAATATATCTTGATTAGAAGATAAATACAAGAACTGTTGAACAACCTATTTATTGGTCCAACAACAGCAAATACACAAAAAAAAGGTTAATCCCAAATCAACAATCCAAGTACAAAAGCTTCTTCAACAAAGAGAATGGGTTGATGAATTCACCAGGTTTAGTAGTGTTCTTGTAAGGCTCTGTTGGGTTAACTCTTCTGGGCAAGGTTACCGAGAAACACAACTCTCATTCCTGACCCAGGGGCGACCGCCGCCGGTAACTGGCGGTTTGAAGGGCGTTGAAGCGGAGGCCAAGCCGACGTGGACAGACCGAGAGGTCGGTTGTGGATGTAAGATCTCCAATTGGAAATTACTTGGCTCTGTTGCTTCATCATCATCTCCTGGCTCCACAGCTGTTGAAACTGAAATAAGAAATTTTGAGCAGTCCGTTAGAATTGAACGAATTGAGTGTCGAGATGGACGTGCTTCGATGGATACTTACTTGATAGGCTTGCGATTGATGTTGGGACAGTTCGGATTGGTGGGGAAAGAAGCCATGAAAATTAGGGTTTGTGTGCTTTCTCGGTGGGCAGACAAGTCCTCTGTTGCTGTCGAAGTTGCCACCTCGCCGGTTTTCATGGTCATCTTGACCACCTCGTCGGCTGCCATGTGTAGCAGATCGAGGGTCGCGCCATCTCCGACCCTAAAGTAGTCCACCTTCGCCGGAGCTAGCGGGGGAGACATCGGGCCCGTCGCGACTTGAACCGCCTTCGCATCCTCCTAGGGTTCGAACGCCGCCGACGGGAGAGAATGGATTGACGGCAAGGGAGCAGAGGTGGAAGCCGCTTCAATGGAGGACGAACGAACTGAGAGAGAAAGAGGGAGATGGGTCTTCGATAGAGAGAGACAGCGTGAAAGATGACGATGAAAGAGCCTGTGGAATGGAGAATATGGAAACAAGGAAGTTGAATGAGAGTTAATCTAGGAAAGAGGATATTTCATATCCCATGAAATCAGGAAATAGGAAAGATTTGGTGTGGGTGATTCCATCTTTTAATTTTGTGTCCCTTTAAATTAAATCTCAACCCTTAATTTTAGTCTAATCCAACGCTCCTCATTAATACACCCGTTTTACTCTAAGAGGTTGTTTTACTAGAGCGTAAGTCTATATATATATATAATAGCGTTGTTTCTAACAATATATACAACCTATTATAATATCACATTTTAATCGTATTATTTATAAAATATGTTCCCAAACGAAACAATAGTTCATCCCAACTTAATTAACAATTAAACAATTGATAATTAATTGAAACATGAAATGATAAGCAAGAGCGAACCGCCACTTGCCTTAGGTAGATTCGACGATGAATCTAGACGAGACGACTACTGTTGATATCCTTTCCGAGAGTATGGCATATGCTTCAGATAGCTCTAGCAATGCTACGAGTCCACACGCGACCCGACAAATAACGATATAACTGACAAATTAATTAATATCGATTAATTTATCTGACGAACTCAAGTAATTAAATTCAATAAATTTTTATGATTTTAAATCATAAAATATTGATTGAATTTTCCTAAAGACAAATACGGATAAAAATGGGTCGAAATTATACCGCTCGATTGATCTCGGGTTAAATTTGGACAGAAAGGCTAATGGGCTTTTCGGCCCAAACTATGAGCTGGCTAAGGGCCCCCTCCTTTCTTCTTCCCTCGAACAGCAAACCACAACGGCGAGCGGCATCGAGCTCGACCCCGATGGCGGAGACCGGCGACGGCGGCGACGAGCTCGGGTTCTCGCTCCCGGACACCTGCGCAGCACCACGCCCCTCCTGGCTGCACACGGCGGCGACCCAGAACTCCGGCGAGGCTCGCAAGCTCCGGCGACAGCAAGAACTCCGGCGAACACGACGAGGCTCCAACGACGAGGGGCTTCGACTCCTCACGACGACGGCGACGACAGCTCGGACGAGGGATGCCTTCAACCACCGCTGCAACACACCTCCAGGGCTGCTACGACCACAGGCGAAGGCTCCGGCGACTCCTCGAAAATCCGGCGAGAGCTTGAACTCCGGCGACAATGGAAACGAAAGAGGAAGAGAGTAATCTGAGATCAGATTTGAGTGCCCAAAGCTCTCCCAAACTCTCCTCTATTTATAGCCCATGGAGAAGAGCTCCCCCGCCCGCCCAGATCAACGCTGCAGCGAGAGATCGACGGCGGCGACGAGCACGTGGCTCGCATGCCCGTCTGTACACTCTGCACATTTCCGCGGTCGCGGTGGGTTCTGCCGCGGTCGCGGAAAATTCAAAGCCCAACTCTTCTGAGAGGGGAGCTATTATTCCGCGGTCGCGGAAATTCTTCAGTGGTCGCGGAATTGCCCTTTTCACGTCTGTTTGTCCGGGAAAAGGTTTGGCATGGATTTTAAAACCCCGAATCTTAAATATTTGTACCCAAACAAATATTCTAAGCCTCGATAATACGTCAAATGTATTTTAAATCACTCAGGAAATTTTAGAGAGATCCAACTCGCTACGGAAATTCCGAACTTCGCCAAACGCGTCTCGAATAATTGACGAAGGTTTGAAAAATTACCCAAATACCCTTATTAAAAATGAGAGATATTACATTATAATATATTTATAATATTCAATATTATTAATATAAATACATATGAAACAATCTAAAGGGTGGTCAACCCAACTAGTGATGGCATCTACTCCTCGTCCCGTCCCCGTTTTAGCCCCATCTCCGTCCCCAGGGATCAAAAACTTCCCCTGTCAGGGCCTCGCTCTCCGTTGGAGATCCCCGTTCCCGTTTCAGTGTACACAAAATTTAGGTAATATGATTTAAAAAGATATTTCCAGCCGGGGACGGAATGGGTTGGGATTTGGGAACCTTTATCCTCGCCTCACTCCCCAGGTTAAACCCCCATTCCCATTTAAACACCCCGTCCCCACTGGAAATGGATAATCCACACCCAGTTGCCATCCTAAGTCAATAATCCAATCTAGAAATTGATATTTTTTTTGTCGGGCCAAGTTTGCGGGTCGACTCACGTTTTGACACGCTTGCATATTACTCGTAAATCCCTTTTTCGGACACGAATCTTTGGATAATTGATCTTCGGTTCGAACTAATCAGATATCAAATCATTCACAAAACCCATTGGTCAAAATTTACAAGCAAAAGTTCATTCTATTTCAGCGCCTCGTGAGCTGTGACCAAGGGAGGAAAGACGTTCCATTCCAGGCAAACCTCTATTACATAATACAATTCTAAAACAATATTCCACCAATAAGTTCATCGATGTGCAAGTAAATAGTGTAGCTCTTAATGTTCTGAAAAAAAATTCAAATAAGCATACTAAACCTGCACAGAGAAGGCTTTGGTGAATTTAGTCAGTAACGAAAAATGAGTCATACATCAAAGATAAAAGATTGTTCTACAGGTCATTAAATTACACGGTACACCGATCCACAAGGTTCTAAAGACAGTCTTGCAAATTTTGAAGACTTTGGCAACTACAAACTACTCAGCAAATACAAATACAAAACCAGTCCCATGTCAGTTTCACAGCCAACAAGGATGAAGATTATAGCTACAATAAGTGTAGCAGACTACATAGCACTAACTAGGATTTCTTCATCAGGCAAGTTGATCTATGAATAATATTAAGGTCAGGAGAGGGGAACGAAAGGGGTTCTTTGTTCAGGAGCAAGCGAAAAAACTGATAAATTCCTCTCAGATTTATGCCTAAAAACTGTGAACAGATTCAGTTGTCTAACATCTAACAGCTTTCAGCTGAAGTTTAAGGTATTTTCAAAGTCATGGCAGTCAGCAAGAGTACCTCAACCATGAACAAGGAAGCACGGGATAAATATGGACTTAAGCATCATCATCGTCAGCTTTATCTTTTTCTGCATTATTCTCACTCTCATCATTATTCCCATCTTCTTCCTCTTCCTCTTCATCTTCATCATCAGACGTATTATTCATCACCTCTGTAATTATTTCCTTCACCTCAGCCTTCCTGTGCATTAAATCCAACCCAAAATGGGTACCTGAATAGTAGATGATGAACAAATAAGCCTCCAGAAAGCAAGTCATACAAAGTGAAAAAAGGATTTGAAAACTATCCTACATACTGTCAAATGAAATTTTTCGCAGTAATATACCAAGACACTTTTGTAAAAACACCAAGTTTTTTGTGCATTTTTCGCAGTAGATAGATTGTCGGAATGAAACTTCACGATCCATTGGAGCTACTAATATCAGTGATTCTCCATTGTGTTACAGACTTACAGATATATGCACAATGACTATGTCAAATACACATAAGCCAACAAGAAACAAGGCAAAACAAGCCAAAGAATAAGGTTATCGTTCTCCATACCAAGCTGCCGCAGAATATCTGATAAAGTTGCCTGCAACATAGAAATGAACAATATATTAATAGCTGATCAAGAAAAAAAGGGGGGGGGGGGGGGGGGGGGGGGAATCAAATTTGAGCAATGGCAACTTACAGTATTGAAATCAACTTCTTGCAAAATATTAACGACAACAGCATGTAATTCCTCCTTGCCAGGCCCTGTCTTCTCCTTTTTGCTTGCTTTACCTTTTCCTATAATAGAAAGTGATTACAATTTTGGCACAATAAGAAGACATTCAACAGTCGTATCAGTTACCATAATTCAACTGAAGTTTTAACCGAAGGATCCCCTCCCAAATGGAATAATCATGAAAAATGTATATACATAAGAGCAAAACTCTATCATGATATATGGTTATGAGAACTTATTTAGAAAATCCAGAAGTAGCAACAGAATCTTAAGATATGTAGATGCTAAGTCACAAGAAGGATACCAGAAGATTCAAACTAAGAATAATGAATCACATGAACAAGCGAGTTCAAAATAAGAGCTTCAACATGAAAATCCCAAGTACAAATCACCTTCTTCCTTAGTCACGGGTTTTGATCTTGATTTGCCTGACTGATTTTTGCCCGAATCTTTTTGGTCAGCAGACTTGGCCTTCTTGGTTTCGTTTTCAGACTTCTGCTTCTTACTCCTGGACCCTTTAGCTTGAGAAGGTGAGGCAGAAACTTTTGCAGCTGCATCACTTTTTTTTGGAGTTGTTCTAGATTTTTGTTTGCTTTCTGAAGGCTTCT
The DNA here is from genome assembly GCA_027886185.1 of Rheum nobile. Taxonomy (NCBI): domain Eukaryota; kingdom Viridiplantae; phylum Streptophyta; class Magnoliopsida; order Caryophyllales; family Polygonaceae; genus Rheum; species Rheum nobile. The sequence continues at coordinate 237,153 of WOAB01000669.1, read as the reverse complement.
CAGAGCTATGCTTCTTGATATCTGTAGGAGTTTTCCTACTTTTAGACCCAGAATCCTTAGATTTTGGACTGGGGGTCTGTTCTGTGGATTCATCTCCCTCTTCTGAATTGACCTCATCCTCCTCACTCTCTTCCTTAGGTTCTTTCTTGTCACCATCTTCTTCCATGGATTCATCTTTGGCATCTGAAATTTCATCTTTGTCTTCATCCTCACTTTCTTCCTCAGCTTTAGATGTCTTCATTTGTTTGTCACCAACTTTTGTCTTCTGCTTGCACAGGAAAAGTTCAAGCAAACAAATAAACCATAAAAACAATGATGCAAAAATATTACAAAAGAGCGCCGAATTCCGAAAAAGCTACCATACTTAAAAAGAGTAATTATGGTTCAAAATTATAACCATCATTATCCATTACATAATATTTTGTGCGCGAACTCTCCAGATCCGCTTAAGCATGGCACAATATGTTGCAGTTCCCATTGTTAACATTCCGTAAGTTAAGGGGCAGATAAGGTGATTAAGCATTGAAGCCTGACAAGAATTGCAGCAATCGGTGTAGCCGAAAGCAATGTAAATACAAGAACTCATAACTTCACACATTCTCTCACCAAGAATCCAACAATTCCAACCTTCAAGGGCATGAATTAACACTTTTACATGTCCCTTTTAGCATGCGCTTAGAATCTTGGCATTACTTATTAATCATATATCATATTTTCCCCAATTCAAAAATAAATAAATAAAATCCTGATAAGCGTCATGAGAGATGCATTTCATGTTATCAATCTGTGAGTGAATAGCATTAGAAACGACAAATATGTTCACTCATTTCTTCGCTAAAGGGTAATTTTTAAAAGAAAAACATTAACAGCATCAGTACAATGAAAATGTACAATTTTAAAAGGAACACTTCAAATTGAAACAAGATAACTCCGTTGGAAGGAAGGAGACATGGTATACAAATACAATCGGACACTTAGATTGCTTTTGTTAGGACATGATCATTAAGTCAATATTATAAACTCATTATCATAAAACATCAAAATATCTTTTAACAAGAAGCTATAGGCCATAACTCTAAATCAAATCGACCAGGTTATAAGAGGCAAACTAAGCACAGTTTAGCATGTGCTCTAAAGGGAGCATAAAATGTTGTCATTTTATAGATCAAATTCATCAACCATTTGCAAGATGTTGACATGACCCTTAACCTCTTCTAGTGACACTTCTTCAGTTGTATCTTATATTCTTATCTAAGGCAGCATTAAACTAGTAACCCTAGTTTTATTAACAAATGGGGCTACCGAATACAAGTCTAGGAAGCTACAGGCAGTTAATACAGAAAAATTCTTGAAGTGTCTCCAGCTAATAAACTACTGTCAGTTGACTGAATAACCTTTTATCTGCCAAAGATAACTTCATCTCTTCCTTTTTTTGTGTTGAATTACTTTTTATTGGGAAGCGAAGGTGAAGAATAGCAGGAGATAGATACAAGTTGGAAACACTGAGGATAGACTGTTTTACAAATACTTTTCATGTTCGAATTGTACTAAGCAACAAATGATAACAGACCTTAGATGATTTTTCAGCAGAGCGTTCTTTAGAGCTAGAGCTTCTACTAGTTGTTGCCTTTGATTTGCGCTTTTTCCCTTTCTGCAGTTCATATTACAAACAATATCATCAGAATTGTATGCCAATTAAGTAAGGAAAAATAAAAAATTGATAAAGAAAACAAATTGAAGGAGCTAAAATACCTGTTCCTTGTCTGCAAGCAAAATATCAGTTGTGGCATGCGGAGATTGAAGAAATTCCAACAATTTGGCCATGAGATCTTCCTGAAATTCCACAGAGCATCGGATAATCAGTCATCAGATCACCATAAAGAAAGACAAGAAAAATTGTAAAACACCTTCTTGGAGGAAGCTCTATTAACAGGAATGTTTAGAACATCACAGAAGTCTAACAATTTCTCCTTGACACATTTATCAAGCTTCTCCTTGACTTTGGCCCTCTGTTTTTCCTGTTAAACAAAAGCAATTTCAAATGAACAAGAGATCATCCCAAAATTGCATAAAGTAAAGGCTGAAGTTAATGGCCTATATACTTGGATTGGCAATCACCTATACACTAAAAACCTAATATAAAAAGAGACCATCAAAATACAATATGTACAGCTCAGATGCTATGCATTTGGAAATTTATGAACTTGATGTCCTTTTCAGAAAGCTAAACTCAGGAGCACTACAAAGTTCTCAACTTAAAAAACTTCACGCCTTTCATAGCATGTCAAGGCAGTATGATAAAGGATCGATAGACAGCACATGCAAATTTCTGAGTCCATTTTTCACATTTGCAACATTGATGGACCAAAATAAGGTCTGCTTATTACTTCTCTACTTCTCGTTCTTCAATGATCATACACACCACAACCATTGAACAAACCAGAAAACATTTCCTAAGAATTATTTACCTCATTTTCTACCCATACAAAACCAGAGAATAATCCTATGTCTTTCTTCAAATTGTGCACCTGTGAGAAAGCACACAATATTAGTTCTCCTTACAAGGAGCTCAACTAGTCAATAACGAGCAAGAGAATGTTCACTGAAAAGAACAGCAAGACAACATCAAAGTAGTACAGAAAGCAACATTACCTTCGCTTTTTTCCCATAGAGAATTGTGTGTAGTAACTGAAGATTGTCATCGGGTTTTCTCTTGGATAATTTGTAAGTCACTGTATAGTTCAGAATATCAGACCCAAACAAAATGCAGTAAGGAAAAATAACAGACGACATGGGATGGTTAAGGCAGAGCATAAACACAGCAGAAACTTTTGAAACCTGACTTGCAGTTCATACCTATCACTTAAAACATGCTTATCAAAGGTTATTTGCAAGTTGTTACATAGACCTTTTCAACTGATGATATTCTTTTTTGCATTCAAATTGTTTAGAAATAAAGAACTTCTCAGAGTCAGCCTTCAGATAAGGTTTTGCCTTAAATTTGAAATGCAAGATAACAGTTTGACAATATAAGGCCTAGACCGCAAACACATGGTTAAAAGATTGACAAAACAGTGAGAAAGATGACACCCTTTAATTATATTCTGTCAAACAATAAAACTGTCAAAATGAAGCTTTTTCCTCAAGATGACTGTGCAATAAAACTTGTAGATGACAATGTCAACTTTGTTTTATTAAAATAGCAAGGATGAGATAATCATTTTATGGGTTTCATTAACATCCATTTTAAGAAAACACCAAGTGTGGTTTAAAAGTAAATATGATTTTTTATAGTTTTTATAAGTTTAGTGTTGGTTATATGGAAATTTCCCTTATAAAAAGCACCATTCATTCTACTGTTGCAAGTTACAACAAACTCACAAAGTGCATTCTATAATCCTATGATTCTTTTGTTCGTCCCAGAACACTTATTTAATAAATTTATCTCCATATAAATTGAATGTTCACAGCAAAAAAATCACAGGAACTCTTAATGTTCACAGATTTCTTTTGATGGTTCACAATAATAACAGGCCAAAACTGGTAGACCAAATCCAACATGTGCTAATTATACTATAATATTTGTTAAACCAGTCACGATAATAAAAAATCTTAATGTTTGGTAGCTATATCTTAAGTCGAAAGCAATGGAAGGATAACAACTATTCATATCAGAGCTTTACTTTTGGATTTGGCAATGCAACATTCTAACACTTCTAAAAGGCAAGCAATTGCATATACATCAAGAACTCGTTATACAATAATTCTTATACACCAGTCTCAAACCCAACAATACATATGTTATTGTACTATTATGGAAACAAAAAAATGTAAAATACAAATTAGAAAGAACAAAGACAAGAAAAAATGGGAAGATTTCCAACAACATACCATTTGGAATATCCTTTAGCATTGTGCCACTACCCTGAACATCAAGCAGACGAGGAAGTTCATATGAGCTAGTATATCCAGACAGAGCAGTAGCAGATGGATGTATGTTAGTATTAATTAGTTTCAGGTAGTAATAATCCGTCCACGATTACACATGGTAGGTAGTAACTAGTTTTGTGCCATTACTTGCAAGTATAAAGACCCGTATGGTACCTAGTCCCTGGGCATCAAGAATTGGTCCGCAATTGCTTTAACAGAATGAACAGATACTTCTGTTTGAAACTTTTACCAATACGGGATATACTCATCATACTGATAGTCTGATAGAAACCCAATGCTGATACCTGAATTTAAAGACCGGTTTCTACATATCCAAACTTCATCTTCTTCTCCCCTTTGCACCACCATGCAGGTAGGCAAAGGAGGAAGAGCACTGCCATGGCCACCTACAAAGGAGGCAGAGGAGGTGTGATGTAAAAGAAGACTGGGTGAACTTTGAGAGCATGCTTCCTCTTACTCTTCTTCTCTGTATCTTCACATATGGTATTGCTCACCTCCCACACAGTCATCCATAAATCATCATTAAATTCCCAATTTACTGGTGATGCTGGTGAAAGGTGGCAACTTGGCAAGGTAATGAGGGTATATATACCTACAGTGGTGATGCTGGGGGTAGAACACGTCCTCAAAAACCCTACGTAATTCCTTAAATCTAACCAAACAACAATTTCACTAATGCCTTTGTGGTAAGGATCTATTCTCACAGGTTACTAACATTGATATGTATCAAACTTAACCCAACTTCTGTTATTATACCAAACAGGGCCTAAATAGATGTTAGTCTTACAGGTGCGGTAAGAACAAAATGTACAGATTTTCTGTGCTGTCGTTCTCTCCCAAAATTCTCTTCCTTCTCTAGCTCAAAGATTTCTTCATAGTAGTGAATTTAATGAATTCTGGTTTCAATTGTACTTCAACTTCAGTGTCTTAACACTTAACAATTGAACAATTTGCAGAAAATTAAGAAATCATTGAAATTGAACAAAAAAACAAAGAGTTGGCGAAATTACCTTAGCAATTGTCAGGGGTTTGGTACCAGAGAACCTCGCAAGCGACGATGGGGCAGAGTAACGTTCCACTGTCTTCCTCTCTCTCGTAGGCCTCTCGTTGGGCGTCCTTGCTGCATCATGCTTCTCCTCCTCCGGCTTCGGCTCCTCTTCACCTTCCTCCTCCTCCTCCGAGCTCTTCGTTCGCTTCCTTTTGCTCTTCACCGAATTCTCTTTCTCCTCCTCCTCAACATCCTCTTCCTCCTTTTCTCCTTTCTCCTCCTCGTCTCCATCTTCTTTCACCTCCTCCTCGATCGATTCCTTCTCGGCTCCTCCATTCTCAGATTCACCCCCAATCTCTTTCTCCTCTTCCACTACTTCATCTTTAGCCTCCTCTTCTCCACCGCCACCGGTTTTCTCCTCTGCCACGGTTTCTCCTTCATTCGCCGGCTTCTTCTCCTCCTCCCCATGCTCGTCAATCGCCATTGACTAGGAGGGAAATCAACAAAGGATTACAAACACAGAAATGTAAACCCTAGCTCCGGACAGAGAGGTTGGATACTAGATGGAGACAAACGAAAAGATGATCGAATAAGTGGAGAAGAGAAAGAAAGGTTCGAGATTTGGGGATGAGAGTGAGAGAGAAGTGTCGGAATTTGGGGAGGGAGAGAGCGGGCACTCTTCTGACGGATCCGCCTAAAATTTTCGAGGTTGCACTTTTGCAGACTTATGTGTTTTGTTTTTATTTGTACTAACATCTAGTCGGCATGATTGTTAACAATTACGGAAAATTTTAATTCACGTTATTTCAATAAGGGGGTCGGTTTTGCACCGGCTTTTTTAGTTTTCGCACTAGGTGTTAAACACTATCTGATAGCGTTTTTTTTTTTGATGAGAAAATAATTTAAGATATCCGACATAACCACATCGGATAGCTCGAGAGACCGATAAAATCGGCGTCGGTATAAACCGAACAGTAAGAACCAAAGACAAGTACATAAATTACAACGAAATAAAAGAGAACACAATAATTTAAGGCAGGCAATGAGTCAATAAGACTCAAGGGTGCCACTGGGAAAGGGTCATACAGGAATACCTGCGGAAGTGCTGAACGGGCTACCTTGACGTTGCCTTCACTTAGATGAAGGATCTTCAGGAGCCTCAACCATGACGTTGCCCTCGTTCGAGAGGGGTCTTCATTTAGCCACAGACACGACCACGACCGACGACTCAACCAGAACCCAAGATTTATTCCACAAAAGTCGCGAGAATTTTACCACCCATGCTTGATCAAGATAGAAATAAAAAAGGTTAACAAGAGTGAAATTAATGTGATTGAATCCATCAATTTGGTCTTGACGAAGGTTGAGAAGATAATAATGGTTTAGAGTTGGTGCACTCCCAAAGGGGACCAACATCACCATATATGTGATGGAGCCCAAATCAGGTCAAATTTAGTGGTAGTAGACGAATATTTTGATATTATTGTTGATGTGGTGTCGGGGTTACCCGATGGTGATGGAAGACGGGGGTTATCTAAAAGTGGTCGGGGGTTGTCCGGTAATGTTGGGGATTGCCCAGAGAAAAGGATTATTAGTGATGTCGGGGGTTATCCGGTAATGGTGACAGTCATCCGTCGAGGACTGTAGTCTTTTTTTGTTTTTAATCTTAAAGAAATTAACTAAGTGGCATAAAAGCTAGTATTGAGTTGGTCAACTAGTGAGTAATCGGATATTGCTCTCAATCTTTTTAATCTATTATTCTTTTGTAATCGGATATTGCTCTCAATCTTTTTAATCTATTCTTCTTTTGTGTTTTGTTTTGTTAGCGTACTTGGTTGGGTTGATGTTGTCTTAAACCTGCAAGCCTTGACAAGTAAAATCAAAAGCCGAGAAGTTGTAGTTATTGGTAGCAATTATGTTTTTTATTTATATTTTAAGCTTTTAATCAACTATTTCCCTTTTTTTTTTTTTAGGTCTTGTGAAGACCAAAAGGAGATATTTTGGGCCTCTGTCATCTTCCCCAAACTCACTTTAACAAGCTAAACAAAAGTTGCACTGAGAATAGAAGGGAAATGAGGCACAAATGCGATCGGTGTTGTATTGGATTTGAGTTAGATTTTTCTTTAAATTATTATTCCACAAAATTGAAGCTTGAACTACAAAAAGTATTTAGCAATTTTGGGTTTCTTATTTTGAAGAAGCGGATCTGAGCTGGTGCTTTGATTGGGGAGGAAGATGTTCGTCGGGAAAAAACGAAGCAACTCCATCCGCCGATTTGAGCATTTCCGAGCTCCGATCGGTGGAGCTATGTGGCGTTGGCAGATCTTGTCGCCAAGGAGGAGTTCAGCCATAGGTTTGAACCAGAAGAGGTATGGCGGAGGGAGAGTTGGCCGGAGGAGGTGGTCCGAGCTGTGGGTCAAGCATTTAAGCGGTGGTGGAGAGACCTTGGAGAGGCTCGTTTGATTTAGAGTTTGAGCCACCGTCGAGGGAGATGAGCACCACGACGAGTCCAGATCTGGCTAGATTTGTTGTTCTTCAGAATCAGAACCAGTTGGGGTTTGGATGGGTTAGAAGTTTTGGATTTTAGGTTTAATTTCTAGGTAGAAGAGAGTGTGAAATACGATTCTTTTATTGTTGTTTTGTTGTTGAGGGTTAATCCCTTTGATTGGGAGGGATTTTTCCTCTGGTTTTGTTTATCTATTGCTGATGTCCTTGGTGAAGGATGATTGTAATGGTGGTTTGCCTCTTGGTGTTGGGATTGTTGTCCTGATGTTTATATTTGGTTAAAAAATTTGGGGGTTTTTAGTGAGAAGGGAGAGCCCTTCTCTGTAGGTCCCATTTCCTGCATTTAGTAGCGTTATTTTTTTTTAAATGTCACAGTATGACGTGTAACTTTTTTTTTGTATTTTTAGGAACTATTGAGTTTTTTTTATATAAAAATCAGTTTGATTAAACCGTGCATAGCGTTTAAAATGGATCCGGTTTAATCAAACCTATGGGAATTATACGTAGCGTTTACTATGTGCCCCTTTTTTCGAACGATCGAATTTCCCAACGGTCGAATTCCCCACACTTGTATATATTTGTTTCTTCCATATGCCTTCTTCACATGTACACAATTTCAAAGCACAATAGTAAGAGAGAGAATGTCGTTCTCAAGCGTAGTCGATGGGCCCGGTCTTGAATCGATTAGTGAAAATAATATACTGGTACATATACTATGGATTTAATATTATTATGTTAGTGTAGTAGTTGTACATTATATTTTGTAGATATTATATGTATGTTAGTGCACATTATTAGTGGTAAGTTATATGTTAACATATTCTTATTAGTAATAATTATATGCTAGAGATATTGTATGTATATTAGTATAAAATATCAGTAATAAATTACATTGACTATGTTATTGTAGAATATTAGTATAGGTTTTTACATTAGAACATCATGTTACTGTAGAAATGTGATAAATTATGTAATTAGCATAGAATTGAAAAGTATTTATTTAAATTTAGGTAAATGAGGAGAACAGACAAATGTTTAAATTTTCTATGTGTATCGTATTTGCACCATGATCTTTAGGGTAGAACATTAGGTTAGGTATAGAACACTTTGTTGGTGTAGAATATGAGTATTTATCTTAGTTTGTATTTATGTATATTTATAAAAAATACGAATGTTTGTGAAATAAATAGGATGATTCTAGTGGCACCAACTTTGTGAGTGCCGATTTTTCTTCACATTTTACTACGGATGAGGAATGGGGTGATAGACAGAGTATGATTCAATAGGTTCGTTCAGTGGGCAAGGAACTGAACATTTTGATTGTCATACAAAAATCATGGGATCGAAAGGTGATACTATCATGTGAGAAGTCTGGATCATACAGACCGGTGAAGAATAAGGCGATCGAAGGTTCCGAGCCAACCCCTAAATCGAACCGGTCAACAAGGACAAAGAAGAGTAAGTGCCCGTTTGAGATGCACGAGTTGTTATCAAAAGAGAGTAAGTGGAGCTTAAAAGTCATATGTAGATGGCACACCCATGACATCCCAACATCCTTAGTAATGCATGCTTTTGCTGGACGCCTTGATGCATATCAAATCGAGGCGGTGAAGTTGTTGTCTGCCACTGGCTCGACGCCGAAGAACATTATTTCTCTTTTTGTCAGAGTAGACCCGAAATTCTTGACATCAAGGAGTCAAGTGTACACTTGCAAGGCTAGGGAGAGGAAGAAATTCAAGGGCCATTTGACGGTGATGCAATTCACGTTGGAATTTCTAAGGTCTAAAGGATATTATGCGGACGTTGAAAGAATTAAGGTTAAGATGAAAGAAAAGGGGAAGTATGTGGTGAAGGAGGTTGTGACTTGTGAGTGATCTTTTTATTAGTCACCCCGACTCCAAGCACTTGTTGGGTTTGTTCCCCCACGTCATCATTATGGATACAAAAGAGTTTCAGACGGCAAAGAGAGTGGCACTGGTCCGATCCTGCCCAAAATTGAAGTTGATCCAAGAAACGGGAAAAATGTTTGTCACCTCGACTTTAATTGGGGTGTACGAAATGTTGACCCTTTCATGTTCAACTACATCACCTGAGTAGAAGGTGACGTTCATTGTGGGTACCGTTCCTTGTCTGTACTATTAGGGTTGGGGGAATATAGTTACGACTACGTGCGACATGAGTTTTCAAAGGAACTGCAATTGAATCAAGATCTCTACCAACCAGCGAGTATGGTGACTGACACTGACCATCTTATCAAGATGGTTAATCATACAGGACCTTGCTGGGAGGATCACTGGATGTAAATGTCGATGGTTGGGTTAGCATTTGCAACCAGATTCCAGGTGGCTCTTGTCTTTCTCTCATGGAGTGGACCTCATACATGTCTCCCTATGTTTGCTCGTCCAGGTGTTCGGCCTCCCACAACGGTGCATATGGTAGCACTAGTAGGAAATCATGATCATATTGTCCCGATAAGCATACTTATACATCTGCGCTTTACCTTGTGAGTTATGTAATACTCATTTTAGCTAATTTTTTACAGGTTTGGCTAGTTGATGACCGTTGTCCTATCCCACCCCCGCCCGCCGTTTGGAACAATTGGAAGCATAGTAGTGTTGAAGGGTGGGATGTACCATTTAGGGAAATGATGAATGAATATCTCGTCAAACGTGGAAACCAAGGTCGTGGCGGTTTGGTTATGTAGTTTCGGGAGGGAGATTGGATAAATTAGGATCACATGTGGATCCACTCCTTTTCTACTCTGTAATATGAATTAGCAATATATGAACGTTCAATTACCCTGATATTTATATTTGATAAATGTGAATCCATTCAATTGTGTCAAAAAAATAAACATTTATCCAACACTAAAAAATTAAATATAAAATAATCATTTATATTCAATGCGAATCCATTCAATTCTGTGAAGGCGTGCACCTTACCGTGCCGAAAAACAGAAGCTCTCACCCATGCCATAATCTGTCGTCTTTTAAACGCCACAAAGCAGCGTTTGTAAACGCTACACATTGGCGTTTACAAACGCTGCTGGCTTGGGTTTGGGCTACTTTTGGATGCCACTTGATGGCGTGTAGGATGGCTAAAATAAACTTGGGCTTTTTAGGGTTTTGATTTGTGTTTTTTTCATCCTAAACCTCAAATCCAAACATTATATTGTTTCGAGGTATGCATGTTTATACATTACTATTATGGTTTAGGGTCTATGTTAAAGCAAGGGTTTAAGGTTCAGGGTGTTTGAGATTTTTGGATCTTTGATAGTATAAGCATTGATATTGTTTAGGGTTTAGGATATTGGGTTTTGATTTGTGTTTTTTCCATCCTAAACCTCAAATCCAAACGTTATATTGTTTCGAGGTATGCATGTTTATACATTACTATTATGATTTAGGGTCTATGTTAAAGCAATGGTTTAAGGTTTAAGGTGTTTGAGATTTTTGGATCTTTGATAGTATAAGCATTGATATTGTTTAGGGTTAGAAAGGGTCTTTCTATTAGGGTAGGGTTTTTAGGGTTTAGGGTAGTGTTTTTTAAGGTTTAGGGTCAAGGGTTGAGGTTTGAGATGTCCAAATTTGTTTGGGATTATTTGAGATTCTCTGATGGTCCTTCAGTAGAAGAGCTTCAGAAGTACATTTAGGTCTACGAAAAAAACTAATAAATATCCGGCCAAAATATACCTACGTAAGATATTTTTACCGAAACAAATTTGAACACCCCAAACCTTAAACCCTGATGAATGGACCATAGCCACTACAACCCTATACCCTAAAAAACCCTACCCTAAACCCTCTCACATTAAGGCTTACACACCATACTGTAGCGTTTACCACTTACACGCCACACTGTAGCGTTTAAGATGTAAACGCTACATTGTGGCGTTTAGGGTTTTGGAAAACTATAGGGTGTATCTTATATTCTATAGTTTTCCTTATTGTTAAATAGAATACGAAAACTATAGGGTGTATCTTAATGTTAAATATGGATTTCTTAGTGTTAAATAGAATACGAAAATGAACAAATATAATACAAAATGGCACTGCCCATTTTTGCTTTCTTGTAATAACCCTCAATTTTAGTAGGGGTATTTGTGGAATTTTCAAAACTTCGTGTTGTAAGCGAAACATGTTATGAATGTTCGGGTCCTCGGTAAGAACCATTTGAACGTATTGATATACGTTTAATAAGATATTGGGTCTTAAAATATTTAAGGAGTGCTAAAATCCAAGATTTAGCAAAGATCGCGATCAAACCCGCGAGCAAGGACCAAGAACGCAAGCGCGACAGATCCGCGATCGCGGTTCTGAAACCGCGACAGCGGGAGACTATGTTCGTCTCCTTCGCCTGCTTCTAGAAGGCCGACGATCGGATTTCCCCTCGTGCTCCGAACGCCAGGGAGTTGGATCGATTGGCTTGCTCGGCGTTGAGGTGAACTCCACCTTCTCCGAGCCTATAAATAGGAGGGATTAGCAATCATCATCTCCACCATCTTCATCCATCTCTCCCTCTCGTAAAAGTTCGTGTTCGTCGCCGGAGTCGTCGCCGTGGGAAATCCTTGGAGTGGTGGTGGTGCGCGATGGTCCAGAAGCGAAGATACGAAGTCGTCGTCGTCGTCAGTATGGCTCAAAAATTCGAGTTAAGTTCGCATCGGGATGGAGTCCCACGACCGCGGCTCCATCCACCACGACCGGGCAGAGACCCGCGGTCCCGACTGGGCGCGAAACCGCGGGCGCAGTTTTGCCCAGCAAGGCCGCGATCGCGGCTATGCCATCCGCGACTGTGGAACTGGCCTTTTTCCTTCGTTTTGCCTCGTCTTTTCGTATCGTATCTAACTTAGGGTTTTGTCGTAAAACTCGCCGTTGTCGTAGAAAACCGTGCTCAAGTGCAAGTTTCCAGATCTCGGAACCCGATCTCTTCGTTCGTCTAGCTAAGGCAAGTGGCGGTTCGCTCTTGCTCATTATTCCATATTTCCCTTGATTGTCAATTATTTAATTGTCTAATTAAGATGGAATAAAGTTGTTGTTTTATGTTTGGGAACAAATTTGATAAAACAATGTGTTAAAATATGGATTTATAATAGGTTGTATATATTGCTAGAAACAACGCTATTATATATTTCTATATGATATTACCGTAATGGATTTTGGTGTGGATGTATATGTGGACTTACATGCTTAGTTAGCACGAGTATTCGTAGGAACGCTATGTACCTCACGAGGTCTAGTCGTTTCTTTATAACTTGGTGTTAGAAAGATAAATGCCCTAACACTTTTTGGTCATGACCTACCCCTATCTGAATATAGGTGGTGGTGCACTTAGTTAGTGCCAAAGATCGGGATTCGTCCCATGTTATATATCTCATTGCGAGATTATTATGGATTAAAAGCTTTAACGTTAAATGTACGTTTTGGAAGTAAATAAGATAATTGCTTTTATGCACATGATTAATATACCCTCGGACGAGGAGTACAATGTGGAAACCGCCCGGACTCTTGTTAGAGTAAGTCCTCTTTCCAATCTGGATTCGCATTGCGCGGTGAGGTTGGTCGTGGACCCAAATAATCAAGGTCATGTTTTAAACTTGTGTGAAAATTTAACGTTCCCAAACAATTGTCATACGTTTCCTATAAGACTCAATTCCGTTGGAGTCTTCTTTTCATTGCATACCTTCTTCTATCATTCCGTGAAAGTTCCGGGTTATGTATCGTTCCTTCGATTATTATTCGAGGGACAATGATAGTAAACGATTACGATCACTAGAACCATTCTGTTTGTACCCTTGCATAGTCTTTCATTAGACTAACCAACCAGATTTTATTCCTTGCATGGTTGGCTGGTGTCATCCGTCATATACGGCACATCAGTGGTTGGCCCCCGACGATTTAAAGTAACCAATCGAAGAGAAGACTTGTAGATGAAGTTTGCGTTTTAAGAAGTAATATTTCCAAGGCGTGTATGTTTAATTTGAAACAAATGTGGTACATAGTCTTGTAATTAGGATTGCTTTAAAAGAGTCTTCCGTTGTAATTTAAAAAGTCTTCCGTTGTCATTATACTTTGTTGTAAAACCGTCCTTCTCATTTTACGAGAGAAATCTTAATAAAAAGGTTGAGTCTTATTCATTTAAATATCTTCCACTGATTATTCTTTCGTTATTTAATAAGTATGTATTTCTTTAAGCTTAATTGTTCCGATTAAAGCCTAGGTTGACTTTGGACATTAACGTCTGAGGTCACTGGCGTGTGGCACTACCGACATAAGTCGGGGGTGTTACATTTCTTATCTTCAGAATAAACATAATTGGAAATACATTGTAGTTAAACTCAAAATAAACATACAATAGAAATAAGCACCGAACTAAGGTCCTTACTTATAACATTAATCAATTTGAAAACTCCGATAACATATATGCTTTCTTAACTTCACATTTGAATCTGAAAGGGTCTGGTTTAGCTGTTTAAGCTCATTTCTTTCCAGCACCAAATCTCTGATAATCTTGGCTACATTGTCTTCATACGGTGGATCAAGTCATCTAAAGGTACGACATCCTCTCATTGTACCATCCCGCTCCATTGGGATGTAATCCTTGCATGCAAGATACCTTCGTTTGTAGTGATAGGGTTTATCGCAAGTGTGCATGACGACCGGGAAATTGCACTTGCATATTATAATCGGAGCATGTGTGCTGCTGGACGACAAAGCCATCCTCTCCTGTAATCCTTGGTATCCCAGATCTGGACTATGAATTATTGTATTACAAGCTATAAACTCTTGAAAAAACTAAAGCACAAAAAGATGATTATCATTACCGGAAATCTGATTTGACTATGGCGGGGGTCGAGTTTTGGGCAGCGCCGCTTGATGTGAGTATTAGGGTTTGGGGCGTGCCTTTTTATAGACAAGTTTAGGGTTTAGGGCATGCCTTTTTGAAGACGACCATATTGGGCTCAAAATTGGGTTATTTTGAAAATGGGCCATTAAGACCAAGTACATAGGGTTTAAGGTGTGAGATTTTTGAATTATAATAAGACCCTAATTGTAAGGTTTTGGGTATAATAAAATACAAGTACGAACAAATTAATACGAAAGCGGTGCAAATAGAATATGAGTACGAACAAATATAATACGAAATGTCACTACAAACAAAAATACACGAACACCGGCCTAATCATCGTCGCTATCAGAGCCCCTATCTAGCCTAGACTACATACGCCCCGCCATCTCCCGATCATGTGCTTCTCGCTCAGCTGCTTCCTGCTCAGCCGCCGACTTGGATGATGAACCCCTCTCGTATATAGATGACAATCTGGGCCGTGGGGCGGCTGATGACTCACCCGTCGAAATCTGGCTCTGGGACTGTCGATGTGACGCCCGCATCGGTGGATCAACAATAGGTATCTCGTCGACATCGATAATGTCCACAATCCTTTGCTAGTCCTCCATCCCGTCACCTCCTCGCTGAATAACCTCCCGGACATGCGCCCTCACCATGTTCAACCGTTGTGTTCGTTATCGTATAATGTTAAGTGAATAAACTTTATAAGGAAATTATAAATACGTAATATGATAGATTCTAGAACCTAAACATACCCGAGAATCCGAGATGCATCCAAAGCCGGAACATCATGGCGTCCGGGACGAGGTATCTTGGTCGCGCCGTGTCTGACATATGGATGTGAAATGGGAAAGAACCAATCGAGATACTCCTCATCCATATCATAATCAACAATAGCCAACGGACTAGCTAAGAGCTCAACGCAAAGATGCTCATCCAAGCGATCCCAACCGTCCCAGTGGGCATCAATCTCCAACTTGTAAGCATCCTTCCCTTTTAGACTTGCAGGGCGTTCAACTTTATATCCCAATATCGGGTCCAGAGGCCTACTCTGGATCCGTCCAAACTGGCGTGCCACGCGGTCATGCATGTACGGCTCTAATATTGTCTGGAAGCGTATCGTGCCTCGATATGTAGAAGCTCTATACCGTGAATGGAAATCCAGCAGGTCGTGTGGCATCCACCGCACCTACAAGCATAAACAACATCAATGTTACGAGTAACCGTTACAAGCTAATCACAAAATATAATAGAATCATGTACTTACATCCTCACGCCGATACTCATCAAGGACGTGGCGGTAACTCCGAATTCGAGATGGATCCCGTGAAGGGGGGCGTAATACCCAATACCATGCCGCTCGTCGGTCATCGTCGGCTCTCCTAACCTAGGGATGCGGATGTCCGTGAAACCAAGGAAAGTACGCCCATATCCACATCTACAATTGTCATAAAATAATTTAAACCCTAATTTTTTAAATGGTAGTTTTAAAGTTCGGTGCAATATACAAAGATTAAAAGAGTAGCAACGTTTTACCTGGAGTAGCAAACAACAACCGGCTATGCTCTTGGCCTTCCCACGTGAAGCCTCACCTAGGTTCCTATACAGGCAAGCGAAAACTCCGGCTCCCTAGGCCATCCGCTGGGTATGCTCATGATCCACGCACAACGGCAACAACTAACACTTGAGCTTGTTCGTGGACTTGTTCACGAACAAGCTGGACCCCAGCAAGTGTAATAAATACCCTGCTGCATAAGACATGGGGTCCTCGCCCAGCAAAATCATCCAACGCATGTCGAACACGAAGTCCCATGCATCAACCCCAGCTGTCGCGACCCATTTCTTCACCTCCTTTGGGTCGTAGTCAAAAACCTCCTGCCATAAATCGGCCAACGCCCCATCATCTAGTACCGCACTAACGGCGTATCCCTCGATAGGCAGCCCCATGATCCTCTCGACGTCATGAAGTGTGACGGTAATCTCGCCCCACAAAAAATGGAAGTTGTTGGTCTCTGGATGCCACATTTCCACAAAAGCAGAAATGAGGATGTGGTCCACACTTCCAAACTGAAATGTGTGGAGTCCGGTCAGCCCGCTCAGTGAAGCGTAATGCCACTAGCTACCCTCAACCACCTCCCCTCTGGGAATAAGGCGGTACCGTCTCCAGAAATCGAGATAGCGTGGACGTGTATGAACCTTCAGACGGCGAGGGGCCTCCCTAGGATGATGCCATATCCGATGCGCAATGTGCCAGTCGAAAGACGACATAATCTCACTGTTCCCCACATCGTAAGGAGGTTCGGGACGGGCGGGCTGTAGGGATGTTCATCGGATTTGGTTTTTTCGGTTTTGGACCGAATCGAACCGAATAAACCGAACAGAAACCGAACCGATTTAATTCGGTTCGGTTTTGAAAATATTACATTTCGGTTCGGTTCGGGTTCGGTTTAAACCGATTTAAAAAAAGATTTTTATCAATAGGAAAAAAAAAAACTGAACCGCTCGCTGAAGTGCTGACTGTTGAACCCTAAACTAAACTTACTACTGTTTACCCCCATTTTCCCCTTAAAAATTTCCCATCGATGATCGATCATTCGATCTTCCATTCTTCCCTTCCCTCCCGCCTCCAGTCCTCCACACTCACTTCGTCGGTTCGTCCCCATTCCCCATCCCTTCTTCAGAAAACCCTAGCGGCGGCGCCTCTTCTTCCAGCCTCCTCACTTAGTTCGTCACTTCGTCCGACCGGCGACTCACGACTGCTGCTCTAGTGCTCCTGCTCCGGCCGGCGACTGCTGCTCCTGCCGGAGATTTCTGCTCCTGCTCCGGCGACTACTGCTGCTATTTCCGGCGACTACTGCTCTCCGTCCGGCATACGAATTAGGGTGAGAACAATGAACACAATCTTGTGGAATACTGGAATCTCATTATTTGCAAATTTTGCTGGTGAATTACTGAATTTAGACTTACGAATTAGGGGATTTAGGGTGAGAAACTGAGAAAGTAAGAATAGTTGAATTTGTAATTTTGTATGGAATGACTCAAGCGTGGATACTACATTGGTTTTATTGAATTTGCTGGTGAATTACTGAATTTAGACTTACGAATGTAGTAAGTCTAATTATTAATTAGAGATTGACTCAATGCATTATCCTTTTATTAATTAGAGATTATGATCCTGTCAATGACTCAATGTAGTAGCTGTTGAGGCCTGACTGCCTGAGGGCTTGAAATCTTGAATAGTTGAATTTGTAATTTTGTATGGAATCTCATTATTTGCTGGCTGCAGGAGTGCAGGCTGCTGATTGATTTTATTTTGAATGAATTATCATTCCTCAGTCTATTATTAATTACGAAATCACGGATAGACATTCATCCAATGTGAGTACTTAAAACTCTTATTGTTCAATATATGGAGTCACAGAAGGCTGTAGAAGGTATAGTACTATAGTCATATTATATATCTTATATTGAGTATATTTTCATTGCTTATGTTTTTGCAAATTGTTAATTTTTTGGGGTAAAAACTTTCAATGGCTTGATATGTTTGTTAGATATGAACTGCTTGAATGTTTGAAGTCATGATGCAAGAGAAATGATTTAGTTACAAGCAAAAATGTGAAAAAGGTATAGTTATTAGTTAATAGTTAATGGTTTATATTATTAATGAATTCATATTATGCTAAATGAATTGGCCTTTTAACTTTTAAGTATATCTTGCAAAGTTCTAATTCTATATAATCTTTGTTCATTTTTTAGGTTTTGGATCTTATGATGGAGAGTGGAGACATGTGAATGTGAAGTGATTGTTGATCATTGAAGACTTCAATTATGTTTTGATCGATTAATGGTTTTGTATGGTCATGATTCATCTTGTGAGGACTGAGGACATGAACCAAGCTTTGTATTTGTTTAATTGTTTTGACACTATTAGTGTTTGATTCTTATATTTGGTTCATTGGTTGTGATTTTGGCAAAGTAAGCAAACACAGTATACTTGCTGAGCAAGTGGTCAGGTATTCTGTATTCAGCATTTCATTTTTAGCCAAGTAAAACGGTTCGGTTTATTCGGTTTTTGTTCGGTTTTTCGGTCTATTCGGTTTTCGGTTCACAATCGGTTCACATATTTTTCACTGTTCGGTTTGTTCGGTTTTAACCGAAACCGAACTGAACAAAACCGAACCGAACCGAACCCGAACCAAACCTATTTTAATCGGTTCGGTTTTCAGTTCAGATTTTTCGTGATTTCGGTTTCGGTTTTGTTCGGTTCGGTTCTGGACCGATGAACACCCCTAGCGGGCTGGGGAGCGGGAATGGGGTCGGGTATAACTTATAAGGTCGAGAATGGGGTCGGGTATAGGGTTGGGAATGGGGTCGGATATAGGGTCGGGAATGGGGTCGGGTATAGGGTCGGGAATGGGGTCGAGAATGGGGTCAGGAATAGGGTCGGGAACAGGCTCCTACTGGGACGGGTCCTCCATGACAATATCAACGTCCTCCAATCCAGGGACGGGATCATCGCTATGTACGGGACGTCGAGGCTTCTTCTTCTGTCCGGAAACATCTGCCCTCGTTCGCTTGCGGGCAGAAACAGTAACGCGGCGGTGCTCCGTATCCCGTCCATACGAGCAAAACCTTCGTCGAAAACCATCCAATATATCCTGTTTAATCAAAATTTTATTTCTTTTGAGTTAAATTGGTTTATATATTCAATGTGAAGTTTATATATACTTTTACGGGGAATAATTTACTTAATATATTATTTTTCGGGTTTTTTCATTCAAATTATAATACATATATATTTCTAATCTTTAATATTAAAAATGAGATAAATTATCAATTAAGATAAGATAAATTTAGTTATGTTGTTTTAATTAATTTAATAAAGCTAATTTTTTCCTCTAATTTAAATTATTATTTAATTATTTTTCTTTGATTTATATATTTTGTTTCATTAATTTTTTTTCTTTGATTTTAATTAGAATAAATCTATATTTCCAACTTTAATATTTTAAAATGGTATAAATGATCAATTAACATAAATTTATTATGAAATTTTAATTATTTTTTCATTTATTTTTTGCTTATTAGTATCATTTCTTACATTCATAAGCAATTTATACCTAAAATCCTTCTAATATTTAGACGTCAAATTTTATTTCCCTATTATAATTTAATTATGAGTGCATTTCAATTATCATATATAAACAAATATTTAAATGATATCTAAACATAAATAATTATTAATTCATAAAATACCTCATAAGTACGTCGTTTCGACTTTAGAACCACCGAAACACTTTTTGATCCGCTCGCCTCAATCATAGATGCCACCGACTCATCCCACGTCAACGACTGCGCCACCGATGCCGCTCCGACTGCCGCCGCCACATAGAGAGCGTTTTTCGACCCCACATTGACACACCACTCACCCGCCTCATCTCCTCCAGCCAGCCTCGACCCGGGTCCGGCTCGGCCCAGACCAACTTCCACCACCGAACCGGGCCCGACCCAACCTGGCTCGACCTCCTCCATCAGATCTGGCTCCGGACCCACCTCGTCCGACGTCATCGTCTCCGGACCCAGCTCATTCGCGTCATCCTTCTCGTCGTTGCCTCCTCCATCAGAACCTCCTCCGGTGTCGTCGTCTCCGGACCCAGATCCCTTCACCGTCGTCTCTCCTCCCGCCTCCTCCACCAGATCTGGGTCCACCTCTGTGAGCAGTTCCACCACCGCCGTCTCTCCTCCCGCCTCCACCACCTTGCCGATGTCCTTCATAATTTTGCTGCCGCCGCTAGACATTTTTAGGGTTTATAAAATCTGGAAAGGGAAAGAAGAAGAGGGAGGAAGGAGGTGAAACGCGTTTTAATAGCGTTTTTGAACGCTACATCATGGCGTTTTTTTCCAGATTTTAATTTATTTATTTTTTTAATTTTATTGATCCGGATCAAAAACGTAAACGCTATATGGTAGCGTTTAACTTGACCCGGTTCAATAAATTGAACCGAGTTTACTCAAACGCTACCATATAGCGTTTACGTTTTTTTTTTCAACGCTACATGAGCGGTGCGAAAACCATAAAATTTCGGTGCAAACAAGACCCCCGTTCAATAATCATGAACTTTCCATAAAAAAAAATATGAACTTAGAAAAGTGAATTTCAAAACTATTATTATCCCAAATGAAGAAGGAAAGGAAAAAAATTACAAAATCTGGTTTGAAGAGAGCCCAGGGGCTGTGGAAACTGTGGAGAATTGGAGCATTCCTTCGACAAGTGTGCACTGAGAATAGCCAAGCCTCGATCACTCCAACTGACCTTTCAAAGACTCAAGGTTTCTTCCTCGGATGACCCTTCGAAGGAATTTTCCAATTCTCCACAGCCCCCTGGGCTCTCTTTAAGGAGGAGGAGGTTGATGCCAAGAACAAGTGACAAAATGTCTCTTATACCAAGAAGAAGAACAATACTGAGGTCAACAACTCCTCCACTCTCCCTGCTGAGCCTGTTTCCCAAAAGAACAACTTCTCCAATTTGCATCAAAATATTGAAGCTATTGTTGGTAAGGTATCAAATCAGACTCATGTACCTTCTCCTTTACAGCCTATGGAAAGTAAGGCTATGGTGAATGATAAAATCTCCTCTTTTGATCTTGAAATTTCTACTGCTGAAAAATAATCTCTTGTTGAAACTTCTCATACTATTGAATTGCATGATGACCTAACTCCTCCTTTTGAGCTCCCACACCCTAATGATGACACAACCAAGGTGTGCCCGGGGGCTCCTCCAAGCCATGTGTTTGTGTTGGGCAAGGATGAGTTGCCTTTGCTTAGTGAAAAAGAACTGTAGAGCTTCCTAATCCAAGATGATCTCTTGGATGAATTTGTGGAATGCTTTGAAGTCCCTCAAAAGGAGGTGAGGAGATGACAATAGAACTCAAGGCTCCTGACAAGCCAGAACAACAACTGAGTATTTACAAGACTACTGGTGGCAACCAAGGGCTCCCTGGACAAGAAGTTGCTACAAAACAGTCCATTATTGTTACCTCAGTGTCCATTAAGCGCAAAGACTTGGCTTGTGAGGAAGATACCGCCACCTCGGTGTTGAAGGGTGCCAACAAACTTACAAAATGATTATGTGTAAGTACAATTATCAATTTTTAGGGTCTGCTGAACTCATTGCTCTTAAATTTGCTGATAGGGTTAACCCCTTGATTAGCCTTTTGACTCCTCTAGTTTGTAGGAGCATAACCAACTTGATAATTGTTATTTCTAAGTACTCTAGGTCTGCTTTTGTAAGTCATTGACCATTAATTTGGCATTATGACTCTCTTATTGTTGTTCGGACCTATGATTTGGAATGGTATGAGTTAAGATACTTGTTGTGTGTTGCTCTCTACTGCTGTATAAATCCTTGCTTAACTGCTTTGACCAAGTTGGATTACCTAACAACCTATCTAGGTTATCCTATTAAAATTAAATGCATCTATTCGCTGCACAACTAGAACCTTTTGACGAATCTGAGCCTGAACAAAATGACTCATACCTTCTATGGAAACATTTTTGGTAGAGTTTTGCACACTGTCTACTACATAGTTTACCAATCTTTTAGTGGTTGGGTTCCTCATTGCTTTGAGAACTGGAAATTGCTTTACTGCTCGATATCTTTTGGTGTTGTCAGACAGTTTAATCACAAGTTTATTGTAATACCCCTCAATTTTAGTAAGGGTATTTGGGTAATTTTACCAACCCTCGTTCTGTAATGATATTTTTGAACGTAATAATATACGTTGGTATGCTTTGGGTCTTAGAATATTTTTTAAAGTATTTAAAAATACGGATTTTTCGCCTAGTAACCCCAAGGGATGGTAAATTTCGCGAGATACCCCACTTTTTTTGCATATTTCGCCAGGTAACCCCGAGGTTTTTTTTTCGCGAAATGCCCTATCGTTACTCTTCTAACGGTTCCGTCTATTTTTTAAAAAAAATTAAAACCCAGAAAACATTCCTCAAACCTCATCTCACCTCGACCCTCTTCTCTTTGCTCCCTTCATCGTCTCTCTGTCGTCCAGCACCAAACATTCCTCAAACCACCGAGAACACATCCATCAACTCGACCTCCTCCTGGTTCCCGACTCCGGCGAGCAAGGCGGCGCGACGAGCAAGACGGTGCGGTGAGCAAGGCAATGGGCGTCAGCGAGAGTGGGGCTCGTCGACGGTGGCTCGTCGGCTCTTCGGTTTTCAACAATTGGTGGGGCTCCAAACTAAGGTCTAAGGTGTGTAATATATTTCAGATCGATGGATTTAGAGGGTTAGGGTTGTTTTGAAATTTGGGGATTTAGGGATTTTGGAATTTAGGGTTCATAGAACCCATAAGCAAAATCAGAATTTATCTTGTAATAGAATTTCAGTATACTCCATTAATCTTGTCATTGATCTTGTAATAGAATTTCAGTATACTCCAGTATAGACAAGTGAACAAGCTTGATATAGAATTTATCGGTGGGGCTCCAAACAAGCTTGAGTATTGCATTGTTGTTTTAATTTCATAGTTGCTCTATTGTGTGAGTTATAATGTTTGTGAACAAGCTTAGAGTAGCATTTGTTTTTGCTTCTTGTTTTGGTTTTAGGGTTCATAGAACCCATAAGCAAAATCAGACAAGTGAACAAGCTTAGAGTAGCATTTTAGTTGAAGTGAAAATGTTACTCTAAGCTTAGATAATATATGATGTGTCGTGGTATTGCATTGCTGTTTTAATTTCATAGTTGCTCTATTGTGTGAGTTATAATGTTTGTGATTACAATTGTCATTCCGGAGTAAAAAATCTGGATGAATGAAAATCAAGAACCTGATGTCTCATATTTTAGAATCCAGGATTTCAAATATCAGTAATTTAGCATGCATTGTGTTTAAAGAGTGAAATTTCATGAATTTTATCATCACTACAACCTAGACTCTCCACACACCTTTTCCCTTTTATTGGAACATATTAATTCATGAATTTTATCATCACTACAACTTTTAAATCTTCTTATTTCAAAATTTTGGTTGTAGTTGTGAAGAATGAGTGTCAATCGTCAACAAGTTAGCGAACATATGACAAACATTATGAAAGGGTCCTTTGCTCGCACCAACTGCCCGCTGTGGTTTTAAAGGTGACTGACAAGAACAAACCTAGCTATGGAAAACACTTTTATAAGTGTCCTAGGTGGAAGGTATGTATATCTCTTAAAACTTTGTCAAATTTTATGTAATTTACTTAGTGTATGATTTGATCTTAGGGTATACACAATTGTGGATATTTTAAATGGTGTGATAATGACACTTCTACTACGGGGTCGAGTATATATACCACAAGTGAATAATACGAATGAAGATTTTAAATCAAAAGTGAAGACGCTTGAGGAGAAGGTTGCAAAGATGAAAGTGAAGAAGAGGACATGGAAAATGAAGGTCAAGGAACTCACTGCTGAAAATTGTGCGTTGAAGACGAAAATATATACCTTGAAGACAAAAAATTATATGAGACTTGTTCTATGCTCTTGGGTTATCGGTGTTCTTGTAGCACTTGTAGTTTATGTCTTTTGTAACTTGAAGTAGCACTAGGAAATCATTGTAAGTAGTAGTTCATCAGCTTTGTACTCTAGGTTTTGTTTAGTAGTCTATGCTCTTGGATTCATGTGTTAAAGATTTGTGAAAACAATTTATCTATGCATTTGTTAAGGATTTGTGAAAGCCTTTTTTTTTTGCTTCTGCCCATCTTTACAAGGAATCAGCCTTTTTTTGCATCATTGATAATGTGAATTTGTCCAAAAAAAAAAAGTCTACATGTTTATGTCATCTGACGAACCAGTGAGCTGTTAAGGATGTCTTCATTGCGACGGGTGGATCCAAGTTCAGTTTAAGATGACAATGATTTGTCATGACAAAGTTGCTTGTTTGATGGGTCTCATGAGAATCTGATGCATGTTTACTTGACCCAGATGTGACCCAATTAGCTTCCCAAGTACCAATGATTTTGGTGCTGCTAAACATAGATCATCGGCATGTGTACTCAGTTGAAGGCTTCAGATCAGAGATCTTGACTTTCTTCTCTGTGCTTAATATGATAAAAGTAAGTAAGACTTAAAACTGGATTCCCGAGTAAGACTTACACAGAAACATAACAAGCATATCTATTTGAAACACAACTTAGAAAGAAAAAGGGACTGACTTAGTTCATTCAGCCATCAAAACATTCTCAACAAGAGTTGCAAAACATACTAAACCAAGTCATATTATCTGTTTTATGTTGTCCACAGATATTGATCCAGAGAGGTTCAAGCCATTCAAATCAAGTCACATTAAAGAGCAACGTATTTCAAATATAATGGAGTATACTGAAATTCTATTACAAGATCAAGGACAAAATAAATTCTATATCAAACTTGTTTGGAGCCCCACCGATAAATTCTATATCAAGCTTGTTCACTTGTCTATACTGGAGTATACTGAATTTTATACTGAAATTCTATTACAAGATCAATGGAGTATACTGAAATTCTATTACAAGATAAATTCTGATTTTGGCTATGGGTTCTATGAACCCTAAATTCCAAAATCCCAAAATTTCAAAACAATCCTAACCCTCTAAATCCATCGATCTGAAATATATTACACACCTTAGTTTGGAGCCCCACCAATTGTTGAAAACCGATGAGCCACCGCCGACGAGCCCCACTCTCGCTGACGCCCGCTGCCTTGCTCACCGCGCCGCCTTGCTCACCGCACCGTCTTGCTCGCTGCGCCGCCTTGCTCGCCGGAGTCAGGAACCAATAGGAGGTCGAGTTGATGGATGTGTTCTCGGTGGTTTGAGGAATGTTTGGTGCTGGACCACAGAGAGACGATGAAGGGAGCAAAGAGAAGAGGGTCGAGGTGAGGTTTGAGGAATGTTTTCTGGGTTTTAATTTTTTTTTTTTTAAATAGACGGAACCGTTAGAAGAGTAACGATAGGGCATTTCGTGAAAAAAACAAACCTCGGGGTTACCTGACGAAATATGCAAAAAAGTAGGATATCTCGCGAAATTTACCATATCTCGGGGTTACCAGGCGAAAAATCCGTTAAAAATAAGATTCTAGCAAGAACCGCGAGAGGACAACCGCGACCAGAGACCTAGAGGCGCGACCGCGGATACACCGTGACCGTGGTTTTGACACCGCGGGCGCGGTTTTGTACGTGGACAACCGCGATCGCGGGCCTCTGTGAAGCGTCATCTTCTTCGTTCTTATCCGAGAACGACGGTCGGAATTTCTTCGTTTCTATAACGACGTCGTTGGGGAACTCAGATCGTTTGGATTGCCGGCGTTGGAGCTCGCCTTCCCCTATACAAGGAGGCCTCCAGCTCTCGGATTCTCCGTCCAAATCCCGATCGATCTCTCTTTCTCTTGTTCTTTCTTTCGCCGGTATTTTCGTGTTCGTCGGAGTTTCTCATCGGAGCTTTTGGTTGTCGTTGTGGTGGATTTGGAGTCTGTGGAGGTAGTATCGCATAGTAGGAGGCTAGGATCGTCGTCTCATCGTCGGTGAGCCTCGTTTCATGTTTTTGAGTCGCGTCGGGAGGGAGGATCGCGACTAAGAACACCGCGACCGCGGCCCTGCCCAGAAAACCGCGATCGCGGGTTTGTATACCGCGACCGTGGCTTTGTCGAGCAAAGCCACGATCGCGGCCATACCTGTCGCGGCCGCGGCTTAGCCTATTTCTCTTGTTTTCATTTAGTGTTGTACCGAACCTAATTAGGGTATTGTACCTCGTTTTGCGTGCGTCGTCGGAATGGACCTAGGAATGTCGGTGGGCTTCGACGAGATCTTCAGTTGTTAGTGTGTGCGTGTCCAAATTTCGTCTGTTACCAAATCAAACTTCGTTCGTCTAATTCAGGCAAGTGGCGGTTCGCTCTTGCTTATCATCCCATGTTTCCGTTAATTATCAATTATTTTAAATTGTTAATTAAATTGGGATAAAATGTTGTTTTCGTTTGGGAACAGATTTTATAAATGTGTGATTAAAATATGATATTATAATAGGTTGTATATATTGCTAGAAACAACGCTATTATATTTGTTATTACCGTGATAGTATTGGTGTGGATTTGATGTGTGAACTTAGATATGTAGTTAGAACAAGTATTCGTAGGAACGCTATGTACCTTGCGAGGTCTAGCCGTTTCTTTATAACCGTGGTGCGTAGGATGTTCAAGCCCTAACACCCTTTCATGGTCATGACCGTCCCCTATCCGAATATAGGGGTGGTGCACTAAGCTGGTGCCAACAATCGGGATTTATTCCCCAAGATATCTCTCGTGATGAGATGATATTCTTTAAAAGCTTTAACACGAAATGTATGTTTTGGAATTAAATAAGATAAGTGTGATTATGCACATAATTAATATACCCTCGGGCGAGGAGTACAACATGGAAACCGCCTAGACTTCGGTTAGAGTAAGTCTTCTTTCCAATTTGGATTCGCATTGCGCGGTGAGGTTGGTCGTTGACCCAATTAGGGATGTTCATCGGATTCGGTTTTTTCGGTTTTGGACCGAACCGAACCAAATAAACCGAACAGAAACCAAACCGATTTAATTCGGTTCGGTTTTGAAAATATTACATTTTGGTTTTCGGTTCGGGTTCGGTTTTGTTCGGTTTAAACCGATTTAAAAAAAGATTTTTATCAATAGAAAAAAAAAAAAACTGAACCGCTCGCTGAAGTGCTGACTGTTGAACCCTAAACTAAACTTACTACTGTTTACCCCCATTTTCCCCTTAAAAATTTCCCATCGATGATCGATCATTCGATCTTCCATTCTTCCCTTCCCTCCCGCCTCCAGTCCTCCACACTCACTTCGTCGGTTCGTCCCCATTCCCCAATCCCTTCATCAGAAAACCCTAGCGGCGGCGGCGCCTCTTCTTCCAGCCTCCTCACTCAGTTCGTCACTTCGTCCGACCGGCGACTCACGACTGCTGCTCCAGTGCTCCTGCTCCGGCCGGCGACTGCTGCTCCTGCTCCTGCCGGAGATTTCTGCTCCTGCTCCGGCGACTACTGCTGCTATTTCCGGCGACTACTGCTCTCCGTCCGGCGTACGAATTAGGGTGAGAACACTGAACACAATCTTGTGGAATACTGGAATCTCATTATTTGCAAATTTTGCTGGTGAATTACTGAATTTAGACTTAGGAATTAGGGGATTTAGGGTGAGAAACTGAGAAAGTAAGAATAGTTGAATTTGTAATTTTGTATGGAATGACTCAAGCGTGGATACTACATTGGTTTTATTGAATTTGCTGGTGAATTACTGAATTTAGACTTACGAATGTAGTAAGTCTAATTATTAATTAGAGATTGACTCAATGCATCATCCTTTTATTAATTAGAGATTATGATCCTCTCAATGACTCAATGTAGTAGCTGCTGAGGCCTGACTGCCTGAGGGCTTGAAATCTTGAATAGTTGAATTTGTAATTTTGTATGGAATCTCATTATTTGCTGGCTGCAGGAGTGCAGGCTGCTGATTGATTTTATTTTGAATGAATTCTCATTCCTCAGTCTATTATTAATTACGAAATCACGGATAGACATTCATCCAATGTGAGTACTTAAAACTCTTATTGTTCAAAATATGGAGTCACAGAAGGCTGTAGAAGGTATAGTACTATAGTCATATTATATATCTTATATTGAGTATATTTTCATTGCTTATGTTTTTGCAAATTGTTAATTTTTTGGGGTAAAAACTTTCAATGGCTTGATATGTTTGTTAGATATGAACTGCTTGAATGTTTGAAGTCATGATGCAAGAGAAAGGATTCAGTTACAAGCAAAAATGTGAAAAAGGTATAGTTATTAGTTAATAGTTAATGGTTTATATTATTAATGAATTCATATTATGCTAAATGAATTGGCCTTTTAACTTTTAAGTATATCTTGCAAAGTTCTAATTCTATATAATCTTTGTTCATTTTTTAGGTTTTGGATCTTATGATGGAGAGTGGAGACATGTGAATGTGAAGTGATTGTTGATCATTGAAGACTTCAATTATGTTTTGATCGATTAATGGTTTTGTATGGTCATGATTCATCTTGTGAGGACTGAGGACATGAACCAAGCTTTGTATTTGTTTAATTGTTTTGACACTATTAGTGTTTGATTCTTATATTTGGTTCATTGGTTGTGATTTTGGCAAAGTAAGCAAACACAGTATACTTGTTGAGCAAGTGGTCAGGTATTCTGTATTCAACATTTCATTTTCAGCCAAGTAAAACGGTTCGGTTTATTCGGTTTTTGTTCATTTTTTCGGTCTATTCGGTTTTCGGTTCACAATCGGTTCACATATTTTTCATTGTTCGGTTTGTTCGGTTTTAACCGAACCGAACAAAACCGAACCGAACCCGAACCGAACGTATTTTCATCGGTTCGGTTTTCGGTTCAGATTTTTCGTGATTTCGGTTTCGGTTTTGTTCGGTTCGGTTCTGGACCGATGAACACCCCTAGACCCAATGATCAAGTCGTTTTTAAACGCTTGTATGAAAACTATAACGTTCCCAAACATTTGTCATACTTTCCCATAAGACTCAATTCCTTTGGAGTCTTCTTTTCAGTGCATGTCTAAATTCTAATCATTCCGTGAAAGTTCCGGGTTATATATTGTTCCTTCGGTTATTATTCGAAGGACAATGATAGTAAATGGTTACGATCGCTAGAACCATTCTGTTTTCACCCTTGCATAGTCTTTCATTAGACTAACCAACCAGGTTTTATTCCTTGCATGGTTGGTTGGTGTCATCCGTCTTATACGGCACATCAGTGGTTGGTTCCCGAAGACTCGAAGTAACCAATTGGAGAAGAGGCTTGCGGTTGAAGATTTAAGTGTCGGTATTTCAAGGTTGTTAAGTGGTATTTTTATATATACTATTATAAGCAAGTCTTGTAGTAGGTTTATTATATAAGTATTCCGCTGTAATTTCACTATGTTGTAAATCGTTATTGAGAAATCGTTTAATAAAAATGGTTGAGTTCCATTTAAAAATGTCTTCCTCTGTTTAACCTTTCGTTATTTAATATGTTTATTTAAGTTTAATTGTTCCGATTAAAGCCTAGGGTGACTTTGGACAGTAACGTCTGAGATCACTGGCGTGTGACACTACCGACGTAAGTCGGGGGTGTTACAATTATGGTATCAGAGCAATGGTTTTAAAATTCTTGGCCTATTGTTATGTTTGAGAATTTTTGAAAATTAATTTCGAAACTATTTTCAACATATTTTCTATTAAAAAAAAGGGATTTCGAGAGTTTAAATGTTAAATTTAAAAGTTTTAATTATTTCTTGGAATTTAATTTAAAGTAATGATTTAGCTACTGGAACTTCAAAAGTTATTTATAATTGGTTTATAAATGGCGTGTTATAAGTGATTAAATTAAGTTTATGATTGTAACTTTAAAAGTGTGATTTTGGTCTTAGTAAGAGTTTTGTGATAATCGTATCACTAGTTTAAGAAACTAACCCTATAAATAATTATTTTTATATAAGGTTTAAAGGTATAAAGTATGAAGTTTGAAAGTATAAGGTTTAATAATAAGTGATTTTTCAAACTTCTGCAAGCTTCGAGTTGTTACTTATTCCTTAGATCCATTCTTAGGAATATTGTTTCTCCTTAGGTTTAATGTCCTTTAAAGGTTGACATTTCTCCTAGAGTCCCCACTTTCAAGTAAAGAGAAGAAGGTCATTTATGTGGTTAATGGTGGTGGGCCAGTCAGGCTGATCTAAAGTTATTAGTTTGGACCCTTATAATTCGTATCATAACGTAATTGACTCAGTGTCATGTACAAGTTGGAAAAATTCTAAACTAATGTTATGATTCATCAACAGATGATGGACACCCGATCCACCAACCAAGCAGTTAACGAAAGTCTCAGCAACGGTTCTCGAATTCGGCTGAGGAGTGCTACTCCGCAAGGGAAAGACGCGGAATATGGCTCGCGTAATAATGTTCCGACCCTGCGGCAAGATGCTCATCAGGGACAAGCGGACCCCTAAGCTGTAAGGGGAATTCCACCTCCTGTCCCGATCGTGCTAAATGCGACGACCATTGGGCAGATAGTGGGGCTAGTGGTCGAAGTATTAACGGCCCGGGTGATACCGCAAACCCAAGCGGCCCTCATACCTCAAGTCGCAGCTAGTGTGGAGGCACAGATTAAGGCAAAGGGTGGGCAACAAAATCGCAGGGCTAGCTCGTTCAAGCGGCCGACATCGCCCACCAAGTTCGAGAAGTCTGGTCGTACTAAGACCAAGGCGACTCAGTCTGGCTCCGCCAAAGGCTCAGGTTGGAGTAACGGCGTGATTCAATGCCACAACTGTGGTAAAGCTGGGCACAAGAGTCCTAGTTGCCAAAAGGATAAGAGGGTATGTTTTGGTTGTGGGAGGGAATGCCACATGAAGGCATACTGTAGGCAAAAGGGCCTAAGGCCAAAACAAGCATATCAGGCCTCAAAAGCTGACAGTGGGCAAAACCCAAGGGCGGAAGTGTCTGCTTTGTAGCAATATATTGCTCGTCTATGGAATCTTCGGGTCAAGAGCAACGACTCTTTGTGATACGTCATCCCGACGGGAGGGAAGCCCTGTGCGAGTGGTGGTATTTTTGTGAGGCTTTTAAGAATAAAGAGCGATGACTTGTGTCGATAGTCTCCATAGTTTAGTAATCTGTCTATTCGACTTTCTATCAGTTATTTTATGTTGTTTCGAATAATAAAGAAGTATTTCCTTGTTCCGGAAATTACTAAATTCACTACTATTGCAAGTTGTTCATTCATACGAGACTCCGTGAGTGCCAAAAACAGTTTATGTCACGTATGGATAAGGGTTGTCAGGACTCATAAAGGAGGGGTAACGTATGGAGCCTAGGTGTTCGTTCCCTACATGGTTAACACCAGGGGCGACTCTATTACTGAGTTCCTAGATCCATTCTTAGGAATCTATCTTTATTCTTGGAGTAATGTCACATCGGTATGACATTAATTACTCCATTCGTTGAGCTGACGAGCGTTATCTCGTGAGTTGAGTTTTACCAAAATTCCTTAATAGAAAGGAAACAAATGTATGTGGTTAATGCTCTATGGGATTAAGAATTATTTCTCATATGTGTACCCTGAACATTTATTTTGGTAAAAGTACGTAAAAGTGAACTATATGAAGTTCAGAATGCCTAGTTGTGAGGTCATAATGTAGTCACCTAAGTGGATAGATTGTTGAGAAGAGAATAAATGTATATAGGAGATAGTTCATAGGGAATCTGGTCTCCCTAAAAGGATCGTACTCTATTACGACCTGGAGTAAAACCTTAGGACCCAAGGGTGTGTTTAGGGAAAATAAAGTGATTGGCCGCAATTGTGCTAATTGATTTATTACGATCTTGTTTTGAGGAAACTAAAGGTTTTGAGTTGGAAGTGAGCTTTAGGGCCAAATTTATTTGGGGCAAAGAACTGAATCAGTGAATTGTACCTTCAAGGGATATAGAGATATAATATCTGGAGATTTACAAGGTCTAATATATGGATTTTAAGAGAGTGTGATGTCTATAAGGCCGATGATATAACACTTTTTGGAAAATTAAGTTGTGAAAACGATTGTTTTGGGAAAAAGCTCACTTAAAATTGAAGGGTTATGGTGTAGGGCCTAGTTATTCGGAGGATATCGATACCAAAGGATGTAGCATTGGGAAATTATCTCATGTGCGTTTAAGGAGTAAGGTAACAAATGTTACTCATATATACCCATTGAAGGATTATGACGTAAAGTGATTGATTTTGATGGCAAGGCATCGTTCATCAATATGGTATTTTTCTGAGTAAATAAAATTGAGGAACCTTAAAAGTTTAAGTAGAGATTGAATAATGGAATACGTTAGGTTAATCTTAGATAAATGGTAAATATTAGTAAAGCAAAAGGGTGCTTGATTTGGGATAATAAATCGTATGAGGACAACTGGTTGCTTAAGGATTTTTTGGTGAATAGCAAACTCGACCGGTAAAAGTTTGTTACGGTTTTGAAGGTCAATAGGGTGGTATAAAGTAAGTATGTGGACGATACCAAGTGGACTTGAGGAAAAGGTGACTCACGTCTAATAAGGTGATCGTATGGCACGTTGGGTAAAACGGGAGTATAATCTTGTGGAATGGATTATTAAATCATGTTGAGATAATCGGACATAGGTTGTGGTGTGATTAATTGTGGGATCATATGCGTAAAGATTTTGAGTTAAGATATGGCACAAGGGCCAAATGTAATTAAGGTAACCAATGAAATAGGTGAGCCGTGTATGTAAGGAGTAAGGCCTATATGACAAAGGGAGGTACTAAGTTGAGGTATAGTTGAATTCTATGAATGTACTTGAGGATCGGATTGTCGAAAGGAAGTTAGTAAGAAAATGTTGTATTCTTCTGTTTAAGGACATCAAGGTCTTTAGGAGGAATATGGCATAACAACGAGGTTATATTGGAGATTATAATGGATACTCTGATTAAGGCAATGGTAATCTTGTGGATGATCATATCGATTCTAGCGAGAGTAAGGAATGTAGGCAGTGTATTGAGTGGAACCATGATCGAATAAATAGTCCGATTTTGGTGATACAGGTTACGAAAACCAAATTTATTTAAGGATATCAACTTAAGGAAGATAAGGTATGTACTGTGAGAGTGTTTATAACGAGAAAGGTGAAAGAGAAATGTGTGTTCTCATGCTTAAGGTATAGCGAGTCTATTGCGATGATTTTTGGAGACTATTATCCTAAGATAATTATGACTTTGTGGATATAGTCACGAGTTAATACAAGTGTAGCACATGGAGATAGGATATGCGAGATAGTGGTATGGTTGAGGAAACAGATCGTTTTCCCAGGATCAAGTATAGGGATGAAATGATTAAGGATATTAAGATCAGGTAGTGAGATTATGGTGAAACCGATCCCTTTAGTTTAGCAATGCTAGTTTCAGGGTCGAAACTATTTTAAAGGGGTAGTAATGTAATAATTCTCATGTTACCATAGGGGTAATATGATAGAATATATGTCTGGTGTACGCAAGTTATAGAATTCTCTTAGGTTGTGAAGGGTCTAAATTATGGTTAACCTTACGTTAATTGTAATTTGAACCAACTTATAAATTTTAACTTAGAAATGCCTGAACCAATTTACAAAGTGTGAAATGGGTTAGGCATGGTTAAACGTATACGGTTGGGTAACTTAGTATAAGGTCGCATCTTCGAGTTGTTATCAGCCAAGTTTCGGGGTCGAAACTTCTTTTAAGGGGGTAGTGATGTAATACCCCTCAGTTTTAGTAAGGGTATTTGGGTAGATTTACCAACCCTCGTTCTGTAATGATATTTTTGAACGTAATAATATACGTTGGTATGCTTTGGGACTTAGAATATTTTTTAAAGTATTTAAAAATAAGATTCTAGCAAGAACCGCGAGAGGACAACCGCGACCAGAGACCCAAAGGTGCGACCGCGGGTACGCCGCGACCGCGGTTTTGACACCGCATGCGCGGTTTTGTACGTGGACAATCGCGATCACGGTTTTGAACCCGCGATCACGGGCCTCTGTAAAGCGTCGTCTTCTCCGTTCTTATCCGAGAACGACGGTCGGAATTTCTTCGTTTCTGTAATGATGCCGTTGGGGAACTCGGATCGTTTGGACTGCCGGCGTTGGAGCTCGCCTTCCCCTACAAAAGGAGGCCTCTAGCTCTCAGATTCTCCATCCAAATCCCGATCGATCTCTCGTTCTTGCTTTCGCCGGTATTTTCGTGTTTGTCGGAGTTTCTCGCCAGAGCTTTTGGTTGTCGTTGTGGTGGCTTTGGAGTCTGTGGAGGTAGTATCGCAGAGGAGGAGGCTAGGATCTCTCGTCGTTGGTGAGCCCCGTTTCATGTTTTTGAGTTGCATCGGGAAGGAGGACCGCGACCGCGGCTATGAACACCACGACCGCGGCCCTGCCCAGAAAACCGCGACCGCGGCTTTGCCGAGCAAAGCCACGATCGCGGCCATACCCGTCGCGGCCGCGGCTTAGCCATTTTCTCTTGTTTTTGTTTAGTGTTGTACCAAACCTAATTAGGGTATTGTACCTCGTTTCGCGTGCATCGTCGGAATGGACCTAGGAACGTCGGTGGGCTTCGACGGGATCTTCAGTTGTTAGTGTGTGCGTATCCAGATTCCGCCCGTTACCAAATCAAACTTCGTTCGTCTAATTCAGGCAAGTGGCGGTCCGCTCTTGCTTATCATCCCATGTTTCCGTTAATTATCAATTATTTTAAATTGTTAATTAAATTGGGATGAAATGTTGTTTTCGTTTGGGAACAGATTTTATAAATGTGTGATTAAAATATGATATTATAATAGGTTGTATATATTGCTAGAACAACGCTATTATATTTGTTGTTACCGTGATGGTATTGGTGTGGATTTGATGTGTGAACTTAGATATGTAGTTAGAACGAGTATTCGTAGGAACGCTATGTACCTTGCAAGGTCTAGCCGTTTCTTTATAATCGTGGTGCGTAGGATGTTCAAGCCCTAACACCCTTTCCTGGTCATGACCGTCCCCTATCCGAATATAGGGGTGGTGTACTAAGTTGGTGCCAACAATCGAGATTTATTCCCTAAGATATCTCTCGTGATGAGATGATATTCTTTAAAAGCTTTAACATGAAATGTACATTTTGGAATTAAATAAGATAATTGCGATTATGCACATAATTAATATACCCTCGGGCGAGGAGTACGACGTGGAAATCGCCCGGACTTCGGTTAGAGTAAGTCTTCTTTCCAATCTGGATTCGCATTGCGCGGTGAGGTTGGTCGTTGACCCAAATGATCAAGTCATTTTTAAACGCTTGTATGAAAACTATAACGTTCCCAAACATTTGTCATACTTTCCCATAAGACTTAATTCATTTGGAGTCTTCTTTTTAGTGCATGTCTAAATTCTAATCATTCCGTGAAAGTTTCGAGTTATATATCGTTCCTTCGGTTATTATTCGAAGGACAATGATAGTAAATGGTTACGATCACTAGAACCATTCTGTTTTTACCCTTGCATAGTCTTTCATTAGACTAACTAACCAGGTTTGATTCCTTACATGGTTGGCTGGTGTCATCCGTCCTATACGACACATCAGTGGTTGGTTCCCGAAGACTCGAAGTAACCAATTGAAGAAGAGGCTTGCGGTTGAAGATTTAAGTGTCGATATTTCAAGGTTGTTAAGTGGTATTTTTATATATACTATTATAAGCAAGTCTTGTAGTAGGTTTATTATATAAGTCTTCTGCTGTAATTTCACTCTGTTGTAAATCGTTATTGAGAAATCGTTTAATAAAAATGGTTGAGTTCCATTTAAAAATGTCTTCCTCTGTTTAACATTTCGTTATTTAATATGTTTATTTAAGTTTAATTGTTCCGATTAAAGCCTAGGGTGACTTTGGACAGTAACGTCTGAGGTCACTGGCGTGTGGCACTACCGACGTAAGTCGGGGGTGTTATATTTATAACCTGCTTCAACCATACATGGCACTTTACACTTGGCAAGGTATGTTTTTATTCCTATCATGACAAACTACCAAATTGTACTAATTACTTGTTTATGGTTTTGCTGATTTATGACCAGGTAACACCAAGCATCAGTCTATTAAAAACAATGAAGAACATCATCAATCTACACACAAAATGACAAAATCAAAAAAATGTTACTCTCTGAACAAATATAAACTGAACAAAGCTCCCTACAAATCCAATCCTTTGACATATGTTTGCCTCTTTCAAAAGTGGCTGAGGAATAATCTTGAACATGCATAGTGGAATTTGATTCTTGTCAAATACAGTTGTCTCCTGAAAAAGGGTTTTTCAAATTTTTGTTACATCCACCTGTCTCTTTTGAGATGTATTAAGGATAAAGAAACCTACTTATACCTTTGTACACTTGCTGACCAAAGGAAATGGATAAATTGTGGTGCTCAGAATTTCCTTGAGGAGATTTCTTATATATGTTTAGGATTACCAGAACCAATGAAAAATATGAAACTAGCTGCTATTTACTATAGCCTTTGCCTAAAGCATAATTGTGTCTCTCTTTGGTGGATGAAAATTTATGTTTTTAGGAAAAAAATTAAGTACTAGCAATGACAAAAAATCAAACTATCTACATTGTATAAATTGCTTTGACATAGCAAAACAAACTACAACACATCTAAAAAGTGGACCCTTTTATCATGAGAAAATTAGCAGGATCATGAAAAATTCCTTTCAGCATGATAACAATATTATTAAACAATTGAGCTTGTTCATTTGGAAAAAGCTTTAGCAACAACAAGCCAGTTTAAAGACCCCTCAAAGTTTTAGGACAAGGGGCATTAAATAAGTTGGTTTTTTTATGAAGATTACAACATGGAATTGTCGAGGAATAGGGAAAAAAACCATTTGGATGGATATTGAATCTTTTTTTGCAAAATTGAAAGGATTCAACTTTCGTATTATTTGAAACAAGAACGAACAAAGAACCCAGTGAAAACGTTTGGAAAAAAGTAGGTTTTAATAACTTTCGTTGTATCCTGGTCAATGGTTTCTCGGGGGTGTATGTGTCATGTGGAAATCTTATCAACTTACATGAAACCCTTGAAATTGACCAATTAGACTCACGTTTTATTAGTATTAAATACAAAAATCTATGTACAAACACTACAACTTTGCTTATTCTTATGTATGTCCCTCCTAATGAAACCGACAAAAACGAATTCTGGGATGACATTATTTCATTTATTAAAAACAGTGCTCATCCCTGTATCATTATGGGAGACCTAAATGAAATTCAAGACCATACTGAAAAAATGGGAGGATTAACTCCCCCACTGACAAAATTTATTAGACTAAGACATTTTAAAAATGAATGCGAATTAATGGACATTCCCTTTACGGGGAATGCTTTTACTTGGCGGAAAAACAAAACTGAAATTAATAACATTTATGAAAAACTTGATAGAGTTCTCGTTTATCACCAGATATTACAATGGTATCCTGATATCTGTACAAAACATTATGCTTTTACTAGCTCTGATCATTGTCCTATCTCAATTGAGCTTACATCTACTATACAATTTAAAAATCAACCCTTTAAATTTGAAAAAATTTGAATGACAAGAAAGAATTTCAGGAATGTTGTTAAACAAACCTAGAGAACAAATTTTCATGGGTCAATGATGTTTGATCTTGTATCTAAAACAAAGTTACTGAAAAAACACGCAAAAACGTGGAATAAGTCCACTTTTGGCAACATATTTACCCAACTACAAAAGATAGAAAAAGAACTTTCTGACATCCAAATTGAAATTTGTACAAACTCAAACAATAACCTCATACAAAAACAAATAAAACTTATTGAGAAAAAGGAAAAACTTCTCAGTTTCCAAAAGATCTTCTGGAACCAAAGAGACAAAATTAAACACATTAAATTCTCAGATACAAATGCTAGCTATTTTCATAAAATAGCTAGTGGTCGAAGAAACAGAAAAATTATAAAAGAAATTATAACACAAGAAGGAACTACTATCATTGAAGAAGAAAATATTAGAAATGATTTCATTAAAAGATTCAAAAGTGAAGAAATGAACGAAGGTTTATTACGGGAAAATCTTGATTTGATCCAGGATGAAATATCTACATAAGACAATGAAAACCTTATAAAGAATGTCTCAAATGAAGAAATCAAGAAGGCTATATTTGATATTGGTTTAGATAAATCACCTGGACCAAATGGAATGACAACATAATTCTACCAAAAATATTAGGACATTGTGAGCCCCTCGGTGATTCAAGTTGTGAATAGCTTTTTCCTTTCAGGAAAATTACTCAAACAAATAAACAATAGTTTTATCTCACTAATACCAAAATGTGATAACCCTAATTCAACAAACTAATATAGACCTATAAGTCTGTGCTCCACTATTTATAAGATTATATCAAAAAATTTGATAGCACGATTGAAAAACACTATGGAAAAACTAATTCATCCATTATAAGGAGATTTTATCGCAAATAGAGCAATCCAAGATAATATTTTAATAGCACATGAGATATTTCATTCGTTCAAAGCAAAATAAGGAAAGGAGTGCTTTATAGCCATTAAACTAGATATGGAAAAAGCTTATGACAGAATTGAATGGGGATTCATTCTTAAAACCATGGAAAAATTTGGTTTTCACCAAAAATTCATCAATTGGATTAAAGAATGCATAACAACTGTTTCTTTTTTGGTTCTTGTCAATAACGGGCCGACGAAATTTTTTACACCAACAAGAGGATTGCGACAAAGAGACCCCCTCTCTTCGTTCCTATTCATTTTAGGATCTGAAATCCTTGCCTGAAAACTACAAGAAGCATCTCACAGACCTCAGAAACCAATAGGCTTCCAAATTTGTAGACATGGAACCCGAATTCCTTTTTTGGCTTTCGCGGATGACATCGTGATTTTCTCAAAAGCAAAAACGGAAAACTGCAAGGAAATCAAGGAGATTGTGGATGACTACTGCAAAATCTCTAGACAAAAAGTTAATTTTCATAAATCAGCCTTTCAAGTAACAAAGAAAGTACCAAAAAAAAAATTAATTCAAGGAATTCTTATAATCACAAATATGACATCCCTTGAAAAAAATTTGGGATGCCCCATCATCAATGAAAGAGTTAGTTCTAATACATTTGCTGAACTTTTAACCAGCACACAAAAACAATTAACAAAATGGAAAGCTAACTCCTTATCTCAAGCAGGACGAACAACACTGATTAAAGCGAACCTTGCATCAAGACCGAATTTTCTTATGCAGAGCCATGCTTCCTACACATACTCATAATGAACTTGACAAATTAAATCGGACTTTTTTTCTGGAATAAAGACTCCGCATACAAACCCCTTATAGGATGAGAAAAAAATTGCAAATCAACACAACAAGGCGGACTAGGATTACGAAAATCGAAAGACATGAACAAAGCATTACAATTCAAATTATTATGGAAAATCATGGTTGAACCTAAAAATTGCTGGGTTAAAATTATAAATGAAAAATATCTAAAAACACAACACATCCTACATTATGAAAAACGAGGCATCTGCTCTTGGCAGTGATCCAAAATGATTGAGATCTTGGAGGATTTCAAAAAAGGGCTCGTTTGGCAAGTCGGAAATGGTACAATAATAAAATTTTGGACATATAGTTGGCTATTAAAAAGTCCCTTAAACAAAATCATCAATACCCCACAAATTTAGAACATTGATACATTAGTTGCAGATTTCATCTTGTTGGACAAAACATGGAATAAAGAAAAGATTGAACAACATGTTTCGAATGACATAGATAAACAAATTACATCTATACCAATCCCAATCAATAACATTGATGACATGATGTACTGGGAAGCCAGTAAAAATGGCTGGTTTTCTACGAAATCCGCCATGAACATGATTAATGGAAATAAAAGATATACAACCTATGATTCCTCCTGGATCTGGAAATTGGACACCTACCCTAAGGTTAAAAATTTCCTTTGGAAAATTATGAAAAATGGTCTCCTAACAAAAACAAGACTAGCTGAAAAAGGAGTTGCACTCCCTCAAGGTTGCATTCGTTGTAGGACACAAACTGAAGATATTAATCATATCCTATTCCTCTGTAACCATACTTTGAAAACCATTGAAAAAATTAATCCCCAGACTCTTGGGATTATAAGATCAACTAACATTAGAAATAAAAAACAAACGAACTAATTGAGGAAATCCGACATAAAACAAAAAAATCACAATTCTTAGAA
The DNA here is from genome assembly GCA_027886185.1 of Rheum nobile. NCBI lineage: Eukaryota > Viridiplantae > Streptophyta > Magnoliopsida > Caryophyllales > Polygonaceae > Rheum > Rheum nobile. Next base: position 197,003 of record WOAB01000669.1, on the reverse strand, counting down.
CTACTGATTTCTTGGTGGGGAATCTGGTTCTATAGAAACCAACAAATCTTTGGAAGGACAGACAATGACATAGATCCTATTAAGGATGTACCTATTTATATAAAAAACCAAATCCATAATTGGCAACAAATGAAGAAATGGAATCCTGACTATTCAGGTATAGAAAATCAACAAAAACAGTATAATAACAATAGAAGACGATCAAAGAAAAAATGAAAAAAATCACCAGATAACATTATAAAATTAACACGGATGGATCCACTAAGACCAATGGAGAATCTAGCTATGGTTACATTTTCAGATATAGTAAATGAGAACCCTTATTCCTCTATGGTGAAAAATGTGGAATATCCACCCCACTAAAAACAGAGATCATTGCATTTAGGAATGCATTGTTCAAAGCCTATGAATTAGGTTTTAACAACATCCAAATTAAATGCGATAACCTTACAATTGTTAACGTTTTGAACAAAATTTGGCACTATCATTGGGATATTGAAAATTTAATTTATGATATCATTTGTGTTTTACAACTGTTTTCTTCAGTGCAGAATTGTCACGTCTTCCGAGATACTAACGATGTTGTTGACTACATTACGAAACAGGCCAAACGAAGTCCCTTGGAAGATTTTAGAAATAATCTAGAGCTTTTAGTTCTCATCCGTACACATGAGCAAGACAATTAGTCTCCTTATATATACGAAAAAGCAAGGTTAGCCAACCCATCAGCAAGACGGTTAGTCTCCTTATACACATGAGTAAAATGGACAATCCAGTCCCTAGTATAAAAATCCTGGCACACAAGTACCAGGAACGCAAGCGGGTGTGAAGGAACCACCCCCTTTTAAAGGAAGCCAACCACGATCTCATAATCAACCTCCATCACTAGCCGCCTTTAACCCAACTCCCAAGCAATGTGTAATCCATAATAGACACCCTAAAGTTCAGCCACGGGCGTTGTACACATACCAATATTCAAAACAAAGCCCCCAAGCCACTGACCATTCTCATCCCGAAGAGCCTTGCCAGCCCCCGCAAGAGCTGACAGTCTCTTCGACCTCATAACATTCTCGAATCAAATTATGCACATGTTTAGAAAGATAAAAAATGTAGCCGCAAATTGACATAATTGAGTTTATCACCCTCAATTGTTAAATTGCAAGAAAATATAGAGCCGAGTGTTCTCATCCGAAAAAAAGATGCTTTATGCTAGTTATGTAATCTTCAATGAGATCAGTCTATTTCTTTTAGGGCTCGTTCGGTATGGCTTATTTGAGGGCTGAATTTGACTTATCGGGGAAATGAGTCCATGGGGCTTAAGCAGAGGCTATATCGGCGTTCGGTATGAGCGAAGCTTATTGGGACTGAACTAGACTGAAATTTGGCAAAAAAGGTAAGCTTCATGGAGGAGCTTATGAGGCTTATCTGGTGGCTTATCAATCTTTGGGAAGAAATATCACGACATTTCTCTCGACAATAACACTGCTTTGCTCGTCTTCTTCCTCCTCCCCGCTCGTCTTTTACCTCCTCGCCGCCAGTCTTCTTCCTCCCCGTCGTCGGTCTTCTTCCTCATCGCCACTGGTCTGCTCGTCTCCCAACTCGCTCACAGGTACATCTCATCCTCCTTCCTCCCATCTTCTTCCATTTCTCAGGTTTCTTCGACCATAGTTCTTCTTAACGATGTTGATTTTTTCAGATATGGGTTTGTACAAATAGATTGTGGTAGGGTTATGTGCACAAACCTTATACATTCCTGATCTGGGTGTGTAAAATCGATTGTGCTAGGGTTCGATTTGGGATAATGGCAGGTTCAATTTAGAACTGAACAGACCCTAGATCTGGGGTTGTAAAGCTCCAATTTGAGCTTATTAATCGAATTGCTAGGATTTAGGGTTAATCGAACAATTGGGCTCAGACGATGCTTCGAACTTGCGTAAGTAGACGAACAAGCGCCGGGAGCTGGAGGAAGACGAGCTTGGGAGAGCTGGTTGTGATGTCATGATCTGGAGCGCAGCTTGAGGAAGACGAACGTGGGAGAGCTGGAGCTGCCAAGAATGAACGTGGAAGAAAGAAAATTTGGGGAAAAATGTATACCCTTCAATTTTTTTAAATAAGGACAAATTTGTAATTTTTATATAAAATCAAGTTTTAATAAGTCATTTATACCGAACAGACATTTATGTTTCAAACTCTTACATCAGTTTCAGTCACAGTATAATTCAGCCCACAACTTATTTTCTTTCAATCAGCTTCAGCCCTTACTTCAGCTTCAGCCCCAATAAGCCACAGCCATACCGAACAGACCCTTAATGGAGAAATATGAACAAATTATAATATTATATTTAGTATGGTAAGAAGCATTTGGGTTATTGTAAAGAAAAATATATGACATGTACAAATATGTGATTTCATAGCCACATATATCCTTACCTACTAACTTAGTAAGGCTAATGAATCGCACTTATCATAATTCCGGTTCGGATTTACGATTCTAAAGATTTTATGATTAAGGAAAGACGAAAAGATCCCCAATCTTAGGTAGGAATTTATATATTAGAGGTAGTTTCATAATTGACAAAATAAAATCGATATAATTTTGCGTACGATTTCGATCCTATATATGATTCTAACGATCCTACAAACGATTATTGCCTTCCTCCACAAATGACTATAATACTACATTATTCAAGCATGAAATAAATCCATATAAGCTATATGCATTTAAATTTAAATCCATGTATGTATATGTTAATCATATGCGACAACATATAATAAGTAAAATATAACACTTTATATTGTCACATATTAATACGATCAAGATTTATATCTCAAAATCAATTAATTATTATTTTGATTTATCTTGATAACATTAATACTTATCCAATAACTAATATTTATAATGGTTTTTACTTAATATATAGAGATCATATACCATACAGAATATTAAATTGTTATTATATACTTTTAATTATAATGTAAAATTTTATGTTTTACAATCCGATCTTATGATTCATTCAAAAAATTCATCACCAATTCGATCCTGGAATACCGATCGTGATAAGAGAGATCGTACATAAAGTTAACATTTGTGTTGGAGTATATGAAGCTAACTTTTTTACTAAATTAGACCTTCTATTATTGTTTGAAAAGTTTGACAAAAGTGATTGGTATGTAAACCGGTATTGATGTTTATCATTACAACAATATAGGTTGAGATTAATATAGGCGAAAAAACCGCACACTCCAATTTTTTTTACTGCGTACTCTATTTTGAGCGGCACCTGTTGCCGCACAGGAAAGGCCCAAAAAACCCGGCCTGAATCTTGGACGGCACTACGTACAACACATATAAACCGGGTTTTCGAAAACTCGGTTCAGAAGTTGTGCTGCACGTATTGCCGCACAATTTATTTATTTTTAGCGAACCCGGTTTAGGAGTTTGATATTATTTAAAAAAAAACAATTTTTAAAAAAAAACTCGGTTTAACTCTGGGCGGCAATTATTGCCGCCCAAATAATGTTCAAATTTTGAACTTGGGCGGCAATAGGTGCCGCCCAAATGTAAAATTTGAAGGAAAAAAATTGCCCTTCGGCGGTATTTATTGCCGCCGAGATCGTCTTCCCCGAAAACTTGGTTTCAACAAAAGATAGTGCTTTGATGGCGGATTCTGGCGAGATGGCGGCGATTGACGAGCTACCGGAGAGTGTGCAGGACGAGATATGGGCGGAGGTTGATAAGGAGGAGAGAGAGAGAGGGCGGCGACGGGAGATCTCGGTGGCGCCGATCCACTCGACTTGACGACGGACTCGGCGGAGGAGACTTTGCGTAGTATTGCAGGCAGTGCCGAAGATGTCCTCGCCGGGGCGGAGGAGGAGGGTTCTGGGCGGCACCTAGTGTCGTCCAGATCCGGGGACAATGACGACTCTGGGCTACACGAGGTGCCGCCCAGATTTCCGGCGGTAGATTTACCGAGCGTGGAGGCTTTCGGCGGGGCCGTCGACGGCGGGGTCGTTTCAGGAGAGGAGGTTGCCAGTGACGAGGAGGATAGATTGTCGGCTAGGACCGATGAGGTGGATATCGGGGCAGAAAATGCTTTCGACGTGGCGTTGTCGGTTGCTATGGAGGCGATGGATGAGTTGGCCGGAAATCCTGTTCGTCAAAAGCGGAAATATGAACGGAGGGCGACCGAAAATGTATGTTTTCTCATTAGTTTTAATTTGTTAAAACTTAAATGTAATTTATTTAATAATTTTTTTACTGTAATTTTAGGCTTTTAGACTTAGTTTTTGTTGTATTTAATCATAATTAAAAATGACATTATAGGTAATAGGCTCAATTTTGTTGCTAAATAAGATTAAATGTTATGTATAATAAAAAAATTAGTAATTTATTTATAATAGTTGCTTATATTTATATTGCATAGGTTGTCCTATTGAAAATGAAAATATTTAATATATTGATTTTATAAAGAAAATAATTTTCTTTAACAATTGCTAAGGTATATGTAACTAAAAGTTATTATAAATATATTTAATAATAGTAAAATGAAAATAGTTATATTTCTTGTGGCAAAATAGGATGTATTGGTTAAAATCAAACGGTCGGATCGAGACAGTCGCCCTACTACTGCATCTGCTCGCAAGAGGAGGGTTATGGGTGACTCGCAGGAGACAGAGGTGGTTAGTGAGGACGATGTTGGTCCCGTCTGTTCAGATGAGGACGTGGTTATAGAGGATGCCCCTACCACTACAGCTACCGAGGATCCAGACTTTACTACCAGCCCTTCTACTATCCCGGAGGATCCATTACCCACCTCTGTCAACATAGATGTTGAGCCTATTGCTTCTACATCAGGGCCACCAGAGCAGGATCCACCAGAGTAGCACCCACCTCAGGAGGTCCCACCTCAGGAGGTCCCACCTCCGCCTGAGCCAGCTCAGCAGTATCATCCTGTGTTGAGGAACTTTGATACGCACATTGCAGAGCTGATTTGGAGGAGGGCGTTAATGGACCCTCCAGAGGACGTTGTTAGGAGTTTGAGGGTTCAGACACGCCCTACACAGTTTGCGTTTTGGAGGGATCATATTCCTAGAGGGGAACCTGAGGAGGGCTCATGGTTTTGGATTGTTCAGCAGACGAGGTTGACCGGTTTGCTTGATTTTCAGTTCGGCAATGCTGATCACACCCTCATTTCAGCATTCGTCGAGCGCTGACATCCAGAGACGAACACCTTCCACTTTCCCTTCGGCGAGATAGGTCCTATGCTACATGACGTTATGATGATTCTAGGGCTGCCGATTGAGGGATTTGAGGTGACGTCACCATGGACCGATCAGGATAGCGAGCTGGCAGAGTGTGAGGCGTTGTTCGAATATCTGTTTGGCATTGATTCAGAGTACAATTTAGATGAGGATGATGTTGACATGGTATGTGAGCTTAGGAAGGGTCGGGTAAAGCAATTTCAGTTAGGGAGGCATGTGCAGAGGATGATTGAGGAGGGTGCATATCCAGAGGATATAGCAGCTGGTTTCTTGTGGCACACCATGTCGGCTAGTCTTTTCGTTGACAAGTCGACGAATGAGCTGAGGACTACGTTGTTACCTCTTTTTGTGGATTGGGAGCATGTCGTTCATACAGCTTGGGGCACCGGGGTTCTATCTTTCCTTTTTAGAAACCTCGGAGAGGCTTCTCGACGCGGAGCTGCACAGTTGGCCGGTTGCGCACGTCTCCTAGAGGTAGACCTTTATTATAGTTTGATTGTATTTTAAATCATTAATATAAGGTGTTTAATTGTTTATAACTAATGTATTTATTCCTCCATACGTAGGTTTGGATTTGGACGTACTTTGTATACTTCTCGGGCAACCCTAACCTCAAGGAAGGTACGAACGACGACCTTCGACGCGTTGCACGATATTGCGTTGGCCGGACCCCTGTCCGTTTAAGTGGCAACCAGATACACTATAGACGGATACTGGACGAGTATAGGCCAGAGGATGTACGTATTCTTATTTCATTTTAATATACTATAAGATAGGCTTAATGAATTATTAATATATGCTTTGTATTTTATATTAATTGCAGATACGGTGGATGCCGTATGAAGGTCTTGATTTCCGAGGTGCTCATAGGGCCTCCACATATCGAGGGACTATTCGTTTTCTCGATGTAGAGGAGCCCTACATGCCGGATAGGCTTACCCGCCAGTTCGGTTATCGACAGAGTAGGCCCCTCGATATCATAGAGCCTCGGGTTGCAGTGCGTCCTCATGATTTTAAGGGGAAGAGGCGATACCTCTTGTACTTTGACTCGCATTGGCACAGGTGGAACCAGCTTGAGCATCATCTTTGTCCTTACATCTTGACGAGTCCTCCTTCCACGATGGCTTGGGATGTTGACGACGCGTACCTGGACTGGTATCTACAAGTGTTGCATCCTTACGTGAGTCCGCATGCGCCAGTCCATCCTCGTATTTCTAGAGGCCCACCTCCGGCTATCAACTTGCAAAGGGTATGTTTCTTGTCCCCTTTCTGTTCTTAATGATTATTTTAGGGAAATCCATGTATTTAAAATGTTTATTTTCATTTGCAGCGTGTGGCGATGGGCAAGGCGTATGTTCAGGACATTATAGAGGCATGTGGTGGCGATTTGCTACACTGTCAATATATATATGACATACTTGCCAGCGACGTCATCCTTGTAGCTCCTCCGCTTGTACGGGCATCACAGATGTCTTCTCAGCCCTCTAGTGCAGCCGAGTCTTCTAGTACAGCCGAGACACGAGCGCGTTGGCAGCATATGCATTCTATATTTGATAGAGAGAAGGCCGATTCATCTAGGATGGCAAAAGAGCGTGCAACAGCTCAGCAGACAACGTCTCAACCTATGCCGGCGGATCCTCCAGTTTGAGCACCAGGCGTGGATTCGGGCGACGATGTGTGCTTGGGTAGTGATTCTGAGAGTTTAGATGTGGAGGAGTGACTTTTGTAGTGACTTTTGTAAAACATTTATTTCTAGTTTGACTTCTTTGTTCATCCATATTGGTTTTTGTAGATTTTCGTTCGGTTATTTCTACAAGAAATCGATAATAAATTACTTCATTAAAACCATAGAATACAATCCAACATTCGGAATAAAAAAACACATAAACATTCTAAAAAATAATAAATAGTACAACATTAGAAACAACATTCATACAAGGAGTCGTGAAGGTCTTACTCCATGCGGAAGACAATGTCGCCGACCACGTACAAAGAAACCTCCTCACAATTGGTAAGGTAATTTATCGTTGCTATGTCTTCGGCCCCTACAACTTGATTCAACACACGAGGTATTGTGGCGGAGTACGGGTAATAAAAGACCCTTCTCACAGCGGGCCACTCCTCTCCAACAATCAACTTCACGAACTCCAAGGACTCTAACCCAGCGGTAACGATGTCTTCTTTCACCTCTACGGTCCCCCCTTCATAACGGTGTGAATAGCCCATCTCCTGGGCCCCGTCAACCCGGACCAATTGTCCGCCCCGATAGATTTTCAAAGGCATAGCGTGGCAGTAAGTAATATAACGGCTTGGACTTGGTGATGACATAGAGGGTAATACGAGGTTTCTTTTTATAGCCATATGATGTAGCAACAAAATGAGGTTTCTATTTATAGCCATTTCATATGACCGTTTGTGACAAATTTGACCATTATGGGCGGCACATGGTGCAACCGAAACTTTTTATTGGACAAGTTCTGGGCGACAACATGTGCAGCCGAAACTTTTTTTGGGGCGACTTTATGTGCCATCCAGGTCGTTCATTTTTGTTTTAAATGCTGCATGATAATGGCCACATAGTGTTTTTATACATTTTCAACCTTACGTAAGTATAACAGACACCAAACTTGCTGATGTTGCAGTGACTTTTCTAGTGACTTTTGCAAAATATTAATTAGTACTATGACTTCTTTGCTCATCCATATTGCTTTTTGTAGATTTTCGTTCTGTTATTTCTACAAAAAATCGATAACAGATTACTTCATTAAAACCATAGAATACAATACAACATTACAAATCCACACGATTACATCCAAATAACTACAGGATTGAGTTGGTGTCATTGCGTTGTGCAGATTATCTCGTTGACCGACTGAAGAATCCTAAAGGAGGGTGAGCCTATGATGACCAAGTCGAACCCGTCGAACCTTCTGATTTGCCCCTTTTTCTGGCAACATCACATAAATACTTGAAATCTACAAACCCCGGTTCAGTATAATATAAGGAGCTTCTTATATGATACTGAACCGGGGTTTGTGGATTTCAAGTATTTCTGTGCCGCTGCCAGAAAAAGGGGCAAATCAGAAGGTTCGACGGGTTCGACATGGTCATCGTAGACTCACCCTCCTTTAGGATTCTTGAGGCGGTGAACGGGATAATGGCCATCAGGCAATGACTTCAACTCAATGCTATAATAATAACATTATTCATACATTTGAAGACTTATTTAATAAAAAAAACTAACAACATCCAAATAACTACAAGCATTGAGTTTGTATAATTGCCTTGTGGCCATTATCCCGTTCACCGCCTCAAGATTTCTAAAGAAGGATGAGCATTCGATGACCAGGTCGAACACGTCCAACATGCTGATCTACTCCTTTTCCTGGCAATAACACAGAAATACTTGGAATATACAAAAAAAGGGGTTCAATATTATAAGAAGCTTCTTATAATATTGAACCGGAATTTGTAAATTCCAAGTATTTATGTGTTGCTGCCAGGAAAAGGATCATATCAGCATGTTCGACGTGTTCGACCTGGTCATCGAATGCTCATCCTTCTTTAGAATTCTTAAGGCGGTGAACAGGATAATGGCCACAAGGCAATAATACCAACTCAATGCTGTAAAAATAACATTATTCATACAATTGAAGACTTATCTAATAAAAAAATATGGTTATAACTTATTGCTTCTAATCATAACCCCGATAATATATCTTCTTTCTCAACTTGACGTTGAATTTGAAAGGGTGTCGCACATCTTTTTAAGCTCATTCCTTTCCAACACCAATTCTTTGATAATCTTGGCAGCATTGTCGTCGTATGGGGGATCAACCCACTTAAAGGTACGACAACCTCTCATCTCCCCATCCCGCTCCATTGGGATGTAATCCTTGCATGCGGGGTACCTTCTTTTATAGTGAATGGGCATGTCGCAAGTGTACAAGACGACCGGGAAATTGCATTGGCACATTGTAATCGGAGCCAATGCACTGTTGGACGTGCTGGAAGACGAAGCCATACTACCCCACGATCTTGATTTCTCGGATCTGAAATATAATTTTTTTTATCGCAATCTATACACTCTGACAAAATAAATAAAGCCAAAGAAAGATGAATAATGTTATCGAGAATGAAATTTGCTGATCTTGAGCTCGGGTTTTCTCCACCACTGAACTGAATGGCGCCTTGGGTGTGGAAGAGAATGAAATTGTATGTGGTATTTATAGGCATTTTGGAAGGCACCAGGTGCATCACAAAGGCACCCTTTTGGACGGCACCAGGTGCAACACAAATATCACACCTCTGACACATCTAGACGGCACCTGGTGCAACACAAATAACCCTTTTGGACGGCACCTGGTGCAGCACAAATGGTTATATAATATGGTTATATCCTATAGTTATATCTTATAGTTATATACTATGATTATATCATATCGTTATATAATTTTATTATAACATATAGTTATATCCACTTTGGTTATATCCTATAGTTATATACTATGGTTATATCATATCGTTATATATTATGGTTATATCTTATAGTTATATACTATGATTATATCTAATTTCGTTATATACTATGATTATATCCTATAGTTATATCCACTGTGGTTATATCATTTCGTTATATCATATGATTATATCACATGCTTATATCCTATAGTTATATACTATGGTTATATCATATCGTTATATACTATGGTTATATCTTATAGTTATATACTATGATTATATCTAATTTCGTTATATACTATGATTATATCATATAGTTATATCCACTGTGGTTATATCATTTCGTTATATCGTATGATTATATCATATGCTTATATCCTATAGTTATATCCACTATATTTATATCCTATAGTTATATCCACTTTGATTATATCATATCGTTATATACTATGATTATATCCACTTTGATTATATCATATCGTTATATACTATGGTGATAACCCGGGCCATTTATTTATTTATTTATTTATTTTACTTTTTTATTTTATTTTTATTTTTATTTTATTTTATTTCTCTTTAATTTCAATTTGATAACAGGTTTTTGTCGTTCTCTTGCTTAAGTTGTTTATGATTGATATTGATAATCTCTATTTGGACGCAACTAGGGTTTATTGTTATTGATTGATTGCTAAATCTAGATTGTTACTGGTTGAGCATATCTATTTCAGAGTAGCAACTGCATCGTACTAGTATCTGGTTGTGCTAGTCTTATGCAGAAGAGAATTGATTTACATTATAGGATAATATCTGGTTGTTTTATGCTAGAATTGTATCCAACTATATTTCTATCCGTAAGGCTGCTGTTAAATTGAATCTTGATAGTTTCAGGGTTGTTTAATTAGTTAGTGCTAATAGTATCTGGTTGTGCTATTAGTTATATCTGAAAAGGAATTGGAATTTCCATTGCATGTGATTTTGAATGAGTATCTAGGATCAACTTGTCATACGAATAGTGGATGTTGTTTGACTAAGTGCTTTTTCCCATTACTGATTTCACAACTCTTTCGATTGTTTACCTTTGCATGCTTAGTTACTTAAAACAAACAAAACCCCCCTTTGATTACTTTGATTGACATACGAATTGCATATTTAGATAGAATTCGCCTCCCTGTGGATTCGACATTTACTTACCTAGGACTACGGTTTAGGGTTTGTTTGGATATTTTGCATAACAGTTTTTAGAACGACAAAAACCTGTTATCAAATTGGCGCCGTTGCCGGGAAGGCAATAATCTATTTTGTGTGTGATTTGTGTGTCAACTATTGTGTGGACCTATCTTACGGTCCACACCCGTGCTATTGATTTTTGTTTTTCCTTTTTGATTTTGTTACAGAGATGGATAGATTTCCCCAATTCCAGCAGGAGCCGCGATATGACCCATACTCCTACGCATATACTCCAGGGTGGGGATATCACCCCAATTCGAGTTATGGGAACCTGCAATACCCTTCATATGATCATGACTACTAGGAGTTCTACCCAGAACCAAACCAACAACAGGGTAATCCTTCACCTTCTATGGATGACATGATGAAGATGCTGATGCAGAACATTGCTAAGTTGAGTAAGAGTTCATTGCAATTCCAATAAACTACAATAGCTAGCATTCAGAACTTGGAAAGGCAGGTTGGTCAGATCTCTCAAGTGGTGAGTAAACTTGAAGCAAAGGAGTCGACAACTCCGAGACCGCATGAGGAATTCAGCGACCAAGAGGAGGAGAGCCACGATCGCGAAAATGATCCTGTGACGCTCGTTCCTCTCGAAAATGCTCCGGCAGCCCCCGACCCTCTCGAGGCTGCCTATGATAAGTATGTGCATCTCAACTCCTTTCCACTTGTCTCGCTGCACCCCGTCACGCCCCTCCATGCGGTATTCCAAGATACTCGAAGGCTGAAGGACGACAAAGAGCTATATGAAACCTTCAATATCTGCGAGGCAACCATTCCCTTGATCGAACTGGCAAGTTGCATCCCTCGCTACACAGAGTTTTTAAGGGCACTGGGCAATATAAAGAAGAAACCAAAGGGGAAGCACAAGAATGAGGCCTTAATTCAGGACATACATGCATCCCTTGAGATGTTGGGTAGACTGTTCCTGAAGATGGCAAGTGCATTCATAGATATGAACAACGGTCCACCCATCAGCAAGTGCACAAGCATGGGGGAAAGGCTCAACATGGAGCACACAAAGCGGCATCCCCTTGACATAAACCTCAGGAGTTCAAGTGATAGGAGCAACCCGAGTTGAAGAGGTTGAGCACTATGTCGAGCCAAGGACAGTAAACAAGGCGCTGCTCGGGAGGCAACCCGAGATTTGGTAGTTTATTTTCTTTCCCTTAGTCTTTATTAAGTTGTTTTCCTTTTAGTTTTTCCTTTCTGTGTCGAACTAACCTGCAGGAAGCGCGAAAAAACGGAAATGGTGTTCACGGCGCCCGCTGCGAAATTTACGACGCCCGCCGTAAATGCCTCGCCAAGCAAGTTGGCTACGACCTAAAAACGGCGACCGCCGTTTAATTACGGCGACCGCCGCAATTACGGCGACCGCCGCACCCTTCACGGCGACCGCCGCACTTTCTCAAAAATACAAAAATAAAAAAAATAATAAAAAAATAAATAATAATAATAATAAAATGGCGCCCCGAAAAAACCTTAAACGGGGAGCAAAAGACGAAAATAAGATATCCCGAAAAGACCTTAAACGGGGAGAAAAAGTAAAAAAAAAAAATTTAATTTAATTTTTTTTTTTTTACCCAGCTGTCCAGATTCTCCACGGAGAGGTGCGCATCATGTTGCTAACGGAAGATTACATTCACCCTACTTTTACTTGTCAACGATGATGGCCCTGCAGTCGACAGCTGGAGAGGAGGTACACCAGGGCCCAACCACGATGACATATGGGCCCATTTTTGAAGGCCATGCAACCCCGTCCCCCTATCTGACCACTACTCCCAACAGTGGTTCCTTTTGGTTGCATGGTACAAGTTGATAGCGTTGAAGGCCGTGCAACCCCGAATCCTTTGATTACCACTACTCACCAAGTGGTCCCCTTATGGTTGCACGGTAGAAGACGATTATGGAGTGGTAAAGACGCACGCTCAACACCCAGATATGAGCTTTCATGACTACACCGCCAGCAACAAGGAAGTGTCCAAGCCAACTTGGCAACGTTGTGAGTTATTTTTTGCTTTTCCCTGTGCTTTATTCTTTTGTCTTTCATTACATTGAGGACAATGCAATTTTTAAGCATGGGGTGCGGTTTTATACTTGCTACGCTGCTGAGGAGAAAAATGAAGAAAAAAAAAATGAAAAGAGCCAAAAATTTGAAAAAAGGCTATCATAAAAATCCTGGGATAGGTCGAAAACCCGAAAGGGCGGCCTAGGTAATAAGCATGTGGCTTGGACCAACATTAGGCTGGGGTAATATGAGGTCAAGAGTGACGTGAGCTTATGTGAGCACATCTATTGAAAAATGAAATGAGTGGCTTGGTGAAAACCCGAAAGGGCGCCTTGGCAAAATGAGCGAAAAGAAGAAGAGCGATTTTAGGATTTCTCATTATTCTTGGCGAGGCGTCATAAGAAGAGGAGTCAAAGAAGGATTGTCGGGTAGGTCACTCTGGGAGACATAAGGAGCAATAGATTGAGGCTAGGATTAGAGGTTACTCACACTTTTGGATGTCCGGGTTAGCTTGGGGGAAGTACTCTGCTTGCCCCTTAAGCTTGTTGAGTTGTGGATGTGTTGTGAATGAGATTGGTGCCAGGAGCTTGGCATGGGTTAGGTGACTCTTAGTTGGAGGATATGCTTCCTGAGACCTTGGATGCTGAATTGGAGGAGTAGGCTCTTTATTAGTTTACTCGAGGACGAGCAAAGGTCTAAGCATGGGGTGGTTTGATAAGCATTATTTTATAGGGCTTAAGTAAGAGTCATTAGAGGATTTATTGGTGCAATTCGGGTAGATTTAGACACATTCATGTGTATGGCGTGTAGGGGCGAAGTTTGGTAATTAATTAAAGGCCACGTGATGCTGGAATGATGTGGAGGTGGGCCGAGAAGAAGAATGCTGGAGAAGGCCCAATTGGAGTCTAGAGCCCACGCGAGAACTCCTCCCGTGTGGCGTCAAATTGAAAGCACCGAAGATTTGAAAGCTGAAGAAATGAAGATGGCCCCACCGTGATGTCGCCGTGACGTCAGCGAGCTGATGCATGCATGAGGTGGGCCGAGCAGGTGGATTTTGGAATTGGGCCGCGCGCTGCTAAACGAGTATTGGAAGGTGGGCCGCAGCTACTTGCACTATTCGGCCGAGACGAGAGGCTTTGCCGAGAATGCTTACGGGATTAATTTCCTTGGTTGTTTAATTATTATTATTTTATTATTTCGTTTTAGGTTAATTTAGATTTGATTTCCTTTAGTATATTAGGGTTGAGAAAATGTTTTTTTGCCTATCTTGGATTATCTTCTAATCTTCGTTTTTCTCTTGAACCCTAATTCCCTTTTTCTACGTTATGAAGAACTAAGCCTTCCTGGCTTAGTCATACGCTGAAGCTTTTGTTTGGATTAAGTTGTGAGATTCTTGTTCTTAATCTATTGCATGGTTTTTATCTTTCTCTTGCTTAAGTTGTTTATGATTGATATTGATAATCTCTATTTGGACGTAACTAGGGTTTATTGTTATTGATTGATTGCTAGATCTGGATTGTTACTGGTTGAGCATATCTATTTCAGAGTAGCAACTGCATCATACTAGTATCTGGTTGTGCTAGTCTTATACAAAAGAGAATTGATTTACATTCTAGGATAATATCTGGTTGTTTTATGCTAGAATTGTATCCAACTATATTCCTATCCGTAAGGCTGCTGTTAAACTGAATCTTGATAGTTTCAGGGTTGTTTAATTAGTTAGTGCTAATAATATCTGGTTGTGTTATTAGTTATATCTGAAAAGGAATTGGAATTTCCATTGCATGTGATTTTGAATGAGTATCTAGGATCAACTTGTCATACGAATAGTGGATGTTGTTTGACTAAGTGCTTTTCCCCATTACTGATTTCACAACTCTTTCGCTTGTTTACCTTTGCATGCTTAGTTACTTAAAACAAACAAAACCCCCCTTTGGTTACTTTGATTGACATACGAATTGCATATTTAGATAGAATTCGCCTCCCTGTGGATTCGACCTTTACTTACCTAGGACTACGGTTTAGGGTTTGTTTGGATATTTTGCATAACAATTTTTAGAACGACAAAAACCTGTTATCATATGGTTATATCGTATAGTTATATACTATGATTATATCTAATTTCATTATATACTATGATTATATCCTATAGTTATATCTCATAGTTATATACTACGATTATATCTAATTTCGTTATATCTCATAGTTATATACTACGATTATATCTAATTTCGTTATATCATATCGTTATATACTATGGTTATATCCAATTTCGTTATATCACATCGTTATATCCTATGATTATATCCAATTTCGTTATATCATATGATTACATCCTATAGTTATATCCACTTTTGTTATATCATATGATTATATCCACTTTGGGCGGCACTTGGAGCAACACAAATAAAATACCCTGTTGGACAGCACCTAGTGCATCACAAAGTGGTACACAAACTCAACCATCTCACAGGTACCCTGTTGGACGGCACCTAGTGCAGCACAAAGGTACCCTTTTGGACGGCACCTGGTGCAACACAAGTAAAACACCCTGTCCTACACTATGTGCCGCCCAAAACGGTCATATTTTGCCATTTTTAACATACATGCATATAGTTTATTATGAAAACACAATCATTTCAGAGACTAATTAGTACTTACAATTATCTATGAAAAAACAATCATTTTATTTCTACATTTATCTAAATATCTTATATACAGGTAATATCTAATTACTTTATACTGTAAAAAAATAAACATATTACGTACCCTGAAGTACTGAGGAGAAATCGGCGACTGAAAATCAACTTCATCATCTAGAGACGTGGGCGCGCTCGAAGACGACTCGGACAACCCCCTCCAACAAGGATCGCTTGACGACGACATATATATAGTCGGAAAATTACAATGGGTTTGGAGTATTTTTTTTCCTTGTATTTCAATGGTGGTTCAACTACTATTATGTATCCCATATATATAGCCGGCCATATGACCGTTTAGACTAAAACAGGATAATTCTGGGCGGCACTATGTGCAGCACAAATTGACCGTTAAATTTCAATCGTACACTCTTTGGACTGCACCTAGTGCCGTCCAGAAACCGGTTTCAGTAAACCGGTTTTTTGGACGGCAATTCGTGCCACCGAGAAACCCTTTATCCCAAAAAAGCGGTTCACTGAACCGGTTTTCTGGACGGCACATATTGCCGTCCATAAAAAAATGGTTCAGTGAACCGGTTTTCTTTTTAAATAAATTTAATCATAATTTTTTTTAAAAAAATGAATCCATCTCGGGCGACACCTAGTACAGCACAAGAAACCCGGTTTTCTTGTGCTGCAACAAGTGCCGCCCAAGATGGAGTGCAAGGTTGAAAAATTCGAAGTGCGCGGTTTGTCGCCGTCAATATATTATAATAAGACATATGTAAAAAAATAAACAATTCTTCTAGACTGTACCTAATTCACATGTCAATGAATCAATGATTCATGCTTAAGATTTCAGTTAGTTTCCATGAGTTTAAGAGTATTATGGTTGGTGTTTCAAGGTTATTTTTCTCCGATTAGTGTTTTTAAGATCCTGAGTTTGTTTGCTTCGTAACTATCATTGTGTTCCTCACCCTATAATTGTACCATTCATGTGTGAATTGAGCAAATCCAAACCATCATTGTGTTCCTCACCCTATAATTAGTAGGATTCGACTCATACAACACACAAATCCATACCGAACTATCTCGATTAATTTCCTAACGTTGAAAATGGATTGTTGTTTCAAAATTCAAATTCATATGGTCCGGGTATGAATATGAGTGTTTTATGAGTCATCCTATTAATTTGAGGATGAAGAACACAATGATGAGTTTGAATTTGATCAATTACAACTGAAAATGGTACGAATATGGATGGATTTATGAACTTGATTACGAAACAAATAAATCCAAAACCTTAAGAATGCCAACCGAAAGAAATAATAATCTCAAGACACCAACCGAAATATGGCACCAAAAAATTTCTTATAAATTATATCATAGTGATAGTTTTTATGAAGTTGCTAAACTTAAATTCATTAACATGTGCATATGTTGCACACTTAAAAAACCAAAAATATAAATAGTATACGTTTAGATTTTAATACAGATTGAATTCCATACAAAATTATAAGACTTAATCCAATAAGTACATAGTAAACCCCCCAAATCTTCACACAGGACTGTCATCCTTCATCCATGGGCTGAAAATCGAGGCCCAATTAGAATGGGCCTATTTCAGTGATATACCAAACAAATGACCCATTTATGTAAAACCCTAGAGCAGACAAAAATGAAAACGCGTATATACTATATAACGCGCTACCTCAGAGTGAAACCCTGATTCTTCTTCTCCTTCCACCGTCGCCACAGCGCCGAGAACAGCAGCAACGAGCTTCAATGGTAGGCTTTCGACCTTCTCCTTCTTAGCTTCTCTTTCGATTTCCGCATTGTAGTCTGTCGTTAGGACCTTCATTCTCGGCCAGCTTCTGCGTCCCAATGCGAGATTAGTTCAATAGTGATACTAGTGATTAGATTGGTTCTCCTAGGTTTCTAAAGATGACAGTTGATGTGAGAAAATGCTATTGTGTTTTTGTGCCTCTCTGTGTTTGAGAATTGACTTTCACTAATAGGTTTTTGTTATTGATATAGAGGTAAACTTTATGCATTTGCATCTGGTATATCTTGGTTGCAATTTGAAGTGAGCGAAGTATCGATAGATGGAAAGCTGACTACGGTAGATGTGTTACAGTCATATTTGCATCACCAATTTCTTAGTGACCACTGATCTTAACATTTGTATATTTTTCTGGATGTTTTGAATAATGAAATTGCATACGCCCTGCTATTCGATCCTGTTAGTACAGCTTGTGTTTACTTCTCAATTAACTGAGATGCACGTGTGATGAATTGTGCAAGGTTGCCTAATGCCTATGATAACATTGCTATTGTGTTGCAGGCACCAAAACGAGGTGTGAAGCCGGCAGCAGCCGTAGGAAAGAAGAAAACTGTAAGTTTGATGCCTGTTGCTTGTGTTGATTATTAATTTATTGTGTTGCTATAGTATTTATTGTTTCTTAGCTACCTCTATGCTTACTATGATGTTTATGGTTACCAGGAGAAGGCTGTGAACCCTCTCTATGAGAAGCGCCCAAAGCAGTTTGGAATTGGTGGGGCATTGCCTCCCAAAAAGGACATGCGCCGGTTTGTCAGGTGGCCCAAGGTTGTCCAACTCCAGAGGAAAAGGAGGATCCTCAAGCAGAGGTTGAAGGTTCCACCTGCATTGAACCAATTTACAAAGACACTTGACAAGAATCTTGGTAAGACTGAAGATTGTTCGGCTTTTATCATTTATATAATTGGTGTAAATTGTTGAATGAAAAGTATATAGAAAGTGGATGATTCTCATTTGGTAGTCAGCAAGACATTTTCATAAACAATTTAATCGGGTCATTTCAATTGATCGATGCAACTTTGTAGTTTGCTAATGGACTTTCTTGGTGTTATGCAGCAACAAGCTTGTTCAAGATGCTTCTCAAATACAGGCCTGAGGATAAGGCAGCAAAGAAAGAACGCCTTTTGAACAAGGCTCAAGCTGATGCCGCTGGAAAGGATGCTGCAACTGCTAAGAAGCCAATCGTTGTGAAATACGGTCTCAAGCATGTGACCTACCTCATTGAGCAGGTTTCTAAACTCTACATATATTAGAAGCTTGTAATTGTTTCAACTCTCACGGTAGAGAGTGCTTTTTATTTAGTTTATAGATTTATAGATTGAATTATAATTTTTGCTGTACAGAACAAAGCACAATTGGTGGTGATAGCTCATGATGTAGATCCAATTGAGTTGGTTGTTTGGCTGCCAGCGCTTTGCAGGAAGATGGAGATTCCATACTGCATTGTGAAGGGAAAAGCACGATTGGGATCGGTAATACTTAGGCAGTAAATCTATTTTTTTAGCCCTGAACAACATTTAGTTTTGCTAATCAATTATTTTTACCCTTTTCTAAAACAGATTGTGCACATGAAAAATGCATCTGTGTTGTGCCTAACCACTGTCAAGAATGAAGACAAGATGGATTTCAGCAAAATCTTGGAAGCTATTAAGGTAAGATTAATTCTTGACAAATTCAAAACAGCTTGTATCACCCAATCATTGCTATAGATCCTTTCTTTACATCAATTGTTCTAATCATTTGTTTCATTTATCTCAGGCCAACTTCAACGATAAGTACGAAGAATTCAGGAAGAAGTGGGGAGGTGGAATCATGGGCTCAAAGTCTCAAGCAAAGACCAAGGCAAAGGAGAGACTCCTTGCAAAGGAAGCTGCCCAGAGGATGAACTAGAAGATTGTAAAATTTTCAGTTACGACTTTTTCCAAATACTAGTTCAATCAGAGATACATTGTGTTATTTTAGTCTTCTGCGTGACATTTTTGTGGTAGTTCACTTGTCCCCTTTTTTACTGCAAGATCTTTTCCTATGATTAAACTGGAGTTGCAATCATGGTTATCTTCTCTTTTGTTTCACCCGGTTCCCAAAAGTTGATCATACATTCTCATAATTATGCAAAACTGTAATTCCTGGATTCAAACCCAAATGATGAGTGTATAATGAATTTGGTGATCTTGCACTTGCAGGATGGAGTTTAGGGATACGTTGATTGTATTCTTTGGATTTGTTCTTTTCAAATGAATTAAATGTTTGGCAACATGCAATATACAAATACGATTATTTTTTGGCGCATATCCAAAATTGTTTTTCAGCGCATAGGGTCCACACGTTACGTGTGGAGTGTCTCCCCACATTACGTGTGGAGTGTATCCCCACGTTACGTGTGAGAGCAGACCCTTTCAAAGTTTCACACGTAACGTGTGTTGTATCTCCACACGTTACGTGTGGGTGTATCACACGTAACGTATGGTGTTTTTAGGGTATTATAATCTTGAGTTATATAGTATAATTTAGTATATTATGCATAGCATATTATTGTATATTTTTAGAATTTATTTGTGGTTTAATGTTGAATTATTGATTATTTTATATATATTATAATGTTGTTTATGAATGTTGTATCATATTATTGTATATTTTTAGTATTTATTTGATTATCTAAAATTAATAAAAGAAATACCCCAAAATATACAACCTAGAAGACGAAATAGAATTATTCATTACGCTGGATGACTACAACTACATTTAGCTCACAATACAGGAAATAATACAAGTTCTTCATAAACTTAGAAACCCTAACACAAAATAAATGACATCGTCTAGTTGCGTTTGAAGAAATTAGGATAATCTCTGGTAAAAGTTCGCTTCCTATCATATCTCTGCTTTGATAAAATTGATTGCTCCCTACAAAGGTTGATAGTACGTAAACAACATTACACAAAAGATACGACATCAAGGCAGTATACGATGTACATCATTATATAGTTTGAGGTTATACCTACGCATCTTATCCACATCTTGTAAAAGTTTTTGATTTTTCTTAACAAGATCTTGATTCTCCTTAACAAGATCTTGTTTTTCTCGCCATTGTTGTCGAATAATCGCGTGTGCCCTGTCCTCGTATATATGATCAATCCACTTCTTGTAAAAACACCTCAGTCTTGGGCATCCCCAATACCTTCTTCCGTAGTTCCACTGCAAATCCCAAGTACGGACAATGACTTTCAAATTACACACGCATAGTGGGTTTGTTGATGATACAGATGAAGATGTCATTATTTGTTGTAGTGCTTGGTTTCCTACAAATATAATGAATCCATTAATATAAAAAATTGGTGATAATAAATCAAAAGAAACTGGAAGAAGAAGTTTACCCACAATTGAATCTTCAAGCGTCGCTTGTGTTGGACTTGTTGTAGAGAACAAACAACCCTAATGCCTCTTATATAGTGAAAATCAATGTGTTTGACAGCTAATATACAGCTGTATATAACTGTAGTATATAATGACCTCAACCACTAGCATTAATGAACTCAACCACTAGTATTAATAACTTCTCAACAATCATTTACCACCCTAAACCCTAATTAAAAGTTCCTCTCCTCAATCTCACAAACAAGGTAACTAAAATACCCGATTCATCCTTATTAATTAAAGATAAATAGTTAACCCTAACCTTAACCCTAACCCTAAATCCTAATCCCTAAACCACATTATCGTAAACCCTACCCCAATACCATATCCCTAAACCCTAAACCCCAAACCCTAACCCTACCCCAAGCCCTACCCCAAACCCTAACAAAAAGCATCATACGCCTAAACCTTGAACCAAACGTAACGTGTGGAATCAGAACACACGTTACGTGTCATGCTATCCCACACGTAACGTGTGGATGGGGCTCACACGTAACGTGTGGTTCAGTCTGTGGCAAAACGCATTGAATTAACCGTCTTGTCCCCACCTAACTGTAATAATGACCCGTCTTCTTTCCCGGCTAACGATCCATTTCGAGCCTAAACCCTCATTTGAAACACTCACAAATTCTTGTTTTGCACTCTAAATTTTTGTTAAAAAAATGGACAATCCGAACAACAACGAGTATTGGAGCAACAATGGGGAAGATATTCCACTTTCGAACGAGGTAATTTCTATTATGTAACCCTAAAGTTCTCTTTTGTTGTTGTTTTGAACTTGTTTAAAGTTTGTAGCTTGATGGTTAGGGTTTTGAAATGTATGATATTTGTTATTTAAGGTTTAACCAAGCTAGACATGATATTTGTTGTTTAATATTAAAGATCTCATTTTATTGTTTAGGGGATTAGAAACAAAGATTGAGCATTGTTTAGGGTTTATGATTGCGAAATGGCTGTTACATTGAAGAACAGTTCCACACGTTATGTGGCAAGATAGTGAACACGTAACGTGTGGAATGCTTCCATACGTAACGTGTGGGAGAGTTCCACACGTAACGTGTGAAATTACCACCAGAAACCGGTTGTAGGTTCATTCTGTAAAATGGCATGGTTTATCACTAACCGTGCCATTTTACAGAATCTGCTCTTTCAAAGAAAAATTTGAATTTAGGTTTATAATTTGTGCACTACTTGATGAGATGATTTCATGTGTATGTAGACGAACTATTATTTATACGAGGGGTTAAACAATATCTCTCTCAATGACTGGAGCACCCCACAGAAGACATTTACGGTTTGGGAAATGCCTCAAAAGTTACAGGATTGGAACACGCCTCAACCAGCTATTGAGATACCATCCTTCTCACTTGGGATACCGTTTCCTCTAGAAGCATCTTCATCTCATGCTACCCCACAGTTGGCGAAAAGCTGAAGACGATATGCATTTGCCATGTCCAAGAAGAGCAACATTTTATTGCGGTACGTTAATACAATCACATCTGTTGATACTATCTTGTGTTAAAACATATGTATGATGCATTGACTTTGTGTAGATTGGCCTTGCCGAGACATCGCCCTTGCCTACTCTTTACCCGACGTGGGTGGTATATCATGACCCGTCTGCGGGTGATTACAAAGATCAAATGACGTGTGATCGGTTGTTGGAGTACGAAGCAGCCAAGGCCGAAAAGAAGACAAGACGAAAGAAGAAGGTTGAAACAGTCGATTTATGTAATGAATGATATGTATGAATTATGATGCAATGAGTTCGACGTTTCTATTCCAAACATCCCTAAATCCAAACAACTCATAAAAAACATTCAAATAGAAGTCATAACATTCATTGTTGTCATAATCCAAACAAGTCATAAAAAACATTCAAATAGCAGTCATAACATTCATTGTTGCAATACTCAAAGGTTCAATGAAATACATAAAATGAAACAAGTTTAATCATGAAACAAGTCTTCACGGCTTCCTCAATAATTGGGAAGGAAGGGATATATATGCTCAAATGACCGGCGTAAAGACTCTGCTACATCTTCACATTCATGGTTGCGATGTTGCTCAAGCTCATTGTAGCATTGTTCGAATGCCTGCACACAACACAAAAACGTTGATATGTATGAAAAAATATAGATAAGAGTTAACCGAACATTAAACAATCTACAAATCAGTCAAATTCATACCCGTGTCGCGTCTTCAATGGTAGGGGGGTTGACGAATGGATGTGTACGTGGGAGGTACCATTCCATGTAATCATCGCTGCAGTCATGGCCTTGCTAGATTGGAGGGCCCATCGCATCTAGGGTTATGGAATATACAGTCTGCGCATCCCATGCAAATCGAGCTCTGTCGTACTCAACCTTGTAGCTGCTGATCTTTACTTCTCTCCAAGCCCTTAGAGGCTCTATAGGAGCTCGTGGAATCTCCTGAACACGGAAAAACTGTCTCGCCACACGGTCTGGCATGTACGGCTCAGTTATCCAAAGACACGATATAACTCCATGGAAGCGAGTAGGAGCGAATCTCGCATCGCTAAAGTCAATCGTACCGTACGGACTCCAATCAACCTAAACATACTTATCAGTTAACCCGAACGACATCCAGTCAACATAAACATAAATATATGTACATACCATGTCCACAGTCATCGTATCGAGCTCCACTCTGTAGTTTCTCATTGGGTTGGGTTTCGTTGTCAGGTCCCATCGACTAGCGTAGGCAACCGCATAATCAGATTTCCAATCTCTACTCACTGCAGGTCTGAACATGGGGAAATATTGATATATCCACGCCTGAAAGAGAACTTACGTAAGCAATCCTTGTTATTGAATAAATACAGATACAACAATAAAATAAGGTGAAACCAATGGTTTTTATAATTTACAAAAATACCTGAATCAGAGTATAGCACGTGGACATGAGTCTCGCTTCCTTTCTTGTGCACTCGCCCAAGCTGCGGTACACGTGAGCAAGAACGGCAGCACCCCATGCATATTCATTAGTGCACGAGTGATCCTCCAGAAACAAGTGATAGTAGAGTGACAATTTGTGTTGGGACTTGTCCGAAAATAGGCAAGAGTCCAACAAGTACCCAGAAGCACGCTTCTCGTCATTCAGCCCATTGCAATGCCTCTTGAACATATCAGCAACTACAGTACCAGATGTCACATCCTTAGCAGCCAACTCAAAGAATCCCGTTGCCTCAGCCACCACCGTCTTCTTCAAATCAGTCACAGTCAAAGAACCTCGTGGAGGTGCTAAGTCTCTTCCATTGATGTTTCGCCCAAGGATCAACAATACGTCATGGAGAGTTATGGTCATCTCTCCCCATGGCATATGGAATGAGCTGGTCTCAGGCTGCCAACGCTCAACAAACGCACCTATCAGCGTCTCGTGCACATGGTCATGTATCACATGCGGAATATGACACAAGCCTGAACTAGCAGCCAGATTACCCCATGGCGTTGACAACTCCAGACGCCATGCGCGTGTCTGCTTGCCTCGTTGCTAAAACTTCAACGGTGGCACAGGCTATAAACATTTGCATTTTTAAACCAGTGTAAGCAATCGATTTGACATATTTATATAAAAGGGTCAATTACCGGAAACCACCCGTACAATAGGCCATATTGCCAGAAACCACCCGGATAACGACTATTTATCGTAAACCACCCGTTAAACCATGTCCGTTACACTGTTACCACCCAACTCGTCATTCCGTTTAAAATTCCGTTAAGTAATTATAGATTTAAGCCGAACTTTTTATTTTCATTCAATTTCTCCACAACTTCAAAACTTGGGTAAAAATTGTAATTAATCCAAAATTCGAAAATACCCAATTCGGATCGGCGCGGAGGAGCTGTCTCGGTTTTCTGGCTAATGCGGCGACCGAAGGTGGGTAATCGGCGGTGAGAGCTTGGGGCTTTGGAAGCTAACTTCCATACACAACTTTTGGTGGTAGCGGCGACTCCAACGGTGGACGGTGGTCGACGAATTTCTTTGATGAACAGACACGGCCGCAGAGCTAGGGTTCTTGAGCTTTTGGGATTAAATTGGATACCGAAAACTCATTGAAAGGTGCCCTATTTATAGGGGTTGAAAAGGTCTCGGGGAGAGCTTCGAAATCGTATAAAGTTTGACCTAAAACGATATCGAATTGGCCCCGATATCGTCCAATTTTCATAAAGCTAAAAACCGAAATTCTCTTTCCATAAATACTCAAATTCGATCTCGTCTTTGATTATTTCCATCCGAAATCACTTGGGTTGGACGAGTTTAATCCCCTACTAAAAATCCCATGGGATAATTAAACCAAACGAGCCCAAATGGAGGTTCGATTCGGCGAAATCTGCCATTGGAAGCCATGAATGGAGCTCGGCTGGCATGAGGTTGATGCTGATGAACAGTAACTGGTTGGGGCCCCCCAGATTTTGGATTAATTGCATTTTGGCCCCAACTTTCCAAGTTGGGGCAAAAATGCCCTTGCATAATTCTTGAAAAATTACAAAAAATTATCCAAACTTTCCCAAACTTAATTATTTTTATAATTCTATTTTAATAATTTTTAGCTTAATTACAATTTTTACCCAAGTTTTGAAGTTGTGGAGAAATTGAATGAAAATAAAAAGTTCGGCTTAAATCTGTAATTACGTCAACGATCTAATGGACGGAGAGTGGGGTAGGGTGGTACGTGTTGGACGGAGATGGATATACGGGTGGTTTACGGTAAATAATCGTTATCCGGGTGGTTTCTGGCAATATGGCCTATTATACGGGTGGTTTCCGATAATTGACCCTATATAAAAACGTGAAATGACAAGAATAAGGTTTTTCATGCAACTTACAATGCGCTGATAAAGGGTGTACGCCACGTGATTGGCAAAACCCTTCAGCAGCTCGGGATTCTCCGGACCTCCATAGACTCTGACTTGCAATTCCGGTTCATATCTCCCCCTTTTTTTTGCTTCGGGGTGGTCTTGCTTGCGAAGAGGTGCCTTGTTGTTGCTCCTCGTCCGCATCATCATCATCATGTTGAGCTCTTGGAGCCCAGGCCTGACTGTCTTTGTCCTACATGTTTTTAAACAAATGATAAACAATTACATTTTTATCATACAATCATATTTTCATATATTAGGGCTACTTACCATATGCACCGGTGCATTCGGGTTGACCCCCAAGCTCTCCCACGGATTGTAACCCATCTCATCATTTGCGTCGCCTTGATAATATAAGGGGCTGTGATAGGACGTGGACTCGTGAGGGCTCTGATGGCCAACTGGGCTCTCATGACGGTAAGGGCTTTGGGTCAGCTTCTGCTGCGGTGGCGGACTCAATGCAGGACCATAATAGTTATTCTGATCGATCGTATCAGAATAACAATGGAGTGGACTCACATTATACTGTGGGTACAACTGCGGGTCCGAATCTGCAGGGCCACCCGCCACATAAGATGGCGCAAACGGGAACACAGGGGGCAGCATTGCCCACCTGCCCGTGCCCTCCCGCATCTTGTGCAGCACCCGCAACCCTACGGGATAGCTCACCCTCAGTCCGATACGAAGCAGCCCGGAGGAGGTCTCGTCTGGTTCTATGCCTCGTTCTCTCACCAGGCTCCATCTACCACAATAAATCATTTTTCTAAGCGAAAATACAAATCCGATAAAGTTCCTAAACATATCCATCAAACCCTAATCCCTTTCATACAAATCCATCAAAATTCCTAAATATCCAAATTTCATACAAATGTCTAAATTCCATACAAATCCATCAAAATTCCTAAATATCCAAATTTCATACAAATGTCCAAATTTCATACAAATCCATCAAAATTCCTAAATATCCAAATTTCTTTCAAATGTCCAAATTTCATACAAATCCATCAAAATTCCTAAATATCCAAATTTCATACAATTGTCCAAATGGCTAGGGCACAACACGTAACGCGTGGTCGCTGACCACTCGTTACGTGCAGAGGCCCATCTCGCGTAACGTGGGAAAGCGCTGGGGACGTTACGTGCAGTGCCCTTGCCAATTCGCCGAAGACGACTGCACATTCCGACGACTGCAGAATCCAATTACCCTTTAAAAAAATCTTACAAATGCAAATCTAACTACAAAATTCAAATCTAACTACAAAAAAAATCCTAAAACACCACTATTTCATACAAATCTAACTACAAAACCTTGTGGATCTAATATACAAAAAAAAACTTCATAATTTTTAAAAACAAACGATGGAATACTAACCTTCTTGATTCGTGGATCTACGTAACGTGCAAAGCTTTTTGATTCGTAACGGGGCGTCGTCGGAGGTGCGTAACGCGCGAGGTTTGAGGGTTTAGAATGTGTGCAGCGGCGGAATGAGGAAGGAAGGAGGAGATGCAGGTATTTATACCTGGCCGGCTCAGCACGTTACGGGTGAAGACAGCGCCTGCGTTACGTGTGGAGGTTGAAGCCGCGTTACGTGTGGAGCAACGCCCGGCGTAACGTGGAATGTCTATGCGCTGAATGACAATTTTGGGTATGCGCCGAATAGTATGACCCTATACAAACTGATTATATATATATTGACCTAAAATAATCTTACAAAAGACAAAATAGATGGAATTTAAAATGTTGTTAAAATTGTGGAGTTGTGAGATTGCAATTTTTATCTAATAACCTGCTGGAATGATTAGACCTGTCTGAGAAAATGCTGAATTAAAATGTTTTGGCGAGATTCTAATGTAATTAGCTTTAAACCCTTAACACATTAAAATGTTATTGTAATCAAACTTGAGATCAGACATCACAGACTAAATTCATATTACATAGTTCCACAAAAAAATATATCTATGAGATCAGAGAGTTGTAGAGCAAGAGCTGCTAAGAGGAGATGTACTGCAAAACTAACAAGCTATTACTTATTAGGGTCGAAATTTTGGAATTGATTCGAAGATCACTTATTGGGTATAAATAAATTCATGTTGCAGCTAAATAAAGTAAACCTATTCTTTTCAGTACTGAAGAATTACAACTAGATTAGTCTAGATATAACTTATCAAGACATGTCACTTGTGCATCCTCTAGGCAGCATCACCATTTCCGGACTGCGGTGGCGGGTTGAAGGTTTCCCAAGCTTCAATCCAAGTAACCATGGCATCACCCAATTTGTTGAAGTAAGGGTCCAAGTGGTTGAGCTTGGCCTTGATCAGTTTGGCCAGCTCTAGATAGCACAACTGCGACATATCGCATTCTTTAGGAAAAACTACAGGCTGGAAGAATGGGATGGTCTCTTCTTACCAGAAGATCCCATTGAACTCCTTGAGGTTCACAAATGGGTTGCTTGCCTTACTGTGCCATATGTATGGTAGCCCTGTCTTTATTCCATATCCCAAATGGTCACATACCAACTAAAACACAAATTGAGGTCAATACATTATAACATCTTAAACCCTACGGATCCTGCTTGTGCGGGATTACACTAGAGTTCGTTTGGATTCCCGTTAGAATGTATTATCTTGCATTAAATTGATAATTTAATGTAGGATAATACGTTCTATGAGGGAATCCAAACAGACCCTGAATTGATTGATTATTGTATATTATAAGATGTTTGTACATATGAAGTCTTATTTGCGTGTTACGTTACCTTGACACACCAACCCGCAAACACGTCGTCATACCTCTTGAAGGGCACTCCCTCTCCCATGTGACCAAAGTAGATGGCAAGGCCAATGAGTTCCCTGTTGAATGCAAGGTTCACCCCACACATAGGGAAGAGGCTTCCCTTTGGAATCGTCATGACCGCGTCCACATACCTAAATGTCATTTTTATAGTATCAAACATAGAGATTAAATACAACATCTATCCAGTATACCCCGCACATAGATATTGAATCAAGGCTCGAAATTTGAAGCTCTCGTTTGAGCTTGTTGTTCAAAAGAAAAGAGGTCTTTGATGATAGGAGTGATCAAACCCGGTGTTGCGTTCGAGGGGCTTGACAAGCTGAGTAGGGGCGTCGTAATCAGGGATGTTGAGCCAAAGACCATAGGAGACGACAGTTGGGACACCCTCCCTCCAGCTGAAAGGATACCCTCTCACAAAGTCGGAGCCTTCGACATAAGGATCATAGAGTGTGTTGAAGAAGTATGATGTTGAAGGTGTCTCAAGGTTCTTTATGTGTTGTTCTATTGCATTTATCTCTTTTCCACTTGAATCCTTCGCTACCTTCACATATAAAAATCTCATTTCTCCATGTCAAAATTCTTAGCCAAGCCATGTACAAAGCAATAGTTAATGCTCTAAGCTTGTGAAATAATTACTCTGATAAAAAATATGTGTCATTTAATTTTTTATTACAATTTTTTTATAAATACTTTTTAAATTTTAAATTTTCTTTCTTTCTAAATTTTATTATTTATTAAATTCTCATAATTTCATATCAATTCATAAAACTACTTATATTTTAACCTTAAAACGAGAACTATATCAATATAATGGTCTGTTTGAATTATCTAGTATAATGGATTAAAAATGTATTATCTTACATTAAATCATCAATTTAATATAAAATAATGCATTTTAATACATTCTAGAGAGAATCAAAACGAACTCTAAGTCATGAATCTATATCTATATATTAAAGCTCTCCCCTTTTGAGCTCTTAGAACGCTTCTGGATCCACCATTCTTACATGTTATTTTTTTATTCATTTTTTTTACTTTAAATATAAAACTCTTATCAAATCAATTTTTTATATGAATTACGTTTCTTTTTTATATGGATTATCACTTCAAACAAGATCTGTTGGATTTGATATAGGTATATTCATTTTTCGAGGTTTTGATCAAATTAAGGTTAGTTTTTATTTATATTTTCTTATCCAATTAGCAACAATACGTATTATAAATTGGTAGACTTTTGCTTCATTTTTTATATAAAAAAGGGAATATCTATCTATCTATTCTATTACTATATATTAAAGTTCACTCTTTTTAAGCTTCAAGAGTGTTTTTAGGCCCAGTTTGTTGATGTGTTTTTTTTTTCACTAATTAAAATTTTATTATATTAAATAATAAGTAACATTAACAAAGAGATCTTAAGTAGTTATCCCATTAGAAACATTAACATTTCTACATGATTTCTAATATATTTCTATATTTTATTAAATTATCTATTTTAAATTTAACTATGATATATAATCAAATATTGGAGCAAATATGAAACATAAAATATCAATAATCTAGCCAAATAGATAACAAACAAAATAAAAAAGCTCAAATTTTAAATCAATTTTATGTTTACTTTTTATTGATAAGAGATTCAAGCTATTACAAATAGTATACCGATGAATATTAGTAGTCACTAAAAATGCAATCAACCTTATGCCCCCATTCACATCAAGCCAAAATCATTACTATAGAGTACGAATTTTTTTCAATAATAAATTATAATTTAAATATTTTTTTAATGATACGATATTATCTCATATATATATAATTATGTTTAATTTTAAATTTTTCTTAGATATATATTTAAGAAAAATCACATAGAGAAAAAATTATAAAATATATTATATTTAATATTCTGCAATAATCTCACTAAAATAAAAATGAAAAGTTTTCAGTATTTTTTTAACTATTTTTACTGTTTATCAACCAACAAAAAATAATAAGAACTTTCTTTGAATGAAGTATCACTAATTAAGATAATATTATATACATACAAAAATTATAACAAAGAAATAACAATAATGTATTATAAAACCTATGAGTGGCTATTAATAAAACATTATCACTATCAAATTTAAAATGTATAAATAAATTGTATTAGCAAATAATATCAAATTCACATAATAATATCCATAATAACTATAAAATTTAACCATTTATTATAACAATATTATATAACATAAATAGTTTAATTAATTATATGTATACATTACTAAACAAAAATAAAATTATGTAATACAAATTCTATAAGAAAATTTTATTTTTTTATTGCGATAATGTTTTTGTTATATTTATTATTTTAGTATGTGAAAATATTATTTAAAAATTTATCATAATTTTTTGTAATAATTAAAATATATTTATTAAAAAAAATTAATAAAATAAACTCCGTGCTTGGTATGAGAATTAAACTAGTAAGAGATTATCTCTTTCCTCAAATTAGTATCACTGACATCCCTAAATAAGTAATGTGAGTTTTTTAATCTAAACACCTCCTATGATTAGTTTTTTTTTTTAAATTAAAAAAACTCTCTCTCATGCTTTGAACGTTTTCTCAAACTCAAAAACCCCAATTGGGAAAGAAAAATCTCTCACATTAATTTACTATCGATTAGCTTTAATTTAACTGCCTAAAAACATCTAAAATGACATTAAAAATGGGATTTTCACCATAATTAAAAGGAAAAGTGTAGAGATACTCACAAACACAAAGCAATCATCATCAATGGTGAAATTGTACTTCTTCTTGGAGATGAGGAAGCCAAAGCAACGACAAGCGGATTCTTTATAGGAGATGCAAGTGTATAACTTTGGGCCCAGTATCCACTTTAAATTACTAATCTAAAAGAATTAAAATAAATTTTATAATTTTTTTTATCAAATTAAAATTACTATTTTATCCTTCTATTTTAAATGAGATATTACATGTTCTGCACCGAGATATTCTCCACCGAATCTTTGACGACATTTCGTTTCCTATTCTAATTGTGTTGATGTCTCTTGGGTTTCATCCAACCCCCAAGTGGAGTTCTTCCCGCCGACGGGCCAATAGCCATAGTAACAGTCGCTTCCGATGACATTAAAATGAAATGTTAATTAGTATAGTTGTTATACTTTTTTGTTTTTAATTCAAGAACCCGTGACTTTTTTTTATATAGCTAAAATCCGATTACAATTAAGTGAATTATTAATGTAGCACTAGTTATATGTGCGTCCGTGCTACGCACGGGTCTATGGTATCTTTAATTTTAGATTTTTTTAATAATTAGATTAGTTGATATTTTAATATGGATGAGATTCAGGTGCGAAAGCTGCTTATAATACAAAATACGAAAGAATACTAGCCGTCCACGGTGGCGAGATCTACGGCAGGAGAGAATATGAAAAAGAATCTTTATTTATTCACACGCGCTTTATTCGCTCATTGTGTTATTCGCTCGCCTTCAAATGCACCTTATGTTTATATGCTTGCATTTTACGTTTATTTTCTTGCACTTTATTTTTGTTCGCTTGCACTTGGTGTTTATTTGCTTACACTTTATATTTTTTTGCTTGCACTTATTCTTATATGCTTGCACTTTATGTTTTCCTGCTTATCAAGACATGTCACAGTTCCATGATAAAAATTAACCCTAAACAAAACCTCACTTGTGCATGCTCTAGGCAGCATCACCATTTCCAGAATGCGGTGGCGGGTTGAAGGTTTCCCAAGCTTCAATCCAAGTAACCATGGCATCACCTAACTTGATGAAGTAAGGGTCCAAGTGGTTCAACTTGGCCTTGATCAGCTTGGCCAGCTCTAGATAGCACAACTGCGGCGTATCACATTCTTTAGGGAAAACTACAGACTGGAAGAATGGGATGGTCTCTTCTTGCCAGAAGATCCCATTGAACTCCTTCTTGAGGTTCACAAATGGGTCGCTTGCCTTGTTGTGCCATATGTATGGTAGCCCTGTCTTTATGCCATATCCCAAATGGTCACACACCACCTACAACACAATTAAGGTCAATACATTATAAGATCTTGACCCTACAGATCCTGCTTGTGTGGGATTACACTGGAGGGTTCGTTTAGATTCCCGTTAGAATGTATTAAAATGCATTCTATGAGGGAATCCAAACATACCCTGGATTGATTGATTATTGTACATTGTAAGATGTTTGTAGATACTCATTTTGATGGTATGAAGTCTTATTTGCGTGTTACGTTACCTTGACACACCAACCCGCGAACATGTCATCGTACCTCTTGAAGGGCACTCCCTCTCCCATGAGACCAAAGTAGATGGCAGGGCCAATGAGTTCCCTGTTGAATGCAAGGTTCATCCCACACATAGGGAAGAGGCTTCCCTTTGGAATAGTCATGACCGCGTCCACATACCTAAATTTCATTTTTATAGTATCAAACATAGACATTGATACAACATCTATCTAGTATATCATGTACATGCAGGGTTTGGGGGTCAAGATGTACGCATAACGATTGAATCAAGGCTTGACATTGAAGCTCACATTTGAGCTTTTGTTGTTCAAAAGAAAAGAGGCCTTTGATGATAGGAGTGATCAAACCTGGTGTTCCGTTCGAGGGGCTTGACAAGCTGAGTAGGGGCATCGTAATCAGGGATGTTGAGCCAAAGGCCATGTGAGACGGCGGTTGGGACACCCTCCCTCCAGCTGAAGGGATACCCTCTCACAAAGTCGGAGCCTTCGACGTATGGGTCATAGAGTGTGTTGAAGAAGTATGGTGTTGAAGGTGTCTCAAGGTTCTTTATGTGTTGTTCTATTGCATTTATCTCCTTTCCACTTGGGTCCTTCGCTACCTTCACATCCAAAAATGTCATTTCTCCATGTCAACATTCTTAGCCAAGCCTTGAACAAAACAATAGTTAATGCTCTAAGCTTGTGAAATAATTACTTTGATAAAAAAATATTGTCATTTAATCTTTTAACACATATTTTTCTTCCTAGTTTTCTATTTTTTTCTCTCTAAATCTTACTACCTATTAAATTCTCATATTCCCTATCAATTCATAAAACGACTTATATTTTAGACTAAAATTTAAACCTTAAAACGACAACTATATCAATATAAGTCATGAATAAGAGATTATCTCTTTCCTCAAATTAGTATCCCTGACATCCCTAAATAAGTAAGAAATCTTGAGGCAAATATCTTATTATAGATTTTCAAGTAATGTGTTTTTTTCATCTAAACAGCTCCTATGATTAGAAGTTTTTTTTTGAAATAAAAAATGGTTTTTGTAATTTATACCCTAAAAACATAGGTTAAGAATTCTAATTAAGAAAAATAAACCCTAAAGAGTAAATGGTGAATCCATTAATAAAAAAAATAAAAAATTCTAAACAATTAACGCCTAATCAAATCTTCCTATATATGGGATCTTAATCTATGCCTTAAGGGCATATGTTAGAAAAATCGAATAAAAAAAGCACTCTCTCTCAAGCTTTGAACGTTTTCTCAAACTCAAAAAGCCCGAATAAGAAAGAAAAATCTCTTACATTAATTTACTATCAACTTTAATTTAACTGCCTAAAACATCTAAAATGACATTAAAAACGGGGTTTTCACCATAATTAAAAGGAAAAGTGTAGAGATACTCACAAAGCAATCATCATCAATGGTGAAAATGTACTTCTTCTTGGAGATGAGGAAGCCAAAGCAACGACAAGCGGATTCCTTGTAGGAGATGCAAGTGTACAGCTTTGGGCCCAGTATCCGCTTCATGTCATCGTGGTTATACAGATCGTAGTCGTACCCTTCGGGTACCCGAATCTCCACTTTCGGATCCCCGTCTTGGATTATGATCAGGTGGTACGGCAAGAAGAACTCCCTCCACTGCTCCAAGAAATCAAGGGTCCTGATCGTCGGGATTACTATGTCTATCTCATCTTTGGACGGTACAGATCGTCCTTGTGGGGCCATCTTCTTCACAAACTCTCTCAAAGCAAAGGGGAGAGTTTGAAAAAAAAGTTAATTTTAGAGCTCTATTCACTCGAGTGTATTATATAGTCCTTGATTCAATCTTTGGAATTTAATGTGGAGGATTATTAAGATTTTTTTTATCATTATCTTTGGAAGATATATGTTGTGATTGTAATTAAAATCGAAGAATTAACTGAATACGGTCAAGGACAAAAGGCGTGTAAGAAAGTTTTGTATTTTTAATGGAAGCTTTAAATTTCATTCTATGTGTAAGATTGATTACTACTGTTCCTAATGGACATTATAAGATTTAAACTTTAAAGAAAAGAAAAAACTGATTACACTGAGATTATGCATATTATTATTTGTAGCACAAATGCATGTAACTCCAAGTAATAAATTGCAAATCTTAATACTATAAATATTTTAGGTACGTAATATTTTTTTAGGTTAGTGATTTGAAAATGTTAGCTAGAGAATATTTAAAGTGATATATTCTTGAGATGCTTTTAATATCTTATCATAAAAAATAAATAAATATGCATGCATGCACATTATCTTTAAAATCATTTGAAGTGAAGTCATCAATTTTTTTTCTTCATATATGATATCATTTTGTTTACTTTTAGCAAAACATGATTTTCGATGATCGAGGGTGTGTATATTACAGATTAACCAAATGATCCAGTTGTCATACTGCTTGGCCCAAAACGAGGCCCAATATTTAAAAATGGTCCTGGTGTTTCGCTCTATTTTCTAGATCATCTGATCAACAAGTTCTTTGCAGTTTTTTATGACGGTCGAGACCATGGAGTCGTGATTCAGCCAATAAGAGTTACGAATCAGGTAAACCGTCTTATATCAATTGTGATAAAGTCTGGTGGATCAATAAAGGGGTGACGTGTCAGTATGTGCGCACATGCGCGTATAAGCCCATCACATAAGCTCAATGGGATTCCATCCTAAAACCAATTGACAATAGGAGGAATAGTCCACTAAGCTTATATACTAAGCTATTTAGTCTCAACTTTCCGATGTGGGATGAGTTATTCTCCACAGGTTCGTCCTAGAAGAATGAGAGATTGTGAGACTTGATCGATAAATTCACCAAGCAAGGGGTCGAGACATAGATTAAACGCGAAAAACCTCCTGACATCCCCTAACTCTTTCCGCTAGGGCTCCGTCGATAAATTCAACTTATATGAGTTGAAGCCGAAGCCTATGATAGCTAAAGCTGATTGAATAGCTGAAGTTGACTTAACAAATTGAAATTAATAGCTGACTTTCCTTGATAAGTTAATTAATTGGTTGTTCAGTATATTGATGTTAGTTTTATAAATGATAAGGTAATTCAATGAAATCGAGGTAGAAAAAAACAATAAACTAACATAAGCTAGAGTCTAGTTTGTTTTTCTGGACAAATTTAAACTTTCTTAAGCTTTTGATAAGTTCAAATAAGTAACTTTTACCGAACACATCAACATAAGTTTACATATAAATACTAACGAACTGAGCCCTTGATCATCGGCTTTCTTTGCAGTTTTGATTCTCAATTCCAACTCATCATTTCTCTCCATTCCATTGTACTATAGTATTTCATTACATTTCATACTATAGTATTTTATTATATTTCATATAGTTATACTTATATATTATAGTATTTCATTAAATCTAGTATACTTAGACTTATATACTATAGTATTTTATTATATTTTATATAATTACACTTATATACTATAGTATTTCATTAAATCTAGTATACTTAGACTTATATACTATAGTATTTCATTAAATTTCATATAGTTACACTTATGTACTATAGTATTTCATTAAATCTAGTATACTTAGACTTATATACTATAGTATTTCATTAAATTTCATATAGTTACACTTATTTACTATAGTATTTCATTAAATATAGTTTACTTAGACTAATATACTATAGTATTTTATTAAATCTAGTTTACTTAGACTAATATACTATAGTATATAAGTCTAAGTATATTATATTTAATGAAATACTATATTACATAAGTGTAACTATATGAATTATAATAGTACATAAGTGTAACTATATGAATTTTAATGAAATACTATAGTATATAAGTATGGAATAAAGCAAAATGGCTCATTAAACTGTCTACGCTTCTTATATTGTGAAGTAGTAGTCAGACTATGCAATCCTCGATGCAATTTTCATTTTGGGTCATCGGAAACAACCTCTCTGTGTTTTTAACACAGGGGTACGGTTGCGTACATCCGACCCCCCCTTACCCTGCTATAAGCGGGAGCCTTTATGGCACTGGGGTAATATTGTTGTTGTTGTTGACTATAGTATATAAGTATAACTATATGAAATATAATGAAATACTATAATATATAAGTCTAAGTATACTAGATTTAATAAAATACTATAGTATATAAGTGTAACTATATGAAATGTAATGAATTACAATAGTACATAAATGTAACTATATGAAATATAATAAAATACTATAGTATATAAGTATAACTATACGAAATTTAATGAAATATTATAGTACATAAGTGTAACTATATGAAATATAATAAAATACTATAATATATAATATAACTATATGAAATATAATGAAATACTATAATATATAAGTATAAATATATGAAATATAATAAAATACTATAGTATATAAAGTTTTTATTCTCGATTTTTGGCTTTTTAGAGGGGAAAACGATATCCGTGTTGGATGAATTTTATATGTACGGACTCGTATTAAAATTTTATACAAAATTATAGCAAGAGTTCATCCGACACATGTCAAGATTCTAGAGTATGAAAACGACACGTCAACAAGCCAGGTGGTCAGCTCCTCTCAATTAGAGCAAGAGTACATGGTCTGTTTTTTGCTTAGTTGTAATTTTTCCTTTTTGTGGGTTCAATATATTAGTGTGTGTCAAACTATATATAATGAATTAATGATCATGAGACATTATATGAAATGATTAATCAACAGCATAAGTTCATGGGTCGGAAAGCAAAGCAAAGCCTGTGCATGAGATTTGAACTGGGACACACACACATGCTGAGAATGGTATCATGTATTTATATATATAAATATTGTATATTTATATGGTTTTTAAAAGTTATAGAATATTATGTATATGTGGGTCTTCCTTTGTTGCTAGTTAGGTGGGTGTGTGTTGGAGTTTTGCATTGAAATATTCCATGCATTGGAACAAAATCTGCATGGCGGTCCAATAAATTAAAGTATATAATATTCCTCATGGTTTCTATATATTAAATGTGTTCTTGAAAATTGATGTCTATATGAATAATAGTGAACATAATAAAGTCACTTCTATAACTTGAAAAGTTCATTAGGAACTTTTTTTTAATCATATAGGTTAAGACAAAATTTTCTACTTGAAGTAAGTCAGGGATTTTTTTTGGGTCTAGAAAAAATAAGATAAGCTCAATTAGATAATAAATAATATCAAGATGAGCTTAATTAAATAATAAACAATAACAAGATGGGCTCAATTAGAATTGTGATTTACCTTTTTATCCACGGAGCTCGTAAAATCTACATCCTTAAAATAATACTATCTAACAAATTATATGTTGTTCACTTTTACAATTTTTCTTTAATATTTGTAGGGTTCATACATTTCTATCAATTTCTATCAACGTAATGGTAAGTATATAAATAGAGTTACGTACTCTAATAGATTCAAATTGGTTAAACTAAACCAAAATGTCAAATACTATATATAAAACAAATATCTGTTGTCATCTGACTCATGCCTTACTAGCTTAGTTAATTAGTTGGTAAATGATGATATTCCGTAACCTTGAAATCATAGCTTTAATTTGAATTCGTTTTCTCCCATATTGACACTCTAATCATATATATATATATATAGATATATGTTCTAGTAAAATAACCTCTTATAGTGAAACGAGTGGATAAATATAAAACGTTAGATGAGATTATGATGAATGACTGAGATTTAATTTAGAGGGGCACAAATATGGGGAGTGGAACCACACACATTCAATTCCTTCCTATTACGATTTTTATGAGATTCTTTTTACCAACTTTCCAAATTCACACCAGATCTTGAAATCAGATCTACGTACTCTCTCTCCTCACCAATGCTTTCTTCATCAACCATTAAAACTTCCTTCAAACGCCATTGAAGTCGTGCGTGAAGCCCCACCGTCTTCACCGAATTCGATTTTTGCCGTCGTGGTCTCCATAGTCTCTTCGCTCGCCCAACTCTCCGTCGCCGACTGTCGAACGCCGCCGTCAACGCCTTCTTCCGTTCACTCTAAAGGTAACCCTAAAACTGCTAAAATTTGAATATACTTCCGTTCACTCTAAAGCCCCACCGTCTTCGCAATTCCTATATTTTGCCGTGATTTCTTTTGCTCTGCGTTTATGGTTGTTGTTGATGGATAATATGGGGAACGAAAAGAAAGGGGTTCGAGAAATCATGGCTCCCGTGGCGTTTGGGGGCACAACAGATCATCGGCAAACAGGCGAATTCCTCTCAGTATGTTCAGATTTCTCTTTGAGATCTTTGAAATCCCTTTCTTAAGGGGGTTTGTTTTACTCGTCTCCAACAATTATGTCGCCTCTTTGCATAATTCGAGGGTTTGTACTTTGTGATGATGTTCCACCGTGATCAGGCTGATCTTGTCTTATTATTTTTGTATTTTACGGTCTCTAAAATTTGCATGTTCATTGTCTATTTTAGCTATATGTTAACCTTGTTTGGTTGTTCATGTGCTATTTTAATCTACTCCGTATTGTTTTCATCCAAGCATTTAAATTAAAGGGTCAATTACCGGAAACCACCCGTCCAATAGGGCACATTGCCTGAAACCACCCGGATAACGACTATTTACCGTAAACCACCCGTATATCCATCTCCGTTACACTGTTACCACCCAACTCGTCATTCCGTTTAAAATTCCGTTAAGTAATTACAGATTTAAGCCGAACTTTTTATTTTCATTCAATTTCTCCACAACTTCAAAACTTGGGTAAAAATTGTAATTAAGCTAAAATAATATTACAAAATTAATATTAATTTGGGCAACTTTTGTAATTTTTGCAAAGTAAAAAATGGCATTTCTGCCACAAGCCCATAATGTTGGGCCATTTTGTAATATTATTTTAGCTTAATTATTTTAGCTTAAATATTATAATTCTTATAAATTATATGTGCTAAAATTGTAATTTATTAATTTTGGGGAGGGCAGATTTGCCACAAATTAGAAACTAGAGGGCCACACTCGTAATTTCCGAAGAAGTCTTTCTTCTTCCTCCGCGCGGACAAGCAGAAAGCTCCATTTTTTAGCTTTAATGGCGGATTTGGGCATGGATTCGAGCCCGAAAAATTTCTTTAACCCATGTCCATTTAAGAATAGAAGATTACGCATCTAATGGTGGGATTTGATCGAATTAAAAGACCGAAATATTCTTCAATTTGATCCGTAATCATCCGAACGTCATTTAGGGTTCTTGAGCTTTTGGGATTAAATTGGATACCAAAAACTCATTGAAAGGTGCCCTATTTATAGGGGTTGGAAAGGTCTCGGGGAGAGCTTCGAAATCGTATAAAGTTTGACCTAAAACGATATCGAATTGGCCCCGATATCGCCCAATTTCCATAAAGCTAAAAACCGAAATTCTCTTTCCATAAATACTCAAATTCGATCTCGTCTTTGATTATTTCCATCCGAAATCACTTGGGTTGGACGAGTTTAATCCCCTACTAAAAATCCCATGGGATAATTAAACCAAACGAGCCCATATGGAGGTTCGACTCGGCGAAAAACCGCCATTGGAGAGCTTTCCAAGCTCGGCTGGGCTGAAGCTTGGGGGTGATGAACAGTACCCAATCGGGGTCCCCCGATTTTAGCTTAATTGCATTTTTTACCCAAGTTTTGAAGTTGTGGAGAAATTGAATGAAAATAAAAAGTTCGGCTTAAATCTGTAATTACTTAACGGAATTTTAAACGGAATGACGAGTTGGGTGGTAACAGTGTAACGGAGATGGATATACGGGTGGTTTATGGTAAATAGTCGTTATCCGGGTGGTTTCAGGCAATGTGCCCTATTGGACGGGTGGTTTCCGATAATTGACCCTAAATTAAATAAACTTACAATTGTCTCTTTTGGGTGTACTAGGGTTTGCGGGCGACGAGAAGCTTGCCGGCGCCCTCCCCAATAGGCGGCCTCTCCAGTCGATTTTGCTCATGTAATCACCATTGTTGTAGATTGTCACCGACCTCCATTCATCGCTGTTTGATTTTATCGTCTTCGTGCCATAGTTCTATGTATGATATTCAAACAAACTTGTATGATATGCATTCTGTGATTATGGATTATGTTTCTGGCCGTGAATGTGATATTCAGTTGTATGGAAGGGATATGCATTTTCCATACAGTGATATGCAGAATATACTTGTATGATATGCAATTTGTAATTATAGATTATTTTCTTGGCCGTGAATATGATATTCATTTGTGTGGACAAAATATGCATTTTTCATACATTGATATGCAGAATATACTTGTATGATATGCAATTTTTTATGATAGATTATTTCATTGGTTGTGATTGTGATATTCATTTGTATGGATGAGTTATGCATTTTCTATACATTGATATGCAGAATAAGCCACGGGCGCAAAAAGGGAGCCGCGGGCGCGGCCAAGGAAGATCTCGCTGAGTGATATTCTCGTCAGAAGCTGAGAAGAACAAACTGCGGGCGCGGAAAGGAAGCCGCGGGCGCGGCCAAGGAAGATCTCGCTGAGTCTGGCCATGCAATTATGTGGATGGGATATGCATTTATTGTACAGTGATATGCAGAATATACTTGTATGATATGCAATTTGTAATTATGGATTATTTCCTTGGCCGTAAATATGATATTCATTTGTGTGGATGGGATATGCATTTTTTGTACAGTGATATGCAGAATATACTTGTATGTTTTAAATTGGAATATCAATTATCACAATGTGCATATCTGTTCAATGTTTTTGAATATCAGTATATATACGATTGACCATGATCACGAATAACAGTTATTCAATAATACTTGAACGATATTCAGATAATGTGCTTTGATATTAACACATTGTATTTCAATTCAGTCGATGCATTATATACGATGGAACTTGAATAAGATTAACATATATGCAAATTATATATAACAATATTCATCTTTTTCGTGTCGATATGCAAATTTTTCGTGTCGATATGCAGAACGGTTTAGAAATTTCTGGACCGAAGCTCTGCGTGGAAGATGGTGGTGAATAACTGCCTATTTTGGAGGATCTACGTTTTCTCTCTCCAATCTCCTTCTAACTGCCTATTTTAGAGGTTTTTAATTTTTAGAAATTTAGAAAATCAGTATGGATATTCTATCCCATGAAAATCGCCCCATACACCCTTATTATACTCTTTAAATCCAACCATCCAATACTCTCAATCCGACGCTCTATAATTGTACACTCGTTTTACCATAAAAGTCATTTTACCTGAGCGTACCTCTATATATATATATATATTAATATTCTATGTAATTAAGTTGCATGCCGTTCTCAAAACGAATTAATGTAAACCTTCTCAAAATGATCACTATGATTTGGGATGTAACGTTTTAACTATGCCACTAGATAAGTTGATGAATGATTACATGTAACTGGATTAGCCCTACTAGTACAAAATTCTCCTACTCAACCCACTTGAACATGTCTCCCTAAAAAGTTTTTCAATTCTGGTAATAAAATCATGAATGACTATGTAAATAATCGCGACAATATATTGAGTAAATTAAATGTAGTTTTCTAAATTGATTGGCGATGTAATTAAGGAGAGGATAGAGGTGAATCCGTGACTTCAATTCTTATAGTACATCATATAAGTAAAGATACCATTCTTATCAACCGATATGACACGTAGAAGGAAGCTTATGCAACCACAATTAACACCAGTTCACATCAAGCCATAGTTTGATTACAACAATAAAAGTTGCAATTATTAATTTCGATACTCGTTCAGCCACCCCGATTGAATAATATAAATATATATAGAGTGCGGTTTCTGTACGAATATCTTCTGTTGTAGAAGGTTGTTTGTTGATTAATCTTCGGTTGTCTTGGATATCAATTGAATCGTGTTTTGAACACTTTCCAAAATCAATATTTCGACCCTATACTTGTTGCCTCGGGTTACACGAAATCTGATCCGGGATAAGACAATCGAGATTTATCTCTGTAAAATTTCCTGAGGGATATAAAATACATTCGACGTATTTTAGGGGCTTAGAATATTTGTTCGGGTATAAATATATATAATCCGGGGTTTAAACGCACGTCAAACCTTTTCCCGGGCAAACAGACGCGGAAAAGGCAATTCCGCGACCGCGGAAAAATGGCTCTCAGAAGAGTTGGGCACAGGAATATTCCGCGACCGCGGAAATGGTTCCACGACCGCGGAAAACTCCAACACGCCAACGTCGCGTCGTCTGTAGAGTCTCGTCGTCCGTGCCGCCGTTGATCGTCTGACTCGCTGTTGATCTGGGCAGGGAGGGCTCCTCCTTTGGGCTATAAAAGGAGGTCGATTTGGGAGGTTTAGGGGCACCCAAATCTGAGATCCCTCTCACTCTCTCTCTCGTTTCCATAGTCGCCGGAGTTTCGAGCTCTCGCCAGAAATCTTCAAAGTGTCGCCGGAGGCCTCGCCGGGAGTAGTAGCAGCCTTGGAGTGGTGCATTGGAGGCGCAAGGAAGGCTGGAGTCGAATCCCTCGCGAGCCCTCTCGCATCGTCGCCGGTGAGTTTTCTCCCTTCGGAGTCGCCGGAGTTCATGGCCGCGACCGCGGACATGAACTGCCGCGACCGCGGCAGTGACAAGGTCGGCTGCGTCCGCGGCCACTGTCATGACACTCGCGGTGGCCTTGTCCTCGACGGCCGCGACCGCGGAATCCCAGCCGCGACCGCGGATTGCTCTGGCAATCGCTATCGTGGCCTTGGGCATGCCGGTCTCGGTCGTGACCTTCGTTCTTTCGATTTCGTTCGTTCCTTCTTAGATTCGTATCATTTTATTGTCGAATCTAACCTAGGGTTTCGTTATGGGTCGTCATCGTAGGAATCTGTAATCCGTCTTCCGTTCCCGTTCCGGACCCAAAAACCCGTCGTCGCTCTATCGTTCGTCTAGATTAAAGGCAAGTGGCGGTTCGCTATTGCTTATCATTCCATGTTTCCATTAATTATCAATTGTTTAATTGTTAATTAAATTGGGATAAACTATTGTTTTCGTTTGGGAACAGATTTTATAAATGATATGATTAGAAAATGATATTATAATAGGTTGTATATACTGCTAGAAACAACGCTATTATATATATATATATATTATTGCCATGATGGTATTGATGTGGACTATTGTGTGATTTTAACT
Organism: Rheum nobile; assembly: GCA_027886185.1. Taxonomy (NCBI): domain Eukaryota; kingdom Viridiplantae; phylum Streptophyta; class Magnoliopsida; order Caryophyllales; family Polygonaceae; genus Rheum; species Rheum nobile. The sequence goes on along the minus strand of WOAB01000669.1, from coordinate 153,038 downwards.
GTTTAGTTAGAACGAGTATTCGTAGGAACGCTATGTGTCTTGCGAGGTCTAGTCGTTTCTTTATAACTGGTATTAGGAGGATTTTTCCCTAGTACTTTCTTTGGTCATGACTGTACCCTTACTCAGGGTAGGTGTACAACAGCTGGTGCTGCCATTCGGGATTTATTCCCTTCGATATCTCTCGCGATGAGATGATATATCTTAAAAGTTTGTAACGTAAATGTACGCTTTGTCACTAAAACAAGATAAGTGCCGTTATGCACATAATTAATGAACCTTGGGCGAGAAGTACAAATTGGAACCTCGTCTGGACTTCGATTAGAGTAAGTCGTCCTTCCAAATCTGAATTCGCATTACGCGGTGAGGTTTGTCGTGTATCCAAATGGTCAAGTCTTTTTAAACGCTTGTGTGAAATTATAATGTTCCCGAACACTTGTCATACTTTCCGATAAGACTCAATATTTTGGAGTCTTCTCTTCATACGTTTCCGATAAGACTCGATCTTTAGGAGTCTTTTCTTGATCATTCTGTTTTGTATCCTTCCGTAGAAGTATTGAGGTTTACTATCGTCATCGGCTTTCATTCGAGAAGCGATGGGTCTAACCTAATACGACTACCTTAGAACCTTTCTGTTTTACCCTTGCATAGTCTTTCATTAGACTAACCAACCGGTTATTTTACCTTGCATGGTTGGCTGGTGTCATCCGTCTCATACGGCACATCAGGTAAACTTCCGTTCCGTGAAGGCAAGAATCTGACGATGAAGGCAAATGAAGTTTTAAGAGTTTTTATCCAGGTTGAAGATCCTAGGCGGGTGATCGCTTCGATCAAGACCCTTATGTTATTTATTTAAAAGATTTCTGATGTATTAAACATATTCTGTATTTCTGTTGTATTTGGGATTTACGGATGTAATTCCGAGACTTTGGTTTAAATAAAGATTATGATATCCCGTATTATCAGTATGTTTTATGTTTTGAATGAATGGTTAAGCCTTGGGTGGCTTCGGATGTGAAATCTGAGGTCACTGGCGGTAATACTTTCAAGGAAATATTTGGGGGTGTTACAGTAATCCTTGATTCACTATACATACATCAAACACAAACTCATGCATAAATGAAAATGTCCTTAGGATTGAATTTTCACATTAGTGTAGTACACATTCCAAATAATCGAGAATCAGGGTGTCCAAAGGATTGAACCCTAGGTAATAAGCAGGTGGCTTGGACCAACATTAGGCTGGGGTAATAATTGGTCAAGAGTGATGTGAGCATACTGTGAGCCCATCTATTGAAAAATGAAATGAGTGGCTTGGTGAAAACCCAAAAGGGCGCCTTGGCAAAATGAGCGAAAAAGAAGAAGAGTGATTTTAGGATTTCTCATTATTCTTGGCGAGGCGTCATAAGAAGATGAGATATAAGGAGGTTTCGGGTAGGTCACTCTGGAGAGATAAGAAGATAGATGGGAGGCTAGGATTAGTATTGTCACTCTATGGTGTTGTGTTGTATTGTGTTGTTGTGTTGTGCGTATTGTTTTGGAGCTGATTGTTGAGATGTTGTAATTGCTGGTGTCATATTTTCTTGTACTTCCTGAGACCCTGGTGTTTGATTGAGGGAGTAGGTTTATCATTAGCTTACTCGGGACGAGTAAAGGTCTAAGTATGGGGGAATTTGATAGGTGTCATTTCATACACCTTAACTAGCAAGTATTATCATTACTTAGAGGAGTTTATGACTAGATTTAGGGTTAAGTCTGTAATTCAGAAGATGTGGAGAGAATTGAAGATATCAAGGGATTTACAGCTTATTTGAAGAAGATGAAGATGGATGAAGATCTGCTGAAGATTAATTGGAGAAGACTACCAACACTTGGTAGTAATGAAGAGCATAAGATAAGGAGTGAAGAGTTGAAGGAAGGAGAGGGCAGAAGTTGACGCCCCGCGCCAGAAGCCACCGCGACCCGGCGATGGACCTCAGAGAAGAACTGGTCGCGCCAGAGGAAGTCACCGCCCCGCGGTGGACTTGTTAAGCGCCTCGCGGCCAGCGAAGACATTATTTCCTAATTTGCATTTCCGGATTTCCTATTTTTATTTTCTTATTTCCTTTAGTATTATTTCTAGGTTTAGCTTATTTTCCCTAGCCTATTTAAGACCTTTTCCAGGTCTTGAGTAAGGAGACACTTTTATCATCGTAGTTTTTCTCAATTAGGGTTTCATTTGTATCTCAATGGAGCACTAATTTCCCCTTGTTCTACTAGACGTTTGAAGCAATACAGTTGATTCGTTTGTGAGATTTCTATTCCTTGTTCTTATTCTTATATGTGTTGGTTTAATTCTCTTGGTTATATTGAGTATTGATTTATTGTTATTCTTCATAGCCTGGCCAACTAGGTTGAGTAATATTTATCAATTGCTAGGATTGCATATAGTGGAATACGAGTGCATATCTAGTAGCATACATGATTAAACATATAGTGGAATACGAGTGTTTAATTGTGAGTGAGAATTATTTGCATGTTGAGTAGTAAGGTTTTCTTTTATTAGTGGTAAGGTTTTCTTCCATTGATACTGTAGTAAGTACTATCAACAACTTTCTGAATTGGTAGTTAATAACGATCAGGGTGGGAACAACCATAAGAATAGTAAAAGAACTTGGATTTGTAAGATTTCAGTGATCGACTTATATCTCTGTATTGTGGATCTCATTCTAGTGGAACTACTTTCCCCAATCATATTCTCAAATCAACCACAACTGTTTACTTTACTGTGTTTGATAATCAAAACCCCCCTTGTTACTTTGCATGCTTATAAACACATAGATTGATTACCTCCTCCCTGTAGGTTCGACCCTTGCTTGCTTGCTATACATCTGTTTAGTAGGTTTGTTAGGACTTTTACTTTGATTAGGCTATTCAACGATATTTGCATTGCATATTTTAGCCACGTCAACCTTCACAAAATTATACCCTCCCAAACGAGTCTTCTCTTCCACTCCTTCCTTCTGAAACACTTCCAACAAATCTTCGACAACACAGATCCTTCCAAACCTTCGACAACGAACAAAGACCTTCGAAGAACATGGCCAAAGGAAAAGGAAAATCATCCAAAGGTTAGCGTGTTCGGCTCGATCATCCTAATTTTCAGGTTTAGGGTTTTTTTCGCTCGGATTTGTCATTAGGTTGGAGTTTTGTGCATCTGTGTCGTCTTTTGTGCATCATGTCTAGCGTTTTGTGCTCGAATTTCTCATTTAGGTTAGGGTTTTGTGCTCGATTATATGCTTTTGTGCATCTGTATAGCGTTTTGTGCTCGGATTTGTCATTTAGGTTAGGGTTTTGTGCTCGATTGTAGCCTTTTGTGCATCTGTATAGCGTTTTGTGCTTGGATAAGTTGCTTTCATAGAACACGTTATTGTAATCTGATCCAGTTGTCTGTGACCAAATAACAATTTGGATGAAGAAGAATAAAAAGAATGGTTGTTGCCTCGGACGAACATAAAGAAACTAGCAAGTACCAGTGTGTATGTGTTTGGTTAATCATTCAATTGACATGTGAAACGATACACCAATGAGTGCGGTTCCTGAACATTACTGATCTAAGGGGTTCCTGAACATTACTGAAACTATACACCAATGAGTGCGGTTCCTGAACATTACTGATCTAAGGGGTAAAAATATAGGTTTATGTGCATGAATAAGAGCTTTTTATGCATGAATAAGAGCATTATGTGCTTGAATAATAGCATATTTGAAGGTACAAGCTATGCCATTGATTGGTAAGTTTTTCGTGCATGATTGGTAAGTTTTTTTTCAATATGACCTCTTCTTTTCGATATGAACTTGCTATGCTGTTTTTCTTACAGTCACAAGTATTTTACATTTTTATTTAGCTTGGAATGACTGATAAATTCTGTATTCTTGCCACTAACATGAAGATCTTGTTTTTATTTGATATGTAACTCTGTATAGTCTTAGCATGTCTTATCTATTTCAAATGAAGTTTTTGCCTTGCCTTGTTTTAGTGTAGCTTGAGTATTGGAGAGTTATTTGCATTTTTATAAAATATGCTCTTCAAAAGTGGTTACTGACCTTTTTTAACTTTTCACTTGCTCTTGCACGCTTACTGTTAGCTGTATATCAATATCATCAGTAGATTTTAGGAGGATTTTGCTTGAGAATTATCTCACATTGTCACGGAAGGGGTCTAGGATAAGTTCTGGATGATGTTTCAGTGAGATCATATTAAAAGCTATGATCAAATATATGTGCTATTGTGCTCTTTGCCTGTTAGTTAATTTGATTCATCATTAAAGCATTATGCAAGTACAAGGTACTTGTACATGATTCAACTTGTGTAGCTCCATGTTGTATACTTATTTTGGGTATAGTTTTTATTTTGATGTTCAAATTATAGCTTTATATGCATGAATAAGAGCTTTGTGTGTATGAATTATGTAAATTAGTGCATGAACAAGAGATTATGTGCATGAATTGTTCTACTGCCATTTTGAAAATTTGTAAACAAATTAGAAAATATAGCTTTATGTGCATGAATAAGAGATTTTTGTGCATGAATAAGAGCATTCCGTGCTTGAATAATAGCATGTTTGAAGGTACAAACTATCCCCGTCTTCTCTTGTTATCTTGTTTTTCATTTTGGTTTCTGGCCTTCTTTGTTTTCTTGATGTCTAGTCACCAGTTGTTGTGCTCCCTTATTGTTGTCTTTGGTTCACTTGTGTTGAGTTAGTTGTTGCTGTTAGCTCTTTGTCTTGCTGGCCTTTTCTATTTATTTTACTTGCTGCTTTTTTTTTGTTTTCTGTTGTTGTTTGACCTAGTTGATTTCCCCCTCCCCCCCCCCCCCCCTTTTTTTTTACAGATTTGTGCCTTTTCTTGTTGTCCTTGTGTGCTAAACCCCTTCCCTATTTTATTTTTCTCAATTGGATGTTCATAGATTTGTTTACTAAGTGTAAATATTTTCTAGGTTTGTTTTACTCTTTTTTGGTTGTTATCTATTTTCTTTTCTTTTTTAATTTCTTGTTTGAAGTTGAGTAGCTGATCGTGCCCCACTTGTCCTTGTGTGCTGCGAGTTTCTAATTCCTGGGGTTGTTGTGGTGAGCCAGTTGTGCTTATTTGCTTTCTTCTTTAACTGTGTGATTTCTTTCTATTTATTTTCTCTCCTTCTTTGTTGTTGCTAATGTATGATCCTCATTGTGTAATCTCTTATCTCTACTATATGTTTCAGGGTTTCTTTTTTACTGTTTTATTGATTTTCCTTTGGTTTTGGCTGTTTTGTTTTTTTGCTCGATCTCCTTTATGATGTTGACTAGTTGATTGGGTTTTCTCTACGACTGCTGATTCTTTTAAATCTGATGTGTAGACTCCTTATGTGTGTCTGTTATGGTTTTATTTTTCATAGTTTTCATTTTTATTTCTTATTTTTTGTTGTTTCTTTATTTTGGTGTTTGTGCCCTCTTTTATTCTTGTGATTTCTCCTTTTTTGTTTCATAATGCACACTTCTCATTTTCCTTTTTGTTATTTTTTTCTCTGGTTGTGAGTTGCTTGTTGGTGTTAACTTTTTGTCTTGCTCGCGTTTCTGTGCATGAATAAGAGCTTTGTGTGCATGAATTATGTAAATTAGTGTATGAACAACAAGAAATCTTAGTATATTTTAAGTCCTTGAATTTAGGAGCTTAGTTTTTACTGGTAAGTTTTTTTTTTCCCTTTTGTTTGTCTATCCCTTCTTGGGACCATGGGCTAATTATTTCCATAATTCAAACCAAATGGGCCCTAATTCACAATGTTTCAAACAGTGCAGGAAACCAACGAGTTCATAAAGGAGCTTATTCTATTTCAAAGGCATGCAGGACATGAGATGCCCCATATGCGTATCAAAAGATGACACGAAGACGCCAACACAAGGCCGACTAGTTACTTGTATTTGCAAATTGCAATGGTTTTACAACTAAAATTCCCCACAACTAACAGTAGCTCATCGAGAAATATTGCCAACACAAGCACAACCAATACATAGCTTTGGTAGACTGAGAAAGAAGCTGAACAGTTTGGAGATGGTGCTTCATCACAGGGGTGTCAGGCCAACAACACCTGCATCAAAACAAAGCTTTGTTAGCCATATTTTCAAAAAAAATTTGAAGTCATGACACTTTTCAAGCTTTATTTTTAGGGGTTTTTGTAACAAACCACCCGTTATATGTCACTATTTGCATGAAACCACCCGTTATATCGATATTTATTTTAAACCACCCAATTATCTATCTCCGTTAACGCAAAACCACCCAGAGCCATCTGCCGTCCACTTTGCCGTTAAATGTGTAAAATGTCCCTTTTGCCCTCAGTTTTTTTTAAATCTTTTATTTCTTACATCCAAAATTTGGCTAAGCTATGTAAATAATTTTAATTTTAATTATATAAACTAATGGGAATTTTAAATATATATATATATTTTTTTTTAGATTTTAGGGGCAAATTTTACACTTTTGGAAAAATAAGGATGTTTTTGTAATTAGGACCAAAAGAGATCTAAATCATGTTCAGGCCAAGAACACGAAGAGCATCTCGTGAACAACATCTCGTGTGAGGTAATCGACGGTCTTGAACAACATCTCGTGAACGTCCATCGTCCCCTTGGGCGCGAGTCCCAGCGCCGACAGCACCACCGTCTCGTTCACCAACGGATGAGCCCAACCCCTCTCGCCTTCAACCTCGAACCTCGAACTCTTGGCTCACCATTAAAACAGAGGCTCCATTTTAATGGAGATTTCACGCCTGACTTCGACTCGAATCTTCGAATTAAACATCGGGCATTGAAGAGGAAGATTTGGGGAATTCAATTCCTCAATCAATTTGGATTAAATGTGGGCAAGATCCCCGAGATTTGTCCGAGAATCCAAAGCTCCGTCGCGAACATCCAATTGAATTTCTTCGAAATTCGATTACACCGGATTGAATTGGGAGGAGTGGATCACGGGATTGTGTCGAGGGCTGTTAATGTTTCAAAAGCCCTATATATACCCCTTCGATTGACCTCCCAGTTCATCCAATTTCAACCGAGAATCCACGAACCCTATAAAACCTCGACATCGGCTATTCTTAGTGTTTTCCGGCCACCATCGTGCCCACCGCCGAAATTGACGCCACCATTGGAACCATCTTGTCGTCTTCTTCAATAGCCCCATAGTCTCGCACTTGGAGTCACGCCGACGAGCCACCACCGAGCCGAATTGCGTCCGTGTGAATAGTGTCAGCCCAAGGTTGAAGACAATGGCAATTTCATAATATTTGCCACGAGGGCAAAATTGACATTTTATACATTTAAACGGAAAAGTTGACGGTAAATGGATCTGGGTGGCTTTGCGTTAACGGAGATAGATATTTGGGTGGTTTAAAATAAATATCGATATAACGGGTGGTTTCATGCAAAATCGGCCATATAACAGGTGGTTTCCTGTAAAACCCCTTATCATAAACTATTTTAGTAAATGTTCCATAATTTAAGAGAACTTGTTCAAGATTATCTGAAGGCACATTGCACTAAAGAATACGAAAAATAAACAAAGTTTCCTTGGTGAGCAAGTATGTTTTCATAGGTTCTATAATCATTTGTTGTATCACTTCTCCCTTTCTCTGTTCGGAGTGTTTTCACTAGGGGTGTTCATCCGGTCCAGACCGGACCAGATTTTTTGAAAAGGGTGGACCGGAGACCGGACCGGTCCGGTCTAAGATCGGACTTTATTTTAAAATAAAATAAAATAAATTCTTATTTAAAATCTATAAAAAAATATCTAAAAAAATATCTATAAAACATATATACTCCTAACTTATTAAATTAAGAAACATATCTATAAAAAAATACATATAAATCTCCAAAAAAACATATAAATTATAAAAAAAATCCGGTCCACCGGTCCGGACCGGATTAAGGGAAAACCTTGGACCGGAGACCGGACCGGAATTTCACCGGTCCGGTCTTTTCCGGTCCGGGCCGATTTTGAACACCCCTAGTTTTCACTACAACAAATATCCTACTTATATGCTACCTATAAACTACGACTTTTTCCCACATTACTTTATCGTGTTCTTAGTTATACTACCTATATACTAGTCAGCCAATTCTAGAGAGAGGTGCTACAAAGTACGAACTACCTCACAATAGATATATTTGGCTAGACAACTAGAAGAGTCTTGAAAATTAAACTTTGTTCAACAATGGAAATGAAAAAATAAGGTCTAACTGACAAATATAGTCATTCCTTTAGTTGTAGGGCCAATAGAAGTAAAATTTATACGCTAAATCACTCATTCCTTTTACAAGAAGAAACAACTTCCATAAAAATTGGAGATACATTGAAAACAATCATGCCTTAGCAATGTACAGTTATGGTGTCCACTAAAGGATGTGCGATGAAAGGCTTCATACCTTGCTCAAAATCGGCCCAAGTCTATCCATACCTTGCTCAAGTACTGTAGTAAACGTTTGACCGATGAAAGGCTTCATATCTTCTTGACAACGAGGCAAATAATACATTGTTTGCCCTTCTTGCGAGAATTGAATCACATAGCTCTCACTAGTATCCGACTCAACAAATGAAGAAGAATCAATACCACCACACCCCACAACATCCGAAGCATCAACTGAAAATATATAGAATGGATGATAGTGCATGAATAAGATCAATTGGTGCAGAAATAACAAATGTTCAAGGAATGCACAAATATAACAGAGGAAAACGAAGCTCCAACAAAAAATGCGTACACAAAGTGAAAGTGCACAGATAAGGACTAATTTTTATAAGAACATAATACTCCGCAAGATCAACCAGGAAAAGCATTATGCAAGCGACGCAACAAAACAACAAAATTAAAACAACAAATTAATTCAAAATGAAAGTGCACAGATAAGGACTAATTGTTCAAAGCAGACCAAAACCAAAGCAAAACAACAAAAATTCATACCACACAATAAAACAGAAGAAGGTCGACAATGGCGACGCAATCTCAAATTGTTGAATTCACAAATTTCACTGGAATTCGTGAAATAGGGAGGCACAGTAAGTACAACAATTGCAGTGGAACGAAGAGGCAATCTCAAATTGAGTAATTCACGAATTTCACAAATCAAAATAATGACCTAATTCCACCAAATCACATAGAAGAGGGAACGGATTTCATACACAAATCAAAACAGACGAATTAAACAAAATAACAAAATATTATCGTCATCCATCACGCCAGGAGCGAATTCACGAAGCAAGCAAGCGGTCGACAATGGCGGAATGCTGGAGAAGGAAGAGCGAATTCATCCGCTGGAGAAGGAAGGGTAGAAGTGGAACAAAAAATAAAATGTGGCATATATTACAATTATGCCACCGTCTCTTGTAAGTGCAAGAGAGACTTTCAACCATTGGATGAAGTAGATCTAATGGTTATAAATGCTCCCTATTTTATACCCTAAATCAACTCCCTATATGATCCAAACTCTCTCTCTCTCTCTCTCTCTCTCTCTCTCTCTCTCTCTCTCTCTCTCTCTCTCTCTCTCTCTATATATATATATATATATATATATATATATATATATATATATATATATATCGGTTTGTCTAATGTGTGTCAATGGGTACATGTTAAGATATCAAATTTGGAAACTTTTTTTTAAATATTTTCTAAAGTAGAAGGGGTGAACTCCTAGAAAAAAAATAAACTAGTGGCTAAATAAGATTATTACTAAATATGAGATTTTTATTGTGTGCCCATGGGCACACATTAGAAAAATCCTATATATATACTCCCTCCGTTAAGTTTTAATTGACGTTCTAGCAAATTTCAGACAAAATAAGAAACCAATTATTTTCCCAGATTATCCTTATGATTAGTGACTAATTACCTTTTTATTACTGCTCATGAAATCTCACAAAAAAATAAAAGAAAATAAGAAAATAAAAGAAAATTAGTCACTAATCATAAGGGTAATCAAAAAAGTAATTAGTAGATCCTAGAAAATGAGGAGACAATGAATAAAAAATTGAGAATCCAAAAAAAAAATAAAAAAAATTATTAAATATGAGTGTAAATGTGGAAAAAATAAGTGAAAAAGTCTAAAATGACAATTAAAATTTAACAAGGACTTAAGCCTATAACGTCAATTAAAACTTAACAAGGACTTAAGCCTATAACGTCAATTAAAACTTAACGGAGAGAATATTGATTAATATTTTATTTTCTATTCCACACAATGAAGCTATATATTTTTGGGTTCAAGTATAGGGTGATTTGTTCGTAGGGTATGAGTGTTGTTAGATGAATTTGAACATAGACTTTTCAAATAGACCGTTTCCTTTTCATGTAAACGTAGTGAGACCGCACACTCAAGGTTATTAAAATTTCGATCTGGATTTACAATTCTAATCATCTTATAATTTGTGAAAGGCGGAACGATTTCCAATTACAGTAGAATCTTAACAGAGTAAGATCTTAATTGATCGAAATAAAATCGGTAGAATCGTGTATACGATTCTGATCCTACACACGATTCTACCAACGATTTTTACGATCCTACACAATTGACTATAAGATTATTATATTTAAGTATGAAATTATTATAAGTTATACAAAATAAATTTTTTAATTCATATATATATTAATCTTATATGACAACACTAAAAAAGTACAAAATAACCTTTTTATTATCACACAATGATAAAATCAAGATTTATATCTCAATTCTAGTTAAGTTTTTTTTTTCCTAAATATCTTGATAGCATTAATATTTAAACCTAATATTTAATATTATAATTTGGTAACTTGATATAATAAATATAATATATCCGCTAGCTGTCCTCACATACTTTTAGTTATAACGTATAATTTCACAATTCAAGATCCGATTTTAAAATCCGATTTTAAAATCCCGATCCTGATAACCTTGCTTAAAGTAGTCATGAATAACTTTAAATTTGTGTTTAAACAAAGCATATTGCAAAATCTAAACGACACTGTATTAAATAAGGTAATGTCAACATATATAATATCATAAAATATTATTACTCTATTCATTTTAAAATAATTGTCATTTTAATCTTGTGTATAACTTTTAATGAATACGTACATAACTTTTAATGATTTACATATCTTTTTCTTTGTTAAAAAATGGAGGAAATCTTCCTATATGTATTTCATGAGCGGTTTTTCTAACCTGTTAAGATCCCATATGTAGAATTTTTTTATTAAGTGTTAACTTTTTAGGATGTTTTATTTTTTTTTTAAAATGGGTTTATCTTTTTTTTTTTAGGGTTTATATTCCTTAATAGGAATTCTTAACCTATGTCCTAAGGCCATAGTTTAGAAAAACCGTTTCACAAGAATATAGAACATTATATTTCACATGTATCAATAGTAGTAATTTATTTCTTTCATTCATGAACCTCTAATTAAATAAGGGTAATACTAATATAGGACTAAAATGACCAAGATAACTTTGAAAACAACTTTTATAAACAAAAAAATAAGGCTAAAAAACTAATAATTTTCAGAACGGGAAGATTATTACAAAAAAGAGGGATTTGCAGAAAATCACCCGTTAAATAGGCCACTTTGTCTACAATCACCCGTTATACATGTAATTACTTATGACCACCCCTTAAATCCATTCTATTAGCAAAGAGCCACCCATCAGCCCATTCCGTCCATTTCCACCGTTAACCCCTATAAAATTACCCATATGCCCCTCATTTTTTTCCGGTTTGCCCGGTTCTTTTAATTTTCCACTGGTTTGGTTTTTAAAATATTAAAACCGGTTTGGTCCGGTTTAGAGCTGTCAATTTTTAACCCGACTCGCAAACCCGACCCGACCCGAAAAGTATTGGATCAAAAGTGATCCAACCCGTTCGATCCAAAAATTTCTGGGTTGGGTCATTGACCCGTTGGGTCGACCTGTTGGGTCATTACAAATGTGTTTTTATTTTATATATTAAATATTATAATATATTTTGTTATTAAAATATTATATAATAATTGTTTTTGATTTATTATTATTTTTGTTTTATTTAAAATATTATTTTAAAAATTATTTTATAAAATTTTGAAATGGCGCTCTCGACCCGCTAGGTCGACCCGAACCCGTACCTGACCATTCAAAATATTAAAACCGGTTTGGTCCAATTTAGAGCTGTCAATTTTTACCTGACCTGCAAACCCGACTCGCGTTTTCTGGGTCGAGACCCGACCCGAAAAATATTGGGTCAAAAGTGACCCGACCCGTTCGACCCAAAAATTTCTGGGTTGGGTCATTGACTCGTTGGGTCGACCCGTTGGATCATTACAAATGTGTTTTTATTTTTTATATTAAATATTATAATATATTTTGTTATTAAAATATTATATAATAATTTTTGTTATTTATTATTTTTTGTTTTAATTAAAATATTATTTTAATAATTATTTTATAAAATTTTGAAATAGCGCTCTCGACCCGCTGAGTCGACCCGAACCCGTACCTGACCATTCAAAATATTAAAACTGGTTTGGTCCGATTTAGAGCTGTCAATTTTTTACCTGACCTGCAAACCCGACCCGTGTTTTCTGGGTCGAGACCCGACCCGAAAAATATTGGGTCAAAAGTGACCCGACCCGTTCGACCCGAAAATTTCTAGGTTGGGTCATTACAAATGTGTTTTTATTTTATATATTAAATATTATAATATATTTTGTTATTAAAATAATATATAAAAAAAATATTTTTTTTTTGTTTTAATAATTATTTTATAAATTTTTGAAATGACGCTCTCGACCCACTGGGCCGACCCGAACCCGTACCTGACCAGTCAAAATAAAAAAAAATTGGGGAAAAATTAAAATAAAGGACATATTTGTAATTTCGCAAGGGTTAACGGTGGAAATGGATAGAATATGCTGATGTGTGGCTCTTTGCTAACGGAATGTATTTAAGGAGTGATCACAAGTAATTACTTGTATAACGGATGATTGTAGACAAAATAACCTATTTAACGGGTAATTTTCTACAAATCCCTCTAAAAAAAATAGCATTTTTTGCGTTACTTGTTCACGAATTGCTGAGTATTAAGAAGCTTCGTGTTTTTGTTTTTATATACAGTATCTTTTCGTGGGCGAAACATCTTGCATGCATATACGTCACTGTTAGATATTGGGAAATGGGAGGAAAAAACAACAAAAACATATCACCGATTTTTCAGTTTTTGATTTTGATTTTGTTCTTCATGATGAATTCATTTCTCTTTTCCGATTGGTGCTTTGTAATTCCACCCAACTAGCTCTTTTGAATTGTGATTTATTGCATTATTTGCCTAATGTTTGTGTGTGCAAGATACCATATGTCAAAATATGGATGTTACCGTAGTAGCACAATTGCTTATGAAAAACCCAAAATACTCCGTATGGATAACTCAAGAAGTGATAAATACAGAATTTGAGGCTAATTGGGTGTGACCGGGGCTAAAAGTACGAATGAGAGAACAATTTTCAGCAAATCATCCGTCTCTCTTTAACAAAAAAAAAAAAAAATTTGAGCAAATCAAATAACACGATAAAAAACGGAACGATCGAATTCTATTCTTATAATCCGCGTACAAAATTCACTGGGTGCGAGTTAAATTTTGTGTACATCAAGTTGTACCAATTTGTATAGGAAAGAGGTACGAATATACATATAGAAAGAAAAAACGCTCTTCGTACCAGCCGACCCTAACAGGCCTCCCTTCTGGGAGCCGGCCCTAACAGGCCTCCTATCCGACACTAGCCTCACCGGCGACCGCCTCCCGCCACATCGGCACCCGCCTCACCGGCATGCCGCCTCACCGGCATGCCGCCTCTCCTCGCCTTCGTCGGGAAGACGCCGGCCCTAGCAAATGCTCCATCGAGCCGCCATGGCCGACCGCCGCTATCGTCCATCGAATGCTCCTTTGAGCCTCCCTTGCCACCGCTCCGACCGAGCCCCTCTGCAATCCCTCGAACCCACCGCCGTGAAGGCAAGTTTTGGGGTCTAAATCCATATCTGAAACTCCACCGAGCCTCCACCTCCCTGCCCAGATCTGCCCGGTCTGGACCTCCGCGGTGGTGCTGGTTTCAGTTGCCGTTGCCGGTTGTACAGCTCCTGGTGCCTCCGACCCTGTGTCTGGCTTCCACACTGCTCATGAGAGTGAAGCCCCGTTAATGGAGCCCAATGCCGTGAGCGGAGGCGGTGCGATGGCTGGGGGTCGCCGGGATGTTGCTGGCCTCTGGCGACCACATCCGTGCTTGAGGCTCTGACCCCCCTTTTGTTTTGTGTTCAACCCCCTTCTTTTCTCCTTGCTTCTTCCGATACATCCTTTGTTGATAGAGCTTTCCCAGGCGGCGAACCGAGTTGTAGCTCCGGACAAGGTCGAGGTTGACCATCTTTTCGGCGGCGCAGTTTTCTGTGCTTTACTCACCTCGTTATCTAGGTTGTTTTGCTTTATTTTTCATGGTTTGTATTTGTTTTTTTTTTCCTGCTCTTTGTATGCTTTTGCTGTCTTGTCGGTCTCTCCGACATCCGAGTTTCTCAGCCTCTTAAAGTTGCTTCGCTTGTAACTTTGAATTCTTATCTTATCAAAAAAAAAGAAAAAAAAGTTGTACCAATTTGTTTACCAAAGCTTGTTGAAATGTGCACCAAAATATATTAAATTGTGCACTAGTATTTTATTTAAATACATCTATAATGCTTAAAAACATAAAATGCAATGCACAAAAACATGAAATATGGTTCACAATATAACATAATTGTTATGCACAAACACATGGACATGAGATGCACAAAAACACGAAATATGGTGCATAAACAAATGAAAAAATGCAATGCACAAATATAGAAATGTGTGATGCATAATTATTTGTAATATGATGCACAAACACATAAAATGTGGTGCACAATTATTTATGACATGATGCACATCCATTACAGTGCACAATTATCTATAACATGGTGCACAATTATCTCTATGAATATTTATTTGTAACATGGTGCACACTTATTTATAACATGATGCACATCCAAAGCGGTGTACAATTATGTATAACTCTAGTGCATTGATCGATCAACGATGGTCAACGTTGGAGACCGGAGGATCAATGTGAGATACTAATTGTGCACCAATATACTGCACAACTATGCACCAAAATATTTGTGCACTATATTGCACAAAATTGTGCACCTCATTACCTTTGTGCACCGCATTACACAGAATTAGGCACCTCCGTTCACACGAAAGTGTCGTTAGCACGGGAGATAGTTTCTAGTGAATTTAGGATCATGATTTAATCGAGATCTTCTATTGGAAGAATTAGAAAGAAAACTAAGCTTATGTACATGATTACAAAGAGCTAGCTTGAACCTTCTCACGAGTAAAATGAGCATCTATCTTCAAATGATTAGTTATCTCATGGATGCAAGGATTTCCAGCAATCTATTGTGAAATCTTGTTGTCATAAAACAATGTGATAACACTTCAATGGAAAGGTCTCCAAGATGAAAACTGGTAAAAACTAACTCAAGTGGTAGCAGCCACGCTCCTATACTTTGTTTCTTGGTTCTCCAATAAACCAATAAGTGTCCCAATAAGACACAAAACTCTGTGAGAGACTTCCTAGTTGTCAAGCAAGCACCCCGATCTACATCAGAGAAACCCGTCACCTTGAGGTATTGCTGAATTGGGTAGAAAAGTCATTTGTGAACAGAGCCCTTAAGATATCTAAGGACATGTAACACTGCTTGCATATGTGATTGGCGTGGTTGACTAACAATTTGAGATAAATGTTGCACAACATAAGAGACATCAAGATGAGTGAGTGACAAGTAAAGTAACCTCCCCACTAGGCGTTTGTATTCTTCCCCATCCTTCAACAACTATCCTTCAGTGAGATCACGTTTAAGATCGAAGAGGAAAATTAACTTCCTTAACATCAGTCATGTTGCTAATTGTCAATGTATCACTGTTATTCTTTTGCTGACTCAAGTATGTACCTTGTGCATTCCTAAATATTTCCATGCCTAAGAAGTATCTTGCACAACCAAGATCCTCTAATGACTTTTTCAACTGCCTTTTCAGCTTCAGTTGATGTTGCACTCAGAACTGGGATAGGGGAGTCAAGGACATTCTCTCTCCCTTCAGATCTCAAAATAATTCTCATATTTCTTTCGCAATCGAGGAAGTTGTTGTCGTTTAACTTATCCTTCTCAAAGATTGAACGCAGGTTGATAATTGTTGTGTTATCGTTTCTAGACATGATATCTACAATAAAAATAATTTTTAAAATATAAGTTGTGCTTGTCATACAAAAGTTTAAAGAATTTAAGCATGCTTTAAACATAAATAAGCAAATGTAAATTCTATTCAAAAAATGTTGTCCCTTGTGAATAAAATGATTCCAAGATCCTATGTCACATAAAACTTAAGCATACTTTGGCACTTTCCTAAGCCTTATGTGATCAAGCTAAGTAACTTTTACTAATTATAACATTTATAATTCTTGGTTGATAAGCTACACCTTATGTCAAGCCTATCCTCATGCCTCAAAACCCAAACTTTATCTTTTGGCGATTTTGTTGAGTATAACCAAACCGAGACTGTAAACCCCTTATATATATACATACCCGTACTATCCTATGGTCAAAGAAAGACACATTGCTTTGGCAAAAACTATCTTTTAAATCTCAAGGGCCTCATAGGTTATGTTTTGGAAAGGCAAACCCTCACTGTTTTTTTTAAGGGACCTAAGTTTACTATATTGGTCCATTTATTAGTAAACTAAATAGCATAAATAAACAACATGCATACACTTATAAAGCATTTTAAAACAATATAAAATGTATAAAATAAATGTGATCCCAGTATGACGCTTAATCCTATAAGATCTAATCTTCACCGGTCCTTGTTTGTCTCTTGGATCTCCATCTTTGATTTTCCAATCATGCTTACAAACTTTGATTATAATCTAATTTCTTTGAAAATTAAATTACAAAAATACAAATGATACGCATATCATATTTACAAGAAAATAATAACGATACGCAAATTGTATTTTCTATTCAATATTGGGCCATACTAGTCACCACATGTAATAATATCATAATATTAATCCACACACGCAATTATAATATCAAATTTTATTTTTTTTGAATTTTGTAAGCGTTATATTAGATGGAGGAAAAAAGGATGTACAAAGAGCCCAACAGACAAAAAGGGAAAAGTTGGCAACGTGCCAAATACATCAAGGGAAAAACATCATCAAAAAGGACCCAACCATCCAAATCTCCTAACAACCCCATTCTTGCATTTAGCACCCACGACAGCTTTACAGTGGTGCAGGATAAGATGAGCGCACTTCACCGCGGAAGGAGTAGCTCCATTGAAGATCACATCATTTCTTTGCTTCCACATAGTAAACAAAAGTGGTAAGAAGAGTGCTAGCGACCTTAGCAACTAATCTGCTCTAGAGAGAGTCGCAGATCCATTCGGTCCAAGCATGCAGCGAGTTGAAGTTCTGGCCAATTCTGAGCCAAGGAAGAACACTATGCAGGACCTGTTGGGTAAAATGACAATTGATCCAAAGGTGACTACCACTCTCGAGAGAAGAAGCATTGCAGAGAGTGCAATTCACATCATCTAAAGTCAGCCACTTGATGAGCCGTTCTCTAGTTGGAAGGCGGTCAAGGAGGGCGAGCCAAGCAATAATTGAGCATCTGGGACTATGAAACCCATCCCAGATGACGAGTCCCTAAGGGCGACAAGTAGCATGGCTTCGCATAAAGTTATAAGCTTTTTTGGAGGAGAAAGACCCATTAGTATTGGTGAGATCCAGCATAATAAGGTGAGGGTTGCCTCTGGACTTCAACTGGTCACGGATGGTGAGAATGCTTTTCCATGCCTTACTGTCATCACTCTTCGGCGTGACATCCCAAACATCCCCCACTCTGAGCGGATTGTGGAGAGCCCAAGCGACCCAAATATTTGGGCTTTGATTCTGAAGCTCATGAATGGTATGCGCCATGGAGGCCCTATTCCAAGAAAGGAGTTCCTTAAACCCTAGCCCTCCTTCATCGAGAGGTTTGCAGACAGCCTTTCAAGCAACAAGGCTCCTTTTAGAGGACGCTTTGCCGGCCCAAAGATAGGATCTAAAGACGCTTCGGACTTGAACAATAACACATTTAGGGAGGACAAGAATATTACACCAGAAACTGTAAATACTAGAGAGGACGGATCGGATGAGCTCGACTCTTCCAGCATAAGATAAGCACTTAGCAGTCCAGGATTGAATTCTGGAAGTCATACGATCAATGAGTGGCTTGTAGTCACTTCTTTTCAGACGAGAAGCACCAAGTGGAATACCAAGGTATCTCATTGGGAAGGATCCCAGAGAGAACCCAGCCACTCGAATAAGGTTCTATTTCTCCTGATCACTGACGCCCCCCACAAACATCAGAGATTTGGAGTGGTTAATACGCAGCCCAGATAAATCCCCAAAGCTATCAAGAATACCTATGATTAGCTGCACAGACTGAACATCACCTCGGCAAAAAAACATCAGATCGTCCGCAAAACAAAGGTGTGCCAACTTGAGCCTTTCGCACATAGGATGGAAGTTGGAGTTGTGCTCTTCATTAACAGAAGTAATCATGCGAGAAAAGTATTCCATTACTAAGACAAACAAATATGGGGATAGGGGGTCGCCTTGATGAATGCCCCTTCTCCCCTTGAAGTAGCCAGTTAACTCACCGTTAATCCAGATAGAATAAGAGGGGGTGCTCACACAAACCATGATCCATTTGATCATCATATCCGGGAAACAAAAAGACTTCAAGACATGCTCAATAAATGACCAGCTCACGGTGTCAAAGGCCTTAGTGAAATCAATTTTCATCATACAACGGGCATAAGCATTCCTCCTGTTATACTTCTTGAGGAGCTCCTGGCAAACAAGAATATTATGTCTCATAGAGCGGCCCGGGACAAAAGCACTTTGTCTGTCATCAACAATGCTGGGCAAAATTTATTTGATACGATCAACAAGAATTTTGGTAATGGTTTTGTACAACGTATTGCAGCAGGAAATGGGACAGAAATCTCGAATACTTGTCGGACAACTGGTTTTGGGCATAAGGGAGATAACTGCATGGTTAACCTGCTTGAGCAATTTACCAGAATCAAAGAAATTCAAGCACGCGGCTGTGATGTCATTGCCAACAACTGGCCATGCTTTCTTAAAGAAGAGGGATCCGTAGCCATCAGGACCAAGCGACTTGTTGTGGTCAATAGAGAAAAGTGCTTCCTGAACTTCCTTTGGCTCAATCGGTCTACACAATAAATCAGATTGATCCGGGGAAACCAATGTTCCCAGATTAGCATACTGACCATCAAACTCAGCACAGACAGATTCCTCACCCAACAACAGCATGGAGAAGCCCACAATATGGTGAGAAATAGCATTTGCGGAGGAAAGAACATTACCATCATCATCACAAAGCATACTAATGTGATTCACTGACCTGCGAAGCTTGATATGGTTATAGAAAAGACGAGAGCAGTGATCCGCATCTTTGAGCCAAGCAAGCTTTCCTTGTTGTCTGAGCACAGCTGAAAGATTTCCAGAGTGTAAAGCAAGCTCATGAAGTACTGATTTTTCCATACCAAGAAGAGCCACATCCAGCGGGCAAGCGATCATATCCGACTGGATAACCTGCAGGTTACCGTGGAGGGAGAAGATGTGATCAAAGATCTTTTCAATGCTACCACTGATGAACTTTCTAAGCTTAGGCTTCAGCCGCTTGAGCTTAGAAACAATCCGAAACATGGGAGCACCCTCAACATGCTCTTTCCAGGAATCATTGACAGTTGACATAAACTGCTCATGATTGGCCCAAGAGTTGCTGAATCTGAAGGGGGGAGGGCGACAACGTCTGCACTTCCCAGATACAGAATATCTGGACTATGATCAGAAGTGCTCGGAAGATCAAAGAAAGCATGCGAATCTGGGAGACTGCTCAGCCAGGGAGCATTGATAAGGATTCTATCCACTTTGCATCTAATACGAGTGTCATTAGAGTGCTTGTTATCCCAGGTAAACTTGCAGCCACTATGATTTAAATCAAAAAGGCTCGTGGAGTCCAAGCAAAGCATCAACTCATCAGAGACGCGAGGCGTGCTTTGGGAGCCTTCAACAAGCTTTTCATCAGCATTGAGAACCACATTAAAATCACCCAGAATAGCCCAAGGGCTAGAGATCGAAGAGCTCAGCTGAGCCAGATCATCCCAGATCAGGAGTCTAAGAGAAGCATAGTTGAACGCGTAGACAAAGGAGGCGAGAACATCCTTAGCAGACAAAACATCAGTAATACAGCAGTGGACAAGCTGACTGGAATGAGAAAGCACAGAAACATCAGCTCGTCGAGTATCCCAAAAAATCCAGATTCTACTGTAGCAGTCAGCAAAGCTAAAAGAAACCTTATTCCAGAAAGGTAGCATGGCACGGGCAACAACATCTTCATTGCTTTACCGGACCCGAGATTCAAGAAGAGCAATAACACCAATGTTCTTATCCATGACAAGCTTTTTCACAACAGCCTGTTTAGAGGGAAGATTGAGCCCTCTAGTATTCCAACAAGCAATCGTGAGGTCAATCAACATGAGAAACAGTAAGGGATGTGACACTCCTTGAGATGTTACAAGAGGGGGAATGGCTAATCTGAGGAGGAGGAGAAGAGGAAAGAGACCCAAGGGGCAGAGGTTGGGTGGGTTGTGCTTGAGGAAGAGTAGGCGATTTATGTGGAGGGTGATACCGAGGAAGGGTAAAAGGAGCTTTAAACAACCTCTTGATGTTCTTATGAAGGGGAGGCCGCCCACGAGTGCGGCGAGCAGGGGGAAGAAGAGGGTTAGGAAACGAGGAGAGAATAAGGGGAAGGGTAGAAGCAGCAGGGGAGGAGGAAGTCTGCACACTCGGAGCAGCAGCGCCAGAAGGAATCACTGAGGGGTTGGGAGTGCAGGCTAGATTAGGATTCGCAGTCAATGAGACCGGGGTCGATAAAACAATGGCAGCATTGGCAGCATTACTGCTCCCAGCGGAGACAACAACCGGCACGGTCGGAGCGTAAACATGCACTGCAGTAGATGCCCGAGAGCTCACAGGGAGAGCAGTTGGTTGGGAGTTCTCATGTGCTCGCGGTCATTGGTTGCAGTTATGACCAAACGTCTTGCAAATGGAGCAGTGCCAAGGTAACCAATCATAATCGAGCTGTTGATGAACAGTTTCTCCATCAGGTCCATGGAAACGTAATTCTCTTTTCAGATTAGATCTTGTAGACATATCCACCAAAATTCGAGCGAAGGAGACTCGATCTTGCGTTGTTGTGGGAATGTCTTTCTGAATAGGTTTGCCAATAGCAAATCCTATTTTGCACAACATCTCATCAGTCCAAAACCGAACGTCAAGGTTAGGAAGAATAACCCAAACCGGCAGCGAGTCCAGACAGGAAAGGTCGAGCCTCATGCCTTGCTCCCATTTCTTGAGGATTAGCGGTCGCTGTCCATTCATCATCCAAGGCCCATCAGCAAGGATGGAGGTCAGATCCTCTTCAGACTTGAACCGAAAAACAAACAGTCCACTATCGTTAAGGCAAATTTTAGGAGCAACCCCTTTCCAGTGCTTAGCTATATAACTCTCCATGGTCCTGTAAGAACAATTCATCCCCATCGGGGCTCCAACTAAGCACAGATTCCAACGTTCAACCATTTCAACAACATCATCATAAGAGAAGTGAATATCCCCGGATTCGAATCCTTCAATGTAGTGAAGAGCCAGCTGCTGACGAGAAGGCAGGTGTGACCGAGCAATAGCAGAGTATAGCGGGCGCTGTGCAGGAGGAGTAGTGCACCCGCGACTAGCAACAACTGGCCCAGCTCCAAGAATGGAAGTGGTGGGGGCAAGGGTCTCTGCAGAGGGGGGGGGGGGTTCAGGGGAGGGATTAGGGGGGATAGGGGCAGAGGAAGGTAGAGGAGCAGGGGGGAGAGGAAGACAAGCCCACAGAGGGCGCCGACAAAGGAGGAGTCGAAGAATGCAAAGCCGAGACCATATCTGGAAACTCAAACACATCCAAAAGAGTGAGCCCCTTGGCACAGGAAGAGACAACTGGGGGTTCAGGGGCGCCAGGGCAAGCCGAGATGGCTTCCTTGAGCAGCCGGAGATTATTGCTCTGAATGAGCTCCGCCGGAACGGACTCAAACGAGCTACCACTGCAGACGGAGTCCGAGGACAGCCCAAGATGACCACCGGAAGGGGGGTGAGGGAGGAGACCTTCATAGATTTCTTGTTGCTGCGCTTGGGTTTGGGCTTGGATTTGCCCATCTCCGGCCGACTGAGTCAAGCGAGAGGCTTGAAACAGGGCCGAAGGTTCAGTTGAAGCCAAAAAGTACAATAGCACAAAGATTCAGTTGAAGCCAAAAATAGCACTGTTGGTAAGCCATGCATGTACCCAATGCTAAGGCATACGAAGTAGCAATTTGTACGCGTGAAGTTAACTCAGAAGCTGCTCAAAGAAGAAGAAATAGCATCTTGTGCTTATCAGGACTAGCACCACAAAGTCCTGTCACACACTTACAGTAGCAATTTGGTCATTTCTGCCACACACTTCACAATGTTTTTGGTTTTCTTAATGCGAAACCACTTGACAAGGCATACAACCAGCAACAACTTCACAAAATTCAGCCAATGGCACCAAGCTCAATAGCTAGTGCAGACGTTCAGGAGCCACCAAACACAGAAAATGCAGCCACTGGAAGATGCAGCAAATCATGAGCAAGGGTACAAACTTGCATATTCCTCAACTGAACTGGAAGTTGCAGTAGCATGGAAGTTGTCAGGACTCCTCACTGAACTTTGGGGATAAAATTTCACGATTTGATTCAATTTTGGATTTGTTCAAATCGGCCCCTTGGACGACACAATGACTTTGGGGATAAAATTTCACGATTTTAGTCGACATTCAATCCAATTGATTGTGGTATGTCATGTCCCAAAAGAGGATTGACAAGAATTAGAGGGAAAGGGAAAGAATTGAGAAAAGAAGGAGAAGAATTAAAGAGAGAAGGAGGAGAAGGGGAATAGAAGAGCTACTACGCATGGGAGAAAAGAGAATTAGGATTGAGGAAGTAGAGAAATATATGACTTGATTATTATTTCCTTGATTCCCACCTTACAACTAGAATAAGACTATTTATACTAATAGCCTATTATACACATATATGACATTACTCACCCCTTATAAAAGTTTTGTCATCAAAGCTTACTACAAAAATAGATAATGCCATAAGCTAAATCTATAAATGACAAGCTTAAGCACCCACAAGTACAATATCACAAAGATTCAGTTGAAGCAAAAAATAGCACTGTTGGTAAGCCATGCATGTACCCAATGCTAAGGCATACGAAATAGCAATTTGTACGCGTGAAGTTAACTCAAGAGTTGCTCAAAGAAGAAGAAATAGCATCTTGTGCTTATCAGGACTAGCACCACAAAGTCCTGCCACACACTTACAGTAGCAATTTGGTCGTTTCTGCCACACACTTCACAATGTTTTTGGTTTTCTTAATGCAAAACCACTTGACAAGGCATACAACCAGCAACAACTTCACAAAATTCAGCCAATGGCACCAAGCTCAGTAGCTAGTGTAGACGTACAGGAGCCACCAAACACAGAAAATGCAGCCACTGGAAGATGCAGCAAATCATGAGCAAGGGTTCAAACTTGCATATTCCTCAACTGAACTGGAAGTTGCAGTAGCATGGAAGTTGTCAAGACTCCTCATTGAAATTTGGGGATAAAATTTCACGATTTGATTCAATTTTGGATTTGTTCAAATCGGCCCCTTGGACGACACAATGGCTTTGGGGATAAAATTTCACGATTTTAGTCGACATTCAATCCAATTGATTGGGGTATATCATGTCCCAAAAGGGGATTGACAAGAATTAGAGGGAAATGGAAAGAATTGAGGAAAGAAGGAGAAGAATTACAGAGAGAAGGAGGAGAAGGGGAATAGAAGAGCTACGCAGGGGAGAAAAGAGAATTAGGATTGAGGAAGTAGAGAAATATATGACTTGATTATTATTTCCTTGATTCCCACCTTACAACTAGAATAAGACTATTTATACTAATAGCCTATTATACACATATATGACATTACCCACCCCTTATAAAAGCTTTGTCATCAAAGCTTACTACAAAAAATGATAATGCCATAAGCTAAATCTACAAATGACAAGCTTAAGCACCCACAAGTACAATAGCACAAAGATTCAGTTGAAGCCAAAAATAGCATTGTTGGTAAGCCATGCATGTACCCAATGCTAAGGCATACAAGTAGCAATTTGTATGCGTGAAGTTAACTCAGGAGATGCTCAAAGAAGAAGAAATAGCATCTTGTGCTTATCAGGACTAGCACCACAAAGTCCTGCCACACACTTACAGTAGCAATTTGGTCGTTTCTGCCACACACTTCACAATGTTTTTGGTTTTCTTAATGCGAAACCACTTGACAAGGCATACAACCAGCAGCAACTTCACAAAATTCAGCCAATGGCACCAAGCTCAGTAGCTAGTGCAGACGTTCAGGAGCCACCAAACACAGAAATTGCAGCCACTGGAAGATGCAACAAATCATGAGCAAGGGTACAAACTTGCATATTCCTCAACTGAACTGGAAGTTGCAGTGGCATGGAAGTTGTCAGGATTCCTCACTGAACTGAACTCAACTCGGACAACAGGTAGGGCCACAATCATGAGCAACAGCAGAACAACACCACAATAACCAATTTTGCAGCAACATCACCGCAAGTTTCAGTACAACAACACAACAAATTGCAGTACAACAGCACGACAAGTTTTAGTACAAAACCAGTCACATGGAGCTTCTTGACGATGCTTCCACAAATCCAACAGTACACACACAAATAAGAACATCAGTAAGGATACCGCCTGGATCGCAAACCCACGTTCATCGTCAATGGTAGCCGCGATAAAACTCGACCTTAATACCGATCCATTGACAATCAAAGCAACAACACCCCCGGGTCAAAAACAAAAAATCTGTTGAATTCCATATGACATGAGAACCCATTGTTTTTTCCTGGATCAAACACAAAAGAAACAATGGAGTCGATCGACCCACGGACGTTTCCAAGTGTGCTCAACAATCGAACAGATTCGACAACCACAACCACTTCCTTTTCTAACATTTCCTCAAACACTTCTTGGACAGGTATTAAGGGTTGATGCATCACCATAAACTCAAAAGTTGCTGGACCCCCATGATCAAAATTAAGAGGTGGATGCACTTTCAAATTCCCAATGCCACGGCTATCTGTATGAGCTGAGAAAGACTCACAAGAAACACTACTTATCTGGCTATCAAATCCACTGCATTTCAATTCTCCCAATTCATCTGGAACATCGCATACCACAAAAGTTTGAATTAGGGAACATGGAAATACCATGTCAGAGTCACCATTCATTTCTTGGTCTTTACAAGCTCCAATGTTGTTCTGGCGTTGAATTTCAGTGTTTAGTGAAGCACAACATTTGGTGATATCCAAACTACAAACTTCTTGCTGTTCGTTTGTCCCGTCTCTCATTGGCATTTCATCGAGTAGGTTATATTCATCCAAAAATGAATTGGTTTTGACATGGTCAATCTTGCTTGTGACAACATCTTGGGTTGAATCTGCAACTGGAGCTACTATCTTACTCAATGGATGGTTGGTTGGGACCTCAAGATACAACTCTAATTCACAACAACCATCCTAGATGCACCTTCCATCATAGTACTCGACCGCTTTGCAGGCTGATTCCCGATCTCGAAAACAAACTCTTGAATGAAACTGAGCATCATTCTGATCGAATTTTTCTATACTTTCTACTGTTCCAATTCTTGAAAAAACTTGGTTTAACACTTCACAAGATATCAAGTAGATTTCGTGATGAATCTTGACATTTACAATATGAGCCAATACATGACTTTCACCGGACTCTTGTCTCACCTTAACGAGTTGTTGCACCATTTCAAACAATTCTTCCCAAGCTTGATCCATACTATGCGGCAAACATGGCGTGTGGTCCTCCATGGCCAGATCTCGAAGTCAAAATCAGTAATTGGTTTTAGGTACAGAAATTGGGGCAATCAGATTCAAAAATTTGGGCGAGAATCGATTGGCTCTGATACCATTTGTCATGTCCCAAAAGGGGATTGACAAGAATTAGAGGGAAAGGGAAAGAGTTGAGGAAAGAAGGAGAAGAATTACAGAAAGAAGGAGGAGAAGGGGAATAGAAGAGCTACACAGGGGAGAAAGGGGAATTAGGAGAGAGGAAGTAGAGAAAGATATGACTTGATTATTATTTCCTTGATTCCCACCTTACAACTAGAATAATACTATTTATACTAATAGTCTATTATACAGATATATGACATTATTTGTCATGTCCCAAAAGGGGATTGACAAGAATTAGAGGGAAAGGGAAAGAATTGAGGAAAGAAGGAGAAAATTTACAGAGAGAAGGAGGAGAAGGGGAATAGAAAAGCTACGCAGGGGAGAAAGGGGAATTAGGAGAGAGGAAGTAGAGAAAGATATGACTTGATTATTATTTCCTTGATTCCCACCTTACAACTAGAATAAGACTATTTATACTAATAGCCTATTATACACATATATGGCAGGGTATTACGTGTAGGATAAGGTTGTTCAAATCGGTTCCAATGAGGTCGAAGAATCCGCCATTAAAGCTTAAAAATAAGCTCACGGTTGGCTGCTCTACTGAAGGAGGAAGAAAGACAGCTTTTTAGCTAATTACAAAAGTGGCCCAAAGTTTTGGGCTTGTGGCAAAACTACCCTTATTTTAATTTTTAAAATTTACAAAATATACTCAAACTTAATTTTTTAATATTTTAAGTTTGTATATTATTTTAATCCAAAATTAAAGTATATTAATTTTAATTTAGGTTAAAATAAGCTTAAATTATTTTTCTTATGAATTTGACCATACTTAAATCCTTAACAAAAATTTGTTAAACTTTGTTTAAATATTCTAAGTCAAAATGGATAAGTTTTATCTAAATTATAATTAACATAAGGTTAATCATATTTTAAATCATTCTTAGCTTAAAGAAATAACATACTTAGGGCAATTATTACCTTATCCCTTCTTGGATAACATAATAATTCTTATGACCTTTATTGTTATTTAAAACTATAAAATTACATTCTTTGTTATATTTATTTATTTATTTTAACACCATACTATTATTACCCATTTGATAATTTGTACAAAATTATCTTAATGCAACCTTTGAACCTAAGTTCATGAAAATTTAAATCACTCCTCTAAAAGAAATAAAATAAATTTCAAAATTTTTATTTTTATCACTTCAAAATTACCATTTTACCGTTCTATTTTAAGTGGGATATTACAAAAATTCACTCACTTCATCAAGTAAATGAACCTAAACTATCAATCATATTAATAAACTTTAAATTTAATTAATCAAATTAACTCATAAAATTATTAATTAAATTCCACTTTACTATTATTTTAATTTAATTTAATTTAATTCATATATGAAATTAATACTAATATTAATTATTAATATGCATGATTGAAATTATATACTCAAAATAGAATAACTATCTTAGGCAAACTAGGGCTTAGGCACGTGCAGGCGGTGCAGCCCACGACGAACCCTTCACCGCAGCCATACGCGCCACCCGCAACCCTTGCACCGGCCACCACAACCAGAAGCCACCAACCCCATGGCCCCGTGCCACCCCTCTCCCCGTCTATAACCCTTGCGCTGCCTTACCAACAACCATGGCCCACCGTGAGCCACCCAGTCTGTGGTTTCCTCTCTCTCCCACTCAAATCTTTGTAACAATTTACAAATCTGGTTGGATCTAAAACAACTTATTTGCTTTTGAATTTGAGGAAAAATAATTAAGGTGTAATATTCATAAAATTTGGGTACTTGATAAATTAGGGCATAAAACAATTGCATGCAAATTAATTAAATTAGGGAAAATTTAGGCATGAAATTCGAAATCAAGCAAAACAATCATATTATTTGCATACATGATTTTCGAATTTTCTAGGGTATTATTCGATTAACATCAACATGAAAATTTTAATATTTTTAATGTATGAATATAATATATACAAGAAATCATATCTATTGCATAAATTAACCATGTAAATTGAATTTTGGGCAAAATATAAGCAAAACCTAAGAAATTTTAAGCCTAATATTATTCGGTCATTCGAGTATATATCAACAAAATTCACAATTTTATACATTCATTCAATTAAAATCACAATTTTAATCATGCAATTTTATCCATATATCGAATCTTTTTCTTAACTGAATCAAAATAACCAAGAACATGCATCAAGAATACAACTTTAATCATGATCAAAATTAATTTATGCAAGAGGCTCGGATACCACTATAAGAACTTAGATGCGATTAACGAAATTGTAGAAACTATTTTCTAACATCTAACGTAGAATCTCATGCATATATAGAGTAATATGATTCATATAGAAGCTGTATCATATTTCTTGATTCGTAAATCTCCTTTCTAGGACCAACTATTGAGAAAATAACATCTAGTGCGATTCCTCTAATCAGTCCACACAAGCACGGATCTAGATCTCTTTGCTAGAACTGAATGAAGAAGTTCAAAACTCTCTCTCACAGTCGCAAGGGGGGGAGGGGTGTTCCATTTTTTTTACGGTCCGGTGGACCATAAACTTTTAGACATTTGGACCGTGGATCGAACCGATCCGGTCCTTTTATGGTTCGGACCGTAAATACCGTTTATGTATTTACTCTTTTAAAAAATCGATTTTTGAACTCTTTTATGGTCCGATTACGGTCCAAATCGGACCGGACCGTAAATGAAATGAATATTTTCAACAATTTTCACCAAAATTCCATCTATTATAGCTTTCAAGCATAACAAAAAAAATTTAAGTAGATGAAGTGAGACAAAAATGCAAAAGTCATTCAACTTAATACAAGAATATAACAATAATAAATGTTTGTTAAGGTAAAAAATACGGTCCGGACCGACAGATTACGGTCCATTACGGTCCGGACCGGAAAATTACGGTCCCGGACCAGGACCGGATCTACGAAAAATTAAGGATCGTGGACCGGATTGTTGAAGTATCGGTCCTGGACCGGACCATAAATTTACGGTCCGGTCCGATTTTATGGTCCTGTCACGATATGCACACCCCCGGGGGGGGGGAGGCCGGCGGCTTGGGGGGTGTTTAGGGTTTGGTGCTATTCTTCAACTTGTGATATTTAACTTATACCCAATAAGTATATATAAATATTATAATAACTTATCTTTTATACAAGATATCTTACATTTTATCATAAAGTAAATAAATAAGAATTATAATGACTAGATGAACAATCCAAAGCCCCAAAATATACTCTCATGGCCGGCCACATACATGTCCACTGATGGCCCCAGTTTACTTTGATTTAACTCATTACTTTATTTTGTGTGATCTTATAGGACTCGATTATAATTAACAATGAATCCAATCTTATTTAACTCATAGTTGGTTTTTAACAAAACACTATAACCACAAAAAATAACCAACTATTAGCTCATAGTTGGTTTCAGAGGACAACCCTTTCAAAAATGGCTTATTTTTAAAATTTGTTATACATTAAACAAAAGTAACTTGAACTATTGAAAGTGTGAATAAAGACTTTAAAACAATAAAAATATATATTTTTTGAAGAAATGTGGAGCCGGGTGGTCGGTTTATCTAAAACAATTACCCAATTTCAATATTTCACGTAATTAATTCATCAAAAGACTAATTAAATTCGGGAATTCCGCGAGGTAACTCTGAGGTTTTGCAAATTCTGCGAGGTGTCAACATGTTTAGACTATTCCGCGAGGTAACCCTGAGTTTTTTAAAAAGTCCGCCAAATGACCCTCCGTTATTTCCCCCGTTAAAATACAGTTAATTCAAAAAAAAAAATGTTGTTATTTAAATTTTAAAAGAAAAGGAAAAAAAATTACAGCCATTAACTATTAATTAAAAAATTACAAAAACAAAACAAAGAAAGGCTGTTCGTAGCCTCTTCTCTCAACACAACACGACCATCTTCAACGCCTGGGATTGGGACGACGCGGAGAGGGACGCCGGGGACAACGCGGAGAGGGACGACGTCAGGAGCAGGACTTTGCCTGGAGCACGATTTCGCCGGGAGCGCGACTTCGCCGGGGTGGACGACGGTTGCTTGCGACGAGGGCGGTGGAGGGCTTCTCCGTGAACGAGAAGGGCTGTTCGTCAGATCTACTCCAAGGGCAGGTACAATTTTCAGCACATAGTTGATTTTTGTGATTTTGATTTATGGTTCATGTAAATTTGGGGGTTTTATGGAGATTCTTGATTTTAGCCAAATTGGTGTCAATTTCAATTGAATTTCTTTGATATATTTCAGTTGAATTTCTTCCTAAAATTATGCATTCATGAAGGAACCAACCTCTTTCTTTTTCTGTGAAGTAGCCATTAAGGACCCCATTTGTGTAGACTAGCTCCGTGAGACTAGGATTTATTCAATAAACATGAAGCAATTGCAGGTACCATGTAGGTCTATAAAATTGGTTGCTTATTATTATTTTTTTTAAAAAAAAATTGTATTTTAACGGGGAAAATAACGGAGGATCGTTTGACGGACTTTTTAAAAAATTCAGGGTTACCTCGCGAAATAGTCTAAACCTGTAGACACCTCGTAAAATTTACAAAATCTCAGAATTATCTCGTAGAATTTCCGAATTAAATTTCAATGGTCATCTCATTCACGAACTGTCCAAATTAACAAAATATATTACGAACGTGAACTAATATGATTTGTAGACTACTGTTTCCATATAAAAGGAAAGTCGTGGTATGGTTGAATTTGTTAAACCAATTAGATTGAACTATGTTTTGGTGCTAGCTAAGCTATAGCTGATACCTGATTGACGTACACTTGCACGATTATACATACGTACACCAAATTACATGAAATTAACCAAACATTTTGTTCACAACTAGTTCTTATGAAAATTTTATTCCTAACCCTAAGTAATTCTGAAATTAATTAACCAAACGATTTGTTTTCAAGGAAATCGTTTTCACCATGATTATATTTATATTAAGAAACTAGAGATTTGATCCAGCATGGACGACCTTATCTTCACATCTTCTTTTGTCTCCCTATCATTTAAACTTTTATGCCGACCACATATACAAATGAGGGCCTTTTGAAAGAATTTAGGTAAAATTAAAGAGTTTAATTATCATGAAATTAAATGAAAGAGTTTAGGTGGTCAGATTTTCACTCACTAATCAAGCCCTTTCTTTATATATATTTAATCACATCCACACCCAACTCTTCTGATGTCATCATTGGTTGGCTTATGTCAGATCGAGGTCATTTCATTCGTTTCATCCGATTATTTTGTAGAAAAAAATGCTCATTTATGAATTTACAAAACGTCGAGGTCATTAACTTTCGGCTAATGGAAATTTCACAGGTAAATCAGGATAGCTATAACATAACCACACTCTATAATCACTCACCACGGCCACTCTCCTTGGATTTGAAAATTGAAAATTCCTCTTAATATCCAACATTTTTTTATGAAAAGCAGTTTATGACTGTCTTCTTACTATAGAGAGATTAAATCGACATTTTTCTAAAGTTTCTTCACACTGCAGTTTATATAATTTGAATAACGAAGATATTAACCATTTTTTCTTTGAATGCCCTTTTACCCAACAAATGATCTCTAATCTTCAATCTTGTCTACGCAAAACACTTTCCATCCAATCAACATCCGACTTTCAAACAGATATTCATTATTTCATCACATCAAATCCGTCTCCTGAACCAATGTTCTTCCTCGGGTGTGCTACTTGGAACCATCGTAACACCACAATTTTCGGTAGAAATACTAGCAACCAAAATCTGTTACTTTATGACCAAGCTTATTTTCAATTCCAAATTTTCCCAAACTGGACATCGTCCCCCCCACCCCCCGAAAAGCCCTAAAAACGCACCTTTTTGCTGTTTTTCAGCCCCTAGCCGCGACCACAAACCCTAGTTTTTAGGAATTGCTTAAGTGTAGCCTTGCCATAACTTTTTTTCTTTGTTTTTACAACTCTAATTTAAGCCATTAAATTTGTTATTAGTTGCTAAAATTGACATCGAATACTTCTTACAAGGCTTGCTACATCTCGAGCTTTGAACTACTTGTATCCTCTTGTCCTTTTGAGGTTTGCTCTTTTCCTTCAGGTTCATCATGTGGTCATATTAGGAGTATGAAAGTAATGAAGATTACTATGGGCCACCGGAAACACCTTCACATCGTCATTACTATGGAGAGGCTCGTCGACCACCTCCATGGAGAACCACATCGACCAACTCCACAAGCTCATTACTATGATGAACTGCAACGACAAACTCCAAGAACTGCATAATATGATCAACGATGATCACCTCTAAGAGATGTCGAGCAACGATATAGAAAACCACCAGAACCACCTCCAAGGACTGTGGATTGGTACTTCGAAGAAGAGGTCAAGCAGAATCCTATCAAACATCAATGTCGTGACCCAATTAAACCCTTCTACAATGAGTTGATAGACTGATGTGAATAGTGGAGAAAAGAACAAGAATTGGAAGCCCGTGAGAAGCTTCCCAAACAATAAGATACGCTGATGGAATATATTCAACTATGCTTAGACATGCCACCTAAATGTCAAGACATAGAAGTCGAAGAAAAAGTTTAAGCTCGAATAGAAGAGCAACCTCAACTTTAAACGGCGATTCGGGATAACACATAACTCAGAATCAGCTTAGACCAACTTCATTGCAAGGCTAAGGAAGAGTACACTCCATCAAGATTAATGTTAGGTATTTGCATGTTTTCCAATGAGGCTTTTCACCAGTGTAAAAACCAGTTGAATTTTCTACTTGTAAAACAATAATGGTAGGTATTTGTTTTCCACTCTAGCTACATAAAACCAATCATAATTTCTTAGAATGAATCAAATATAAGATGAAATACTATTTTTACGGAACGTCCATCAAGATTTAACTTTATACACTCTTGATTGAGTTTCTTACAAATTTTATATATACTGAATAAGGTTCCTTTTGTTTTTGTTGCATATATTAATATTTATATTTTTTTTTTTAGTTTTGTAGAGATGTCTCATTCATTAAAGTGCAAAATATTCATGTATGAGGGTACGTAAAAGTTTCATTGCTATTTATTTTGTGTTCAAAATAATTGAACTTATGCTTTTCCATAATATCCACGACATGAAATAGATTATTTCTGTGTCTTTATTAAAAGATTTTAAATATTATGGGTTTTATTTGAAGTCTGAATTAATTATATTGAAATGGAAAGGATTGTTCCAGTTTTAATTAAATATTATTTATCATTTATTCAGTAAAACTACACGTAAAAGATGGTTCAAATCTTTAACTTCCATGTTGTATAGGCTGTATTGTGAAGGAATTTTTTAGAAATGTTTACTTAAGGCTCTGTTCGGTAAATCTAGCTGAAATGGAAGCTGGAGCTGAATGAGTAGCCGAAACTGTAGCTGGAGCTGAATGAATAGCTGAAGTTGAAGATGAGTTTATTAGCTTAATTATTTAAAAAATATAGTTGGTGTTCGGTATTATAAGCTGAAATGAGATAAATGTAAATTCCAGCTTGTTAATATTCAACAATCTAGGGGGGTCACATTAAAAAAAATGAAAAAATTAAGCTACGTTAATCTACTATAAGCTTCCGAAGCTAGATTGACATTTTTTTATCGAACACTCATTAATTAGATTAAAAAGAAAGTCAAGCTCCGTTAATCTAAAAAAAACTTTATCGAACAGAGCCTAAGTATGCAGTTGTTGGAAAAAAGTCAATAAAATATTTTCAAATGAATTTCTAATATTTGGTGGAGTATTAATACTCCGGATCCAATTATATAATTAAATATCTGAAATTACAAGTGTACATTATATGAAAATTCTAGCTCATTTGACTTAGAATTACCATGAGTAGATTAGTTTCATATAATTTCGTCTTCCATAATTTTTTTTTATCGAAATTTTGTCTTCCATATTGAAACTCGGTGTTCTTGCATTTATTTGGTACAATAAAAACACTACATTGTATTTTTTTTCCGCTAGAATATTAAGACAACATGGATCCTGTTATATCTTTTTTCTTTTTATGGGTCAGAAAGTTTTACTCCGTATTTTATATACTCCTAAAATACTGTCAAATATTTTAATTTAATGATCTTTGTGAAAGAAAATCGGTTTTTCTAGTGTGTCATGGGTATATGCTAACAAGCTAAATTAGAAAATTATATTTAAAATAATCCCTAAAAAGGAATAGATAAACTCTTAAAAAAAATTAAACTAATAACTAAAAAAAATATTATTAAAAATAGAGTTTTATTATTAAAAAAATATTATTATAGTGTGTCATGCACACTAAAAAAAACCAAAGACAATTACTCGTATAAAAGAGAGATGCCCTAAAGAGAAATGTCGTAACGTCCATTTCCTCCTCCATCCATTTTCATCTGATTAGTGATTATCATACTATTTATTTTGGCACATCTGTCATCCACTTTACGTTGTTCATCCCATAGTATATACCAAATTCGTAAACAATATTGAATAGCCATCAAACTAAAACCACTTCTTTTTGTATGAAAATTAAGCACATTTTTAACGAAAGTAAACTGTATTGAAATAAACTTAAAATGTTATAAATTGGTAAAAAGAGAAGAACGAACAAGCTATATACTACAAAATTCTTATTAAAAATTAAAATATTTGAACTCTATCCATATAGATTGTATTCAACTATATCATGACTAAGAGTTTGTTTGTCATTTTATTTATAAAGATACTAGACAAATATTTTTTATGCTTTTTTTTATATCAAATTTCAAAACTTATGTACTAAAAAAAGTATTTATAAAGACTTGAACAAAGCCTAAAACCTTAAAACCTCTCTTCAAAATATAGAGGAATCGTGAGAGAAAATGTGTTATAAAATTTGCCCACTTGTAAAAAATATTTTTTTACTTTACTTTGTTGCATTCTTGTCCTGGTCCTGATCTTGACCTGGCAGATATCAATGTATTCACTGAAATCCAGGAAAGTTAATTTTGAAACTGAAAACCCTCACAAAATCCCATTTTCCATTTTTGAAAATTACAGTATTAACTTAATAATTTGAATTATTCAATAATGATTTCTCATTTCCAAACATTTTGATCATAAATGATCAAAATACTTGTTTTTTTAGTCTAAATGTTTTGTCTTAATATACTTATCCTTTTGATATTTTTTACATTTATTTTACATATATACTCTTATAGTTTTTATCACTTTTTAATAAATGAGAGAATAATTATTAGTAATTGTATTGGAAAAATAACAAAATAAAATAATAAATAGGGACATATTTATACATTTCATACTCTCTTTAATATATGTGCAATTGTCCATAAAGACAAATATTGTGATACGGAAGGAGTATTTCCATAGAATTTTCAAAATAAAAATACTAAAGCAATCATGATACAGATTAATACTTTAACGAAAATCCTTTTTTACAAGTTTCATAATAGGGCAAATATACAAAACCACGAGTAAATTGGGAGAATCTTATAGAAATCATATAAAATTATAATAATATATTTAAAAAAAACACCCGTAATATTTTTATAAAAAGAATTTAATTGGCGAGTTTTTAATAAGGTTGATTTCGATATGTTAATTTTTATTAAAACGATGTCTAAAAGAAAAAAACACTTCGACCAAAAAAAAAAAAAAAAACATATTTATGCAGAATGACATGGAGTATAAATTGTACTCTTATGAGAATATTTGTCTTTCTAATCTCAATTTTTTATTTATAAATAATGTTTTAGGTTTTTTACTATTTATTTTACAAATTTGTCAAAATTATTAATTGTGATATTCAAGATAAAAATAGTGCAATAAAAAAAAGTATATGTTAGTCTTTTCGATAACTTTATTAAATAATATAAGTATTAAAAAGACAAGTATTTTTAAAGGGGAGAAATATAATTTTTTACCGCAATATTGATTAATGTCCCAACTTACGGAGTTACGGGTGACTTTGTGTAATTTCCTAACAGAGTAACTAGTCTGTGACTTTAGTTTGGCAAATGTATCCAATATTTCACCTTAGTAATATATTTACCTTCTCCTCAAAAAAAAAAAAAAAAAAAAAAAAAAAAAAACTATTTTGTGACTGTGTGTGCGTGCATGAGTTAGATATGAGCTGGGCGTGACCATGTGTCTCGAGGCTGCCCCACACCTGCATCCCTACAAACCTGCCACGTCACCCTTTTGTGATGTCGACGAACGGCCAGGATCTGCCCTCTCCCCCTGTTTTCCTCTTTATTTTATTACATTTCCGCTTCAGAAAAACAAACAGCAGCGTAGAAGAGAGAGAGACTCCACACAAAAAACACAAATACCAGAAAAACTTCGCTCTTCACATTCTGAAATCCCCAGCATCAAAACCAAATGGGAGGGGTATCATTCCGAAATCACTCACAAATTAATCCAAGCATTTGATTTAATTTGTTGATTTTCTGATTTCCGGTTTCTGCGGTTTTCAATTTCTTGATTTACTCTGATTTTCGTCTGGTTTACAGGAGGAGAAGAAGCCGGAGGAGCAGAAGCCGGCGGAGAAGGTCGCCGGCGACGGAGACAAGAAGAAGGAAGAAGGCGAGAAGAAGACCGAAGAAGGCGGCGGCGAAGCAAAGGATTCCGGCAAAGACGGGAAGGAGGAGCCGGCGGCGGCGCCACCGCCGCCTCCGGAGATTGTTCTGAGAGTTTACATGCATTGTGAGGGATGCGCTCGCAAAGTCAAAAAATGTCTCCGAGGATTCAACGGTAAATTTAATAAAAAAGCAATTCTTTTTCAGTTCCTCTCACTTTTTTTCTTCTCTTTCCCGATCTCCAAAGCATCAAAACAAATTTCTTGAAAATGATTTCTCGCCTTTTTCCCGTGCTGATTAAAATTGATTTAATTGTGCAGGAGTTGAGGATGTGATAACAGATTGTAAAAACCACACTGTGGTTGTGAAAGGGGAGAAAGCAGATCCATTGAAAGTTCTGGAGAGAGTTCAGAGGAAGAGCCACCGACACGTGGAACTTCTCTCGCCGATCCCAACGCCGCCGTCGGAGGAAGAGCCCAAGAAGCCTGAAGAGAAGGAGCCTCCCAAGGAAGAGAAGAAAGAAGAGGTATAGTTCGTTCCCCCCCTGTTTTCCCCTGTTTCAGTCCTTGCTCTGTTTTCTAAAAGCAGTTTTCCTCTGTTTTTGTGTTTTTGTATGGTGCAGCCAAAGGTGATTACAGTGGTACTCAAAGTTCACATGCACTGTGAGGCTTGTGCACAAGAGATCAAGAAAAGAATTGAAAAAATGAAAGGTACTATATACTTTTATTATTATTTAAATAAAAGATTTGGAGTTGGGTAATTATTTTATAATTTCACCTATCAAAATCAATACATTCCGCAATCATATTCCTTAAAAGAAGCATCAAACACTCATAGTGTTAATTGGTCAGTATTTCTACTTCATATATACACCCCAAATTCATATACACAAATTAATTAATACATTAATGTATTCATTGCAGAAGTGGAGGTTGCAACACCAGATCTCAAGAACTCAGAAGTGACCGTTAAAGGCACGTTTGACCCACCAAAGCTAGTTGACTATATTTACAGAAAAACAGGCAAACAAGCCGTTGTGGTTAAACAAGAGCCAGAGGAGGCAAAGGAGGAAGGTGAAAAGGCCAAGGAAGAAGGTAACAAAGAGGAGAAGAAGGAGGAGAAGAAGGGAGACGGCGACGCCGCCAAGTCATCGGAGAAGAAGGAAGGCGGCGATGGCGGCGGCGAGGCGGCCGAGGGCGGCGGCGAGGCGGCGGCGGAGGAGGAGATTAAATTGGTGGAGCTGAGGAGGAATGAGTTGTTCTATTACCCACCAAAGTATGGGATGCAAATGTACCATTCTTACCCTCCTCAGATCTTTAGTGATGAGAACCCTAATGCTTGTTCAATCATGTAACTTGATTTGGTGCGGTAAAAAAAGAAGTTTTCACCTAGGCTTAAGGGAAAACTAAGGGTGTTTAGTAGGGGTAATTCTGGAATACCCACTAATTAAGCCTATGTGTATATACTTTGTTTGGTATGGCGGCGGCATATATGGTTGCAAAGTCTTTTACCATGCTGAGATAAGAATGAATTTAATTTGTGAGGACATTGTAACTTAGCTTTGTTATATATGATGAGATCAATCATATACTCTCCTCGTATCATAATATTTATCTTTTTAATTTTAATTTTTTGTCTCATTATATTTATTTTTTTCATCTACCTTACATATATTATGTATACTCTTATAGATTTAGCACTTCTTAATAAATGAGAGGAAATTATTAACAATTCTTAATAAATGTGTTGGAATGGAACTTTTGGAACTTCAGTTCCCATGAAGTTTCCTTCCTCTGTTTCTCTTGTTTTGACGATGACAAACACTTGAACTTAATTGTCTACTCTAGTGTCTTATCCACAGCTGAAAAGATAAGGAAAACAAGTCCATTGTAAGCGAAGATCAAGATCGAGGAAACTGGATGGGAACCGCGTCTGTGTATTCCCAGCGCTAGCAACAAAATCTTTGAAGAAGATTTTCTCACCAAATCCGAAAGCTAACAACTGAAGATCTTTAGCCGGTTTACATATAGAGTATCTTTATATGATTATGTAAATTAGGATTAGGGTGAGAGGATATTTTATATCTTATTTGAGGAAAGAGATAAAATATCTCATCACTGATTTATGGAATTTGTTCGTTCAAGGAATATCACATCCGAGATCTTTCCTTGACAAACAAGTTGTATAAATACGTGATGATGCTGGTACTTTTAGGTTATGCATTTCCACGAGATTTAGAGTGCATCAGAAAGAAGAAGAAGAAGAAGAAGAAGAAGAAGAAGAAGAAGAAGAAGAAGAAGAAGAAGAAGAAGAAGAAGAAGAAGAAGAAGAAGAAGAAGAAGAAGAAGAAGAAGAAGAAGAAGAAGAAGAAGTGTTCGAGTCGAAAGAGTCGAAGTAAGTCTATTGTGTGTTAATCTGTGATTTCTAGGGAACTAGGTTTAGTCTGAGTGTGTTAGACTGAAACGTGTGAGTTCGGAAGTTGTAATCGCATATTAATATACAAGTAGACTGTTTCAAATCCTCGAAAGAGGGGTGGTTTTT
Source organism: Rheum nobile (assembly GCA_027886185.1). Lineage (NCBI taxonomy): Eukaryota > Viridiplantae > Streptophyta > Magnoliopsida > Caryophyllales > Polygonaceae > Rheum > Rheum nobile. The sequence continues at coordinate 113,600 of WOAB01000669.1, read as the reverse complement.
ATCCTAGATAACTAGTTGGTTATCAAAGGTTTCCACCTTAAGTGATTGTTCTTGATAACTTGCTTAATTGTTATTCCGCTGCCCATAGGAACTGAACACATTAGTGTCTCAATTCCCTTGATACTAACGCACAGATCCTACAATTGGTATCAGAGCTAGCGCTCTAGATTGTGTGTTTACTAAGCAGGTTTTTAAGATGTCTCGTAACAACGAACCTGAACTCGGTGTCTCCATCAACAAGCCGTACATTCTTAAGAATGGACAAATCAACTGGTGGACTCAACAACTCACTGGTTTTATGCAAACCAACGACATGCAATGCTGGTATGTCTTGGAAAATGGAAACTATCCTAAGCCAAATGATACAAAGGACCCCACCAAGCTTTTGCCTATCTCTGAATGGACTCAAGAGCACTTTGGTCAACAAGAGAAGAATGCAAAGGCACGTCAATATATCCTGAATGCCTTGACCAAAACTGATCAAGACAAAGTCATTGGCATCGATAATGCTAAAGAGATGCTGAAAGCTCTGAGGGAATTCAACCTGGGAAGTGAAGACGTTCAGAATAGCAGGAAATTTGATCTACAAGGAGAATATCACAGATTCAAAATGCTTGAGACTGAAAATGTCTCTTCTTATCACTCTCGTTTTAAGATTCTATGCAATGAACTCACAGCTTGTGGTGCAGCACCTGAAGAGTGGTCAAAATCCATGGTGATTATCAACGGACTTAACTCCAAGTTCGAAATGACACAGAGCATCATGCTTCAAACTCCTTCCATCAGAGTTCTCCCTGTTCAGGAACTCATTGGTCAACTCCAGCGACAAGAAGACAAGGCTAAGGGAATTGAGCAAGTGAAAACTGATCAAAGCATTGCCCTGATGCTGACCAAAGTCATGGAAAGGCTAAAGACCAATGAACACTCCGACGAAGAAAATGATGATGAGATCACAGCTCTTCTAACTCGCACTGTTAGGAACTTTCAGAAGGGCAAGTTCCCAAGGAAAGACTTCAAGAAGGAACACAAGGAATTCAGATGCTATCAATGCAACCAGGTTGGGCATCTTGCTAAGAATTGCCCAAACAAGAAAGAGGATGCTGAACCTCAACAGAAAAAGGCGTTGGTTGCTACATCCACTTGGGGTGACAATGATGAAGAATCTGAAGGGGAACCAGACGACTTATCCTCTGGACAGTGTCTGATCGCTGAAACATCCTCTGCAAGGGAACTCAACTTCAGTTCCCTTGATCTCTGTCTCATGGCAACTGCTGACTCAAGTACTGACTCAGACCCCACCAAACCTGAGGTATCTTCTGTTGAACTCACTGAAACTCTCTCTAAGTATGATAAAAAGCACTTGATTAAACTGATTATCAAACTTAGCGATGAAAACAATTCCTTGCAAGAAAAGATTACTGAAAATGAAGAAGAAATTTCTTGCTTAACTGAGGAAAATATTGTTTGGTGTAAGAAAGTTGAGGATGCTTCTAAATCTAGCAATACTTCGCATGCTGTCTGTCCTACTTGTGATTTGCATGATAAACTGAATCTTGGCGATAGTTCCCCTGCAAGTTCCTCTCCTGACAATGATCTGCTGATGTCTATTATTAATAAACTTGACTCTTTATCTGATTGTATTCATGAAAAGACTGTTACTCAAACTGTTTTTGTGAGACCTAGGACTGGATTAGGCTATCTTCCTAATGACTCTTCCGATACTCCTTGTCATGCTCATAGTGACTTAGATAACGTATCTAGTGAGATTCAGGCAAGAAATGAAAGACTTGATTTAGCTCTTCAAACTTCTAACTGCAAAAATGAATACTTGCAAGAAAGAATTAAGGTTCTTGAAAATGTTTCTAAGGACAATCTTCTGTGTGCTCCTAATGACTTTAAGATACATGAGATGTATAAGGGTATTGGGCGCAATGCTCCCAGGAAGAAGGTTGATCTAAAGGAGAGAAAGATATCCAACTCAGTTCCCTTTCGTCAAAAGGGTAAGTACCTCTGGATTCCCAACAATCGTGTTTGCTGGTACTGTGGGAACCAATGTCATAACATTGACGAATGCAACAAGAAGATCAGGGACGAAGAAAAAGCCTCTAAAAGGAGGAACTATATGAGGAAAGATAATAGGAAAAGAACTGAAATTTCTGACTTAAATGATCCCTATTATTATTCTTCTCCTTCTCAGGGAACTGACCATGCTAATCAGCCTAGGAACTCTCCTCCTAACAACCCCAGGAATGGTAAGCCGACCTGGGTTCGTAAGAAATGATGTTTAATTTTGCAGGCTGAAGTGAGCAAAGAAGAAAAATGGTACATAGACAGTGGAGCTTTATGTCATATGACTGGAAACAGGAAGAAATTGCACTCACTTCAGCAATACAACGGAGGAAAGATCTCCTTCGGTGACAAAAGGAAAGGAGCCATCTGCGGCGTTGGATGTGTGGACCTAACTGACAAAATTCAGGTAAGTGATGTTCACCTTGTTGATAATTTAGGCTTTGATCTAATGAGTGTGTCTCAGCTATGCGATCAAGGGAAGAACCATGTCCTATTCACTCCCAAAGAATGTTTCGTGCTGAATCCTAAGACTCACAAAACTCTTCTGAAAGGGAAACAATACAACAATGTCTATATCGTTGACACAAGCTTCATTCCTGAAGAAAATCTTTGCTTGTCGACTATTGCTGATAGAACATCCATATGGCATCAAAGACTTGGTCATGCTAGCCCTTCGCTTATTCATAAGCTACACAAGAAGGAACTGGTGAGAGGACTTCCATCAGTTCAAATTGACAAAGACAATATTTGCTCAGACTGTGTAAGGGGGAAACAGGTACGAAGCTCTTTCAAATCTAAATCTGTGATCAGTTCCTCTCATCCTCTTGAACTGGTTCATATGGATTTATGTGGCCCCATGCGTACTCAAAGCTTTGGAGGGAACATGTATATTCTTGTACTTGTTGATGATTATTCTCGCTTCACCTGGACTATATTTCTCAAATCTAAAGATGAAGTGTTTGATAGATTCTCTGCTGTTGTTCCTACTCTTGAGAACTCCCTTGGCCACCCTATTCGTGCCATTCGTTCCGATCATGGAACGGAGTTCAAAAATGCCAAGTTTCTAACCTTTTGCAGGGACAAGGGAATCTCTCACAATTTCTCTGCTCCTCGCACTCCTCAGCAAAATGGAGTTATCGAACGGAAAAACAGAACCTTGGAGGACATGTCTCGTACTATGCTTCTCTCCGCAGGTCTTCCTCATCAGTTTTGGGCTGAGGCTGTCAACACCGCTTGCTACATTCTGAATCGTGCAATGCTTCGCCCTATGACTGAGAAAACTTCCTATGAGCTCCTCAAAGGCAGAGTTCCCAACATTTCCCATCTTCGGGTCTTCGGGTGCATATGCTTTGTGCACAATAACGGCAAAGATCCTATTGGGAAATTTGATCTCAGAAGTGATGAAGGGATATTTCTTGGCTATGTCAGCAACAGCAAGGCCTATAAAGTGTACAACCTTCGTACACAAAAGATTGAGGAAAGTGTTCATGTGGTTTTCAATGAATCTGCTTTTTCTAACATGAAACAGGTACCCGCTAGCACTCACATCGCTGATGATGATTCTGATGAAGTTGGTCCCTTGGTCCTTGAATTCTCTCTCAATATGTCTGGTGAATCTGCTGGGGACGCTCATGAATCTGCTGAGTTGTCATCTCCAGCTACTTCGTCTCATCATCTTGATTCCCATTCTGGTGAGGATTCCCCCGACTTAGGAACTCCTGCTTCTGATACTGCAGGGAACTCAGAAGGTACTGCAGATGGAAACTCAACTGCTTAATCTAACGAGAACTCAGAGGAAATTTCTGAAGAGAACTCCGGTGATCCTCCTATCGTGATCACTGATGGTTCTCTTCCTCCCACGGCCGATGATTCAATTCCTGTTCCCAACTACAAGTACAAAGGCTCTCATCCTGTGGACCTCATCTTCACGCCTTATCACAAACCAACCACTACCACTCGTTCCTATCTGAAGAACTTCTGTGCTTTCAATGCTTTCCTCTCCCTAGTCGAGCCCAAGAACTACAAAGAAGCTCTCACCGACCCGGACTGGATTAATGCTATGCAAGAGGAACTTCATCAATTTGATCGGAACAAAGTTTGGCGATTAGTTCTTTGTCCTCCCAACAGGACTATCATAGGAACTAAGTGGATCTTTCGCAACAAGCTTGATGACTCAGGTATTGTCACAAGGAACAAAGCTTGTCTTGTTGCTCAAGGGTATAATCAGCAAGAGGGCATTGACTACGATGAGACGTTTGCCCCTATTGCTCGGATGGAGGCTATCCGCTTAATGATTGCCTATGCTGCTCACAAAGGCTTCAAGCTCTTCCAAATGGATGTCAAAACTGCCTTCCTCAACGGCATTCTTCAAGAGGAAGTGTATGTAAAGCAGCCTCCTGGGTTTGAGGATAGAGACCATCCTGACTACGTCTACTTCCTCGACAAAGCTCTCTATGGGCTAAAGCAGGCTCCGCGAGCATGGTATGATCGCCTTGCTCAGTTCCTATTATCCAATGGATACAGAAGAGGTTTGATTGATAAAACTTTGTTCCTACTGGAAGTCAAGGATGATATCTTGGTTGTTCAAGTATATGTCGATGATATTATTTTTGGATCCACTAACCTCTTTCTTGTAGAAAAGTTCAAGAACCTAATGAGCAGTGAATTCGAGATGAGCATGATTGGGGAACTGACCTTCTTCCTAGGTCTTCAGGTTAATCAGCTTTCCGAGGGAACTCAGATCCATCAACAGAAGTATGTGAAGGAACTTCTAAGGAAATTCAAGATGGACACTTGCAAACCCTTTGCAACTCCCATTTCCCCAGCAACCAAGCTCACGCTGGAAGATTCTGACCCAAGGCTGATAAATCCCTATATCGGCAAATGATAGGTTCCCTTCTCTATCTCACCGCAAGTCGACCAGATATTATGTATTCTGTGTGTCTTTGTGCTCGCTTTCAGGCTGATCCTCGCACCAAACACATGGCTGTTGTGAAAAGAATTCTTCGCTATCTGAAGGGAACTGACAATCTCTGTCTTTGGTACCCCAAACATTGCGACTTCGAGCTCATCTCCTACACCGACGCTGACTATGCTGGCTTCCTTCAAAATAGGAAAAGCACATATGGAATGGTTCAGTTCCTTGGCCCTTGTCTAGTCTCCTGGGGTTCTAAGAAGCAAACCTCCATCTCTCTTTCCACAATCGAGTCGGAATACATTGCTGCTGCTGCTGCCTGTTGTGCTCAACTTCTATGGCTCAAACAACAACTCGCGGACTTCGGTAAATCCTATGGTCCTCTCAAAATTCTTTGTGACAACACTAGTGCCATTAGTATCTCTAAGAATCCTGTCTTTCATTCCAAGTCTAAGCATATTGACATAAGGCACCACTTTTTGAGAGATAATGTGAAAAAATGAATCATTATTATGGAACATTGTCGTACTGAGGAACAAATTGCTGATATATTCACTAAAGCCCTTAATCGTGGACCTTATGAGTACTTTAGACTCCTTCTCGGCATGATTTCCATTGATTAGAGGTTCTGAGTTCCCTTGCCTATTTCCCTGGTATTGACTAGTTATGTGACTTATTATTTTCTTTGATAACTAGTTGGGAACTGTGTTTACAACTTTTCTTGTCCATCTCTGCCTTCATGTGTTTATTGTTATGATATTAGTTGGACATTCTTCTCGCCTTCATGCGTTGTGTGAATATCTTGATTGCATTTCTTTCAACAATATATAATCAATCTGATCTCTGAACCCACATTATAAGCCGAAAGGATGATTGATTATAAAATGTCCCTAACCTGGCTTCCCTAGTAGTTCCCTATGAACCTTTTTCTGATTAGTCCACAACTGGGAACTTACTAGTTTAGCGTCAAAATTGCCTTCCTGATATTTATATGCTTTTAGATGTGTACTTTTCATGATTTGAATACCCACTACACATATGCATCCAAAGCCTTCCCTAGCCAGGTACTTCTAAGGAACTAAGGAGGAACTGAAAAGGTCGCTGCTTGTGTGCTCTATCCGCCGCCGTCTTGGATATTATGTCCCCTTCCTTCACGGTGTTCAGAGATAATCATGATGAATCCCTGCAAATTCTGTCCGATTATGAACGTTGAGAATGTGATGTGATTCTGATCCGTTGCTTGTAAAAAAAAAACAAAAAAAAGGGAACTGAGCTGCTGGATCATTATCCTTCATGTGCAAGCTTGCCACTCTCATCCCTCGCACTCTCTGCCTTACCCCGCAATCATCAAAGCCCTACTGACAACTCTTGGTGAGTACCCGAAGTCCTCCTCTGAGACGATGTATAAGCACGATATGAATATGGCTTACATCAACCTTCTCAGGGTTAATGAGGAAAAGGAGGTTAAGACTAAGAGGACCCGTGCTGCTCCTGAACAATCTGAGCATGAGTCCTCCGTTCTCTACTGAGCTTAAGGAACTCACCGCTACTGTGAAGGAACTGTATGCTGCCTTCAACTCTCTTGCGACTGCATTGATTGCCAAGTTGCCTCCCAGTTCCTCCTGAATTCCCCATGATGTTTCTGGCTTAGTCTCCCTAGGAACTCCCCTGCACACTAGCTGCCCTGCTTTGTTGGTTTCCATCTCTTCGTAATCTTGTTTGTTTGCTCTTTGTGTGTTTGCTAGTTGGTTTGTTCATCTTTTGTTATAATTAATGAATCTCTGTTTGCTTAGTTGTGACTTGCCATTTGCTTTGAACTTGTTTCTCTCTAGGTTACCATTTGAAACTAATCTATCTTTTCGATGATGTCAAAAGGGGGAATAGTCTTTGGAATCTTGGAACCAATAGGACTGGTGTCCTTCTAAGGGGGAACTAAATACTGTGTTCAAAATTAAGGGGGAACTATAAAGCATTTATCCCAGTATCTCTGCTTCCTTAAATATGTCACTTATCTTGCCTATTGGTTATATGCTTATTACTGGTATTAGTTTGTCATCATCAAAAAGGGGAAAATTGTTGGAATGGAACTTTTGGAACTTCAGTTCCCATGAAGTTCCCTTCCTCTGTTTCTCTTGTTTTGACGATGACAAACACTTGAACTTAATTGTCTACTCTAGTGTCTTATCCACAGCTGAAAAGATAAGGGAAACAAGTCCATTGTGAGCGAAGATCAAGATCGAGGGAACTGGATGGGAACCGCGTCTGTGTATTCTCAGCGCTAGCAACAGAATCTTTGAAGAAGATTTTCTCACCAAATCCGGAAGCTAACAACTGAAGATCTTTAGCCGGTTTACATATAGAGTATCTTTATATGATTATGTAAATTAGGATTAGGGTGAGAGGATATTTTATATCTTATTTGAGGAAAGAGATAAAATATCTCATCACTGATTTATGGAATTTGTTCGTTCAAGGAATATCACATCCGAGATCTTTCCTTGACAAACAAGTTGTATAAATACGTGATGATGCTGGTACTTTTAGGTTATGCATTTCCATGAGATTTAGAGTGCATCAGCAAGAAGAAAAAGAAGAAGAAGAAGAAGAAGAAGAAGAAGAAGAAGTGTTCGAGTCGAAAGAGTCGAAGTAAGTCTATTGTGTGTTAATCTGTGATTTCTAGGGAACTAGGTTTAGTCTGAGTGTGTTAGACTGAAACGTGTGAGTTCGGAAGTTGTAATCGCATATTAATATACAAGTAGACTGTTTCAAATCCTCGAAAGAGGGGTGATTTTTATCCTAGATAACTAGTTGGTTATCAAAGGTTTCCACATTAAGTGATTGTTCTTGATAACTTGCTTAATTGTTATTCCGCTGTCCATAGGAACTGAACACATTAGTGTCTCAGTTCCCTTGATACTAACGCACTGATCCTACAAAAATGAGAGAAAATTATTAGTAATTGTACTGAAAAAATAATAAAATAAAGTATTTGATATAGACTTATTTGTACAATATTCACATGTTGTTAAGGTCTTTTTTTTTTTCTAGTAACTTACTTTCCAAGATGAATTAAATAAGTTTTATTTGTACAATTGTACAGATATTTGTGTACAAAGTTTAACCAAATTGATGATGAAGAATTCAAGATGAATTTGAGTTGTAAAGACACGTCAGATCCAGCTAGGAACGGTAACAATATACTGTAATGTTAGATGGGCGGCCCTTAAATTATGGTTGGTGTCTGACTTGTAAAATATACTGTTTTACTGTTCATAAGGTTCATTTTAAATTAATCCTATTTTTGTTGGGAGCACAAAAAACAAAAACAAATTGAAGTGGGGGCAATTGTGTAGGTTTTCTGCAATATTGACATGAATATTAATTTATACTGCACTTATGGGTCCCAATTTCCAATTGATGCAGTGAAGATGCTTAATCTTATTATAATATGTCTCGTCCCATGTTTCATACATATATAATGTAATTAATAACATGACATTTGTATGTAATATAACCAGTAAAACTTTTGATTAAAGCAAGGAAAAAGGGCGGTTAATTATGAGATATAGATATATATTAGGTGGAATAGAGGGTAGGATTTTGTTGTGTACGTTGATGGGAAGGAAGCACAGTGAAATGGGAAAATGAATGGTTATTGTTAGTTCACTTGGTTAAGAATGAACCCAATTAACTTAGGATACCAATCAATTTACTGGTAAGAGATCAAAAGAAAGAGGCACATAATCATAATCTTGGTTGAAAAAACAATGCCCACAAAAGATGGTGATGAATAATCCGTGGCTATCTTTACTTTTTCAACATCAGATAGATAACAATTCAAAACATTTTTTAAAGTCCGAAATTAATCAAAACTTCCAAATGAACTTGAACATGTTTAAAATATGACACCATAAGGAGAAAAAAAAAGTGAAAAAGGGAGTTTTGAAATTAATAGTGGTCGGAGTTCATAAAAAAAGGAGGCCACATGATAATTCACCTTAGTATTCCACTATTTAATTACAAAACTAAGGGTGTCATGTGTTTGACATGTTAACAATGTAATTGTATAATATGTAGTTAATTGATAAGGTTTGATAATTAACAATATTGGTAGAAATAAAATATGATAGTTAGCATGCTGATATTGAGACTTATATATCAGTTACTTAAAACACACTAATTATAGTGTCATGATAACTTATAAACCTATCTATGGTAAAACCAAACTAAAAAAAAATGAATCATGTGTACTTCAAAATATTCACAAAGGGCACTTATTAACATGATGAATTATTCATCTTTGACAAGTGATTAGTTTTGTACCTAAAGGTGATGTATTCAATTAATTGGTGATTCTATCTATGTAACTTTAAATTGATGGGTAAACAACTAACGTTCAACTGGTCCAATGATTTGACAATTTATGTAGAGGTTTCGAGTTCGATTCGTGTTGAAAGCGTGTATGAAGACACTGACGTTAGGACCGACGTAGAACGATTCTTGTCGATCGAATCGGACGACAAACCTAACAAAAAAATTGATGGGTAAGGATAATAATCTCAAATTGCATCATCCCCAAATCCTAAAGCTGAAATGGCATGCATTATTTGTGTTAATTTGGAGAGCTTGCTTTTGAGGTGTGTGCATATATTTGTGTAGGTCTGCGTTGGGATCGCAATATCGATCTCATAATATTTCATATATATGGCTTGCAAACATAAACTTGGATTTAATTACTATTTTGGTGCAATTTTGTTTTCACAACACAAATCATGGTCCCCCACTTATCACGACTCTAAATTTTGATCTCTTTTTCACTTGCAATGTTTTTCCTCGATGTGACACTTCACATTTATAGGTATTAGGAGTATATATATTAATTAGGGTTGTATGAATTAGTTAGAGTTGGTCGAATGAATCAGTTTATTACTATATATACGCACCTTAATTTAGCTTTCTTACATGAAATATTGATTTCTAGCTTATCAATTTGCTTAAATTAACGTTACACACATGATATATCTGTTTTTGGTCTGCGCGCTTTAAGCATAGTAAGTCGTTTTTATTAGGTACGAATTTGCTCTTCATGCTAATACCATTGATGAGATGAACAAGTTAGGTTCTACTTTGTTTGTGGGTTCTTATGTTTGATACCTGCAGAATAATTTCATGTGTTTTACGTGTGTACTTATCTTGAGCATACGTTTTGTATGGAGCTAGTTCTCTTGTCACGTAATTATGTTTGATATGTAATTAATTGTATTAATCATGTGATGCATATGTTTGTGATTTTCACCAAACATGCTTGCACTAACAGTCTTGAGAACTCCTCTTGCCTAAAGCTTTTTCATAGTCGTGTTCTGCATGTGTAGGTATAGCTTTTTCCTAATTAGGAGTAAAGAGAGAATTGTTGAATGACATGCATGTAAGAATTATATATAATGTTTTTCTATCCTATGTACTAAGGGCATAAGTTAATCCTTTTTATTTTGGAAATTATTCCCTAAAAGAAAATGCTTAAACCCATTTAAAAAAAAATAACTTCCTAAAATGATAACACCTAACCACAACTTTCTAAAATAAGGTTCTTAACCTATGCATTAGGTGCATAGGTTAGAAAACCCCTTATATATATTATTGGAAAAACTATCGAAAATAATTCTAAGTTTTACTAATAGATAAAAAATAATCTCAATTTTCAAGTCAATAACCAAAAAATATATAATTTCAACCTTCCATCCATGAACCAAAAATAGCACAAATGACTTTTTTGGTTAAAATTTCGGCTAGTTCGATAACGTGTATTCGACGTCTCTTTGTAGTAGGACGTTGTAAGTGATTTCTCATTTGTATAAGATCTCATATTAGGGGTAATGTTGTCTTTGAATTAGCCAGAATTTGAACCGAAAAAATCATTTGTGTTATTTTGTGTTCATGGGTTGAAAGTTGAGATTATTTTTAATTAACTTAAAAGTTGGGATTATTTTTAGTCTATTTGTAAAAGTTAGGATTAATTTTGATAGTTTTTCTATATTATTTACTTCTATGTTTTTTTGTCAAAATTGTAGGGTAAATATCAAGGAAACAAGTGGGGACTCACATTTAATTCATGGACATTGATACGGCAACCATGAAAATAGGACCACAAACTCCACTTGACCGATGCTTTAAATTTAAATCAATGGTTTCTCAACATCAAAGGTAAATTTGTCAATTATGTCCAACACATTGAAATTCAATTATGTCCAACACATTGAAATTCTTACATAATGATATGTATATATATAATCTAATGGGTGTGACGCAGTAGGTAGATATGTACATCGAGTGTCATATATGTAGAAGCGCATATATGTATATAAGCTCAACACATAAGTCCAATGTAATTTTATTTTAAAATCAATTTACAATAGAAGAAGTATCACATCAACCTTATATATATACTACACTTAATTATATCACAACTTCATATGTGGAATAAGTATTCTAATACACATTAAAGGGGGACGTCCCATTTAGTGAGAGAGCACATGTTTAATTTCCCTCGTGTGCAAAATTTTCTTGAGCAGCGACAAACACACATTGTGATCAGAGTTAACATATCTTTTACCCCACATGAATTCAAATAACTTATCAAAAGCTACTCTAACCTTAACTCCAACTAAAAACATCAAAGGTTTGATTTACCTGTTTAGGGCTTATATGTTGTAAATCAAAATTAATGTAGTTTCATGTTACTTAATTTAGAATGGATTGTTTCTTGGTGCTAGGGATATATATATATATATATATATATATATATAGGGGCGCACTCTGGTAAAACGACAATTATGGTAAAACGAAAGTACAATTAAGGAGCGTTGGATTGAAGATTTTGAATGGCTGGATTTGATGGAACAAAGAAGCCACATGGGGATGCAAGGCACCGGATTTGAATATCCTATCTTATTTATTGAATTACCGAAAATATGTTCCTACAAAATATGAAGTTGTTCCTACAAAATATGGTAAATCTGCAGATTGGAGAGAGAATGAGATTCTTCAAATATTTAAAATTTAAATGGGAAGAACATTTTAAATTCGTTTAGATTTAAATCCGTTCTCCTCGTTTAATGATTTTCCAGCGTTCGTGAATATTGTTAATGTGTTCACGAATATCGATCATTTGTTAATGAATATCGTTCATGTTTGTTTGAATATCGATTTTTATTTAATAAGTGAATATTTAATATCTTAAAAATGTGAATATCATCACTTAAATCATAAATTTCACCACTTGATAATATGAATATCACCGAAAGTTATATGAATATCTCAATTAATCACATGAATATCAAATTCACTTACATGAATATCACCACTCAATTTGTGAATATCACTACCCATTTTGTGAAATCGCCCACCACCCAATTATATTAATATAGTCACCCAAGTACATGAATATCATCACCTAACTACACGAATATCACCACCCAATATCTTCGAAGCTTTGATTCATGGCGGTGAGGTTTAACAATGACATTGTCGCGTCGATTTTGGGTCGCACAGTCGCACGATCAACCTGAATATCAACACTATTATAATGAATATCAACATTATTATAATGAATATCAACAACATTATATTGAATATCACATCATAAATTTTCAATATCGACTACTCAACGCATGAAACTCATGAATATGAACAACATTATAGTGAATATCACATCATACAATTTGAATATCAATTGAAAATAGTAGAAACAATACTATCAACAAGCAATTTGAATACCATAATAGCGATATTCATTCCATATGTGATGATATTCACGTATTTTGTACGCATAGTCATACAAGTAAGTAGTCGATATTCAAAGTTTATTACGCACATGATGATTATTCAGAGTTTAGGTGAATACCACATCATAAATATCAAATATTCAACGCATGAAACCTACATCCAATATGAATATCAAAAGCATTTGTATGAATATCACATTAAACAATTTGAATATCAATTGCAAGCAATACAAACAACACCCTAAAATAACAAAACTCATCAAACATGAATATCAACGACATTATAGTGAATATTACATCATAAAATTAAAATATTGATTATTTAATGCATGAAACCTATTCACAAATACCACAAAAATCACTGAGCAAATACCACAAGAATCACTGAACATTGAAACACTTAACCTGTTCACAAATACCACAAGAATCACTGAGCAATAAACATTACATATTCATCAACTTACTAAATTATGACGGATTATAGATTTGGGGGAATTGACCACCTCACCAGCATGCATTAAATAATCAATATTTTAATTTGAATATCAATTGCAAGCAATACAAACAACACCCTAAAATAACAAAACTCATCAAACATGAATATCAACGACATTATAGTGAATATTACATCATAAAATTAAAATATTGATTATTTAATGCATGAAACCTATTCACAAATACCACAAAAATCACTGAGCAAATACCACAAGAATCACTGAACATTGAAACACTTAACCTGTTCACAAATACCACAAGAATCACTGAGCAATAAACATTACATATTCATCAACTTACTAAATTATGACGGATTATAGATTTGGGGGAATTGACCACCTCACCAGCATCATCTCTCGCACAAAAGTCGACGCCAACCCCGTCCATCGCAACAGCCGCCCTGATTGGCTATTACTTCCTTCCCCGCCGCTCCTATACCCCATTCTCGATCTCGGAGACCTCGGCAGTGTACCAAAGCTCTTCGCTCTCCTCATCTTCGCTTCCACCAGAATCTGTCTTCTCACCTCCTCCGACAACCTCAACCGAAACCGATCACTTACAATCAAGGAGTGCCCTGCCTAATTGGATCCCACAGATTCGGTGCCGAATTTGGCCGCCAGGCCTCTGCCTCCTGGAGGAATAATTTCCATGTCATCGGAGAAATCCGATTCGTCTCCGCCGCTAATAGAGCTTCTCGGTCGCTCAGTCAATTCGTTGCCGCGGGTGCGAATTTCAATCGCTGAGACCGTCGGAGTCGTGGTTTGCAGAGCTCAAAAACAGGAGGCCGATGTCGTCGTCGACACCACCGTCTCCTGGAAGTGGCGGCCATAGAGTTTGGCGGCGGACATGGGCACGAGGAAGGAGCGGCAGGGGACTCGCGGCGGTGTGGGGCTCCAATCCGTGGCGGGGGTGGTGTTGGTGGTCGCCGGTGGGATTAGAGTGGTGAGGTCGGTGGGGCGGGCTCGGATCTGGGCATTGGTGTGGCCGCCGGTGGTTTGGGTAAGAGGAGAGAGAGACGGCGAGGTTGTGGTGTGGGTCGTCGGCGAGTTCGGCTAGGCACGCCGGAGGTGGGGGTCCCTAGATCTGGGCAGCAGCGTGGCAGTGCGGTGCGGCAGTGAGACTGGGCTCGGTGGAGAGCTTCAAGATCGACCTTCCAGGGAGATGATTTTGGAGAGCTTCAAGATCGACCTTCCATGGAGGTTGATGAAGAATCCGACGAGAGATTTGAAAGCAGTTGTTGGAGAATGAATTGGATTAGTAACCGGCGGCATATGTGAATATATGGAAAGAGATTGGTCAAACTAAATCCCTAAAAATCCGGTTGAGATATAATCCTATATATGTGATCTATTTTTTTTATTTTGCACCCATTGAGATTAGATCTGGATCATTGATTTTTTCCTCATCCAATGGATACCATTAGTACCTGCGTTTTATCGTAACACACTGTTTTATCGGATCTTAATTCTATATATATATTGGATATATACATAATTAGTGACATTTTGAATTTTGACACATATATATTTACCCTCACAGTGTGAAAATGACAAATATTATATGGCAGAGTGCAGACCACTAATATACATATGTACATTAACTCCAGATCGACATCGATCAGCATCAAAGTTCAACATATCAGATCATAACCTGCACCCAGGTATGGGGGTAGTAGATGCATAATACTGAACATTTATTGAAAAAATATTCAGAAATTAGTAATTAATACAATATTTTTTAGAATTAGATCAATGACATGAAAAGTGAGGGGAATGATTTAAGATAATCATTTAGCAAATATATATAGAAAATCTCATCTAATCTATATATGCGCACTATATATTATAATCGATGTATGTAATTGGTTTTCTTATACATTAATTAGTGCTTTAATTTTGACAAAATAATTCATAAGCGTCGTCTAATCTAGCTAAAGGCCTTTTTACATGAAAAGGGGCTCGGATTGGTCCAGATGTAGACTTGCATATTAATTTCACCCATACCCTTTCAAGTAATTGCAACTTGCAAAAGGTCGATCAGGATCCAGTACAACTACAATTCAAATAGATGATGAATGTGCGTGAATTTTACAGTGTCCCTTTTTCTGTCTTTTCTTGTTTGTCTGCTTCCATCAGAGTTTCACCTAATTAAGGCTGGTAATTTAAAGTTTACACCACTTAAAACTGAAGTTTATATATGGTACTCCATCCGTATAGAACGTTGTCATTCTAATACATAAATTTTGTTTAGAAATATAATTTTAGTTAATAATTTGCTAGTGAGTTATAAAGTTTGTTATTGAAAATTGTAATTTTTTAATTTTTTTATATATTTGTGTGATTGGAGAAAAATGAGATGGGTTATTAATTAAATGTAAATTTTTTGAAAAAAATTAATAAAAATATAGGATAATTATTGATTTTCTTAATAGTTGTGCGAATGAGCTAGAAGTATTCCTTAAACTGTTTTTGTTAAGCTAGTAATATGTTCGATAAAATAAAATTAATTTTTTTAAATACGTAGATAAATATTTTAGATACAGTCACTTGTGTAAGATAATAAGAGTAGGAAAAAACATAAACTAAGAGGTAATATTATTTTTTAAAGCTTATTTCAGTTTTAATAAAGTTTGAAAAACTTCCTTAAATTTCAATAAATTACTTTTATCAAACGGTCCATCGAAAAATTATATGATCCTGAATATAACCTACAATAAGCTTTAATAAATTAGTAACTAAGCGAGCCTTAATCATCAAGAAAGCAATATAATAGTTGCATGTATACAATTAACCTTAAGCCTTTTACAATAAAGTTAATGATATGATTTATATCGATCGGCGATCTAGACTTCTAGTAATTTTGTTTTTCATTCGGAATTGACATGCATGAATATGTGATAAGATTAAGCACCATATCTTTCTAAATATATCTGGTATTCCTTTTTGTTAAAGAAGAGTGTCGTTTTGGGAGGGCCAAAAAACTCTTATGATTGTACCTTCGTTTTCAGATTGAAATAGTGATCATACTTTTGATCATTATCAACAAAATAATTGAAGGGTCATGTTTAATGGTTGATTATAAGATAATTTATAATCCAATCGAAACTTTTAATTATTATACAGAGTATATTTTTTATTAATCAAAATTATATACTTATTTGACAAAAAGTATATATAATTTATAAAGCTTTTTTTATAATACAAGTATATTTATAGGTTTCGACAAAACATGTAAAATGATTTAAATGATAACAATCTTAAATGATAATTAATATATAGCTAATATATGTATATGCTAGTATATTAAATACTGAATAACATGTAAAATAATCATCTGCTAATGTCTATTCTCATATTTTTTTGGAATTTTCGATTTTAATAGTGGTATGCAACTTTTGAAAAACAATAATTGGGGTGTACGTGATGTTGATACTCCCTCCGTCCCACAATGTTTGTCATGTTTGACTTTTATACACTATTTATAGTTGAATAGAATTTTCAAGATTTCTTCCAATATATAAGAAAAAACATAGTCATGTGGGATCTTATTTGATTCGTCTCAACGAGTACTTTGATAATATCAAAAAATTATAATTTTTATTAATATGTAATTAAAGATATTAACGATACAAAACCCGTATCGACAAGTGTGTCCGATCAAAACAGGACAAATAAATCGGGACAGAGTATAATATATGGAAAAAGATCTGGTGTATATGCATGAGCTTTACCCGGTGGTTTTGTTTATTTTCGTTTGCTTGCCTTTTGTTTCTTTCTATTTCCGAATTTCGACGCAATTTTGTATCACATGATCGATTTATCCCAATTTTCCCCCACCCATTATATATTCGTATTGATCGACTTTGTACGTAATATATATGTACGTTATCGATCATGTCAAACGCACTTGCGTGCAACAGTTATTTAGTTGGCTAACTAGCAAGCTAGGCCATGCATTATAGTTTTATGTTGTTTTTTATATATAAAAAGGCAAGTTTTTCGTATCCATATATATAATGGCTTATTAATACAGTTCAAAAAATGTTAATTCTTTCTAACTTAACAATTACACATGATATTCCAAAACTATGAGATTAGGAGTTTGAATCTCCTTTTTATTCGTTACCAATTATAATGACCCAATAACTTATATAGAAATAAAAATACACTAAATAGGAAACATATGCAACACTTGTGTACATGCAAACGAAATGGATAATTATATGTTCCGTATTTTTTATGTAACTGGTTAAATTAAATATAAATTCACTTTCTAATAAATGCAAAATATTTATTAATTTAATATATAAATTTATCGAAATGAAAGATAGGGAAGAATTAATCGTTAATTATGTCACTTTCTAAGAGAGGGGGCAATATTTTTTGTAGAAAACAGAATTATGGGATTTTGAATTTCTCAACTAACTGTCAACTGATTAAAGGTATTTCATTCGATCCATCAAGCTTAAGTGGTCGTATGATTAACAATCAACGACTGGTAGTTAGACCGTCATAATGAATTGGTGAAAAACAAAGTTAACAAAATAGTTTTATGATATGGTTTTGAATTTTGATTACTCATTATGATTAATAATAGTACTTTTTATCTTTTACTTTCATTTTTTTTGTGCTCTTAAATCCTCAATACCCCTCTAGTCTACCCCATTGAATTCCTTTCCTTACTAAGATAATCTTTATTTGTCTTTCTAATCATTTAGTTTTGATAATTAATGCCACGTCCTTAGGTAGATTACGACATAAACAAGACAATTTGATAGAAAGAAAAGAGAAAGAAGGGTAGCAAGAGGAAAGGTAAGGAAAGGAGAACAGAGAAGAGTTCTAGAGGAAGGGGAAATAAAGGGTAAAGAGAGATAAGAGATTATGAAGATTTGTTTACTATTTCATGGATGATATTTCGAGAATACAACATATCTATTTATGTTATACTTATCCCACATAATTCCAATAAATGACATTACCCTCCCGGGTCTCCCCTTATAAAGCTTTGTTGTCATCAAGGCTTATTACAAACAATCTACTATATATATATACTAAATTATAAATTTATTATGCCACATGACACCTCCATATTAATATTGACACATGTCATTTTCTCTTTTTCTTTTTTTGCTTTTCCAATTAAATATAATTATATGTTAAGATTTGTTTCCTAAGGGTCTGTTTGGATTCCTTCAAAAAAGCATTAAAATACATTATTTTGCATTAAATTACATTAAATCAAGCAAGATAATGTATT
Source organism: Rheum nobile (assembly GCA_027886185.1). Lineage (NCBI taxonomy): Eukaryota > Viridiplantae > Streptophyta > Magnoliopsida > Caryophyllales > Polygonaceae > Rheum > Rheum nobile. Next base: position 95,084 of record WOAB01000669.1, on the reverse strand, counting down.
TTAATGCATTATTGGGGGAATCCAAACAAACTCTAAATCTAACATAATATCTTCCTAATTTACATACAAATCAATCACAAAGATTTTTAAATCAAATTCATATCTTCTTTCTTTCCAACTTTAACAATAAGAATATTATGAAAATATTCTAAGTATATTTTTGAATATTTCTAAAATGCTATTTTTATAATTTGATTTAACAATTATAAAATAAAAGTAACAAAACTAAGATAAACCTTTAATCATATATCTAAAACAAAACTTTCAACCTTTTCAAAACAACCATTTTATTTCTAACCTTCTTATTGTGGTTGAAAATAAGACCACAGTTGTAAATTGTGATAGAAATTAAATTTTCATCAGAGTTGAAGTTTGAATGTGAAACAAAGTTTGACAAAATTTATGAGTATAAAAGTTAGTTATTCAAAAGTCATAGTGATTTAAGTTCACACATTTCTCTCAACTTATGTCACGATGACTCTACTCAACTTGAAGAGAAAAATACATAAGAAATTTATAATTTTTTTATAGCACATATTTATTATTTTTTAGTTTTTAATTAATATTTCATTTAGATATGACAATTATTATGTAAATTTTAAATCAAGTCTATATAAAATACGAGAATTAATCAACCGTGAAAGGCACAAGAAATTAAGCTAGTTAAAGAAACTAATTTGACAATAGAACAAGCTTCCACAATTTTACAACTTGAGCTACACAAACAAAATCAGAGACCATAATAAAAGCTAGCTGTCAAATCCTCAATTGTATTGATGTTCCGGCCATGACCAAGCAAAGGGAACTATTTAATCTTAAGCAAAAAAATTGAGCCTTCTAATGATTATGTCATGCTCATAACCCAATGTAAGCACACCATAGTGCACATGCCTCAAGTAAAGCCGAAAGATGACATACTTTCAAACAACTGAATAGTAGCCTTATAGTAGCAAAAATGCCAAAAACAAATTCACCAAGCACATCAAAACTCATTTTTGCAACTTCAATTGCACAAAGAAATCAAAAGCCCAACCAGGAGAAGTTCATGTTGCTCGCGAGCAGTAGGTGAGAACTTTGAGTTGCTTTCTTAACTTGACTTTGAAGATGATGATGGGGGCACATCCTCCATAGCATTATTACCTAAGAATAGAATGTTATCAAAATTTCTATGATCATTACTGATGGTCAGCAACCTTGGTCAAGACTTTGGTCTAGCGTATTCCTGGTTCACGCGTCCCTGGTGTTCCTCATGGCGCTGAGTGAAGGACATCTTCCCTGATGCGAGCTCCCAAGTCGTTCTATTTATGGGCCGCACCTCTCTGGCTTGCGCGCTCCTGTTGCCATCGTTTCATAGGCCACGTCCCGTTGGCATGCCCGCCTTGGTTGTGGCACCGTTTCCTATTTATATCTTTACTAAGGTTTTTTTTGTCTTTCTATTTTAAGAATGTTGTAAATTTGTAATGGATTGGGCCTTGATGTCATAGGTCCAAGCATATTAGGGTTTCCATGTAAATCCTAGTTTTTCCTTGTTATTTCTATAAATACCCATGTACTCTCATTGTAATCTTGAAGTTGAGTTTTGATAAACATAGTTGAGAGTCACTCCTAGTTTATTTCTTGGCTTTCCCAAAATCGGCTTAGCTGAGTTCGAAGATCTCTAAGGAGCCATCGAGTTGGCCTCCTTCCACCACCTCGGATGTTCATCACGTTGCATCCCTCCACCCATCTGTCACCAGAGTTTGATCCGCCAAACCCAAGAAAAGGAAACATAACGTTGTTTCCTCGAAAGAGTTCACGAAGTACGCGAAGAACAAGTGCTTGCTTGGGAAGAACAACGATCCGAACCTAGATCGGTCTTGCCTCACGGGAATCGATCACATCAATTACCACATCCTTGCAATACAATTAGTAGCCTCCTTCCATGTGGACAACTCAATGAACTCATGGCCAAACTAGACCGTACCAATCCAATTAGAGGTATGGGTTGAGCTGCTTCCACCCTCTTAATTGCTCCTTGGTTTAGAAATGATGCCAAGAGTAGGATTTTGAGATTTGATGATGTACAACCAAGATGCCCACAACATATCAACTGAATAGTGGCTTTGCATCATCAAAAAGTTCAATCACAACACCAAATAGTCTTGAACATAGTAAAATGCAGCACAAAATTGCCCAAAACAGAAATCAGTTGGTAGGAGACACTACTGGAATACAATCATCCGTTAAAATAATTCGGTAAGAAAAGTTTCAACTCATAATTATCCCATATCTTTACACAACCAATAAATCAACAACCACATCAAAGTCATTCAGCAAAAACATCAAGGTTAATGCCCTGCAATTTCCATTGTTGCCAATAAAAAACATTGCGACCATTGGCAATCAAATCCACCTATGTCAAAAACAAAAACCAATCCTCCGAATTCTCAACAATACTCGCTTAAAAACAACCCTATTACTATAGAAAACCTGCTCAAATAACTTGCTAATCCCATCATGATAGACAAATCTAGGATCAAAGACACAAGATATGAGCTACTATCATCAACACCATAAGTTTCAGCAACCCTTGTCGTATGCAGTGAGAGCTCATACCGATGGTTCCCGCGTTTATAGAGTCAAAGAAATATAAATCTATTTGAGATTGGCTATCAAAAGGGCGAGATAATCTTCTTCTTTATTACATCTTGAGAGATTCAACTATAGACTAAAAATCGACGACTTGATTACACGAGAACCAACCACGGACCTTCAATCCCAAACCCACAAATCCGGCCTCAGATCGAAGATCCTTTCAAATGAAGTGTTGGAGGCCTATTTATAGAAGAAGGTAGTTGCTTGTCACCAGCTTGTATTTTTTGCTTGTATCACCTGCATGCATCAACTTTTTGCTTACACCAGCTTCTTGTCACCAGCTTGTATCAACTGATTGTATCATCTAGTTGCTTGCACCAACTACTTTTCACCAGCTTGTATCAACTAGTTGCTTGCACCAACTATTTGTCACCAGCTTGTATCACTTGCTTGTATCAACTAATTGTTTGCACCAGCTACTTGTCACCAGCTTGTATCACCATCTAGGTTGAGCAACTAGCTCGGGAGAACGCAATGAAAAAGACGACGAGTGCTAATTTTGCAAAATTAACGCATCCTAAAAAATAGCGAATTCCATCACAGTCCCATGTTTTCACAGCTTTCATGCAATGCTGTTAAAATAAACCATGGAAGTCATCTTGAATCACCGCATTCGATCTATCTCTTTGAACATACAAGCTCTTTCGCCGAGTTTGAGTTTCTTGACTTGAGCGAGAATGCAGATGACGCGGTGGCAGCCCCAAGCCAAAGCTCAAGGGATCTCACCCGTTCTGAAGAGAACGCGGTGGCAGCCCCAAACCAGAGCTCGGAGGATCTCACCCGTCTTGAAGAAAACGCGGTGGCAACCCCAAGCCAGAGCTTTGAGGATCTCACCTGTCTTGAAAAGAACGCGATGGCAGCCCTAAGCCAAAACTTGGGGGATCTCACCCATCTTGAAGAGAACGTGGTGGCAGCCCCAAGCCAGAGCTCGGGGAGTCTCATTCGTCTTGAAAGAACGCGGTGGCAGCCCCAAGCCAAAGCTCGGGGGATCTCACCCGTCTTGAAGAGAACGTGGTGGCAGCTCCAAGCCAAAGCTCGGGGGATCTCACCCGTCTTGAAAAGAATGCGGTGGCAGCCACAAGCCAGAGCTTGGGGATCTCACCTGTCTTGAAGAGAACACGGTGGCAGCCCCAAGCCTTAGCTCGGAGGATCTCACCCATCTTGAAAAGAACGCGGCTTAAAAACAAAAAAATGGCCACAGTGCGAGTGGTAGTTTATTCATTATGTATACAAGGGATTTACCTCTTACATCACGTGTGACGCCTCTCTTGATGTGGTATCTTTTATGTCTTGGTGAGGGAACACAACTATTCTCGTAGTTTTGGCGTGTCATCATGAGCTCCCTTGAACCGAATCACTTGGACTTGACATGGCTTTTGCTTGCGCCCTCAATGATATCCAAGTCGTCCTAATGTGAGGAAATTCCCCACGGACGGCGCCAGTGATGGTACGTTCTCGCATTTATAGAGTCAAAGAAATATAAATCTATTTGAGATTGGCTATCAAAAGGGTGCGGCAATCTTCTTCTTTATTACATCTTGAGAGATTCAACTATAGACTAAAAATCGACGACTTTATTACACGAGAACCAACCACGGACCTTCAATCCCAAACCCACAAATCCGGCCTCAGATCGAAGATCCTTTCAAATGAAGTGCTGGAGGCCTATTTATAGAAGAAGCAAGATGTTTGTCACCAGCTTGTATTAGATGCTTGTATCACCTGCATGCATCAGCTAATTGCTTGTATCAGCTAGTTGTTTGCACCAGCTACTTGTCACCAGCTTATATCAGCTAGTGCAAGCCTTGTCACCAGCTTGTATCAGCTAGTTGTTTGCACCGGCTATTTGTCACCAACTTGTATCAACTAGTTGCTTACACCAAATACTTGCCACCAGCTTGTATCACCATCTAGGTTGAGCAACTAGCTCAGAAAAACGCGATGAAAAAGACGACGAATGCTAATTTTGCAAAATTAACGCATCCTAAAAATTAGCGCATTTCATCACATACATCTTTCCTAGATCAAAGACAAAGGAGCTAATCGACTCAAAGGCATCTTGAGTCGTACTCAAGAATCCCACATATTCATCAACATAAGTAATTTATTTCTCTTAACATTTTCTCAAACATATTTTGTGCATTTGGTTGATTAATCCATCTACACTCATTTTTTGGGACCCACACTCATGATCTCATCAACAATGAGTGGGTGCAAATCAAGGTTTACAATACCAAGACGACCAACTAAATTATGAAATTCCCACTCATCACAATTTTTCACCCAATTATATATAAAATCTTTATAAACATTTTATCCAAACTGGGGCCTAAAAATCGTTAGAATGGTTTATAAGGTCTTGCTTTTTGGAGAAAGGCACCTTTGACTCTATGCTACATGGACTAGGATCAGTAGGATGGCACATCGAAGCGTAAAAGTAGGGGCGCAAATGGGTGCCATGTGGCGTGACGTTGGAGCCAACTAAGCATAGAAATTCTTGTAGGCGTAGTACGATCGAATATGGACCAGTGTTTTCAGACAGGGGTAAATGTATTAAACTATCCTTTATATGCACTTATTTACAACAAATCATCATTTATAATAAAGTTTGCATAAAATCACCCTTTATTTATATTTTGTTGTACACAATTACTCATATTATAATTTTTTTTAATCATCATATTACACATACTAAAAAACCAAAATAAACTTATTATTTTTTATTTTATTTTTTTATATACTCTCATTCGAACAAGATATACATTCCAAATTAAGAAACGTTATCGGTGCAACTGTAATGGATCCAAATTTCTTCCAAATCTAGATTGAAGACCAAACCAAATAATCCACTTCATTTCAGTTTCGATTTGGTCCAAACCACTTTGGTCTCGATTATGGACCGTGTGGTTTTTTTATTCGTTCTCTTAATGATTTTGATATTATAAAAATAATAATATTATTAAATTCTAATTAAGTTAGATTTACCTTTTAAGTAGAAAATATTAATATAATTAAAATTGAGGAACGGACATGTGATAACGATCACTCTCATGCGAACGATTCACATACGACGTAAAATATATGCTAATTTAGGATAAAATTTATAAACTAGAGGAGTCAATGCACATATTGCAAAAATATAAGTCTCTTAAAGTGTATAATTTTTTGCGTAAATGTGTATATATTATGCATTGTATTTGCATAATTGTTTAAGTGTATAAACTATAAAATAAAATTATAACTAAATTAAATTATTTGATAAAATAAGGATTGGAGTGGTTGTTTGTAACAAATTATGAATAAGGGGTGGTTTAATGCAAACTTTTTTATAAAATATGGTTTGTTGCAAACATGTGCAAATAAGGGGTAGTTTTATGCATTTACCCCTTTAAGATATCAAGTCAAACCCAAACGACGACACATCGATCAACTTCTTTCTGAAACGTACTCCAAAATGAGTGGTTTAACCACACCGCTTTTTTCCCGAAAACCATTATTTTGTCTTTCCGAATCCCGTTTTATTTTAGGCTTTGTTCGGTAAATTCAGTTGAAATGGGAGCTGAAGCTGGAGCTGGAGCTGAATTTCTTAGCTTAATTATTTAGAACTTATAGTTGGTGTTCAGTATTACAAGCTGAAATGAGATAAATGTAAAATTCAGCTTGTTAATCTTCAACAATCTAGGGGGAGTCACATTAAAAAAAATGAAAAAACTAAGCTACGTTAATCTACTATAAGTTCCCTAAGCTAGATTGACATTTTTTTCCAAACACTCATTAACTAGATTAAAAAGAAAATCAAACTCCGTTAATTTCAAAAAAGTTTTGCCGAACGGAGTCTTAATCTTCTCCTTCTAATAAACTGGATCTTGCATTGTTTTCTTAAGATAATAATCATGCGCTCTGTCTACCGAGATCCAAAATCAAAAATTCAGATACTATAGTATCCGAACGATGATAAATATTACTATGAAAATGTTTACGTAAGATAAATCAAGTGAAGATTCACAAAGTATATTAGGGTTTAGGATCCGTGCAAATGTCTTTTATTGTGTGAAATGCGAAGTATTTCTCGCGGTTGGATCGTCTTTCATCTACGGCCTAGATTAGATTCATGTCTTTCATCGCGGTTGGATCGTCTTTCATATGGATGCGCTCCAATGCTTTGCTCTTTGTCGGTGTTGATTCGTCCATGGTGAAATGAAAGATATGTAGTCGAAATCGAATTATTTCATAGGTTTGTTTATTAGTTCATCCGCGCCTCATATTGTATCTGTTTTTGTTGATTTTCAGTTCAAAAACTCCATGGATGCGAATGTTGATTTTCTTTCAAACACTTCGAATCTGAAACAGCTTTTGGTTTGTGATTGATTTTTTGTTGCTTACATGTTGCAATGCCATTTTTTATACTAGCCTCTCAAATTTTGTTGATGTTTTGCATCAAAAATTCAGTTTTTTTATGTGTTGCTTTGTAACATGAGTTTCTCTAAATTATTCTTCAAATTTGTACATGGTTACCATAGACTTTTGCATGTTGAATGTTTGTATCAAGGATTTTTTTTGCAGTTGAATAATCTGAATGAATGCTTGATACATTACTTGGTTTTCAAATATGCACAAATTATGAAACTCAATCGATTAATAATGAACATTTTGGTATTATTTATGAACCCAATATGCTTTTGGGCTGAAGTTGTGATTGGTTGAATTGTTGTTGTGCTAATGCTTCCATTGATCAATCTAAATCTTGCATCTTTGTGTTGATCTAATGTATCAATTTGATATTGTTTATTTTGCTTTTGTTATCTTTTGTGTTTTTTATGCTTTTATGTTTTGAGAGAAGCCCACAAGGTGTTCGATGAAATTCTTGAGAGAGATGTTTGTTTTCATATTTCTGTAGAGATTTGACGCAAAGAACCTAAGAAAGCCACGATAAAGACACAAAATGAAATGAACCACAATGAGATTAATATAAACATTGACATTATTATATTTGAACGTTATATGACTATATATGAACCTTGAAACATAATATATGAACCTTTAGTTTATTTATACGGTGCACAAAGTATGGAAAAGAAGATAAAGTTTTCAAAAGAATAAGTATGAACATTAGATGATTATATATGAACATTTACATTTTAGATATGAACCTTACATTTTCATTATTCCTAAACCATGAAAATAAACATGAACCTTAGGAGAATATATATGAACTTGAACATGATAAACGTGAACCCGACTTGAACTGAGACTTTTCACAAGCACGATATGTAGCCTATGAAGGAGCAATGTGTCGGTACACATTGATGTGAGTTCGAATCCCTCATAGGCTACATGGCCCGCTCAACATACAACGACACATTTTTCAAATGACTAACTATGAACCTTAGAGAATTATATTATGAACATATAAACTAACTATGAACCTTAGAGAATAATATGGTTCATGTTTATTCTCTAAGGTTCATAGTTTATATGTTCATATATAATTCGATGTATGTGGTTTATGTTTATTTTCATGGTTTAGGAATAATGAAAATAAATTTTTTTTTAACATTTTTCAAATGACTAACTATGAATAATAGAGATTTATACATGAACATATAAACTTAATACATGAACCCAATCACATGCATAATTCTATTATCCTTCTTATGAACCATAGAATGTTTCAATCTAAAAAATCCTAAAGTTTGTACACCAAATTAGATTCAATGTACCTATGAACCATAAAAACACTACATTTCACAATTTACGTTACCACAATAGTTCATTACACATTTTTTATTTTTCAATTTGACAATGAACCCAAAAGTATCTTTATTCACACAAAGTCAAGTTGTTTCAAAAAAATCAAAAAATTAAAGCCATTAAAAGTAAAAACGAAGTAGTAGAAGATGAATTTTTACCTTTGTTGTGGGTCGTTGTATGTCGGGCGGTCCATTAGTCTTCATATTCAAGCTTTAGGTAGAGTTTTAACGGAGATTTCGAAATGCATGGGATGTAAAAATGGGGATTTGTGTTTTGGAAGGGGGAGAGAGAGAGAGAGAGAGAGAGAGAGAGAGAGAGAGAGAGAGAGAGAGAGAGAGAGAGAGAGAGAGAGAGAGAGAGTAGGGGGTTCAAAAACCAAAGGTTTTTTTAGAATTAAAAGAAATGGTATTTTTGAGAGAATGATTGAGTTTTGTTAGAATTTACAAAATGTCATCCTAAATGAAAGTGACACGCGGGCCTTGTGATTAGTGCTACTTTGTAGTGTTTAACTAGGAGTTATTACCGGTGTTTTTGGTGTCATTTGGAGATGTTTAGAGCGTTATTGTGGAGATCGGAGTTGAAGAGTAGATGTGCAGATATGGTGGTTTGGAGAAGCTTAAATGAAGATTTATTGAAGAGAGAAGGAAACTAACCAAGAAGACGAAGAAGTAGAACCAAGTAGAGCTACAGGAGCAAAACCGCGGTTGCGGGGCTGAGGGCCGCGGTCGCGGAATCAACGCGAGGCGAAGGAGCAAGAAATCGAAGATCCGCGATCGCGGAAAAATCAAGCAGCGAAGATTGTGAGGAGCCTTACAGGAAGATTTCCGCGGTCGCGGAAATTATTCCGCGGTCGCGGAAATTATTCCGCGGTCGCGGAAATTATTCCGCGGTCGCGGAAATTATTCCGCGGTCGCGGAAATTATTCCGCGGTCGCGGAAATTATTCCGCGGTCGCGGAAATTATTCCGCGGTCGCGGAAATTATTCCGCGGTCGCGGAAATTATTCCGCGGTCGCGGAAATTATTCCGCGGTCGCGGAAATTATTCCGCGGTCGCGGAAATTATTCCGCGGTCGCGGAAATTATTCCGCGGTCGCGGAAATTATTCCGCGGTCGCGGAAATTATTCCGCGGTCGCGGAAATTATTCCGCGGTCGCGGAAATTATTCCGCGGTCGCGGAAATTATTCCGCGGTCGCGGAAATTATTCCGCGGTCGCGGAAATTATTCCGCGGTCGCGGAAATTATTCCGCGGTCGCGGAAATTATTCCGCGGTCGCGGAAATTATTCCGCGGTCGCGGAAATTATTCCGCGGTCGCGGAAATTATTCCGCGGTCGCGGAAATTATTCCGCGGTCGCGGAAATTATTCCGCGGTCGCGGAAATTATTCCGCGGTCGCGGAAATTATTCCGCGGTCGCGGAAATTATTCCGCGGTCGCGGAAATTATTCCGCGGTCGCGGAAATTATTCCGCGGTCGCGGAAATTATTCCGCGGTCGCGGAAATTATTCCGCGGTCGCGGAAATTATTCCGCGGTCGCGGAAATTATTCCGCGGTCGCGGAAATTATTCCGCGGTCGCGGAAATTATTCCGCGGTCGCGGAAATTATTCCGCGGTCGCGGAAATTATTCCGCGGTCGCGGAAATTATTCCGCGGTCGCGGAAATTATTCCGCGGTCGCGGAAATTATTCCGCGGTCGCGGAAATTATTCCGCGGTCGCGGAAATTATTCCGCGGTCGCGGAAATTATTCCGCGGTCGCGGAAATTATTCCGCGGTCGCGGAAATTATTCCGCGGTCGCGGAAATTATTCCGCGGTCGCGGAAATTATTCCGCGGTCGCGGAAATTATTCCGCGGTCGCGGAAATTATTCCGCGGTCGCGGAAATTATTCCGCGGTCGCGGAAATTGGCATCAGACGCGCGTTCGAGATTTCTTCCGAAGTTTTGATTTTATTTTATTATTTTCTTTTTCTTTTATCTCTTTTATTCCGGTAGGATCATTTTATTTCCTTTTAGATTATGTTTGTGATCTTTGGTTTTAGGTTTAGTTTATTTAAACCTAGTTCCAATAGCCTCCATTCATTAAGTTTTTATCCGGATTCAGTTTTTAGCATTCAATTTATCGTTCTATTTTCCCTTTGAGTTTTTGTGTTTCAAGACTATGAAGAACTAAGCACCCTTTGCTTAGTCCGACAATTGAAGCCTTCATTTGATATATGATTGTGAGGTTATAATTCTATTCCTATTCCTTTGGATTATATCTTTTCTCTTGAGCTTATTCATATTGATTCTTATTGATTTGACTGGATTGATCACCTAGTTAATATTAGTAATTGTCTATTGCTAGGGTTTGGATATTTCGAGTTGAAATCCCTTATCTTGTGTAGCAACCATGATATTCTAGGACTAGTTGGACTAGTTTATTATGAAAGAGAATTGATTATGTGTTAAATGCTGCGAGTTGTGGTGTTGCATGTATCCTGGTTAATTCTTATGCTCCATGCTATTGTTGTTCTAAATCTTGGTAGTTTCTCGTGCGTTCAATAGTAAGGGTTACCAGGACTAGTTGGACTGATAACTATTTCAGAATAGGGACAGGAATAATCATAGGAAGGAATAGAGATAACCTAGGACCAATCAATCAAATGAATGGTGGATATTTGTCTAGCTAAGTGTTTTTCCCAAATTGATTACAACCTTTGTTTTGATTTACTTTGTTTAATTGCAAACCAAACCAACAAACCCCCCTTGTTACCTTTGACATACCACTTGCATAAAGAAAGATAACTCCTCCCTGTGGGATTCGACCCTTGCTTGCCTATTCTACTAGTTTAGGTTTTTAAGGATTTACATTGATTGGGCGTCACGACTTTAGACCCTGTCAAATTGGCGCCGTTGCCGGGGAGGCAAGTTTTGTTTTTCTTTGTGTGTTTGTGTGCCAATTTTGGTGTGGACCTAACTTATGGTCCACACCCGTACTACTAATCTTCCACTTCTCAGTCCTAATACAGAAAACCAGCCAACGAGAGATGGCCGTAGTGTTTCACAAACCTTCTGCCCTGCATGCTGAGATAAAGGAACTAAATGAGATGATGCAGATGTATATGACAAAGAGCGGACAGCAGCAGGAGCCGCAATATGACCCATACTCCTACGCATGCACTCTAGGGTGGAGAGATCACCACAATTCGAGTTATAGGAACCAGCAATACCCTCTTTATGGTCATGACTACCAGGAGTTCTATCCGGGGCCACAGTCGTACTATCAACAGGACACTCCACATCAGTACAGTCCAGCCTACGCGCATAGACCATCGGTGCCCAATCCAAACTCCTCCATGTCTACTGAGGATATGTTTCGATCTCTTACGCAAAGCATGATCCAACTTGAACAAGAGACGAAGTCCAGTATCTAGAACTGGGAGAATCAGATTGGGCAAATGACTCAAGCAATGAGCAGAATGGAGGACATGGCGTTGAAAAAACTCATATCTCAACCAGTAATGCACCAGAGAGAGAATGCCTTTTCAATGACCCTACAAAGTATTGAACAGCTGCATGTCGCCCCCTTAGCTGAAAGGGAAGAACAATTTAGTGAGACGGGTGCAGAATACAACGAGATATCTACAGAAGAGACACCGAGACCGCGGGAGGTGTGCCGCAATCGCGGTTTATTCACTAAGGAACTTGGCATTCCAGACGAAGCCCGCGACCACGGTGTGCTCTCCGAAGAAGATTATTTTTGGGAACAGGAAGAATTCCGCGACCGCGGGGACGAAAACCGCGATCGCGGATTGGTCGCTAACGAAAAGCCAAAAATCGGCAAATTTCCGCGATCGCGGATTGATTTCCGCGATCGCAGATTGATTTCCACGATCGCGGAAAAATATCTGGAGAAGACGAACTGCTCGATGAATTTCCACGACCGCGGGACCCAATCCGCGATCGCGGTTTGACCACTGACGTCCAAGATGACTACATTCAGCCCGATTTCCCCCCACTCAGTCCGTTGAAGCCTCCCGCTCCTTTTCCTGAGGCTCTGAAGGATACCAGAAAGCTAAGGAACAACAAAGAGATCTATCAAACCTTCAGTATATGCGAGGCAAACGTTCCTTTGGTCAAACTGGCAAACAGCATCCCTCGCAGCGCGGAATTGTTAAGGGCGCTGTGCAAGATCAAGAAGAAGCCGAAGGGGAAGCATAAGAAGGAAACCGTGATTCAAACGGCGAATTTCTCCACGCTGGATACGGGGCAGGACAAGCATGCAGCCCCTGAGATGTTGGGTAGGCCGTTTCTGAATATGGCAAGTGCACTCATTGGTATGAACAGCAATCCACCCACCATAAAGTGCAGGAGAATGGGGGTAAAGCTTACCATAGAGAATATAAAGAGGCACCCCCCTGATCGAGACCCCTGGAGTTCAGTTGTTGTGAGCAACCCGGGATGATGGGAGAGCACTAGGTCGAGCCACGACAATAACTACGGCGCTGCTCGGGAGGCAACCCGAGGTGTGTTTTTCTTTTCTTGTCTTTCCATTCCATGTCTTTAGTTATTTTTGTTTCGTCTTGTGTTATTTCGTTTTTGCTGTTGTTTTTGTTTTGCGTTTAGACTAACTTGCAGGTAGGAGACCCGAAGCCAAATTGAAGACGGTGTTATCCTCGCACCAGTAACTTTTTCACGGTTGCGGAAATATCACTGTAAGTCCCCTTTACCTGTTGAAAAAAAAATTGAAAAAAAAAGTTTTACCGAAGGCCAGCTGTCCGAGTTCTACTGCGAGAAATGGTGCGCATCATGTTTCCAAGGAGGAAACAATCACCCCACACTTGTATTTGGCAACATTGATGGCCCGACATTCGACAGTTGAGGAGGAGGAACACTAGAGCCCGCCACACGATTACATCTGGGCTCCGATATGTGTTCGTTGAAGGCCGTGCAGCCCCAATTCTTTGATTTACCACTACACCTTACAGTGGATCTTTTTGGTTACACGGTGGAGTTTGAGTTTGAAGACCGGCGCAACACCAGTGACATGTGCTTTATTGCTTTACCGCTAGCAACAACTTCCGCGTCCAAGCCAACTCAGCGACGGTTGTGAGTTTTTTTTGCCTTTCCCTGTGCTTCATCTTTTTGTCTTTCATTACATTGAGGACAATGCAATGTTTAAGCATGGGGGAGTGTTCTATACTTGTTAGTCGTTGAGGAGAAAAGAAAAAAATGCAAAATAGAAAAAGTCAAAAATAAATTGAAAAAAGACAATAATAAAATCATAGGATAAGTCGAAAACCCGAAAGGGCGGCTTAGGCAATAAGCAGGTGGCTTGGACCAGCATTACGCTGGGGTAATATGAAGTCAAGAGTGATATGAGTTTATGTGAGCTCATCTATTGAAAAATGAAATGAGTGGCTTGGTGAAAACTCGAAAGGGCGCCTTGGCAAAATGAGTGAAAAGAAGAAGAGTGATTTTTAGGATTCCTCATTTTTTCTGGCGTGGTGACATAAGAAGAGGTGATATAAGGAGGATTCGGGTAGGTCATTCTGGGAGGCATAAGAAGATAGATGGAGGCTAGGATTAGATATTTATTCACTCTATGGTGTTCGGGATAAGCTTGGGGGAAGTACTCTGCTTTTCTTTAAGCTTGGTTGTGTGTTGTGTTGTGCTTATTGTGTTGGTGCCTTGGAGATTCATGTTTAAGTGCAATTCTTAGTGGAGATGATTTGTCTGTGCTTCCTGAGACCTTGGGGATTTGATTGGAGGAGTAGGTTTATATTAGCTTACTCGAGGACGAGCAAGGTTTAAGCATGGGGGAATTTGATCAGTGCTACTTTGTAGTGTTTAACTAGGAGTTGTTACCGGTGTTTTTGGTGCCATTTGGAGATGTTTAGAGCGTTATTGTGGAGATCGGAGTTGAGGAGTAGATGTGCAGATATGATGGTTTGGAGAAGCTTAAATGAAGATTTATTGAAGAGAGAAGGAAACTAACCAAGAAGACGAAGAAGTAGAACCAAGTGGGGCTACAGGAGCAAAACTGCGGTCGCGGGGCTGAGGGCCGCGGTCGCGGAATAAACGCGGGGCGAAGGAGCAAGAAATCGAAGATCCGCGGTCGCGGAGGCTATGGCCGCGGTCGCGGAAAAATCAAGCAGTGAAGATTGTGAGAAGCCTTACAGGAAGATTTCCGCGATCGTGGAAGTTATTCCGCGGTCGCGGAAATTGGCATCAGACGCGCGTTCGAGATTTCTTCCGAAGTTTTGATTTTATTTTATTATTTTCTTTTATTCCGGTAGGATTATTTTATTTCCCTTTAGATTATGTCTGTGATCTTTGGTTTTAGGTTTAGTTTATTTAAACCTAGTTCCAATAGCCTCCATTCATTAAGTTTTTATCCAGATTCAGTTTTTAGCATTCAGTTTATCGTTCTATTTTCCCTTTGAGTTTTTGTGTTTCAAGATTATGAAGAACTAAGCACCCTTTGGTTAGTCCGACAATTGAAGCCTTCATTTGATATATGATTGTGAGGTTATAATTCTATTCTTATTCCTTTGGATTATATATTTTCTCTTTAGCTTATTCCTATTGATTCTTATTGATTTGACTGGATTGATCACCTAGTTGATATTAGTAATTGTCTATTGCTAGGGTTTGGATATTTCGAGTTGAAATCCCTTATCTTGTGTAGCAACCATGATATTCTAGGACTAGTTGGACTAGTTTATTATGAAAGAGAATTGATTATGTGTTAAATGTCGCGAGTTGTGGTGTTGCATGTATCCTGGTTAATTCCTATGCTACATGCTGCTGTTGTTCTAAATCTTGATAGTTTCTCGTGCGTTCAATAGTAAGGGTTATCAGGACTAGTTGGACTGGTAACTATTTCAGAATAGGGACAGGAATAATCATAGGAAGGAATAGAGATAACTTAGGACCAATCAATCAAATGAATAATGGATATTTGTCTAGCTAAGTATTTTTCCCAAATTGAATACCTTTTTTTTAGGGTCTTACTATTCGGCGCATAGGCAAAATTGTCTTTCAGCGCATAGGGTTGTCACGTTACGTGTGAAGCCACTCCACACGTAACGTGGGGTAATTTTTTTTTTACCACACGTAACCTGGGCTCCACACGTAACGTGTGACAATTTTTATTTTTTTTATTTTTTTTATTTTATTTTTATTTTTTTTAAACCTCACGTTAAAAAAAGTTTGAAACTTAAAATTGTTATTTATCAATGTTAAAATGTAGTCGGATCTGTACAACATAACTGTAATACTCCCTCCGTCCCATAATGTTCGTCCTGTTTGACTTTTGTATATTATTCATAGTTGAAGAGAATCTTTAAGATTTCTTCCAATATATAAGAAAAAACATAGTCATGTGGGGTCTTGTTTTATTCGTCTCAACGAGTACTTTGATAATATTAAAAAATTATAATTTTTAGGGTTATATTATTAGAGATATTAACGATACAAAACCCGCCTCGGCATTTGTACCGGGTCAAATCAGGACGTTCTTTTCGGGACAGAGGGAGTATGAAGTATCTTAGCTTGAGAATTAAGAGTCAATTCTAAACAAAAAAAAAATATTTAATAAGAAGTTTTCTTTCTATAACCCCAAATTTTTAATACTCCAAGCTTGATCAGTGTCAAACTTACCCATTACTACATTACATGAACAAAAAATAAATGCTTAAGATGTGCACAACAATAAGCAGGGCGTATAAGCAATGATGTATTAAGCCTTGAAATGATCAAATATCAGATAAGAAAGTACGCTAGCTTGAACCTTCATGGAGACAAAAAAAAATCAGCTTACGTTCTCAAACCAGCATCCTCCATCCAGTTAGGACTAATGTCCTAACATTTTAACATTGATAAATAAAAAATAATAATTTTAAGTTTCAAACTTTTTTTAACGTGAGGTTTAAAAGAAAAAAATTAAAAAAAAATTAAAAAAGAAAAAAAACTTAAAAAAAGAAAATAAAAATTACCACACGTTACGTGTGGAGCCACTCCACACGTAGCGTGTGGTTAAAAAAATATTATTATTTTTTACCCCACGTTACGTGTGGAATGGCTCCACACGTAACGTGACGACCCTATGTGCTGAAAGGCAATTTTGCCTATGCGCCGAAAAATAATTGTGTTTTTTTTATTTACTTTGTTTAATTGCAAACCAAACCAACAAACCCCCCTTGTTACCTTTGACATACCACTTGCATAAAGAAAGATAACTCCTCCATGTGGGATTCGATCATTGCTTGTCTATTCTACTAGTTTAGATTTTTAAGGATTTACTTTGATTGGACGTCACGACTTTAGCCCCTGTCACCTTGCTTTACACTTCTTCGAATCTCGTTCGTCCATCGTATGCATCTAACGGTTGGAACTCATTCGTACTTCGCCCTGTAGCTTTTTGTTGTACCTGAACCGGCCTCAGTATATTAGTAGTATATTAATATACTACATTCGATCTAAATTAAGTGTCATTTTAACACTTGAATTTTGATCAGATTTATATGTTATTTTAGGATTTTCTAATAATTAATTAAGAGCGCGTTATGAGAATTGTTCTTGAAATTTGTTTATGTTGATTTCTTTTATTCTAAATTCTCAATTTACTCACAAAAAATATAATTACTTATTTTATAGAAAGATGAAAAAATTATAAAATTCTAGATACGTTTATTACTTTTATATTGTGTCTAAAATTAAAAAGACAGTTATCTTAAATTGGAGGGAGTAGTATTTAGTATTTATCAAGAGCTTGTTTTTTTCCCCTTTTTTTTTTTTCTCTGTTGGATTGAGCTGAAGACATGGATATTCACAGTTCACTGCCACCACAAATCCTTGTGCTATTGAGACAGTGAAGTTTGCAGTGCAGTGCAGTGGCTGACAAATTATATACACCTGCAAACTGCAAGAAATTCATAACCATCTCTGTTCATGGTTTCAGTCTTGTCGCCCCCAATCTATGTCAGCCTTTATAATTATAAAGGAATCAACCTACTATTATAATCCACGATTTTTTTACAGTAAATAATAAAAAATCTTGGATCGGAAATTGGGATCATTAATATTTACCGTATTTAGGATAAATAATCCCTTAAGAGAGCTTAAATAGCAAATTTAGTGTTCAAATTATGAATATTAATCGCATGACCCCTTAGGTCATTAAGCTCCATTCACACGCTCTCTCTTCTCCCACTTCACATACTCTGGTTTTCTGATCTGGATCCCGCTCTCCCAGATTTGGATCCCTCTCCCCCTCGATCAACATAGCAAAGCCGGTACGCGCCCACTCCTTCCTCTTCCCGTTCTTTGAGAAATTCCTTCATTCACCATTTCACCCCCTCTTTAACACATTTCGCAACCCTAACGCAGATCGTCGTTCGTGTTTCCCAATCTAGATCCTCTCGATTGTTGAATGACCGTCGGAAATGGCTTCCGCCTGCGTAAACAACATCGGAGTTCCACCTGAAAGTTTCTCGACTGTCCTTCTGCCGCTTTTCCAGCCTACGGATGGCTGAGTCCCAGCATCTCCTTCGGCCGCGACTACACTGACGAGGAGAAGAACATCTTCGCATCCGCCGCCGCCGCGAAGCCGCATGCGGCGGAGAATGCGCCGGAGGCGTCAGATCTGTTCAAGGACGCTGGAGATTTTGTGTTCCATCTCGACGATCCTGTCACGATTCTCCCTGTGGACAAGCTCTTCTCCGATTTGCATTCGTTGAGGTGGAAATTCACATTTCTCTTTTATTTGTATCTTTATAAGCTTCAGGATGAAAGTGTGATCGTTGTACAGGGCAAGAAATTGGTTGCTGATTTGGGGAACTTGATGAGTGTCCAAGTCATTGTGGAAGGATCAATGAATAGTTCTAATCCTTATTTCTCAAGTGGTTGGAGGAGAGACTTCACTGTAAGCACTGTTCTTTGAAATCATTAAGTTTTCTAATTCTAATAAATTCCATGAGACACAGTCAACATTATATGTTTTTCTACTGCATATTGTTGTGGCAGGGAGGTTTCATTTTGGATATGGGAGTACACATGATTGCAGGATTAAGGATGGTAAGTGTATTTCAAGAATGTTTTTCTTCCAATATTATCTAAGTCCACGTGTTAATGACTTATATCATTCTTTTGGCAATCTTGTCATAATATATTGAAACACATTTTATTATTGTGGCTGCTAGTATGAGTTTCGCCTGTAAGTCTATTGCTAATGGTATATATTGTCATAAACAGCTTGTTGGTTGTGAGTTGACCTCTGTATCGGCCTTGACGTCTCATGTTGATGTATCGCTGCCTCCACCAGACAATATCTCATCGACATTGTAAGTTAATAATATATATGGTTTAAAACAGTCTTGGATCAAACAAATTCTTTTGTAAGGAAGTTCTCATGTGAGAAGTTTTGCACAGTCTGTTTGAGAATGGTTGTCCTGGTGTTTTTGTGATGTCAATATCCACCAGATCACCCAAGGCAAGTTGCAAAGAGACAATTAGACCGATTTTAGCGTTATCACTTTATTGCATGTTGGTGACTCCTAAGTTCTTGTAGTGTAGATATTTTGGCACTTCAAAGAAGCATATGGGGACAGTTGGAAATTGTCCCTAAAGAGACAATTTCCAACTATCTCTAGAGGGAAAGTATTGTTAAACAATTGTCCCTAAAAAAGACACTTTCAAAATGCCTTTGGAGACAACTGTCCCTAAAGAGGCACTTCAAGAAGCATATGTGGACAATTTTCAACTGTCCCTAAAGAGACAATTTTCAACTGTCCCTAGAGAGAAAATATTGTTAAACAACTGTCCCAATAAAGACACTTCAAAGAAGCCTCTCAGACAAGTTCCAACTGTCCCTAAAAAGAAAGTATTGTTGAACAACTGTCCCTGAAAAAGACACTTCCAAAACGCATTTGGGGACAACTGTCCCTAAAGAGGCACTTCCAAAACGCATCTGGGACAGTTCTCAATTGTCCCTAAAGAGACAATTTACAACTGTCCCTAGAGAGAAAATATTGTTAAATAACTGTCCCTAAAAAAGACAATTCCAAAATGCCTTTGGGGACAATTGTCCCTAAAGAGACAATTCAAGAAGCATATGCCTAAAGAGACAATTTCCAACTGTCTCTAGAGAGAAAATATTGTTAAACAACTGCCCCTAAATAAGATAATTCCAAAATGTCTTTGGTGACAATTGTCCCTAAAGAGACACTTCAACAAGCATATGGAGACAGTTGGAAACTGTCCCTAAAGAGACAATTTCCACATATCCCTAAAGAGAAAGTATTGTTAAACAGCTGTCCCTAAAAAAGACATTTTCAAAATGTTTTTGGAGACAACTGTCCCTAAAGAGGCACTTCAAAAAGCATATGGGGACAATTTTCAATTGTCCCTAAAGAGACAATTTTCAACTGTCCCTAGAGAGAAAATATTGTTAAACAATTATCCCCCAAAAAGACATTTTCAAAATGTCTTTGGGGACAACTGTCCCGCGTATTAGAACAATAGGGGATCACGCTTACAATTTCGAACTAAAGGGGTCTGCGCATGCTATTTATGTGTAAATTGAGTCCAATTTTCTCTAATATTTGTCAGGTCAATACAAAATCTCAAATTAGAGTGGTTAAAGTTTATTTGAGCCACAATTGGGAACCAGAAATAGGGCCAACCCAAGTCAAATCTAACTCGGCCCATACTCATTTGGGCCGAGACTCACCTGACTTGTTTGGGCTTTTCGTTTTTGGAGGAGCCGAGACTTTCATAATTACGTTTCTTTTCTAGCGACTTTCCTAGTTATATGTTATTCCTTTCGTCTAAAAATATTGTCTTTTTAGACTTTCTATTTTGTTTAAAAATGTTTTTTTTTTTTGCTATTTTACTCTTTATTTTACCAATTTGCCTTTACAATAATTAGGAAGTTATTAGTTGTGATTTTAAGAAAGTAAAAATATTGTGTTCCGTTAAATCCCAGTACTAGTATTTTTGATAGTTGTAAGGACAAATATTTGTAGATGAAGGGAGTAATTGCTAGTAGTTTTTTTTTTCGGGTTCATGCTAATTGCTAGCTTAAGAAAGGAGGAAAAGTGGTCTTGTATGGGTTGGGAAACCAATTAAAAGCAGTCTCGTGTTCAAAAGTATAAAAAAGTAAAAGCATCAAGAAATCTTGTACAATCACTATATGTTTGGATCCAATTCAAGTCCATGTAAATTTAAGGGATGAATAAAAGAATATTTTTTAATGTCATACTAACCTTTCTATGTTCAATATTTTTTAATTTTTTTTTTATCATTTCTAGTTTAGAGAATAGTTTGAAAATAATCTTCAAACTTAAACACATATTAGAAAAACGGATAAAAGAAATAGAAAGATTGAGGTGGAGGGTACTTAACTTGGGAAGACAATCTCAAGGCAGAATCCGATGCTTTGTCGCCCATCTTCTCATTTGCCACGTGATCATCCATCTCCTCCATCTTATGCTTAACAATTTCTTTCTTATGTACGTATAAACACACAAATCCCTCTAAATTAACCAATCTTCCCCCTTCAATCGATCTCCATCTCTCATTAAGTTTAATCAATCTCTTATTAAGCACTTCTCCGATCCATATAAAAGCGATTATCTTGTATATATCACAGCACAAGAGATCAACAATTACATCAAAAGATGGGTCAATTGTGGACTTTTATCACCCAACTCCACTATCTTGCCGGGTGCGTCCACTCAATTCGATCATTCATCCAAATCATCTTCTTATAGTTTTTTAATTACTTGTAATTATTGCAGGCCGATTATGATGCTCCTATATCCGCTGTAAGTTATCCTGCACTGCATTATATAATTTCATTACGTTATTCTCCTTTGAGTTTTGTAACATTAATTTGATGGACGATTGAATTAAAATGCACGGGGAAAAAAAAAAAAAAAAAAAAAAAAGGTATGCATCAGTAGTGGCAATGGAGAGCACATCAAAGGCGGATGATAAACAATGGCTGGCTTACTGGATCCTCTACTCTCTCCTCACTCTTACTGAGATCATCTTTCAACCCATTCTCCAGTGGTAATTAATTCATTCATTAATTCTTAACATAATTAATGTACGATTAATTAATATATATGTTGTGGTAATTAATTAATATGTATATTTATGTAGGATACCGATATGGTACACGGCGAAGCTGGTGGCGGTGACGTGGATGGTGCTACCGCAGTTCAAAGGGGCGGCATTCATCTACGAGAGATACGTGAGGCTAAAGATTAAGACGTATCTGCCTTCTGCTTTCAACAAATTCCACTCTTCCTCCTACTATTAAACATTGTTTTCATTTTTATCCTTATATGTGCCTCTGCTCCTTTTTTCTATAACTTCTCCATGATTTCACATTGATCGACCTTATAATATTGGTTATATTGTGAAGTCTTTTCAGTTCGGCTGGCAAACATGATATTATGTAATTACGAGGTCATGAGTGTAAATCTTTTTCTCGTATTGTAATGATCTAGTAACTCCTATGAACCTAAAGAAACATTGGTTATATTACATCAAACTACATGTTACATTACAAAATTAATGTCACGATTTTTAGTTTCTTTTAATTTTTCCGTTTAAGATGATGTCAAGATCGAGATTTTTTATTAGGGGCCCGTTTGTTTAGCTTATGAAAACGGTGACGGAAATTAAGGAAACGAATTTAGTCAACTTTGACATTTTTGTACATTGATCAAAGTTTTTATTTTGGCTTAGGGCTCTAAAATTTGTGTGTCAAGAGAAGAAAGAAATAAAATGATTTCATCATTTTAAAACCCCTATAACATTGGAGAAACAAATACATTCTTCATAGTATTAAGAGAAGGAAAATGAAATGATTTCATCATTTTAACAATGAATAATTAATGACATTAAAATAGACTAGATTCTCTTCTTTTTCGTTCATGTTTTCATAATTCAAACCAGACGGACCCTGAATATTGTATTCATATTGTTTTCCTTATGAAGTTTTGGAACCTACATTGAATATCGTTAAATTTTGGGACTAGTTAATAAGGAAAATGTAACAAAATTTAAGAACTAGTGACCTTAATTTACTCTATAATTAATCGAAATAGAAACGTACAAAGTGCTAATAAAGCATTTAGGGGTAGAGGTGGATCGGGTGATGGATGGATGAAGTCATTTTATCACCCGACCCGTGAAGTTAAATCATCCATCCGACCCACTCGTTCGTCACCCGCAAAACTTTTCACCCGTATTCGTCCATCCATCGCCCACGGATAATTCGGGTGGGTCGGGTCATCCACATAACATTTTTACTAATATTTTATAATTATTTAAATGTAATAACTACACGATTAAGTGCAACAACAACAACAACAATCGACCCAGTAAAGTCCCAACCCATCCTAACTACACGATTAAGTGCAAAAAATAATTAATTTTCTTTAATATATGAAATTAGTTGTTCTAAATACAGGCTTTGAAAGATGTTATTAGAAAATATTCAACTTTTAAACATAAAAAAATAAAGTTATACATTTTAATAAAGTCGAATTAGAACTTCAATTGTCAATGAGTGACTCTATGAGTGGGTGAAGTACGGGTGATGGGCGAGATTTATATAACCCATCACCTACCCGTAATTCGTTTCACCCGACCCACTAACCATCCGCCATCCGATTTATTTTGAATGATCATTCCTATATTCAAATGAATTTTTCCGGATAAATCGGTTCAATCCTTACATTAGCGATTTCTATTTCCATATCTCCCTTATGAATATGATTGATGTTGCACAATTCTATTTCCATACCTCCCTTATGAATATGATTGATATTAGTTTTACTTTGCAAAACCCCAAAAATTTATATTGAAGGTTTAATGAATGAGATTAGGATTTAAACGTAAATAATACTAAGTTTTACTTGTTCGTTTAGATTTGTTTATCTAGTTATACTATTTATTTTTATAGATTTTTAAGATAATTTATTAAATGTAAATTATAAATTTTGTTTTGAATTTTTTTTCTCTATTTCGGCCATTGCTTGTAAAGGGTGCTGGATAATTAAATTTAGATAAATTTTATATTTTCAAAAGATATTTAATAAATTCTTTATCATGTGGGTAAAACTTTAAAAAGACAAATAAAATTTAACAAAGGAAGTATTTGTATATAAACAACAATAATCAGAGAAGTGTGATATTTCGACTCCCCTTAGAACTGAAACTCTTGTCCTCTGAAATGCTCTCCTTAAGACCAGAGAAATGAAATATGACCAGATACTAATAGAAACTGATAACCTTACCATTGTGAATGTCATCAACAAAATCTGGCACTGTCCATGGGAAATCGATATTCTTATCTCTGATATCTTATGTTTATTACATTTCTTTCAGGCAGTGCAAATTTCTCATATTTTTCGTGAAATAAACGCGGTGGCTGATCTTATCGCCAAACTTGGCCACAATTTGTCTTCGAACGATATCTTGAGCAACTCTGAGCTTAAGGCTCTCATCCGAAAGGATGCTATAGGCTAAGTGTCAAGTTTACTTGACAATTAGTCTAATTCTTACCTTATCAAAAAAAAAATCAACCCTATTCGTCCAGCAGAAACAGGGTTTGGGGTACGATGTGCATCCGGTCTAGACCAGACATGATTTGACCGTTTTTCGGTCCAGGGACTAGAATTTTTAAGATCCTTGTATCGAAGACCGGATCGATATGATTGATCAGTCCAGACTGAAGCCTAATGAGTAGTTTGAGTTGAAACTCAATTTTGAATTAAAAGTTATTCATTTCATTTTCGTTTAAGTGTCGCTTGGAGTAAAAGTTGGTGTTCCAAATTATATGTCGTTTAGTAATTTCAATGAAGAATAATTAATATGGTTTCTATATTACTATGCATTATTTACTCCGTAACATTTTCTTTTCCATTAATAGGTATGATTACGACTTCCAAAAGAGAATTCAATGCATTGACTCTATTTCCAATTTTTTAATCGAAGTATATGGTTATCAAGGAGAATTTGGGTTTCATTAATTTACTTTTAATCATTGTGCCTTTGTCCCAAACGACACTTAAAATAAAATAGAAGACTTAAAAAATAGTATTGTAAATGATAAGTGTTTAATATTGAACTTTGTTACATCACTATTAATTAATTAAGCTGAAACTGAATAAATAGCTAAAGTTTGACTAAAGCTTAATAAGTAGTTTGAGCTGAAATTAGATTTAGCAATTTAATCATTTATTTACAAAAGCTAGTTGGACGTTTGATAATTCTGAGCTGAAATGGATGATAAATTTAAATTCTGCTATTTTAATCTTCAACAAACTTAAGTGGTATTATGCATTTGAAAAATTAAATTACATCTATCTATTACAAATTTCTCAAGTTAGTTGAATATACTTTTACCCAGGGACGGGTCTAGGGGGTTTGAGGGGGTGACAACTCCCGGTTTCTCTCGGTGAACCCCTTAGAATATGCGAATATTTGGTTTAAGTCCTTTTGAAAAGTATATGGGCCTAATGATTTTTGTCTTGGAACTTGTGTAAAAAAAATAAGAGGTCATGAGTTCAAATCTTTAATCCTCCCAACTCTTTTTTTTTTTTGGTTAAAAAATTGGGTCTTAATGGCCTTATTAAAATCTCTAAGTTTATTAAACATGTATATTTCTCTTTTGTTTTTTTATTTATTTTTCCTTTCATATTTTACTTTTTTTATTAAAAAATCTTTCATTATTTAAAAAAATTCTTTAAAATGCGAACAAATAGAGTATGTATTATATAAATTAGTCAAATTTTAAAAGGTAGATGTCATACTTTTTTATAGTTTAAAATATTAATATAAATGTTAATCCATGAAGCGGAAAAAAAAAACTCGAACTAAAATCGCCCCCTTTCGATAAATTTTTGGATCCGCCACTGCTTTTATCGAACTGTATAATAGATGGAAAAAATCCGATAATCTGTCAATAATAATAAAAAGTTTTACAAACAGATAATAGCCGGAATTAATGGACAAAATTAAGACAAAATTAAAGAAACGAAACAACTTTTCTTTCTTATATTCTATTTGCCTATTCCGTAGAAATTAAGCAAGTGTTTCACCAAAAAAAAAAAAAAAAAAAACAAGTGAATTGCTAGATCAGATCTCACTTTTCTAAAGCCATCTTTTCATTTTTTTCATGTGATACTTGCTTTTGTATCAGAAATGGCACAAGAATTTCTACCAAAATAAAAAATAAACAAATGGAGGAAGAATAAAGTTGATTATGGATTGTGAGCTCCACTTTTGCACTATCTATATAATTTCACACATAAGAACTACTACACCTAGTGCTTAACACAAGTACAAAAAAAAGGGTAAGATCAATTTCCTTACTTACCAAGCTTTGCTCCATCCTAAGCAAAACATGGATCACACCCATGTAAGAGAAATCAAATCCTTCAAGATCAAGAAGCTTAGCTACTACCCACATCATCACACATTCACTTCTCTAAGAAGCTTGTTTTTCTATTCCATGGTAGCAACAACACTTACCATACTTTGTACTATCCCTCTTTGGATTCCCTATTTTCAAACTCTCCTCTTCACTTATCTTCCAAACTTTCTCTCCATTTTCCTTGATCCAAGATTATTGTTCTTGCTTGGGAACCTCATTGTGATATTTCTTGTTCGCGGGTCCAAAATCCATTACAATGCTAATTCGACTTCTTCATCTTCGTTGTCGTTACAATCATTACAAGCGGCGTTGTTTCCATTGCCAACTACAACAATGTGCTTTCCTCCAAATAAAGACTGTAAAATGAGTTGTGAAGATTTGGATGAAGATGGCGAATGTGATGCGCGGGAGGCTATGATAATGGTGGGTGAAGACTTGAGGAAGAGGGCAGATAATTTCATTGCCAAGGTGAATAGGCAGATAATGTTTGAAGGTCATGATGATGATGATCTTTTGTAGTAGAGATTTAGGGGGTTAATTGCTAAACTAAATTAATGTTATGGATCTCTTTGTCCATCTTATGAAAGCATGAAGGTAAGGACTCATAGTTTCACCAAGTTTCAATGAATAGATCAATGGTATGAATGATTGTTCTTTGTGTGAAGTGATTATTCAGACTGACTAATTTGCATGAACAAAGTAACCCTTGGATTTGCTAGTCAAGTAGACGAGTAAAGAGCATGTTTTGCTATGTTGATTTGAATAATTCAGGCTTTCTAATATACGATGTTTAGGTTAAATGACTCATTGAGTATAGTGAAATTAGAAAAATGACCCTCAAAAAACTTCATCTAAACTCATGACTCATGGTGATGTTATCATTACATAATGATGACATCACCATAAGTCAACAAACTACCACATTTGACCATTGACCGGTCAACGGCCGTTGACCGACGTTGACCGGCGGTCAACGGTCGTTGACTGGCGTTGACCGGTGGCCAACGACCGTTGACCGGCGTTGATCGACGGTCAACAGTAGTTGACCGACGATCAACGAGTGAAAAATTTTCCCGCCAATTTTTTTTGGTGACGTCATCATCTTGATGACAGTTACTGTCATCAAAACATAAATTGTCATCAAAAACACAAACTGTCATCAAAATACAAACTGTCATCAAAATTCATAAACTGTCATCAAAAACACAATCTGTCATCAAAACACAAACTGTCATCAAAATATAAACTGTCATCAAAAGCACAAATTGTCATCAAAACACAAATTGTCATTAAAAACACAAATTGTCATCAAAAACACAATATGTCATCAAAACACAATCTGTCATCAAAATATAAACTGTCATCAAAAGCACAAACTGTCATCAAAATACAAATTGTCATCAAAACACAAATTGTCATTAAAAACACAAATTGTCATCAAAACACAAATTGTCATCAAAACACAAATTGTCATCAAAACACAAATTGTCATTAAAAACACAAATTGTCATAAAATACAAACTGTCATCAAATACAAACTGTCATCAAAAACACAAACTGTCATCAAAATACAAACTGTCATCAAAACACAAACTGTCATAAAAAACACAAATTGTCATCAAAACACAAATTGTCATCAAAACACAAACTGTCATAAAAAACACAAACTGTTATCAAAACACAAACTGTCATCAAAAACACAAATTGTCATCAAAACACACATCGTCATCAAAACACAAACTGTCATCAAAACACAAATTGTCATTACAAACACAAATTGTCATCAAAACATAAACTGTCATCAAATACAAACTGCATCGCAATTAGTTGATGACACATACTGTCATCAAAAACAAAATTTCATCAAAATACAAATTGTCATCATATTGATGACATTGACTGTCATCAAAACACAAACTGTCATCAAAACGCAAATTGTCATCAAAACACAATCTATTATCAAAACATAAATTATCATCAAAAATATAAATTGTCATCAAAACACAAAATGTCATTAAATACAAACTGTATCGCAACTAGACACAATTACATAAAAAATTACGGAAAAGCTATATGCACGCGGTTTCGCGTCTAAATGGACGCGAAACCGTGCGCGTAGCTTAGCAGCATGAAACCGTGCTACTAAGCTATGCGCACAGGGGTAAAACGGGTATTTTGCCCGTGACAAACCTGTGCGCGTAGCTTACGCGCACAGGAAAAAAAATGCAATTTACCCGTGCGCGTAAGCTACGCGCACCAAAAAAAATTGAATTTTTCTTCTTCCCATAATCATGTAGAGAATTTCAATACGAGTCCGTACATATAAAATTCGTCCAAAATGGA
The DNA here is from genome assembly GCA_027886185.1 of Rheum nobile. Taxonomy (NCBI): domain Eukaryota; kingdom Viridiplantae; phylum Streptophyta; class Magnoliopsida; order Caryophyllales; family Polygonaceae; genus Rheum; species Rheum nobile. Next base: position 66,923 of record WOAB01000669.1, on the reverse strand, counting down.
CATCGTTTGCCCCTCCAAAAGCCCAAAAAATGAAGTCTTCCCACCCATTTTTTTTACAATTTGGTGCCCGACATATAGCGCATTGTAGTAAAATTTTTTGGTATTTTTTGCATTTTTCTACTATAATTTTGTATAAAACTTTAATATGAGTCCGTATATAGACCTGTCAAAAACCGACCCAACCCGAAAGGACCCGAACCCGAAGGACCCGAACTCGACCCGAACGCAAATTCGAGCTCGCGGGTCCCCTTTATTTTATATATTTTATTTCATTTATATTAAATATTTTAATATACTTTATTAAATAATAATATAATATTAATTATATTATTATAATTATTTTATTAAAGTTAAAAATCATAATAATAATCATAAGAAAAAGGACATGTTCGACCCACCGGGTCAACCCGAACCCGCCCGACCCGAAAATTTTACCAACTCGATCGACCCGAACCCGACATGACCCGAACCCGACCAACCAGACCCAGTTGACAGGTCTATCCGTACATATAAAATCCATATAGTTATACTTATGTACTATAGTATTTCATTAAATTTCGTATAGTTACACTTATATACTATAATATTTCATTATATTTCATATAGTTACACTTATGTACTATTGTAATTCATTAAATTTCATGTAGTTACACTTATATACTATAGTATTTCATTAAATCTAGTATACTTAGACTTATATACTATAGTATTTCATTATATTTCATACATTTACACTTGTATACTATAGTATTTCATTAAATTTCATATAGTTACACTTATGTACTATAGTATTTCATTAAGTCTAGTATAATTAGACTTATATACTATAGTATTTCATTATATTTCATATAGTTACACTTATGTACTATAGTATTTCATTAAGTCTAGTATACTTAGACTTATATACTATAGTATTTCATTTTATTTCATATAGCTACACTTATGTACTATAGTATTTCATTAAGTCTAGTATACTTAGACTTATATACTATAGTATTTCATTATATTTCATATAGTTACACTTATATACTATAGTATTTTATTATATTTCATATAGTTACACTTACAAAATACTATATTACATAAGTGTAACTATATGAAATATAATGAAATACTATAGTATATAAGTATAAGTATACTAGACTTAATGAAATACTATAGTACATAAGTGTAACTATATGAAATTTAATGAAATACTATAGTACATAAGTGTAACTATATGAAATATAATGAAATACTATAGTATATAAGTCTAAGTATACTAGACTTAATGAAATACTATAGTACATAAGTGTAACTATATGAAATAAAATGATATACTATAGTATATAAGTCTAAGTATACTAGACTTAATGAAATACTATAGTACATAAGTGTAACTATATGAAATTTAATGAAATACTATAGTACATAAGTGTAACTATATGAAATATAATGAAATACTATAGTATATAAGTCTAAGTATACTAGATTTAATGAAATACTATAATACATAAGTGTAACTATATGAAATTTAATGAAATACTATATTACATAAGTGTAACTATATGAAATATAATAAAATACTATAGTATATAAGTCTAAGTATACCAGATTTAATGAAATACTATAGTACATAAGTGTAACTTTATGAAATATAATGAAACTCTATAGTACATAAGTGTAACTATATAAAATATAATGAAATACTATAGTATATAAGTCTAAGTATACTAGATTTAATGAAATATTATAGTACATAAGTGTAACTATATGAAATATAATGAAATACTATAGTATATAAGTCTAAGTATACTAGATTTAATGAAATACTACAGTACATAAGTGTAACTATATAAAACATAATGAAATACTATAGTATATAAGTGTAACTATACGAAATTTAATGAAATAGTATAGTACATAAGTGTAACTATATGAAATATAATGAAACACTATAGTATATAAGTGTAACTATACGAAATTTAATGAAATACTATAGTATTTTATAAGTGTAACTATATAAAATATAATGAAATACTATAGTATATACTATATTATATAAAGTTTTTATTCTCGATTTTTGGCTTTTTGGAGGGGAAAACGATATCCATTTTGGATGAATTTTATATGTACGGATAGACCTGTCAACTGAGTCGGGTTGGTCGGGTTCGGGTCATGTCGGGTTCGGGTCAAATCGGGTTCGGATCGATTGGGTTGGTAAAAAATTTTGGTCGGGCGGGTTCGGGTTGTCCCGGCGGGTCGAACATGTCCTTTTCTTATGATTATTATTATGATTTTTAATTTTAATAAAATAGTTATAATAATATAATTAATATTATATTATTATTTAATAAAGTATATTAAAATATTTAATATAAATGAAATAAAATATATAAAATAAAGGGGACCCGCGAGCTCGAATTTGCGTTCGGGTCGAGTCGGGTTCGGGTCCTTTCGGGTTGGGTCGGTTTTTAACAGGTCTATGTACGGACTCGTATTAAAGTTTTATACAAAATTATAGTAGAAAAATGAAAAAAATTCCTGTGCGCGTAGCTTAGCAGCACGAAGCCGTGCTGCTAAGCTAAGCGCACGGTTTCACGTCCATTTAGACGCGAAACCGTGTGCATATAGCCATTGCCAAAAATTATACCGTGAACGCGATTATCAACGGCAACAATGAAGCTGAGCCATACATGTATTTCTTGTGAATATTTGTTCCACTGTATACAAATTATAAACCAACATAATTTTTTCTTCAAGATACATTATTATGCACGGATCATAATATCTACCAAGTATGTTTTCTTTGTGCATTCTTATTCTTCATGTATATGCCTCATGACCTCGGCACTAACTAAAAATGTATCATATATCTTTATCTCTTCTCCTGTCTACTAACATTATTAAGATAGCAACAAGATCTTCCCATTATTCGTACATATTCAAGCATAAAAGACATTGCCCAACAAATCACCATCAGAGGCAGTGTATTGGTGTCTATATATGTAATAATTTATGCATATAATGAAGGTTTTTTCTAGTGTGTGCCCATGGGCACACTCTAAGAACTCTTTTTTTGGCAATTATTTAGTTAGCCACTAGTTTAATCTTGTTTGCTAAGGGTTTATCAATTCTCTATTAGGGAATATTTTGAAGATAAATTTTCTATTTAAGCTTGTTAGCATGTGCCCATGGGCACACACTAGAAAAACCGTATAATGAATACCAAAGCACTACTTAATATGTTTATGTTTTCCTCACCTTGTGATGACGAAGATGTAGAAATCAGACCACAATCCATATTATATATTCTTTGCTCCTGGAATTTCAAAAACAAGGCAATGCCTTCTTATTCCATGATGCAGAATAGCCTACATCATACATAAAGATATTATTTTTAGAATAGCCTTCTTACGAGTTCAACTGAAGAAGGGAAAGGCATCCAAGTTACCCCCCTTATAATATGGTGTATTGATCTGTAACCTGATGTGCAAGCAGATGAAGTACAACAAACATCCCTTCTATGTTCTCCATACAGAACAGCATTACTGGAATCTTGAACACCATCCATCAAATTAGCTTACCAAGTTGGAACCCTCAAATCACACCGAAGTCGATCATAACTCATCACTAGTAAAATTATTACAAAAACAAGAGAAGATAAGAATTGAAGCGACCACCGAGAAGGTACTAGACTACTAGTAATTAATGTGAAGTAGCCTGTTGAAAGAGATCAGGCTTAGAAACTTCTCATTTAGGTCAGCAGGCAAGAGCATTAGGTTCCTTTAAAGCAATAGAAAAGGAATAGTCTACGGTTCTAGAAGACCAAGTAAAACTATTCAACCTTTGACAAAATGGAGTTCCACAAACGATAAGAAAATTTTCCAGGGAAACAAAAATCGGATAGAGACAACGGGCAAACCGGGAAAACCAAGTTGAGAACTGACCATCACAATCGAACACTAAAAAATTGAACAAATCAAATCCAGAATGACAATTGAAATAGGAGCCACCATGTCGGCGGTAATGACAATTAAAATTGACAATAGAACAAGGTAGAAAACTTACAACTCGAATGACACAATCATTTGAAGAAGAAGCCACCATGGTGTTGTTTGAATTCACGGCCAAGTCAGTGATGTCTCCCTTCAGTGACAGAACATGTAAGTCAAGAAAGATAATTGAAACCATTCATTAAGTGATGGGGATAGACAAAAAAAATTGCTCACTTCATGTCCCCGGCAGCTGACTAAGCAATATGCCGTCTCCATGGACCAGATTTTGACAAGACGATCATCAGAGCCAGTAACAACAAATCTTCCTGATCGATCAAGAGTTGTTGCAAGATATTATGACCGAATTATAATTAGAAAGCAAGAGGAAACCTATAGAATGGTATAGAAAGACACTAATCTCATTAGTGCATTGCAAAAACACTTATATAACAATATTCAAAGAGCACTGCAAAAACACTAATCTCATCAGTGCATGGACAGAAACCTATAGAATGGTATAGAAAGACATTACCTGCATCAGCTTTGATGCTTTTTCATCCCAGAACTTCTCAGGATATGCAACGACATATATCATCAGCAAGCGCACTTTATTTTCTTGAGAAATATCCTATGTGATCATCAGCATATCATGCATTGCATATCACATGCAATTAGAAGTTGAAATTATATATAAATATTGCCCCCACCTCTTTCGTCCTTAAGAAGTTTATTACTTCTTTAGTTCCAGCATCACCAAACACAAGATCCTGCTCCAGTTGACCTACATCTTTCAGCCCCTGCCCTCTCAAAATTTTGTTTATTTTTCCAGCAATCTGCACAGCTATGCATAGTTACCATACAGCTGAACACTATTCAGATTAATTAGTACAGAGTATATAACAAGATTAGACAAATATACAATAGAAGAATTGCTTCTTTTCTTTCTCAAGTAGTTGACATCAGACAACAGATGCAAAAAAAAAACATCCTAGCCATGGACATTTGATTACAACTAAAAACATAGCACTTCCATGCGTACGTTACTGACCTCCACATGCAAGGAAAGCTTTTCAATTTGTTCACTATATTGTGGCAATGCTTGGACCAATCTTTGCAAGTCTCGCGTAGACAATTCAGCCCCATCCCTGCATTTCAGCAAACGGGAAACAAATAAACAAGTCAAAAGGGATACTTTTTCAAAAAAATTGAGCATCTAACCATCCAAAAATCAGTTATAGAGCGGAGAACAATTCCCAAAAGGAATCAAGCATCAGAGAAAATGGACAATTTAATACATGTTGTATGCTAATTATGTATCATGCATGAGAATTCACATATAAAATTATTAAATTTCTATAACAAGCATTTACAAACCTCGAACCATGTTGAACTTGGGCAGCTCTAGTTTTTGCTACAAAGTGGGTCATTTTCTCATGAAAACGTTCACTGGCCTAGTCAGATAAACAAAGATCAAAATATTATCCCAAAAAATAGAGAAATATCTGCAAAAATCCTATATAAATAGGTACACTTAATCAAGCAACACACATCAGCTATATGTGCATGTCGTAGCTCAAGCCATAAATGACAGCCTTCAAAAATACTGCATATAGAAATCCGATAATATGTAGGGAATATGGGTTCAAGACTTCAAAAATATGTACTCTTAAGCCTCCTAACCCTGAACTTCCACCAACTGTCTCGGTCATTGCTCAGTCGGTGCAAGTTCTGTATGGAGAAGAACAACCGCATATTCCTCAAGAAAAAACAAAGTATATATCCATTCTCCATTCAAGCAATATCACAAACACATGGCGTGCAATGCAAAATTTTCCAACCTCAAATGGAAATGAAATTCAAAATTCGATTAAGCCACCATACCTGATGAGATTGGATGAGGTGAAGGAAGTTCGAACTAGAATCTTCAGCCACCATATATCAAAAGTTGTAAGGCGGTAGGGTTCACCTGAGATTCCTGAAGGAAGAAGAAGCTTCAATCACTAGAGATTCCAAAAGGAAAAAGACAGATTCGGAGTGGCGACACCGCCGTGAGACAAATTTAGGGCGATTGGGGCCAACAATGGCAGCATTGGACGCGCGACGACGATCGCCGGATCTGAGACGAGGCTGTCATTTCGACTTCGGGGAAGGGCCACACGAACTCGACGACGAGGAGGAGGAGCGAGCTCGAAGGAAGGAAGACGGTGGAGTGGCCGACGGAAACTAGTCGGAGATGGAGGTTCGAGATGTTGCAGGTGGGGCAAATGATGGAGACGCTATTCCGGCGTGGTCGGATGAGTGCACAAGTGAAGACGAAGATAAGCAAAAAGATCGGGATCGATTTGGAATACGCGGAGATGAGAAAAAGACAGAGGCGAGAGATAAGGGGGTTAATTTACAACAATGTTTATTTTGGAGTCGTTTTACAGATTTGGATTAGTAAAAAGGGCAATGGGCCTCAATTAGTCTCGAATATAAGGTCTGATGGCCCAAGCCTAGTATAAAATCCAAATGTTAGCCCATTCATGCCCGAACAAATGCGAGGGTTTTGGGGCCATTCGTCCTTTAAGAGTTTTTAATTAATAAAAATATTCTCTACTAGTTTTTATGTATTTTTTCTATCCCCTACTAGCTTATTTTATTTATTTATTTTCCTCCCTCTTCTTTGTTTTCTCTCTCTAAAATATTGATTTTTGGGATTTAGGGTTTAAGAGGTAGGATTTAGGGGATAGTCGTAAGGGTAGGGTTTAGGGGGTTAGGTTTAGGAGGAGGGGATTAATTTCAAAGGGGGTTAGTTTCTTAATAAAAAACGTCGCACATAGGTCATTTATTTAACTCATCCAACAAATGCACGGCCCAACTTTCGGATTACATTTTAATCCTTGATGGGTGTGGCCTCTTCTTTTTAGTCCAACACTGGTTTGATAGAGTTTTTAGTTTTTTTTAGGAAATTCTAGAGAATTTTGTGAGCAAGTTATATCAATTTTGTATTTTGATAAGATAATTGTTTTTGTTGGAGTTTCCTGAGAAGTTTTCAAAATTGTTTGAAAATGTTTGGATAAGGAAATATTCAAACATTTTAACCGTTATATTCTTATTCAACGTTCAAGATTTCTTCAACTATATTTAAAGTATTTTTTTTTCAATTCTAGTGGACCTAATCCAAATTCTAATACTCTTTCACCATACTCAATCTTACTCATTAAAGTTTAATACGGAGTATAAGAGTGTTTTACTCTTTTCTAAAAAGGAAAACAATTAGAATAGATAATAACACTTACCGCGGGTGGTTGACCAACTAAAACTTTGTGACGGATGATCCAAAATAATTTGTGATCCTTAAAATACCAACAACAAAGACGAAATAATGTATGTGTGCACAGCTACCAATCACGTAACTTATCTTCTTAAAAATACGAGTATGCTATATACACGATATTTTTCACCTATATACACGACAATCTGTACGCCAAGATATGGCGTACAGGTGAAAATACGTATAATTGTAAGATTATACGTATTTTTTTTAATAAAAAAAGTATAAATCTCTACGCCAGATTCTGGCGTACAGATTGGGCCAGCCCATATTAGGGCCGGCCCAACTTCTAAATTTGATTTTTTACAATCTGGCGTACGTCAGATTCTGGCGCAAGATTTAAAAAAAAAAAAATCTTTTACTGGACGCACCCAAGTGAACATTTTTTTTTAAATCTGTATTTGACTCTAGTAATAGACGTTTTCAAGTAATCAGGGTTACATGGCAATAAATTCGGTTGTATCATGAGGTTTCAATATACTTTTATTCATGTACGTTTCTCCATCAATTCATTTGATATTAACTATTTGTTATTATTATTCTCGAAAATCACATATAACTATGGTTATATCTTATAGTTATATCCAATTTGATTATATCTTATAGTTATATCCAATTTGGTTATATCTTATAGTTATATGCTACAGTTATATTCTTTAGTTATATACTATGATTATATCCAATTTGGTTATATCTTATAGTTATATACTATGGTTATATCCAATTTGGTTATATCTTATAGTTATATCCTATGGTTATATCTTATCGTTATATCCAATTTGGTTATATCTTATCGTTATATCCTATAATTATATATTATGGTTATATCCAATTTGGTTATATCTTATAGTTATATACTATGATTATATCCAATTTGGTTATATCTTATGGTTATGTCCTATAGTATATAACTAAAGGATATAACCATAGTATATAACCATAAGATATAACCATAATATATAACTATAGGACTATAGTATATAACTATAGGATATAACCATAGTATATAACTATAGGATATAACCATAAGATATAACCATAATATATAACTATAGGATATAACTATAGGATATAACCATAGTATATAACTATAGGATATAACTATAAGATATAACCATAGTATATAACTATAGGACAATAATATATATAACTATAGGATATAACTATACTATATAACTAAAGGATATAACCATAGTATATAACCATAGGATATAACCATAGTATATAACTAAAGGATATGACCATAGTATATAACCATAAGATATAACCAAATTGGATATAACTATAGGACAATCGTATATAACTATAGGACAATAGTATATAACTATAGGATATAACCATAATATATAACTATAGGATATAATCATAGTATATAACTATAGGACAATAGTATATAACTATAGGATATAATCATAGTATATAACTATAGGATATAATCATAGTATATAACTATAGGACAATAGTATATAACTATAGGATATAATAAGAGTATTGTAACACTCCCAAATCTTAACCCATTTGGAAAGGTATTACCGCCAGTGACCACAGTGTTCCTTATCGAGATCACCCAAGGCTTTACCGGTTTAAATACAATTTAAGGCATACAATGATACATAATGATCAAAGTATCCAAATCAAAACATCAATCAAATGAAACATGAGTTACGGGATTACATCCCAATCCCGAATAGGACAAATACAGAGTTTAAACAAAGTACAACGGAAGTCTTATAAAAGATATTACAAAAAGGGTTGTGATCATAGTGATCACCTGCCCAAGGATCTCAACCTGATTAAAAGAAATTATTAAAACATCCAAAACAACCGTCGTCTTCATAGTCAATCTAGTCTCCTCATATCTTCGCTCTATCTGATGTGCCGAATCGAACGGATGACACCAGCCCACATGCGGAGAACAATGTTCATGGGTTAGTCTACTTGAATAGACTAGCAAGGGTAAAAAGCAGAGTGGTTCGAGTGATCGTAACCGTTTACTATCATTGTCCCTCGAATAATAACCGAAGGGACGATACATAACCCGACACTTTCACGGAATAACAACAAGAGGTATGCCCAAGAGAAGATTCTGGAAGACTTAATCTTCACAGAAATCGACCCGAAAGAAGACTCCAAAGGAAATGAGTCTTTAAGGAAATATGACAAATCTGGAATGTTTATAGAATCAAACAACAACGATTAAAAGCTGATTGAGATGCTTCGGCTCACAACCAACCTCACCACTTACAGCGAATCCAGATCGGAAGAAGAACGTACTACATTCAAGTCTGGATCTTACAGAACCACATAACAATGATTTAATAGCTGACTAAGATGTTTCGGTTCACGACCAACCTCATCACTTACAGCGAATCCAGATTGGAAAGAGAACGTACTCTGATCAAAAGTCAAAACGAGCTTTTCTAGCTGCACTATTTACTTAGCTGCACTACTCGCCAAAGGTATATTAATTAAGTGCTCTCGGGGCACCTTATCTTATTTAATTCCAAAACGATTAACACGTTAAAAGCTTTTAATATATGTCCATGTCACGCAGGACCCATATCTAAGGAATGAACCTCACCGAGTCCAAACCTCTGAATCTATATCGAAAGAATGAACCTCACAGAGTCTAAACTTCTACTATCGCAGGGTCTTGCTCGCCCTTTAAAAGAATGAACCTCAATGAGTTCAAACTTCAACAATCGTTGGGTCTTCATCGCCCTTACAGTTATAAAGGAACGCGCATGAAACTCGCAGGATCCAGGCGTTCCTATAAATACTTATGCTAACTTACAGTTACAACACAACCACAATACAGGATAAATCCACATAAATGTCCGGAAGGCGATCACAAATAATAACGTCGTTCTAACAGATATACAACCTATTATATGATTTTCCAAAACAGTTTATAAAATATTTTCCAGACAAACAGAATAATCATTCCAAATTAATTATTCAGATAAACTACTGATAATTAATGTAAATATGGAACGATGAGCAAGAGCGAACCGCCACTTGCCTGGAGTAGATTCGGCGATGAATCTAGACGAGACGACTACTGATTATATCCTTTCCGAGGATATGGCCTAAGCTTCAGATAGCTCCAACGGATTACGAGTTCACACGCGATCCAACATATGACATATTAATTAATCTCAATTAATTTGTCTGGACGAACTCAATGAATTAAATTTAATATATTTTTATGATTTTAAATCATAAAAATATTTATTAAATTTTCCTAAAGAAAAAAAACGGATGAAAGAGGGTAGAAATTATACCGCTCGATCGATCTCGGGTTAAAATTGGAAAGGAAGACTATTGGGCCTTACGGCCCAAATCAAAAGCTGGAAAGAGGGGCTCGCGTGTACTGTTCACTTCCTTCAACCCATTTCTTCAACAATTTGAAATCGCATCAGGGGCACACAACACAGCCAACACGACCATGACATGGCGGAGAAGCTCGGCGGCTTCGCTGGTTCGCCGGGAAGGGAGCAGAGGCGGGTGTCGACGACAGGGAGCTCGGCTTCCACCATGGGCACGCCGGGAAGGAGGAGCAGCACCACAGCGGTGGCTCGGACAGCAGCGGGTCGCCGGCGGGAGAAGGAGACGACGCGAAACAGGGGTTCCTTATCTCCTTCGATCGGTTCTGTTTTATAGCAGCCAAGGAGGAATCGTGCCCGGCCCATAACTTCGACAGGTGTCCTGACAGAAATCGGTGGAGGAGCAAGCCATCGACAACAAAGACACGCGGCAGGCATGGGGAGAAGAGGGTGAAGTGCAACTTTTGGGGAAAATTTGGTATGGGTTTTAAACCCCGGAAATTATATGTTTGTCTCCAAACAAATATTCTAAGTCCCGAAAATACATTGAATGTATTTTATACCACTCAAGAAATTATTTCGGAGATCATGGATGTTACGAAAAATCCGAACTCCACTAAAAGCGAAATAATTAATTTGAACGAAGGTTGGGAAAATTACTCAAATACCCTTACTAAAAATGAGGGGTATTACAAGTATATAACTATAGGTTATAACCATAGTATATAACTAAATGATATAACCATAGTATATAACTATAGGATATAATCATAGTATATAACTATAGGATATAACCATAGTATATAACTATAGGATATAATCATAGTATATAACTATAGGACAATAGTATATAACTATAGGATATAACTATAGGATATAACCATAGTATATAACTATATGATATAATCATAGTATATAACTATAGGACAATAGTATATAACTATAGGATATAACCATAATATAACTAAAGGATATAACCATAGTATATATAACCATAAGATATAACCAAATTGGATATAACTATAAGACAATCGTATATAACTATAGGATATAACCATAGTATATAACTATATGATATAATCATAGTATATAACTATAGGACAATAGTATATAACTATAGGATATAACCATAGTATATAACTATAGGATATAATCATAGTATATAACTATAGGACAATAGTATATAACTATAGGATATAACCATACTATATAACTATAGGATATAATAAGAGTATATAACTATAGGATATAACCATAGTATATAACTAAAGGATATAACCATAGTATATAACTATAAGATATAACCATAAGATATAACCAAATTGGATATAACTAAATGATATAACCATAGTATATAACTATAAGATAACCAAATTGAATATAACTATAAGATATAATCATAATATATAATTATAGGATTTAACGATAAGATATAACCAAATTGGATATAACTATGAGATATAACCATAGTATATAACCATAAGATATAACCAAATTGGATATAATCATAGTATATAACTATAAGATATAACCAAATTGGATATAACCATAAGATATAACCAAATTGGATATAACCATAATATATAATTATAGGATATAACGATAAGGTATAATCAAATTGGATATAACTATAAGATATAACCATAGGATATAACCATAAGATATAACCAAATTGGATATAACCATAGTATATAACTATAAGATATAACCAAATTGGATATAACCATAGTATATAACTAAAGAATATAACCGTAGCATATAACTATAAGATATAACCAAATTGGATATAACTATAAGATATAACCATAGTTATATGTGATTTTCGAGAATAATAATAACAAACAGTTAATATCAAATGAATTGGTGGAGAAACGTACATGAATAAAAGTATATTGAAACCTCATGATACAACCGAATTTATTGCCATGTAACCCTGATTACTTGAAAACGTCTATTATTAGAGTCAAATACAGTTTTTTTTATAAAAAAAATTGTTCACTTGGGTGCGCCCAGAAAAAGAAAAAATAAATAAAAATAAATCATGCGCCAGAATCTGGCGTACAGTAGATTGTAAAAAATCAAATTTAAAAGTTGGGCTGGCCCTAATATGGACTGGCCCAATCTGTACGCCAGAATCTGGCATACGCCAGAATCTGGCGTAGAGATTTATACTTTTTTTATAAAAAAAATACGTATAATCTTACAATTATACGTATTTTCACACGTACGTCATCCTTATTGGTAAATCTTGGTTACCAATATTCGTAGAATATTGGTAAATCTTGGTTAGATCCTTATTTGAAAATAATCCAAAACATATTGTATTAAATGCATATTGAGAATTAAGGGATTTAATAATCAATAATTGCAAATCCGAATTAAACACTTTCCAAGGGAGAAAATCAAGGAATTATATTTATGAGAATAATGAGACAATTATTATACTCCAATAATCAATTGAAGCAAGCATAATGAAAAGATATTCTCAATAATTACGGTATCTTTTGCTAGTACGGTATCTTTTGCTAGTACTATATAAATGTAGATTCCTTTAAACAATAGCATTCTAATCTCTCCCAAATTTAATGCAACTCTCTTACTCTCTCTTTTGAAAACTATATTTTCCTTGTTCAAATTATGTTTAATCTAACTGTCGTAATTTTTTTGTTTCATTCTTCAGTTCCGACACATCCTCGAAACCTGAACATGAATGATCTTCCATCGTCTTCTCAATCCGTCCTCACTTTGGTTATGTTTCTCATATTAATATATATTGCAATCGGTCATTATTTTTCCAACTTATAAACATTAGTTACTTTATCTCTCAAATTAAACGATTGTCCTTTTGTTTTGAAATGTAAAAGTCTGTTGGCCGATATACTAGGTTTTTTTTTTATAGAACGCACGCGATAAGCACAGAGAAGCTCATTACATAAGTTTAATGGGGTTTCATTATAAAACCAATTAACAATAGAATGAGTAATTCACTAAACTTATATATTAGACATTTAATGTTACAACTTTCGATGTGAAATGTTATATTCCAATACGCCCCGTAAGTGCAAGTGGCGCACAATTGACCTAGCCCAGTTCACACTCAAATAAACGGGTGTGGATGAATATATTAATCTCCTTATAGCGAGACCCGATTAATTAACCCAACAAAAGAGACCAGGATCAAACTTAGATACAATACCATGTAAAAGACTATGTGTTGATAGACTGAGGATCGTGTATATACGAGTACATATAAGTCCAGTGAAATTCAATAAGAAAATAATTTATGTTCCTAAAATGAATAATAAAGACTTCCAAAAATTCTCACAAATTTATTTTAGAGTTTGAAATAAGCATGTCAAAAGAAACACTTTAAAATGTTTCATTTGGACGATGGAACTTATGATGTTTTGGTCAAAGATAGGACTAACCCGGGCGTTTTTTCACTCCTTATATCAGATTAATTGAACAAATCAAGAGGCTCGATCGGCATGTTCACTACTTGTTGTTCACATCCACCACCATAAATCAAAGAAGTAGCTCCAGCTGGGTTTCTCGAGTAACTGACACGTGGCAAAATAGCTCTCAGATTCTTGACACCGTTCTGCTTACAACTACGAAACTAAACCTCACGTGTCACGCCTGCATGCATCGCCGCCACGTGCACTCCCTGATCTTCTCTCAAAACAAGCAAATCAAACCCTAAATCAATTCATCTTTCATTTCTCCAACTTCAATTGTTATATTCGTTTGAAATCCTCCCTACAGAAGAAAATGGATTTGTTAAACACGATCCTGAATTGGGTGGCGCCCCCATTCACGTTCGTTTCGATGTGCATGCTGTTACCACCTTTGTACATCTACAAGCTCTTCCTCTCTTTCCTATCCTCTCTCTCCCCCGAAGACGTCGCCGGAAAAGTCGTCCTCATCACCGGCGCTTCCTCCGGCATCGGCGAGGTACATGAATATTGATTAATCTCAATTACTTTATTTTTTGCTATTTTACCAAGTAAATGGATTAATTAATTATATATTAAAATGGATGGATGCATGCATGCATGCAGTCTATAGCGTACGAGTATGCAAGGAGAGGAGCATGCTTAGCGCTGGCTGCTAGAAGAGAAAGAGGCCTTCAAGAAGTCGCCGATCGGTGTCTCGAGATTGGATCCCCCGACGCTTTCGTCATCTCCGCCGACGTTGCCAAGGCCGACGACTGCAGACGGATGGTCGATTCTACTATTACGCGTTTCGGGAGACGTAAGTCGCATTTCCTAACTAATTGTTAACTTTACTAAATCAAACGATTTTGTAATCAGTAGTACTCGTCGAGTCATTTCGCCATTTCAGATCTATCTTTACATTTTGAATTTCAAGATTCACCATTTAATAACACAAACTTCGGTCACCCCACCGAATTACTATTTTTTTTTATTACCAATTGGTTATATTGACTTGGGCCTATGCGCTCGTGTCTCTTCATATGACACACTGTTTGTGTCTATGTTCTCGTGTGTGCTTGTAGACCTCATTGACTTTCACACGATTGCCTTTGTTATTATTTATAACCTCATACTCTGGGTTTCTCAACATTTGTGGAAGTGATTATTATTATTATTAGAAAAAACTAACAAAAATAATTTTATTTTTTACTAATAGACAAAAAATAATACTAACTTTCAACTCATGAACGAAAAATAACACAAATGATTTTATTGCTTTAATTTTCGGCTAATTTGATAACAATATTACACCTAATAAAAGAGAATCACTTGTAACATCCAACTACAAAGAGAACCTCGAGTATACGTTATCGGATTAGCCGGAATTCCAACTGAAAAAATTATTTATACTATTGTTGGTTTATGGATTAAAGTTTGGATTATTTTTGGTTTATGGATTGAACCTCGGATTATTTTTTGTTGATTTGAAAGTTGAGATTATGTTTGGTAGTTATGATTATTTTTTGTAGTTTTTCATTATTATTATTATTATTATTATTGTTATTATTATTATTATTGAAGTTGTTAATAACTTGTATACTATACTAGTGGACCATCTGGTGAATAATGCTGGAATTACATCGGTTTGCACCGTTGAAGAATGCGATGAAATCACCAACTTGAGGCCCATTATGGTAAATTCATTATCCGGACAACTTTTACCATACAAAATAAAAACATTAATTCTGGTGACCTTGTTGTGATTGATATAATGCATGTGACCCATTTGGTGTACGTCTGGTAGGATATTAACTTCTGGGGTTCCGTATACACGACCCGATTCGCGATTCCGCACCTTCGCAACAGCAGGGGACGTATAGTCGTCTTGTCGTCCGTCGACTCTTGGCTCCCTTTGCCTAGACAGAGTTTCTACAATGTAAAAGCACATTGATTCATATATAATTCCTTTCATTTCATACTATGATATGATTTTATCTACAAGACAATTACAATTAACGTACATAACAGGCAAGTAAAGCAGCTCTGCTATCGATGTTTGAGACGATTCGGATCGAGGTGTGGCCTGATGTCAAGGTTACGATAGTGACTCCCGGACCGATAGAATCCGAATTCACCCGAGGGAAGATGCTTTCCAAGGACGGCGACGTCAAAGTTGATCAAGATATGAGAGATGTAATAATCAAGAATGTACTCCCTGGGGTTTAATTTGTCACATTGTACAAAACTCTTTCATGTTTATTGTGTGTTTCCAGGTGCAAATCGGGATGCAGCCGGTGGAGACGGTGGAGGTTTGCGCGAGGGAGATAGTGAAGGGGGTGTGTAGAGGGGACCGGTGTGTGGTGGTGCCGGCTTGGTACAGGGTCACCCACTGGCTCATGACGTTCTGCCCCGAGGTGGTCGAGTGGTGCTACTGGCTCCTTTACATGACTAAGCCCCACGGGTCCCCTACCGAAGCGTGGACCAAGAAGCTCTTGGATGCAACCGGAGCTCGAGCCATTCTCTACCCTTCTTCCATCAGCTCCACCGATATCAAGACCGATTAGATCGGTGCGCGGCGCATATGTTATATGCTACTTGTTACATAAATAACGGGTTGAAGTCATTTTGTTGTGATCTTTCAATGAGCTTTGTGTAATGTTGGTCCATGGACATTAAACATAAGACATATGAATGTGTAGGTGCTTCTCTACTTTATATATTTACAAATTTGTGATTGCCTTATGGTTGTTTAAAATCAGATTTTTGTTTTCAGTAACAAATATTTTTGGTTCTTGGACCAAGTAGCAGAGTATTGGTAAGCAATGAAGAAAATCACTACTCAATTGCAAGTATTCACTGGGAGAAATCTGATATGGGAGCCTCCTCTGATTTGTGTCCTACAAGGGCAGAGTTGTCTCATGTTGATGGTATTTCCAAAGGGCCTAAACCGGTTCCAACAGCGTAGAAAAAAGGAGCATACTTGCATTGCCGAGTCCGATTACCATACGGGTCAGGTACTACCAGGATCCACTTCAATTCGGGTCGGGTGCTACTCGGATCCGCGTGGTTAACGGGGCCTTTTGTTCCATGACATAAAGGACTTTTAGTATTATTCAATTAGGTTCGGTTTTGGACCGATGCACTACTCTAATTCTAAGTGGCGTTTGAGCTGTGTGCCACGTGTCCTTAAGCTGCCACTGTGCAGCACCATCAACATCCTTAGCTCAAAAACACTAGTTTTCATGTTTCGGTTTGAAATTTCACTATCAAGATCCTCGGAGGAACACTAAGAAGAGAGGATGGGTTCCATCATGCAAGTGCTGATGACTCCAACAACCATACTATTCCTAGCCCTCTTCCTCCCACCCTACTACCTCTTCAAATCTCTCCGCTCCGCCGTCACCTCCCTCCTCCACCACCACGACAACCTCCATGACAAGGTGGTTCTCATCACCGGAGCTTCTTTCGGAATCGGCAAGGTAAATCTACACTTGATTTCCCATCCTTTATTTTCCCTACCTTTATTTAACTCTGCAATATAGCACGTCGCTTACTAGTATGCAAGGAGAGGAGTGCGCCTTGCGCTTGTTGCGAGGCGGCCCAACCGCCTTCAAACCGTCGCTGCTGCAGCCCGTCGTCTCGGTTCACCCGATGTCATTTTCATCCCCGCTGACGTAGCTAACTTGCAAGACACCCAGCGGTTTATAGCCCGGACTATGAGCCATTTTGGCAGACGTAAGCTTATCCTCAAATTTAGGTTTATCCTCTTAAGAAGCCATTTTCACGTCTTCAAGTAATTCGACAGTGGATCAACGCTGGAACTACTCCGGTGTTCATGCTTGAGGAAGCCACCGATGTAAAGAACTTAGCACCGGCAATGGTACACTAAACTCACCTGAAATAGCATCCTCCCAAAATTATTGACAATGCCATTTTTTGAGCTTTTGAAGGTTTGGAGAATGTTGCAGGAGACTAATTTCTGGGGTGCGGTGTACAGCACACACTGCGCTTCCATACCTGAGAAGCAGCAAGGGGAGGATTGTCGCTGTTGCTTCATCAGCTGCTTGGTTATCATCACCAAGGCTAGGAATGTACTCTGTAAGAAATTTCTGTCAACACCCAAAATCCATTGATCTTGGAAACTCTGTTTTAATCTGTTGACACGACGACAGGCTTCCAAGGCAGCAATGCTAAGCTTCTTTGAGGCTCTGAGGATTGAGCTCAGAGGAGAGGTTGAGGTTACAATTGTCACACCAGGGTTGACTGAATCAGAGATGACAAAGGGCAAATTCCTGTCAAAAGAAGGCAAGATGGTACTTGATCAAGATTTGAGAGATGTAAGCTTTCTGAGTGTATGCTGCAAATCAAACCTGCAAACTGCTTTTAAAAAAATGACAACTTAAATCAACAACAATAGTAACTCCAACAAAGAAATTACCCTGTTTTGTTTATTTCAGTGGTAATTTGTGGTTGTTGCTAGGTGCAAGTGAATTTACTGCCAGTACAGCCAGTAGAGAGATGTGCCAGGGCAATTGTGGAAAGTGCATGCCGGGGAGATAAAAACTTGGCAGTTCCATCTTGGATGAAACAGACAGTAGTGTGGAAAACATTCTTCCCAGAGTTACTAGACTGGTTAAACCGGCTGCTGGTGTTAACTAGCCCAGGTACACCAGCAACAGCAGCAGCAGGGAAGATAATATTGGATTTCACAGGGGCCAAGAAAATATTATACCCCTGTTCCATCCAATCACCAGATCTTGAGGTTGATTGAGAATGTAAAATGTCAATACAGATAGAATTCCTACCTATGTGATATGCAAAATGTGAGCAGATAATAGATGATAGAAATTTCTTATCTGCATCTGCACATTCAACCCTGAATCTCTGTTGTGCTATTCCAAATTTCTCATTGGATATCAATCATGGCTGTCTCACAGGAGCTTTAGAGAGTGCAGAGCTAATCATATTTACAGAATCAAAATTGGAAATGACTTGATTGCAGGAGACTTTTTTTCTGGTATGATCAAGGTGACAAAACAATAGGATCCAAGTGATTATCTGCGCTTATAAGATCATCCAAGGGATTATCTGCGCTTATAAGATCATCTAAGGGATTATTTGCGCTTGGATGATCCGAATCAAGACACCGGTTTAGCAATGAACAGGCATCAGAGGACAGAACACCCTGGGTCATCTCAATTGCAATCGGTATGTCAGAAGATTCATTCATTTCTAGCAGTAAATAGCCCTGCAAGAAAGCAACCACATAAAATTCATTAAAAGAGCAACCACACACAATTTCAAAAATACAAGATTAAGGGGGTATTTTTAACCTCAAAATTCGCCAAAAACGTCTGAAAATTTGAAAGTATCTTCTTCGCATTAACAACTCTTTCAGGGTCCGATGATGTGTAAGCAGCTTTTAGCTCCTCAGGAGAGTAACCTATGGCTTTCTGGACCGCCTGTAGAGGTTTATGAACAAACAAAAAATGATACTCAAACAATGAAAAACTGGGAAAAAAATTACTGACAAGAACTACACTCACGTTGTGGTGAACAAGGACCTCTTTGATGAGACTACCATCCTCAACATTAACACGAAGCTCATATGTGTTCCTCTCCCTGAATTCGAACTTGATCACAGAAGTCAGAAAGCACTGCAAAATTGTATACAAACCATTTCTTTAGGAGGCTTTGTCAAAAAAAAAAAAATGCAACAACAACATCCACAACTGTCATTTCAGTCGTATATGGCTAACAATGAGTTGCAATCAGTAAGAAAGCAAGATCCATCGAAGCGACAGGCTGTCTTCAAATTGATAAGATCCCTTTCAGTCACTAAAGAAAAGGTAAGAAACTTATCAATGACATTTGCTGCATCATTCAGAATTTTTTAAATAAAATCAGAGGCCATGGTAATGACATCAATGAGATTGTCTTGGAAGTTCATTTTTCAGCCCAGTAAAAAAACACAATATCATGGTTTTTCAAGCTTTATAAATTTTGTGCTATAAGAAAAAGCTCATTGATTAGTCGAGTTCTTTCATTAAAAGCTATCCAAATCCATCTGTCACACAGTTCACACTAGTATAATGGATTCATAAGTGATGATTGAGAGCATTTCCTGTTACCTTTATCTTTCCTTGGACTTGTGATGTTTCTCCCTTCACAGATTTCCATTTAGCTACCAAAATTGTTAAATAAGTGAAAGGCAACTCTCTGTCCCCTCTTAGCATGAACAGGAGATTTGTAGGATCATCCATTTCCACATCCCTAACATCTTGAACAGTAGAACCAAAGTTGTCTTCAGCAGCCACTCCACTAGTTGAAGGTATAGTACTTTCCCTTGTAGAAGTATGATCAGTTGTATCTCTTGTAGGGGGGAGCTCATCAACTGCGGTACTAGGAGGAACAACTACAGAATCTCCAGTTGTCCTCAGTGTATTTATACCAGCTCCTGAAGGAGCAGAGCCTGCAAATTATTATAAAAAAGGTATAACAAGTGAATGAATTTATAGACCATTGAAGTAAACAAGTGAATGAATTTATAGCACAAGAAATAATGACAGGGAACAAGCACCACCTTACACCTTAGCCACAAAATTAGTTGATGTCATACCTTGCACATCTTGACGGGTAGAATTATTGGAGTGTTGAGCAGAAGAGTTATTTTGTACTGGATTAGTAGCACCATTTTGTGGCCATGCAGCCAGTGTTGCTCTAGTTGCCAACGGAGGAAGTTCTCCTCGCCTCGTTCTACAGAGAAACATCATATGATCAGACTACTAACTAATAATCAACTCAAAATTAAGATACAGAGCTCTACCAGTGTAGAGTTCCTTCCCAAATGATACTAGAAATAAAAAGAGAGGAAGGGTGTTAAATAGCTGAAAACTTTCGCATGAGTTTACACTACCTTTTCCCTCTAGGTGGCTTGTTTATTTCAAGAACAAGCCTTTGTCTTGCAGCTTCCAGTTCTTGAACAGAACCTCCTAGAACTTCCAACACCTCTGGAACCAACAAAATAAGGCCACGCCGTACAACCGCATTCTTTATAGCAACCTATACATTGGAATGGAAAATCTCAGTAGTTACAATTAAGATGCAGAGAGATCAATCAGATTTGTTACCAGGATCGACACCTTGACAGCTATACCCAATTGAATGCTAGACATCAGAATACTGATGAGCAAACCGATCCCTTAATGAGTGCAGAAAATGATTGCAAAACAGATAAAGAGTATAATTTGCTGCATAATTGAAGAAAGAGATAGAGAAGTAGAAGTTGAAAGAAACAATCGGGAATTAGAGAGTTAGTAATGTCCTATTTATCCCTTGTGTAATTGTACCTGACCTTGAAGCAAACAGGATCGGATAAAATTATTGGGAAACAATATATACATTTTAGAGATGAAAGCTTGATTGACACATAAATTTGCCATGAATCATAGTAATATGTGATGCCAAATAAGCATCATGACAGAGACCAAATAACAAGGCATGCTAGTACTTAGTGGATGTTAATAGGTTCTAGCATATGCGCTGGAAGATCTACAGTTAATATTATTGACTCATATGATATCTCATATTCAAAAAATTGTTCATTTATGTGATCTTTCAGCTCTTCACATAAAAAGCAGCTTTGGAAACGGAATGCCTGTCACAGTGGATGTCCATAACAGAACTGCCTAACATAACCGAAAATCGAAATGTCCATGACCATGTACAAATATGCATATGAAGAGGAGGAATGCATAAAACCCAAGTAGAGTGACGAAAGACAACAACAAATTATACCGCAGAACAAATGTGACAATAACCTTGAATCCAGCTGATGCTAGAACTTGAAGGTCCTTAATAGGCCTATATTCCATGCCAAATACTCGTTGAAAACCATCCGTCATGGAAAGCTTGAGACACCTCTTAGGTCCAGCAAGGGCATTGTGATATCTTTCTCGGAGAGGACAGCTGATGTTGATTATCTCATCAACCTGAAAACAAACATAAAGTTGGAAACCTTACAACAATGTGAAATACCAGCACAATTAAACTTCTTAAAACTAAATCCGAAACCCAGACATCTACAGAACAGAACAACAGTAACACACTTGAGACTGGGAGTATAGTCTTTCAAGCAAAAGAAAATCATAAGATCCGATTACTTGTTAAGACCACGATAAGCAGGGATTCTTACTCTATTTGTACAAATAAATACACTATCATCTCTTTCATAGTCTTAACCAGCAGATGCAACCAAAACGAAACCAAATCTCCACATATGCATATTGTACTTCCTTCTTTCCGCATTGCAACATACGTCACTATGTAATTCATAACAAATTTCACAATAAGCTGGAAACATAAACCTAACAAGTGGAAAATAGAACAAACCTGCAAGACAAAAGGCCCGGCAAGCTCAACGAGATGCATAGAATCCACATTCTGCGGAAGAACACCTCCACCAGTGAAATTCATGTCCGAATTCAGAAACTGCTCGAAGACAAACTTCGCTTTGGTCCCCGAATCGAGTCCAGAAAAACCTGGAACCGCAATTTCCAGGCCTCGAATGCAGGACTCCAGCCACTCGTCTCGCAGATTCAACCCTACGGTTCGCAATACCCCGCTGACCGGACAATTCGAGGTGCCATTGGAGCTCGGAGTCGCACTAGCCGGCGCACTGTTCTCAAACGACGGCATATGAGGAGGGGGAGGAGACGGTGGACTGAAATGGTCGGAGACGTCGATGAAATCTTCGTCGTCATCGGAGATAAGTTGGGGTTGGATGGGGCCGGAGAAGGAACCTAGGGCTACGGTTTCGATGTCGGGAAGGGTTTCTCCGTATTGAACTTCGTCTTCTACTTCTTCATACTCTTCCGGTTGTTGTTGTCCGATTCCGAATTGCTGCGGAGGTTGCGAGTGATTTTGGTTTCGTTGTTGCTCGTCGTCTTCCTCGTCGGAGGAGGAGTTCACCACTCGGAGACGCCTCCTTGACATTTCCTCTTTCTTTTCCCTCCAAAAAGTTTCCAATTCCTTGCAAGTCTGCGCGTTTTGCTTATTAGGCTATTTGTAGAATTTTCGCACCCGTGATTTCTTACGATGTACCCTATTTTGGGCGTATCTTTGTTACGTCTAAAATGAGGGTAATTTTTTTTTAAAAAAAAAGGTTTTAATCTTGGGCGCAACAAGGATGCGCCCAAGATTAATAAATATCTTAATCGGGTTTAGAAATCAGGTTTAGGTTTAGCCGGTTCATGAATAAAAAAATATAAAAAATCTGAACCGGATTTAGTAACCTGGTTTACAATTAATTTAAAGTTTTAAAAATTTAAATAAAAAAAATCAAATATTAAAAATTAAAATTAAAAAAAAAATCAAATATTGAATCTGGATCTGGGCGCATCCATGGGCGCTACGTCGTAGCGCCCAACTAAATGATCTATTTACTTGGGCGCGACGACGTAGCGCCTCCTTCATCGTCTTCCTTCTTCGTCTTCATCACCTTTATCTTCTTCATCAATGGCGGATTCCGGCGTCGGCGAAGATTCCCAGGGGAGAGCGGCGGTGAGATCCGGCTTGAGGAGGGTGAGTCTTCCTTCGAGATCCCGGGGACAGTGGCCGAGAGTGGCGGCAGTGAGAGCAGTTGTGAGGCTAAGCGGCGACGGCTTGAGGAGGGTGGTTCTTCCTTCGAGATCCCGGGGACAGCGGCCGAGAGCGGCGGCGGCGAGAGCAGTGGTGAGGCTAAGCGACGACGGCTTGAGGCAGAGGAGTGCTCGGCGGTTGCGGCGGCGGCGGATCTGGACAGAAATCCAGAATTCACGGCCGATTGGGCGACGTGGCTGGCGGCGGCGACGACCGTTTACACGGCGGGGGAGCTGACGGCGACGGCCGAAATTCCGGCATCGACGACGAGCGATTTTCCGGTGACGGCAGCGGCGGCGAGCGAGATTCCGATGGGGTCGGAAAATGCGTTGGAGGTTGCCGCGGCCGTTGGTGTCGAGGCGGTGGCCCGGGTTGGAGAGGCGAGCCAACCCAGATTGCCCCGAAAATATATTCGTCGCGAACGACACGAGGTACGTATTTTTTCTTATTAAATTTTATATTTAATAATATATATAATTAATTTCTAGAAATATTTAGATTTGTTAGAAAATATTGGAATTACGTAAAAATTAGTGTAATTATATTATTAGAATAAATTAGTATATTACAATTGCATATAGGTGAATTGCATATAATATAGTAGAATTGCATAAATTAGGTAATGTATAAGTTAGTATGTAATTAGAATATTAAATTAGAAATGTATTGTAGTTTTATAGCAATTAGAAATTTGTTTAAATTAGATATTTTTTGGAAAAAACAGGATGTAGTCGAGAGAATCAAACGACAAATGCGGGGGGGTCGTATGGTGGAATCTCGACCCGTGACTGCTTTTGGTCGCAAGAACAGATACCTCCAAAACCCCCCCAAAGCGCAAGAGTAGAGTCCGGAAGGATATCGTTCCAATAGCAGAACCCGTTATTGTAACGTTATCCGATCCGTTAGCAGATCCTCGTCCTCACGTGTGTTCACCTCCGGCTTCGCAGAGTCTCGTCCTAGACACGAAGGAGGCGTTTGCCGAGACAGAGAGCTTGGACGACGTTGTTATGGAGGAGCCCGTCCCCCCTCCCGCACCCCAAGAAGCCGTCCCCCCTCCCGCACCCCAGGATGCTTCATCTGCCATAGAGCCCCCCCCCCCCCCCGTACGGGCTTGAGTTCCCTGATGTGCTACGGAGCTTCACGACTCACGTTGCGCACCGGATTTGGCACGCTCCTCCTCCGCCTGTACCGTCCCTCGTACGACGTTTGAGGGCTTATACTCGTCCGGCCGAGTTCAGTGAGTGGAGTCCATACATTCCGGGCGAGGTGGTTGAGGGTAGTTGGTATTGGCTGGTGCAGTAGTCTGGGTTGGCCACTCTCCGAGATTTTCAGTTTGCTAGGGTCGACCACGTGCTGATATCAACGTTCGTCGAGAGGTGGCACCCTGAGACGAGCAACTTTCATTTTTCGTGGGGCGAGATTACGATCACGGTTCATGACATGGAGGGGATTTTGGGACTGAGGATAGATGGATTTTCATGCCTCGATCCTACAGTTTCTATGGACGCCGACCCCAAGGAGATTGACAAGGCGCTGGGGGCGGAGATTTTCGGCTACATGTTCGGCGTTGGGGGTGAGATGCAGAGGGATGCCCTTAGAGGTCGGGTTTCGGCCTTTGATTTTGTTGAGCACCTGCTTCACATGATACGGGATGAGGACGAGGCCCACTCGATAGCGGCGGGATACCTATGGCACGTTCTCTCCTGCAGCATTTTCGTGGACAAGTCCATGAACCAGCTGGTGGTGAAGATGCTGCCGTTATTCGTGAATTGGGACCGAGTGGTTGGCACAGCTTGGGGGACGAGGGTGCTTGCTTTATTGTATAGAAACCTTGGCGAGGCTTCCCGAGGAGAGGTAGCAGGCATAGCGGGGTGCACCTATCTGCTTCAGGTAAATGAACTTTTATTTCTATTTCGTTGCAGTAATTATTACATTATTTAAATTATTATTAACCAAACCTATTATTTATTTTGCATGTAGATGTGGATATGGATGTACTTTGTATATTTTCCGGGGAACCCTAACCCCCTCCCCGGAATGGGCGATGACGAGCGACGCGCTGCTCGGTATTATATCCAGCGCTCCGCGCTGCGTGATATCGACACCGGTCGGAATTACCGACGTATTTTGGACGAGTATCGGCCCGAGGATGTAAGCACCCTAATGTTTTTATTACTTATTGGTCATCTATGATTAAATTGCTATTTTATTGTACTTTTGTTTCGATTGAAGGTACGTTGGACGCCGTATGACAGTCTAGATTTTGCTGGTGCTTATAGGGCGTCCACTTATCGAGGGACGATCGCGTTCATGGACGTCGAGGAGTCGTACATGCCTGATCGGGCGGTGCGACAGTTTGGACGTCGGCAGAGCAGGCCATTGGATGTCATAGAGTCGTCGTCCGCTTCCCGGCCAGCCAGGTTTGTAGGGAAAGATACATATAAGCTTTCATTTGCTCGGGCATGCGACGGCTGGGAGCACCTCGACGAGCATCTGTGTCCATACATTTTGGAGAGCCCGATGGCCGTCCCAGCGTGGGACGTGGACAAGGAGTACTTGGACTGGTATTTACAGATCTCACATCCGTATGTGAGCCCCTCGTCACGAGTCCAGCCTCGTATTCGAGCTTCTCCTCCCGTTGTGGATGCTTGCAGAGTACGTTTCTCCACAATCCTTGTTGTAAATGTTTGCTTTGGTTATTCTTGACATTAATATTGTTGTTTTACAGCATTTGGCCATGGCGACAGCATTCGCTCGGGAGATCACTCAGAGTGGGGGCGGCGGTCCGGATTGGGACCATATGCTGGCCGTTCTATGCGGCGACGAGCTTCCTGCAGCTGCACCGCTTATCCGCGCGTCACAACTATTATCACAGTCGTCGGGTGGTGGTGCCAAGTCGTCCTTAGCCGCAGAGCACCGAGCCCGAGCGGGGCGTGTCCCGTCCATATACGAGAGAGGAGAGTCTTCTAGGGCCGCGACTGCGTCAAGTGATGACGATATGTAGCTTTTGACATTATGACATTGTTTTATGTTTTGGCTTTGATTTTGTATTGACAGTATGGATTATGTACTGACATTTTGTGTATATATGGGTCGAGTTGGTGTTGACATTATTGTTTATGTATTGATATTTTGGATTGGATTTCAGGTACAACCACATTTAGCACACAATACAGAAAAGAAAACATATTGATCATAAAATTAGAAAAAAATTAGAGAAAATATATGACACTGCTTTAGCGTCCGAAAAAATTAGGGTAGTCTCTGGTAAACGTTCGCTTCGTATGCACGTTGTAGAAGATCTTGATTTTTCTTAACAAGATCTTGATTTTGCTTAACAAGATCTTGTTTTTCCTGCCATTGTTGTCGAATAACCGCGTGTGCCCTGTCCTCGTACATAGGATCAATCCACTCTCTGAAAATACACCCCAGTTTTGGGCATCCCCAATACCTCATTCCGTAGTTCCACTGCAAATCCCAAGTATGGACAACGGCTTTCAAATTACACTCGCATAGCCTATCTGGGTTTGTTGATGATTCTGATGAAGATGCCATAATTTGTTGTAGGGTTTGGGTTTAGGGTACAATAAACCCCTTAATATAGCCTTGTTACAACGGTAACTTAGTGGGCGCAACCAGGTTGCGCCCAAGAAGTTAACGTAAAAAAACGGTAACTTGGTAGGCGCAACCTGGTTGCACCCAAACTAGAGAGGGTTCATTTTAGGGTTTAGGGTTTTAGAGGGGGGTAATTTTCAAACTAAATCTTCAACAACATATAGAAATTTGTTTGGGAATATTTAAGTTTTCTCTGATGGTCCTTCTGTAGAAGAGTTGCAGAAGCACATTAATTCTTCTTTAAATTCGCAATTCCTGTCTCATATATATTGATTATATAGGCTTAAACTTTACACCTTAATGACCCTAAACGTACGTAGGAAACTCGAAGTCATTTATTTTGTAAAACGTATGTAGGGAACTTGGAGATTTGTCAAAGTAATGATTCGGTGTCTTTTCAGTTTCCATACGTGGATAGCGAGTTTTTCGAAACAAACTTGGACATCCCAAACATTGAACCCCAATGAATGCACCCTACCCACTAAAACCCTTCATGAATCTCAAGTCGTGTATTGAGAAATTTTTACAACAAATAATTAATTAACTGAGACGTGACAAAATGGAGGATGAGGGGATCATAAGTACATTTTTGGTTACGCCAAAAACTTCAAAATATTGAGGCAATATATACATATTCAAGATGTTTTATTCGGAAAAAAATTCACGACCCTAAATATAGGACCCTAATGAATAGAGCCTAACCAATAAACCCCTAACCCTAAACCCCAAAAAAACCCTAAACCCTCTCACAGCTAGTTGGGCACGACGCCATTGCGCCCAAACTAGAGGGGGTTCATATGGGTGGGCACAACGCCGTTGTGCCCAAACTAGCTGGGGTTAGTGTTCAGGGTTTAGGAGGGTTTAGGGTTATGGTTAGGGTTTAAGGTTTCATAGAACACAGGTTTAGAATAGATATAGGTTAATTGACCCTAAATCTCAAACTCTAATTGGGCGTGGTGTGTAGAGGCGATTGAGCTCATAGGGTTTGACTCTTGTATTGAGAAATATGCAACTCATTGGTTTAGAAAAATATTATGTCCATATGTTGATATTGGGATCTTTTCTGTGAAAATAAATCATATAGGCTTAAACTGTACACTTTAATGACCCTAAACCCTAACCCCCAAACCCTAAACCTTAAACCCCAAAAAACTCTATCCTAATCCCTCTCACAGCTAGTTGGGCGCAACGCCGTTGCGCCCAAACTAGAGGGGGTTCATATGGGTGGGCGCAACGTCGTTGTGCCCAAACTGGCTGGGGTTAGTGTTCAGGTTTTAGGAGGGTTTGGGGGTTTGGGGTTTAGGGTTTAGGATTAATATTCACACTAAACCTTCAACATTAGCTAGAGTTTTCCCACCAGCAACAGTAAACCCTATCCTAAGTACCGCCCCAACTGCCTATGCCACCTCCACCGGCTTCACGAAAAAAACTTCAAAATATCGATCAATATATACCTATTCAAGATATTTTATTCGAAAAAAACTTCACGACCCTAAATACAAGACCCTAATGAATATACCCTAACCAATAAAACCCTAAACTCCTAACCCTAAACCCTAAAAAACCCTATCCTAATCTCTATCACAGCTAGTTGGGCACAACGGCGTTGCGCCCAAACTAGAGGGGGTTCATATGGGTGGGCGCAACACCGTTGCGCCCAAACTGGCTGGGGTTAGTGTTCAGGGTTTGGGGGTTTAGGATTTAGGGTTAATATTCACACTAAACCTTCAACGTTAGCTAGAGTTTTCCCACCAGCAACAGTAAACCCTATCCTAAGTACCTCCCCAACTGCCTCTGCCACCTCCACCGGCTTCACAAAAAAAACTTCAAAATATCGAGTCAATATATACCTATTTAAGATATTTTATTCGGAAAAAAATTCACGACCCTAAATATAGGACCCTAATGAATAGAGCCTAACCAATAAAACCCTAAACCCCTAACCCTAAACCCCAAAAAAAAACCTAAACCCTCTCACAACTAGTTGGGCGCAACGCCGTTGCACCCAAACTAGAGGGGGTTCATATGGGTGGGCAAAACGCCGTTGCGCCCAAACTAGTTGGGGTTAGTGTTCAGGGTTTAGGAGGGTTTAGGGTTGTGGTTAGGGTTTAGGGTTTCATAGAACACATGTTTAGAATAGATATAGGTTAATTGACCCTAAATCTCAAACTCTAATTGGGCGTGGTGTGTAGAGGCGATTGAGCTCATAGGGTTTGACTCTTGTATTGAGAAATATGCAACTCATTGGTTTAGAAAAATATTATGTCCATATGTTGATATTGGGATCTTTTCGGTGAAAATAAATCATATAGGCTTAAACTGTACACTTTAATGACCCTAACCCCCAAACCCTAAACCTTAAACCCCAAAAAACCCTATCCTAATCCCTCTCACAGCTAGTTGGGCGCAACGCCGTTGCGCCCAAACTAGAGGGGGTTCATATGGGTGGGCGCAACACCGTTGCGCCCAAACTGGCTGGGGTTAGTGTTCAGGGTTTAGGGTTTAGGGTTAATATTCACACTAAACCTTCAAAATTAGCTAGAGTTTTCCCACCAGCAACAGTAAACCCTATCCTAAGTACCGCCCCAACTGCCTATGCCACCTCCACCGGCTTTACGAAAAAAACTTCAAAATATCGAGTCAATATATACCTATTCAAGATATTTTATTCGAAAAAAACTTCACGACCCTAAATACAAGACCTTAATGAATAGACCCTAACCAATAAAACCCCTAAACCACAAAAAACCCTATCCTAATCCCTCTCACAGCTAGTTGGGCGCAACGGCGTTGCGCCCAAACTAGAGGGGGTTCATATGGGTGGGCGCAACACCGTTGCGCCCAAACTGGCTGGGGTTAGTGTTCAGGGTTTAGGGTTTAGGGTTAATATTCACAATAAACCTTCAAAATTAGCTAGAGTTTTCCCACCAGCAACAGTAAACCCTATCCTAAGTACCTCCCCAACTGCCTCTGCCACCTCCACCGGCTTCACGAAAAAAACTTCAAAATATCGAGTCAAAATATTTTATTCGAAAAAAACTTCACGACCCTAAATACAAGACCCTAACCAATAAAACCCTAAACCCCAAAAAACCCTAAACCCTAAACCATCTCACAGCTAGTTGGGCACAATGTCGTTGCGCCCAAACTGTATAGGGTTAGTGTTCAGGGTTTAGGAGGGTTTAGGGTTGTGGTTAGGGTTTAGGGTTTCATAGAACACAGGTTTAGAATAGATATATGTTAATTGACCCTAAATCTCAAACTCTAATTGGGCGTGGTGTGTAGAGGCGATTGAGCTCATAGGGTTTGACTCTTGTATTGAGAAATATGCAACTCATTGGTTTAGAAAAATATTCTGCCCATATGTTGATATTGGGATCTTTTCGGTGAAAATAAATCATATAGGCTTAAACTGTACACTTTAATGACCCTAAACCCTAACCCCTAAACCCTAAACCTTAAACCCTAAAAAACCCTATCATAATCCCTCTCACATCTAGTTAGGCGCAACGCCGTTGTGCCCAAACTGGTCGGGGTTAGTGTTCAGGGTTTAGGAGGGTTTGGGGTTTAGGGTTAATATTCATACTAAACCTTCAACATTAGCTAGAGTTTTCCCACCAGCAACAGTAAACCCTATCCTAAGTACCGCCCCAACTGCCTATGCCACCTCCACCGGCTTCACGAAAAAAACTTCAAAATATCGAGTCAATATATACCTATTCAAGATATTTTATTCGAAAAAAACTTCACGACCCTAAATACAAGACCCTAATGAATAGACCCTAACCAATAAAACCCTAAACCCCTAACCCTAAACCCCAAAAAACCCTATCCTAATCCATCTCACAGCTAGTTGGGCGCAACGACGTTGCGCCCAAACTAGAGGGGGTTCATATGGGTGGGCGCAACACTGTTGTGCCCAAACTGGATGGGGTTAGTGTTCAGGGTTTGGGGGTTTGAGGTTTAGGGTTTAGGATTTAAGGTTTAAGGTTAATATTCACACTAAACCTTCAACATTAGCTAGAGTTTTCCCACCAGCAACAGTAAACCCTATCCTAAGTACCTCCGCAACTGCCTCTGCCACCTCCACCGGCTTCACGAAAAAAACTTCAAAATATCGAGTCAATATATACCTATTCAAGATATTTTATTCGAAAAAAACTTCACGACCCTAAATACAAGACCCTAATGAATAGACCCTAACCAATAAAACCCTAAACCCCAAAAAAACCCTAAACCCTCTCACAGCTAGTTGGGCGTAACGCCGTTGCGCCCAAACTAGAGGGGGTTCATATGGGTGGGCGCAACGCCGTTGCGCCCAACTGGCTGTGAGTAATTTATAGGTTTAGGGTGGTTTAGGGTTTAGGGTTTATGGGGTTAGGGTTTAAGGTGGATTGATGGATAGAGCTCATTTCACTTTACAACTTGAAAATTTGAACTCCATACTCTCCTCCTTTTCTTCTTCTTGAACCAACTTCAAGTAAGGGCCTTTTAATTTCTCCATACTCTCCAACTGTTCCACACCATTTCAGGATAAAATATTTAACTTCACAATTTCAAACATGTACAATTTTACTTTACAGCTTGGAAAAGAAGTGGATTTACATCGACTAAACATATCCAACTTCATCACGTTCCAACATTTGGATACCCTAAGTCCTAGGTCTAAAGAAATATGTCACCGTTACCACCCATCCTTCTTTGGATAACGTAATCTTGCATCCTATCCTGAAATGGTTGCTCCCATCCTTCAACGCCTGCATCTTTCCATCGGGTCCAAACTCCGGGCGGGGGTGGAATCGGACATAGGTCATCAACTAGCCAAACCTTTACAAATTCAAGGGTTAGAATACATTACAAAGAAATAAAGGTTAATGATGATCGAATGTGGAAATGCTTACCGATACAAAATGGTCATGGTTGCCTACAAGGGCTATCGCATGCAATTTTGTGGGAGGTTGTGCGTCTGGGGGAGCCCACATTGGGAGGCATGTGTGAGGTCCAGAATATGATAGCACAACAAGAGCCACCTGGTATCGTGTTGCAAATACCAAGCCAGCAATGGGAATTTCCATCCAGTGATCCCTCGTACACACCCCAGTAAAATTCACAGACCTGATGAGGTCCGATATGGGGGTTAAACTACAAGTCGGGGTGTACAACGCTCGGCGTTCTTGTAGCTCCTTGGAAAGCTCTCATCGAACGTACCGATAATGGTCTTCGCCATGCCCTAATAGTACAGCAAGCGAACGGTACCCACAGTGACCATCGCCCATTACATTCTGTACTCCTCCAATGTAGGCGAACATAAACGAATCAATATTATCTCGGCCCCAGTTGAAGCCGAGGTAAATAACGTCCATGTCGCCCTGAGGTGCTCTACAAGTGCTTTCCTTGCCAGGTGAAACTCCGCTGCGCCGCTTACCACTCGGAGGACGTCCTTTAGATCCCACTGAGGAATTTTTTCGGTCCTCGGCCTTCTTCTTCTTTTCCTCGTCCTTCTTCCTTTTTTCTTCCGCCATGTGCTCAAACCAACTAGGGTCCCTCTTGGTATCGTTCTTCTTCTTTTTAGGTCTCCCCTTCTTGGTCGAAGCGGCCGGGGGCTCTTCTGCGGTACACGATCTCGAGTCATGGAAAAATTTGTATCGGCGTGAAAAGTCGGTCTTCAGCTCTGGGTGCAATTCTTCGTTGCTTCACTATCCAAACATGGCACCTAAGATGATATCTTCTTCTGAGATCAATACGTCATCATTCGGTGCGAGATCAGCATGTCCAACCCGTTCCCACTTGAGTTGCTTCCAATAACTATGGATTTCACTTGGCCTCAACGGGGAACCGGCCTTTACATATTCTTTGATCGTGTGTGGGCAAGGCAGGCCTAGGGTGGCTCTCTAAAACAAATCACGGCATTCTTCATCGGGAATTTTTCTTTGCATGGCCCTAACAACTGAAGGGTATAACATTCTTAAGCACTTTTCCGAGACCTTATACAGAATGCGCCTGAAAAATGTCTTCACCGAAGGCGGGCCGGTTACGATCTCTGTGGGCGCCTTAAAAGCACGCTGCTCCATATCACCCCTGATTTCCCGAATCTGATCAGCGATTTGTTGTACGAGGGTCTCCAAGCCTCCAACCGACGATTCAATCCCGTCCTTCAGCATAGAGTGCTGACTCTCGACCCTGAAATTTAAAAATCAAGTTACGCTTAGTTGCATATATCAATTTAGCTTTTAGATGATCGCTTATTAATTTACTTGTTTGATGATCTTGTGCCGAAATGGAGTACAGTGTCACACCATGCACAGACTAGCATCTTCTTGTATTCAGCAAGCCATACCCTCTTCACGTAATCCATCAGCCAGGGTAGCTTTTTCCACTTTTTCGTCAAGTATTTAAGTCACTCATTATACACATCCTCAGTGGGCGACCTTAACAACCAACGAATATTACCACTAAAATGGTCAACATTGGGGACCCATTTTGATGCGACCCAGCCCTCACCCAAGCCGGGCTCCGACGAGCCCGAGGCGCCCAAGACCATGGCGTCCTCCATGGTTGAAGACTTAGTCTAGTTTTTCCATTTCTATGTTATTTCCAGTTTTAGTATGTTTCCCGTTTTAGCATTTCCATTTCAGTCATTTCTATTTCGGACGTGTGCTCACTATTGCATAGTGGGCTAGCCCATTAGTCTATTGCGAGGCCCAAGCCCATTAGGGTTAGGCCGAGCCATATGCCTTTAAATAGGCTTCATTGTAACCTTTGTTTACCACGTTCAAGTTTAATAAACCCGGGTCAAGTAAGAGTTGAGTTATTCCTCCTTCTTCGGGTTCGAACGTCAAACACATCCCTCGCATCTCCCTTCTTCCGCTGCAGACGCTACTGCACCTCCCATAGCTCGTCGCTTCGAGCAGTCTCGCCCCGCCCTCGCCTCAAGCGAGCACAAGAGACCCGCGAGCCATCTACTTGGTGGCTCGTACCTATCTACAACGTCCAGGTGAACATCTCGATCTAGATCCGTGCAAAGACGAGTCATCCCGAGGCTGCCCACCCTCGGAACGCATCAACTGGTATCAGAGCGCCAGTCGATCGAGCCACCAACGACATCTACACCAACGCCAGAAACACCGTCGACTTCTGCCCTTGCCTTCCTTAGCCGAGATCCCCCAAAATCCGGACTTTCCATAACCAAACCCGCCAACTACCATATCTGGGATTTCTCTCTCCAATCTCGGATTCTCAAATCCCCCAATAACCGATTTCCATATCTCCCAAGATCTTGAATTTGAATTTCAAATTCAAAATCTAATCCCTCCTTGCCTTAACCGAACCCACACCCATACCCGAAGCTTAGCTCATCCATAGCCCACATCCGGACCCATACCTTATCCCAAAACTGAACCCACACCCGGACCGATGCCTGAGTCCTAGTCGAACCCGCTCCATGGCCTACTACTTCGAATCGGACGAGTGGGACATCGAAGACCCTTGGTTCGGTGGCGTGGACCCATACGACGCGCCCCCGGGTTGGATCCCGCCGCCTCGCCTCCATGGACCCCCGCCACCGCGCCCACACTCATATCTGTCTCAGCCGCGATGCTACACCCGCTACAGCGCTCGCTCCTACGACCCGGACTGGATCCCGCCGCCTCGGCGCCGTGCCCACGTCCGCACCCGCGACAGCGGCCAAGACCGTACCCGGTACCACGCCATTGCACCGAATTGGTCGACCCCTCCTCGGCTCCAACCACAAGCCCGCGCGCCAAACCGACGACCCGCTGCCCCCAAGATCACACCCGCGCAGCGCGAGATCCGGGCCCTACGACGACAAGTCGCCCTACTCCAAGCTGAGATAGCCGCAACCGCACCCACTGGCGTGCCCATTGCCGAGACGCCGGAGCCACACAACGCGCCTACTGGCGTGCCCATTATCGTGGCGTTGCCGACCTTCAGCGAACCCACACCGGTGCCCGCTGCCGCGCCTTCCCCGACTCGAAGTGTGCCCACTACCGTGCCCACTGCAGCGGCTCCACCCCTCCTCGGCGCATCCACGATGGTGCCCGTTGCACCCAAGTCCGTTCCTGACAGCCCGAGCCTGTTGCCGCCCGCTGTTGCACCCGTCGTCGTTGTAACACCCCGTAATTTTTAAGGGTATTTTTAAGCTTTACTCGTATGAGTTATTGTTGCAAAATAATTGTATGAGATATTGTTGTAAAATATTTATATAAGATATTGTTGTAAAATATTTATATAAGATATTCGTGTAGGATAATTGTGGACTCAGGCGGGCACCAGTACCGGCACCGGCATCATGTAAGATGGGTGGTGGCTTGGTAGCTGTGTTAGCTTGGCCTGGAGTGTCACAAATATATGCAGGATAATTATGTAAAGTATTTGTGCAAGATATTTATATAAGATATTTGTGCACGGTATTTATATAAGATATTTGTGCACGGTAATTGTGCGAGGTGATTGCTTGAGATGTTTGTGCTAGATGATGCACGAATATATTTAACCCGGAGTTAAGAAATTAACCCAAGTTGAGTTCGGATAAGTATTAGCGAAGTCGGCTTAAAACCGTGACTCACCGCGATCAACCGCGATCAACCGCGATCCACCGCGACCGGCCGCGATCGCGGTAATGCCTTTTGCAGAGGCGGTCGTCTTCCTCGTGTGGCGATTACTGTAGCTCTATTTTTGGCTCGGTTGGGATATTTTTTGGGCAGGCCAAGTGGCCCTTCGCCTTTGTCCCCTTGGAGGTGGTCGGAATTGGGCTATAAAAGGAGGTGAAGACCGAACCCTTTCTTTCTCTCTTCTTCTTCTTCTTCTCTCTTTCTCCTCTGTTTTCCCCTGTTTCGCCATTGATGCACGAGCTGTGAGCTCGGTTTTGGGCTTGAATCGAGAGGCTTCGTGGGTTGGAGAAGGTTGCCAAGGTGTTAGGTGAAGCTTAGAGGTGCTTTGTGATCAATTCAAATGCAAGACGAAGCTTGAATCGAGGTGGGTATTTTTCTCCCGCCATGGAAGCTGTCGAGCTAGCCACTGTCACAGCACTAAAACCGCGACCGACCGCGACCTGCCGCGATCGCGGTATTGGCTGTCCGAGAGTGTGTCTTGTGGTTTGGCTTGAGGGATTTTTATTCCAGATTTGTCCCCGTTTTGGATTCAGGAACCCGTTCTTAAGCTTTG
The DNA here is from genome assembly GCA_027886185.1 of Rheum nobile. Classification (NCBI taxonomy): domain Eukaryota; kingdom Viridiplantae; phylum Streptophyta; class Magnoliopsida; order Caryophyllales; family Polygonaceae; genus Rheum; species Rheum nobile. The sequence continues at coordinate 30,430 of WOAB01000669.1, read as the reverse complement.
TTTGAGCTCGTCTTTGCAGGCAAGTGGTTATGAATTAATTTGAGATAATTAAAATCTGATATTATATTAGGTTGTATATTCTGCTAGAATCAACGCTAATATAAGAGATATGCTGTAAACATGTGACTTGAGATTGTGATGTGATTTGTGATATGTGGAATTGCTTGTGATGTGTTTGTGTGAATTATTGGTGTAGCCCTTGCTTAGTCTATTCATTAGACTAACTCTTGTATTTTTATTTATCGATAACGTCATGGGGGTGTCGTCCGTCCGTTTCGGCACATGCAGATCCGAGGAGGTTAGAGCGACTATGAAGATGAACGGTGTTTTGACAAGTTGTTTTGTCATTGTATTTAAAAGATTTCCGCTGTGCTATTTTGTATTTCTGATGAAATTGGGTCGTTTTAGGAATCGTGTAATTCCGTGACCATGTGGTTTAATAAAAGTTATGATTTTAGTATTGTAACTGTGTTTTAAGTCAGTTATGACGTCGGAAAAGCCTGGGGTGACTTCGGGGTTTACGCCCGGGGTCATCGGCAGTAACGCTTTCAAATGGGGTTAAATTTGGGGGTGTTACTGAAATGGTATCAGAGCTAAACAGTTTTCGTAGGCTCTGTTACAGATTTGGTATCAGAGCCGAAAGTTTTTAAAACGGGTGTGGGATTTAATGAACCATTTACTCGTTTTGTTTGAAAATATTTTCGAACGGTTCTTGTGAACTCACCGGCGGCACCAGTGCCGGCACCGGCATCATGTAAGATGGCTGGGTGGCTTGGTTGCTGGGGTAGCTAGGCTTGGGAGTGTTACATACCGGTTTGAAATATTTTCATTCGTTGGAATATTTTCACTTGTTTGAAATATTTGCGAAGGCTCGAAATTTCAAAAGTGAAAAAGTTACACCGTTCATAGTCGTGCCTCTTCTCTTGAGTCTGTTAAGGTGAATCTCTAGTGAGACTTGAGTTCCCAGTTTCCTTGTTATGCTTTGAGGTTATAAGACTTGTGGTATCACTCTTTTTGAGGAAATATGAGTAGTATCGTTTGTGATTCATTTTGAGGAACGTAGGAATGAGATGTTGTGATTATGTTTGGAGAAAAATTAAGGAATCTTAAAGGATTTAAGTTAGAGATGGCATAAGGCCGGTTATGATTAAGGATATTAAGTTCGGATAATAAGTTTGTTAGTGAGGCGGAATCCTCATTGGCTTAGTGCAAGTTTCGGGGTCGAAACTTAAAATAAGGGGGTAGTAATGTAACACCCCATAATTTTTAAGGGTATTTTTAAGCTTTACTCGTATGAGTTATTGTTGCAAAATAATTGTATGAGATATTGTTGTAAAATATTTATATAAGATATTGTTGTAAAATATTTATATAAGATATTCGTGTAGGATAATTGTGGACTCAGGCGGGCACCAGTACCGGCACCGGCATCATGTAAGATGGGTGGTGGCTTGGTAGCTGTGTTAGCTTGGCCTGGAGTGTCACAAATATATGCAGGATAATTATGTAAAGTATTTGTGCAAGATATTTATATAAGATATTTGTGCACGGTATTTATATAAGATATTTGTGCACGGTAATTATGCGAGGTGATTGCTTGAGATGTTTGTGCTAGATGATGCACGAATATATTTAACCTGGAGTTAAGAAATTAACCCAAGTTGAGTTCGACTAAGTATTAGCGAAGTCGGCTTAAAACCGCGACTCACCGTGATCAACCGCGATCCACCGCGACCGGCCGCGATCGCGGTAATGCCTTTTGCAGAGGCGGTCGTCTTCCTCGCGTGGCGGTTACTGTAGCTCTGTTTTTGGCTCGGTTGGGATATTTTTTGGGCAGGCCAAGTGGCCCTTCGCCTTTGTCCCCTTGTCCCCTTGGAGGTGGTCGGAATTGGGCTATAAAAGGAGGTGAAGACCGAACCCTTTCTTTCTCTCTTCTTCTTCTTCTTCTCTCTTTCTCCTCTGTTTTCCCCTGTTTCGCCATTGATGCACGAGCTGTGAGCTCGGTTTTGGGCTTGAATCGAGAGGCTTCGTGGGTTGGAGAAGGTTGCCAAGGTGTTAGGTGAAGCTTAGAGGTGCTTTGTGATCAATTCAAATGCAAGACGAAGCTTGAATCGAGGTGGATATTTTTCTCCCGCCATGGAAGCTGTCGAGCTAGCCACTGTCACAGCACTAAAACCGCGACCGACCGCGACCTGCCGCGATCGCGGTATTGGCTGTCCGAGAGTGTGTCTTGTGGTTTGGCTTGAGGGATTTTTATTCCAGATCTGTCCCCGTTTTGGATTCAGGAACCCGTTCTTAAGCTTTGTTTGAGCTCGTCTTTGCAGGCAAGTGGTTATGAATTAATTTGAGATAATTAAAATCTGATATTATATTAGGTTGTATATTCTGCTAGAATCAACGCTAATATAAGAGATATGCTGTAAACATGTGACTTGAGATTGTGATGTGATTTGTGATATGTGGAATTGCTTGTGATGTGTTTGTGTGAATTATTGGTGTAGCCCTTGCTTAGTCTATTCATTAGACTAACTCTTGTATTTTTATTTATCGGTAACGTCATGGGGGTGTCGTCCGTCCGTTTCGGCACATGCAGATCCGAGGAGGTTAGAGCGACTATGAAGATGAACGGTGTTTTGACAAGTTGTATTGTCGTTGTATTTAAAAGATTTCCGCTGTGCTATTTTGTATTTCTGATGAAATTGGGTCGTTTTAGGAATCGTGTAATTCCGCGACCATGTGGTTTAATAAAAGTTATGATTTTAGTATTGTAACTGTGTTTTAAGTCAGTTATGACGTCGGAAAAGCCTGGGGTGACTTCGGGGTTTACGTCCGGGGTCATCGGCAGTAACGCTTTCAAATGGGGTTAAATTTGGGGGTGTTACAGTCGTGCCCACTCCTGGACCCAAGCTCCACTTAGTCCCATCCGAGGTTCGAGGAGACGGACCCCACTCAAACAGCTTCTTCCTACTGTTGACCGAGCGCCACCTCCCCCTGGCCCCACCAAGCTCGAAGCGAGGACGCTTCAAATCTAAGGGGAGGAGAATGATACGACCCAGCCCTCACCCAAGCCGGTCTCCGACGAGCCCGTGGCGCCCAAGACCATGGCGTCCTCCATGGTTGAAGACTTAGTCTAGTTTTTCCATTTCTATGTTATTTCCAGTTTTAGTATGTTTCCCGTTTTAGCATTTCCATTTCAGTCATTTCTATTTCGAGAGTGTGCTCACTATTGCATAGTGGGCTAGCCCATTAGTCTATTGCGGGGCCCAAGCCCATTAGGGTTAGGCCGAGCCATATGCCTTTAAATAGGCTTCATTGTAACCTTTGTTTACCACGTTCAAGTTTAATAAACCTGGGTCAAGTCAGAGTTGAGTTATTCCTCCTTCTTCGGGTTCGAACGTCAAACACATCCCTCGCATCTCCCTTCTTCCGCTGCAGACGCTACTGTACCTCCCGTAGCTCGTCGCTTCGAGCAGTCTCGCCCCGCCCTCGCCTCAAGCGAGCACAAGAGACTCGCGAGCCATCTACTTGGTGGCTCGTACCTATCCGCGACGTCCAGGTGAACATCTCGATCTAGCTCCACGCAAAGACGAGTCGTCCCGAGGCTGCCCACCCTCGAAACGCATCACATTTCATAGCAACACCCTCCACGTTGCGGTTCACATGGACCCTATACAACAGATGCTTCGTGTTGGGAAATACTATATCCACGGATTTCACAAGACCGAGCTCTCGATTTGACATGATCGCCTTGGGTTCCTGTCCCCCGAGAATGATATTTAGGCGGTCCAACGCCCATGTGTAGTGCTCCGTCGTCTCATCATACATGAATACGATCGCAATACAAAATGTACGGTTGGTGCAAGTGAATCCAACAAACTCCAACAAAGGCATACCGTACCTATAAATGTACAAATTATAAGAAATAAGGTATGCAATTACATATTCAATAAGGTATGCAATTACTTATTTTAGATGCAATAATAGCGATAATTGAACATATTCATACATGTTCGTCTTGTAGGTCGTATCCATGATGACGATGGTGGGGAACAAACTCAACAAATGTATAGCTCCGGGGTGAGAAATAAAAATATCACTCAAAACCTCCCTCCCTTCTTCATTGCGACGCGTCTCATAGCTTGTATAATAACGTCTCGTGTCTAGAAAATTCAGCATGTACTGCGGCACCGTCAAATTGCCCCTACATTTCAACCTCTCCCGACTCTTGTAATTGTATAGTTGGTTCCTTGATGTCAAGCATTTGGGATCCTGGTGTAGAAATAGACTCATAATAGCCTTCGGCTTTATTCCGGAGGCTGACAAAACTTTCACACACTCTCGTTGTTCCTGCGAAAGCCTCCCAGCAAATGCATGACCGATCAAACTACAAGAAAGCTCATGGTCATGCGATCCACAAGCGACAAATAATCTCCAACGGTCAGATTTGAGCCAATCTCCTTTCACAATCACCCCATGCAACTGAAACGGACACTCACTCTTCTTTGTCCTCGCATTGTATCTACGTTTAGGGGTTGCCTCGGTATCGTCACCCGTCTTCTTCTTTGCCGCTCTATATGGCCCAGACTTCTCACACGACAGTATGACCTTTCGGTTAGGCCATGACTTACTTATTACAATCACCATATGCAACTCCAAACCTACGTTCTTAGCCCAGTTGATCATACTATCTCTATCACTCCATTCTTTATCCGTAGTAAAATGAGCAGAATAATCCACTGGCGAATATTCGCTATCACTACAGTCCTCCTATTTATGATAAATAAATAAATTATAAATTAGGTAGTTTTCTAAGGGCGTTTCTTACAACAAATGTATACTTTACTTCATGATCAATTAAAACACCTAAATAACAAATTACTTCGCACATAAACTTTCAGAAAATTATTTCACAACTATATAATACAATACTGAAAATACAACTATATTATCGTAAAACATTTTAATCAACTATATTATCGCAAACATTTTATACAACTATATTATCATAAACATTTTAATCAACTATATTGTTGTAAACATTTTAATCAACTATATTATCGTAAAAATTTTAATCAAAGTTCTAAACTACAACAAACTACTATAAATTACTACATTTGAAATAAACTTTGTAGTAAATATATGCTTACCCGTAAATTATCAAGACCGGGTGCGTCATCCAAGTGCTCAACTGGATTAAGTGCAGCATCCATCCTCGACAAAGACATTATCTTCAATGGATAATGTCTTTATCAAGGAATAGTTGCATATATATAGCAACAAGATGGATAAACCCGAAGAAGTTACCGTTGTAAAACGGTAACTTCTTGGACGCAACCACAATGCGTCCAATAAATTGCGTCTAACATTTCATTTTTTTATAGCCTTTTTTTAAAAAAAATTTTAATTAATTTTTTTTTTATCGAACCATAAAACGTAAACCGGTTTTTAATTAATTTTTCGAATTTCTCAAAACCGGGTACCAGCTCTTGGGCAAGATTAAAACTTTATTTTAAAAAAAAAATCCCCATTTTGGGCGCATCCTTGTTGCGCCCAAAATGGGGTGCGTCGCAAGAAATTGCGGGTGTAAAAAATAATCCCCTTTATGAACTATAATTAGGATTTTTGACGAGGATTTTGAGCTCATTGGTCTTTTTTTAATGGTTTTAAATTAACAAAATTATCCCTACTAGTTTTTATGTATTTTTTATATCTCTATTAGCTTATTTTATTAATTTTTTCCCTCCTTTTTTTGTTTTTTCTCTCTTTAAAATATTGATTTTTGGGGTTTAAGGTTTAGGGTGTAGGATGTAGGGTTTAGAGGGAGAGAGAGAGGGGGTTAGTTTTCTAGGAGATTAGTTTTTTTTTTTAAACGTTATACATGGGTCATTTGCCTAACTCATCCATTTTTTACCCCTTAGAAAAAATTGGAGTTCTAATTAAATAAATTAGCTCATTGACCCCTTAAACCATTAAACTCTTCTAAACTCTAAACCCTAAATCCTAAATCTTAAAGTCTAAACCCTAAAAAACATTTGGGCCGTAGATTTTGGTTCTGGTGAAACAACCTCTTAGAGTAAAACGATAGTACTAATTACAGCCGATTACAAATAAAGAAATGACTGTGATTAAAAATAAATAGGTGCATGTTTGTACCGTGGAATTGAACACATATAATTCCCACTAATTTAGGGATTTTTTTACCCAAATATCCTACAACTTCCTTTTATTCTCTCCCTCTCATATTTCTCTCTCTATACTGGAATCGTCTTGCCATACCCAATGTGATATCCATCCTCTCGCAGTGCTCAGGCCGACCGTGGCCTTGCCGTACCCGGCCTTCTCGAGGTCGCCGTAGCCGCACGCGCCGCCAACCGTACCCCGGGGTCGATTGAGGCGTAGTAAGTGGCCCTATCCGGTTGCCAATCGGAGATGGAGGAGGCGACAGACGGCGGTGGGGGATTGTTGTGGGTGGCACCGGTGGGGAGGAGAGAGAGAATCGTGGCGGAGTATGAGAGCGCCGGAGACCCACACCACAACCTCACCAGACAACCACACCGAGTCGTATCATCTCCGACTCGAACCGACGCCCAGCACCAACCCACCCTGATTCCCTCCTCATGCCTCACCTTCGCCGTCTCACCATTACTCCTCGCCGACGACCTTCACTCGCCCAGTCTCAACCACCGGCGAGGGCCCAGCCGAACCTGCCGACGACCCACACCACAACCTCGTCGGACCTCCGCGCCCACCGCTCACCATTACCTAGGGCTGTTAAAAAATGGACCGGACTGGTGAAAATACAGTCTGGTCTTCGGTCCAGATAATTTCTTTAATCCGGTCCGGTCCAAACCCGGAAAAAAACCGGTCCGGACCGGTGGACCGGATATTTTTTTAAAAAAAATATTTTTTTAATTTATATGTTTTTTTGGAGATTTATATGTATTTTTTTATAGATATTTTTCTTAATTTAATAAGTTAGGAGTATATATGTTTTTTAGATATATTTTTTTATAGATTTTAAATAAGAATTTACATTTTTTATTTTTTTTAATAAAATCTGGTCTAAACCGGTCCTAGACCGGACCGAATAGGTCCGATTCGGTCTCCGGTCCGGACTTTTGGAAAAATCCGGTCTGGTCCGGACCGGATGAACACCCCTACCATTGCCCCCTGACCCACCGACATTGGGTTTTGATGTAAAGAATTATTTCAAGGTGAGTTGATTACTCTATTCTTTTTAGCATAATTATGTTAGGCCCTTACTATTCGACGCATAGGCAATTTTGCCTTTCAGCGCATAGGCTCGCACGTAACGTGGGAATAGGCTTCCCACGTTACGCGCGGAAGCAGACCCTTTCAAGCTCAACATGTTACGTGTGAGACTGCTCCTCACGTAACGTGTGGGACAGCTCCACATGTAACGTGTGGAGTGAATCTGGCTTTAAAAGCCAGATTTCTCCCATTCGAAACAATTACCCTAAAACGCAGCCCGAGCCCCCTTCTTCCCTTCCCGTATAACGCGTCTCGTGGATCTCCTCGTTACGAAGCAACGAACTCCGCACGTTACGTTGAATCAAGATATTTGAAAGGTTAGTTAGTAGAAATTGTTGTTTGGTTATTTTTTGTTAATTTTGAAGTTTTTTTGTTAGATCTATGTTGTGTAGATGTTTTTTATGGTAGATCTATGTTGTGTAGATGTTTTGATGGTAGATCTATGTTGTGTAGATGTTTTTGATGTTGTTGTTGATTTTTTGTTTAATTTTGAAGTATTTTTTTGTATGAAATGGTGAAAATTGGTTAGATTTGAATAAAATGGTGTTGAGGATTTATGTTGAATTTTTGTGAAAATATGCAAATGGAAGTGATAGTATTGGTAGATTTGTTAAAATAGTGTGATTTTTGTTGAATTTTTGTGAAAATATGCAAATGGAAGTGATAGTTTCCTGGGGACGACCTGATTGTAGTATGAATCTTTTGAGGCTTGCAATGATTGACTGTCATCACCCTAATAATCTCCTTCTCTTCAGCGTTTGGTCGCCCAGCTAATGCATGACCATATAAATACTCTTTTATCACATGATTGTGAGTTCCATGTTGTACACTGATCTTTCATGATCCCTTCGGCCCTTCTTTCAGCCTCAACATGAAGGGACACCCACACTTCTTTGACCTTGTGATGTCTCTCACTTGGTCAGCTTGTTTAGGCACGTTTTGTCCATGCCTATCGCACGGTAACCAAGTCCCCCCAAGGGCTGTATACGTGGAAGGTTTATTCCTCCACTTTTTGATGCAGAACTTGTGACACATAGCAATCTCTCATGCCCACATAAATGCTTCTTCTCTAGACTCCTAGATTTGATCAGTTGTGAAGAACTTTGAATAATCAGCAGAGGCGAAAACATCTTCTTCTGGTGGTACACTAAACTAAGGCTGTGTGTGTAGGGATGGAAAGCAAAATTGTGGGGTAGCATGAGATAAAGATGCTTCTGGAGGCGGAACACTATAGTTAAACGATCCAAGTGAGAAGGATGGTATCTCATCTGGTGTTTTACACTCAGATGGTGTGTTCCATTCCGGCAGCGGTTGATGAGGTGTTTCCCAAACAGAAAATGTTTTTTGTAGGGTGCTCCAGTCATCGATGGAAATATTGTTTAATCCCTTGTACAAATAATAGTTCGCCTGCATACACATGGAATCATTTCATCAAGTAGTGAACTAATTATCAACTGTGAAACCATAATTCCCTTTAAGAAAGCAGATTCTGCTAAATGGCATGGTTTGTGACAAACCGTGCACTAAACCGTGCCATTTTACAGAAGGAACAGCCATATACTGGTTGTAGTTCCACACGTTACGTGTGAAACATCCCCACACGTAACGTGTGAAACATCCCCACACGTAACGTGTGAACCCTAAACCATCTGGCACATGTTCCATTCCACACGTTACGTGTGGAGATGTTTCACACTTAACGTGTGGAACATCCCCACACGTAACGTGTTAAACTGTTCTTCAATGTTCCGAACATCTCGTTTTCTTACACATGTATCCCTCAAAATGTAACATCTAAAACTTTGTTTCTAAACCCTAAACAACAAAAGTCAAGTTCAAAACTTACAAAATCTAGCATGTGAAACTTGGTTAAACCCTAAACAACAAATATTATGTTTAGTTTTCTAAACCCTAAACAACTAAAGCTCAAAACTTTGAACATGTCCAAAACAAAAAATGAGAACTTTAACTTTAAATAACGAAAATTACCTCATTCGGATGTGGATCCTCTTCGACATTGTTATTCCAATAATCATTGTTGTTCCAATAATCATTGTTGTTCATGTTGTCCAATTTTTTTTACAAAAAATGAGAGTGTAAAACACAATTTTTTTAGTGTTTGAAATGAAGTATTAAGCTCTTAATTGTGGTTAGCCGGTGAAGATGAAGAAGAGGGGTCCATTAATTCAGTTAGGTGGGGACAAGACGGGTAATTCAATTCGTTTTACAACAGACGAAACCACACGTTACGTGTGGGCTTCTTCCACACGTTACGTGTGGTGTATTGTCACACGTTACGTGTGACTTCTTTTCCTCTTTAGGGTTTAGGTTTAGGGTTAGGGTTATGGGTTAGAGTTTACTATTTTGGATTTTAGAATTTAGCGTTTAGTATTTATGATTTAAGGTTTAGGGTCGGAGTTTACTATTTAGGGTTTTAGGATTTAGTATTTATGGTTTAAGGTTTAGGGTTTAGGGTTAGGGTTTAGTACAAAAGACTCATGACTACAACTGTATACAGCTATATACTATAGTTGGTTATTAGCTGTCAATCAGATTTCTTCTTTTTGAGGTTGTTTATTAGTTGTCAAACACATTGCCTTTTCACTATATAAGAAGCATTAGGGTTGTTTGTTCACTACAACAATTCCAACACAAGCGGCGCTTGAAGATACATTTTTGGGTAAGCATCTTCTTTCAATTTCTATCGATTTATTAACCCTAATTTTTTATATTAATGGATTCATGATATTTGTAGGAAACCAAACACTATAACAAATAATGGCATCTTCATCCAAACCATCAACAAACGCAGATATGCTATGCTATTGTAATTTGAAAGTTGTTGTCTGAACTTGGGATTTGCAGTGGAACTACGGAAGGAGGTATTGGGGATGCCCAGAACTGGGGTGTCGTTCCAGGGAGTGGATTGATCCAATGTACGAGGACAGGGCACACGCGGTTATTCGACAACAATGGCAGGAAAAACAAGATCTTGTTAAGGAGAATCAAGATCTTGTAAAGCAAAATCAAGATCTTCTTAAAGATTTTGATAAAATTCATAGGTATAACCTCAAACTACTAAATGATATACATCGTAGGTGATTAATGTCGTATCTTTTGTGTAATGTTGTTCCTGTACTATCAACCTTTGTAGGGAGCAAGCAAATTTAGCAAAGCAGAGATATCATATAAAGCGAACGTTTACCAGAGACTATCCTAATTTCTCCAAACGTTAAAGCAACGAACCATATATGTTCTCTTATTTTTTCTAAGTTTATGATCAACTTGTATTATTTCATGTATTGTGTGGTCAATGTGGTTGTAGTCAACCAGCGTAATGAACAATTTATTTTGTCTTCTACGTTGATTATTTTGTATTGTTTTTTTATAAAGAGTAGATAAAAGTTGGGCAACACAATGGGGGTAACTCTCCCCTAATGCCTATTTAGAAACAATAGTATGATTCATACACAACATTATAATATGAATCATACACAACATTGAAACACAAATAAATACTAAAAATAAACAATAATATGACACAACATTCATACACATCATTATAATATACCAAAAACAACACACGTAACGTGTGAAGCTGATTCACACGTTACGTGTGGAGCTAATTCACACGTAACGCGCGAGCCTATGCGTTGAAAGGCAATTTTGCCTATGCGCCGAAAAGTAATCGAGTTATGTTATGTAACTATATAACTTGTATATGTGGTTGATGAAATTCTGCAACTCCCAGATGAAGCTTCAAGGAGAGAAGCTTGGACGCAAGGGTCAGCTAGCTGTTGCAACAGAGGTGTGTATGCTAATAGCTCGCTCTAATCAGTTCATTAGCTACTTAATACGCCACTTCCAGGACATTCTTGATCTTTCGTTCTTTATTGTAGATTTTTGAAGTTGCCCCTTATACATGGTTGAGCTTCGCAAGTCTGCGCCACCACCGCACCCCTCGCGACCTCACCCAACCGATCCTACACCAGATCCGAGCCGAACACCTCTAGCCCGTCGCCCACCACCTCTGTCGTGCGCCTCCAATCGCCTTGTCTTTTAATTGAATTTCCTGTGAACGGTAGGTATTTTGCAAATTAGGTTTCTTGTTTAATGTGATATTCATACAAATACTTCCAATATTCATATTGGATGTAAGTTTCATGCGTTGAATATTTGATATTTATGATGTAATAATCACCTAAACTCTGAATAATCATCATGTGTGAATTAAACTCTGAATATCGACACTGTTTTTATGAATATCGACTACTTACTTGTATGACTATGCGTACAAAATACGTGAATATCATCACATATGAAATGAATATCGCTATTATGGTATTCAAATGGCTTGTTGATGGTGTTGTTTGTACTGTTTGCAATTGATATTCAAATTGTTTGATGTGATATTCATACAAATGCTTTTGATATTCATGTTGTATGTACGTTTCATGATCTGAGTAGTTGATATTCAAATTTTATGATGTGATATTCACTATGATGTTGTTGATATTCAACATTGTTTTCAGGCCTAACTATTGCATCGACGAAGAGACGTTTGAAGCTTCATGCTCGTCTAAAAAAGCACAAGTCATTGCATAATAGCAATATTCATGTTTTGTTTAGGTTATGATATTCATGGTGAAACATAGTGATATTCATACTAATATAGAATGATATTCATGGTGTAATTGATTATGCTATTCATATATTATTAAGTGGTGATATTCATATTTTAAGTTGTGTTATTCATGTCTTTAATTGGTGATATCCACATATTAAACAAATATATTCATACAAACATGAACGATATTCAAGAAATAATGACAAAAGAAACAAGAACAAATTTGCAAATCTATGAATTTGCAAAATATTAGGACGCTGAAAAAATCAAGTGGTGATATTCATGTTGTAAGTGGAGATATTCACATCCATCGATATTCATAAACGCATGAACGATATTCATAAAGACGTGATCGATATTCACAAACGCAACAGAATGGGGCGGTTTTAGGAAAGAGAAAATATTGTATTTTCTCTCTCATCTAACAACCTTATTTATTATATTTTCCTAATTAAAAATTAAATAATTGCCTTATTAAAGTAGATTTGGTGGTTACACCCCTACCATATCTATTATAAGGCCCAATCATCCAACCATCCATCATCATTAATCCAACGCTCCAGATTAATATTTCCGTTTTACCATAACTCCCGTTTTATCGGAGCATTCCTCTTGGGCCATATGTGTAGTAATAGGGGGTCACACTTGTAATTTTGAAAAAAAAAATGGGCCTAAACATGCTATTTATGTGAAAAAGGGCCCTTCCAACCCAATTTTCTCCTTTATGGAGGTGTAGAAGAAGAGAATTGGGCCTGTACTATTTCCAATTTGGGCCACTTGCTATTTAGTTCGGAGAAAATTGGGTTCGAAGGACCCTTATTCACATAAATAGCATATTTATGTCCATTTTTAAAAAAATTACAAGTATGACCCCATATTACTACACATATGACCCAAAAGCATTTTGGAAATGTTTTTTTAGGGTTTAGAGTTTAGGATTTAGGGGGGTTTAATGGCTTAGAGAGTCAAGGAGCTAATTTATTTAATTAGGACCCCAAATTTGCTATTCCACTCCTCTTAAGGGTAAAAAATCCTAAGCACAATTTAGTTTGATGGATAAGAGGCCCATTGATTGGGTAGTCAATGATAGGCTCTCCAACCTCATAGGTCACTTGGTTGGTAGCAGACCGTGGAACCTATTGAATGTGAATATGTGATCAATACATTATACTCCTTTGGTTAAGAAAAAAATGTCAGTATTCTATTTTTATTAGAAAATATTTATCAATTTAGAGTTGTAGGTAATGATTTATTGGTTAATTAAGAGGTTTGTTATTGAAAATTGCAAATACTTACACTTTTTATGCAAACTTTCATTCATAACTCAAAATTAGATGACACTTTGACTTCTATGCAAATTATCTTCTTTAATTGGTTAGAAATTATGTGAGTAATTAGTAAATTATAGATTTTTTAAAAAAATATAATGTTTTAGATTAAATAATACATTTCTTAATAGTTGTGTTAAAAACTAAAACCATACTTGTAGAAAGAGTACCTTTTTTTCCCTACAAAGCTTTTTGGGATAGGAGATGGACGAAGAATAAAAAATAGATTATCCACTTTATTAAACAACATCTCATTGTGATATATACTCTACATATATGACATTGATTAATGAATGGCTTATTTGACAATTCGAATGCTTTAGACAAGTAAAGAATGTTTAATATTATAGATGGAATACATCAAGTTGGGACTAAAACCATCTCTTCCTCCCCAAACCCAAAGCTAGAAAACCTAATTCTAACACGACCAACAACACAAGCCAACAAAGCAATAAAAATACAAACCCTAGCAATCCTCATGGACCTTGATCTTTCCTTCTTATCACAAAAATCAACACTCTCATTAATAATAACCACATCCAAACAAGACCCAGATGAGCAGACTTCACTAGCAACTCCATCATCATCCTCAAACTGCAGCCTCCTTCCCTTAATCCCAACACCAAACCTCCTAATCACAATATCCTCGTCATCATGATCATCTGCCACGTCATGATCAGTCTCCTGTTGAAGCGACGACATGAGTCCTCTAGGCGAGGGAAAGGGCGAAATGGAGCGTATCCGGAGGCTGTTGGGCTTTTTCGGATTCGGGTTAGGGTTACGGTTAGGAAGTTGTTGCTTGATGGAGCTCCATTCCTTTTCCAGGATTTCTAGCTTTTCTTGGAGTAGGGTTTTGGATTCTTCTGCTACTACAACTTGTGGATTTTGTGGGATTTTCATGGAGAATTTCGGTTTCAAACTCCTGATCGATTAGTTAGGTTGAGAGTTGTGGAGATCGTCAGAAAGTGGGGGAGTAAGTATAAGTAACCACGTTGTTAGATTTTTTTCCCGTTACCAATTTACCATAACAGATTTGTCATTCAAAATTTTGAATTATGTGGATTCGATATCGCGGCTAAATCGATGAGCAGTTCTATGTTTTTTCCCACTTTCATGTCCAACGGTTATATGCAAGTATCACGAAAGCAGTTTGGATCCCATTACTCAGAATGATATACAACAAATATCGTCTTATTATAGTTTTTTGTGTCTCAATTATACAGTATCGGTGTAACTAGGGGTAGAAATAGACAAATTAACCCTGCATGAATCCCCAGTTAATTTGGACTATGCAAATATAGTTTTTAACTTAACGGGTCTCCAAATTTAAGCTCTAGTATCTTATCAATAAGGTGGTGTATTCTTGCTTAACATTATTTTTTACGGACAAGTGTATAGTTTTTTTTTTTTTTTTAAACCAGTTTTGACCTACTTCGCACCGAGTAAGTCCAATAAGAAAGTCAATTTAATGATCTCTCACCGGTTTCAAAGGAACCTCTTCATTGGCTCGAATTCAAGGCCCGAGTTAAGGAATGAGAATTCCTTGCCAAAACTCACATCATTTCCTACTAGGGTGTTTATTTTTTATCCGGACTGGACCGATCCTGAATCGTCCATATATCGCACCGCTTTACGATCTAAGAATTTATAAGTTTACGGATAATGGATTGTAATATGTTTTTGTTATAACAAATATATCTCATTTAACCCCATGTACACTCATTGTTACAGTCCAATTTATTACGGTTCGGTCTAAATTTTGACCGTAAATGAAATTACAAAACCAATTTTATCTCAAAATTTTATAAAAATCATTACGAAAAATGAAAACGGTCTATTACGATCCGAAATCGAACAATAAAATCCGATTTGGAACATTTGAACACCCTTATTTTCTACCGATGATAAGTATATAGTTTCGTGCAATGTAATAATAACGGATAATATTGTAACTTTTTATACAAATTGTAGGATCGTACGTGTTAAAAATCAAAGGGAACTGAGAGTTCAGTTTCTTAGCAGCGGAATATGTAATAACACTGATTCAAGACCAGTTCCTTAGAGTGAAAACCTTTGATAACCAACTAGTTATCCAGGATAAAACCCACTACATCTCTTTCAAGAGGACTTCAAAGTCTACTTCTTTTATTAATGCTTCGATTACAATCAACTAGAATAGAACGCACAAATTAAAGACTTAAGACACACTTAAGACTCTCTACCTAGTTCGACCTAATCAAGCACTTAAAAGCAAGAGACTTACACAGTTCTTCTCACAAGAACAAGCACGATTTCTCTTCACGATCAACTCTGGATGAATGCGTTAATGCATTAGTGTGAGAGAGTTTTGATTACTCTATTTATGCAACTCAACCGTGTAAAAACACAGAATCTACAGCTAGTTGATTTGCGCAAATAAAATAATCAAAAAGTAATCGGAAAGATAACATTTGTTACCAAATATAATCTTCCACGATTTTACACCTTTTGTTTCCATAAAAGATATACATAGGAATCTCCTAAAAATATGGAAACGGGAATATCTTTATCTTCTCTCTCCAAAATAAAGATCTACCCTAAAGTGTCAGCCACTACTCTAAATATCTCTTCCCAGCTAGCGCGGCTCCATCGTTTCTCAGTTCCTGTGCCAGTTCCCAAAACTGACTTCTTGGTCTATGTTCTTCTTTTCTCGAGCCTTAGTTCCCTGTTCAACTACACATATGGAAATATTAATAGCAAAGTGTTTGTCATCGTCAAAACTAGAAAAACTGATGAAGGGAACTTGGAAGGGAACCAGAGTTCCCGAAAGTTTACTTCCTAATACAAATAATCGTTGTAATTTATCGGTCTCCTTTAGCTCGTCATCGGTTAATAACCTCTATGTCTGGATTGGATATTCGTTTTAAGAGGATCCTTCCAATATCAATTTATCTATGCATGTAGCCGAAAAGATTCAATTTTTTTTCTTTTATATAGGTAAGAATTTGGGTATGTTTCAAGAGGCTCTTAAAACATTACCCAAGTCATCCATACGGATGAGAACACGAAGTTCATGATTGTTTAGGATGTCTGGCAATGAAGAATTGTGGCTCAATTTAGCAATGAGGTCAGCCACCGAGTTAGTTTCACGAAAGACATGACGGATCTGAGCTGTCGAAAAAGATTTTAACAGCAAAAGGATATCTGAAATTAGAATTTCAATATCCCAAGGACAAGCCCAGATACCTTTAAGAACATTTACAATTGTAAGATTGTCGGATTCAATTTCGATATTTTGTAGGTGTAGTTCCTTAGCCTTATGTAGTGCATTTCTAAAGGCCAAGGCTTCACTGATCAGTGACGTAGTTTTTCCGCATTTTCCTGCATGAATACAGATGTTTTCTCCCTTGTCATTCCTCATGATTATTCCAAAGGTTGAGTCTCCGTTTATTTTAGTCGATCCATCCACATTGATCTTGATAACATTGAGATCAGGTTTCATCCATACAGTTCTTTTTTTTCCGTTTATTTATTTTCAACATCGCTTCTCTTTTCTTCCCTGTTGTGTTGTGTAAGACGTCTGGGTCAAAATATTTAGTTTTATTCCACGTTGATATCATTTTTTTTTTGTATACCCAATAATATCAGCAATGGGGTTATTATTGTCTATTGATGAGGAGAAAGTTTTAGTATTTTTGGCGAACCATAAACACCACCAAGTTGTTGCTAGGTTTGCAAATTGTTGTTTGTTTAGTTTTTTCCTAATTTCATCAATTATTTATGTGATGTCGCCGTTGTTGTTGCAATTGCTATTGATAATAACATTGGCGATGTCGTGGTCAATTTTGTCAATGGTAGTTATAGTGTTAATGCAAAAGATTCGAACTTCATGTACGAGTAAGACAGTGCCTTTCCTATATAAAAAAAAAAAAAAAGACAGTGCCGATCAGTATTTTGGTCATTTATTGTGGGCCTTGGGCTGATATAGCCCAATTTCAAACCCAAAGATTGAAAATCGGTAAGATTCCATTATGGGCTTTAGGATGTGAAACTGGCCCAAGTCGTATCTTTGACCCAATCCAAACAAAAGCCCAAGACACATGCCGCCGTGAAATCAAGCCTTGTGCTGTAAAAAAAGTCGGTAGTTGATTGTTTTTATAGTGCTATACTTATAGATGTAGGATTTTTACACTGTAATACGAAAATCGGTAAGATTCCATTATGGGCTTTAGATGCATGGTACTCTCCTTAATGATACTGAAGTGTATGTATAAGTCGTACGCACGTTATATATATATATAGTAATGTTACTGGTTCATAAGATGATACATTATGTAAATGTTACTGGTTTATAAGATGATACATTATGTAAATGTTACTGGTTCATACATATATGTACATATCTAGAGTTTTCGATATCTTATGACTCTTTATATTCGCTGGTTCAAGGCAGCCATCATTTACAAATTAAGGGTCTAACTACAAAAGAAACCATACATACAGTTGTTTCACTAATTAGGTATGTATCCTGAGGTACGTTTAAAGCCTTCTTTTACTTACAAAATAACGATAGAATAGATACAAACAAACTCCATATAAATTAGTACCATAGTTTTTTTCTGGTGCGCTATAACAAGTCAAGGATGATACGACGTTACATTGTCTTTAATTTTATTTTTTAATATAAGATTTGGATTTACCTTATAATATCAAGAGGACGGATCATGTGAAAATGAGCTCTTAGGTATACGAAAAGGCTATATACACGCGATTTCGTATCTAAACGGACGCGAAACTGTGCGCGTAGCTTAGCAGCATGGTTTCGTGAAAAATGAGCTCTTAGGTATACGAAAAGGCTATATATACTATAGTATTTCATTATACTTCATATAGTTACACTTATGTACTATATTATTTCATTAAATCTAGTATACTTAGACTTATATACTATAGTATTTCATTAAATCTAGTATACTTAGACTTATATACTATAGTACATAAGTGTAACTATATGAAATATAATAGTACATAAGTGTAACTATATGAAATATAATGAAATACTATAGTATATAAGTCTAAGTATACTAGATTTAATGAAATACTATAGTATATAAGTGTAACTATATGAAATATAATGAAATACTATAGTATATAAGTCTAAGTATACTAGATTTAATGAAATACTATAGTACATAAGTGTAACTATATGAAATTTAATGAATTACAATAGTACATAAGTGTAACTATATGAAATATAATGAAATACTATAGTATATAAGTCTAAGTATACTAGATTTAATGAAATACTATAGTACATAAGTATAACTATATGAAATTTAATGAATTACAATAGTACATAAGTGTAACTATATGAAATATAATGAAATACTATAGTATATAAGTGTAACTATACGAAATTTAATGAAATACTATAGTATATAAGTCTAAGTATACTAGATTTAATGAAATACTATAGTACATAAGTGTAACTATATGAAATATAATAAAATACTATAGTATATAAGTCTAAGTATACTAGATTTAATGAAATACTATAGTACATAAGTGTAACTATATGAAGTATAATGAAATACTATAGTATATAAGTCTAAGTATACTAGTCTTAATGAAATACTATAGTACATAAGTGTAACTATATGAAATTTAATGAAATATTATAGTATATAAGTATAACTATATGAAATATAATGAAATACTATAATATATAAGTCTAAGTATACTAGATTTAATGAAATACTATAGTACATAAGTGTAACTATATGAAATTTAATGAATTACAATAGTACATAATTGTAACTATATGAAATATAATAAAATACTATAGTATATAAGTCTAAGTATACTAGATTTAATGAAATACTATTGTACATAAGTGTAACTATATGAAATTTAATGAATTACAATAGTACATAAGTGTAACTATATGAAATATAATGAAATACTATAGTTTATAAGTGTAACTATACAAAATTTAATGAAATACTATAGTATATAAGTCTAAGTATACTAGATTTAATGAAATACTATAGTACATAAGTGTAACTATATGAAATTTAATGAAATACTATAGTATATAAGTCTAAGTATACTAGATTTAATAAAATACTATAGTATATAAAGTTTTTATTCTCGATTTTTGGGCTTTTTGGAGGGAAAAACGATATCCGTTTTGGATGAATTTTATATGTACGGACTCGTATTAATTTTTTTTACAAAATTATAGTAGAAAAATACAAAAAATACCCCAAAAATTCAATACAATGCGCTATATGCCAGACACCAAATTGTTAAAAAAATGGGTAGGAACTAGGAAGGCTTTGTTTTTTGGGCTTTTGGAGGGGCAAACGTTGTCCGTTTTGGACGAATTTTATATGTACAGACTCGTATTGAAATTCTCTACATGATTATGGAAAAAAGTGCAAATTTTTTTTTTGGGTGCGCGTAAGTAGAGTGCACCAATAACCTTGCATTTTTTTTGTCACATATCACTTTGTGCGCGTACGTTACGCGCACAGGTTTTGTTCAAACTTTTCAAAATGCATATTTTACCCCTGTGCGCGTAGTTATGCGCACGAAACCATGATGCTAAGCTACGCGCACAATTTCGCGTCCATTTAGACATGAAATCGCGTGTATATAGCCACTCCCTAGGTATAAACGTGCGAATGCGCACATACAAGAAAAAAATCATGCACACACTTTAAATATCTGTGCACATATAGTTAAAAATATATGCACATATATGCATAAATTTGTGCAAAATTTAAAAAAGTTTTTATATCTGCATGAATTTCACCTACCAAATTCATGCACATACCGACATAAAATTATGCACATACATAAATTAACCTATGCACATAAAGACATAAACCTATGCACGTTCATCACTCACGCGTTCGCACCTAAGCGCTCATTCTCACATGAAACGAACGTCCTTTCTTATAAATTGGTATATTTTTCATCTTTTTTCCCTATAGTTGGCCTCTCCACACTTCTACTCAATGTTGTTATAAATCGGGATTATAGGATCAGATCGTAAGCTGCTCTTTGAATCGTATCGTAAAATTGTAAGATTTTATAATATAACTAAATATTTTAGAAATCAACCTAATAAACGGTAAAAGTCTTATATTTGAAGTGAAAACGTAGATAATGTAATATATTAGCTAATGATCTTATTATATGAAAACATTATGTTTTCTACAATAATTTATTAGTGAATTACCGATATAATCATATTAAAATAGATAAAAGAAAAAATGCACATATTTTATATTTTAAGTGTGCATTATATTCTCATAATGAAATAGTGTCATATAATAAATATTTTGTACGTAGTATAGTAAGAATCGTTTATAAAATCGTCAGAATCGTATGCAAGATCGGATTCGTACATAAGATCTTACTGATTATATACTGAAATACTAAGATCCTACTTTCAATAAGATTTTGAATCGGAATCTTATACTGCTTTTGAATCATAAGATCACTAAAATCGTATAATCGAATCGAGATTTTATCAACAATGAGTTATACTCACAATTCTTCTAGTGGGAGAAAGAAAAAAGAAAACCCTAGAAATTAAAAGCAAGTAAGTGACTATTAAAAAAAATGAAGTGAAATTAAGATTATATTGATAAGGAATAAAACTATGTAATTAATTAATTTACTCTATCCATTTTTGTAAGAAGGATAAAAAAGTTCCTTTTTTTTGTCAGATAATTGCACTCGAAAAGTTAATGCAAAGGGAGCGAAGGTTAGCAGGGATTCAGGCGACGTTGCATATATGAAAAAGGCAACGTGCATGAAAAGACAAACACTAATTATGGTTTCGTCAAAGCGATTGAAAAGTCAACAGTACCTTCCCTTTCGCTCTCTGCGACTGCAACACAAGCTTTTTCACAACACTCCTTCGATCACACATTCACACATATATTTCTGGGTCGTTGCTCTGATCAGTCAAATTAAACTCTACTATATACTTTCCTACTTGTACCAATATTAATGAAATATAATCCTTTAAAAAATAGGTAATTATTAGCAGAGGATATATAAGTTGTTGTATGGAGGTCGTAAAGTCAATCAAATTTTGATTTGCTTTGGATAGTAATTAAATCGTGTAAAGGCACTTTTTAAAGTCAATATTTTGGCCTTATTCTTGTAGCTTTAGGATTACACAAAATCTGATTCGAGATAATACAACACAAATCAGGCAAGATCAAATAGAAAAGCACTCAGTGTTATCGGTTTTGTTCGATGTGAAATACATAAAAGATAGTTCTCTTCGAATTCCCAAGACTTGCCTCAACCACACTCTTATATAGGGCATGTAGTTAGACAGTTATATGTCAATTGCATGGCGGTTGAAAATCGGTTAAAAACCCGCCAAACTATCGAACCGTGCAAAGTGAACGGACCGTGCACTTCGATCAGCTGAATACAATCCAGTGGTGCACGGTCCGTGCACTTTCACTGCAGCCAAGTATGGCTTTTGTGCACGTCGTGCATGGTCCGTGCACCTCTCCTGGACCCCGGTTTCACCTCCTTGGTGTCCGCCTCTCGAATTCTGACACATTCCATAACTCCGAGTCCGAATTCACGCATACGAGTATGCACTCTGCATCCCCGATACTCGTCATACACTGCACGAACTCCTTAAATCTTGAGCGAATCCTGACTATATTAACCGATGGCACTAAAATCAGTATACTGTAACATGGATAGATCAAAGCAAAGCAAAGCAAAGCAAAATTAAATTAATAAGTATTGGGGGTTTCAAACTTTAGTTAAACGACTTGTCTTGTCACGATGTCTGTAGTTGTTGGCTCATATATATATAGCTGGCTTAAGTGATCGATGGATATCAGGAGGAAAGAGACATACATGTATATATATAATTACAGCTAGCTTGCCATGGTTTATAAAGAACATGCATGCATGCTGCATGTGGGAGTTGCCTACCTTTATCGTTGATTCAGATTCATCGAAAGCTCAACATCGAGACAGATTTAGTGTTCTATGTATATATGTATCATAAATTTTAGTGCCAAAAGTAATTTTAACTTCTTTTCAACTCTTTGTTTAAAAATATATACTCCTTGACAATACATATATGTAATGTTGTGTAACTTTTTTTGGTTTATTAGAACACAGAAGTTATAGGGTTTCAAATATGTGACTTTATCGATCGAGTCAAATGTATTTTCATGTGACTTTTTCTTCTTTTATATTTTACCCTTATAATCGGTTTAAATCGTCTGTCCCACTTTGATGTCCGGTTTTGGTGTTCCATTTATATAGATTGGTTCATTGTTAACTTTCTATTTTTATCAAACAAGTAAATATATATTTTAATTATTATTTATTGTCTTTCCATCAATCAAAGTGAGTGGGACACAATTGAGATACCAAAATAAAATTTGGACCGATTATAATTGATCGATCAGAGTCAGTATGTGTCCAAATAGGGTATCGTAAAGGCTCGGAGCGATCTCCTTTTATATTATTAATTAAAGAGATTCGAACCTGAATCTCTAGACAAACGTTTAAACGAGGCTAATTCCTCATCTGTATACGTACTAGACCAATTGGTGATTGGTTAATTGCCTATTACTTTAGACTAGCTAGTTTAAATACTTCCTCTGTCCCTTATTGATCTTCCCATTTGACATCGACACATTTATCGATGCGTATTTTGTATCGTTAATATCTCTAATTATATATTAATAAAAATTATAATTTTTTGATATTATTAAAATATTCGTTGAGACGAATCAAATAAGACCCCACATGACTATATTTTTTTTATATATTGAAAGAAATCTTAAAGATTCTCTTTCACTATGAATAGTGTATAAAAAGCAAATGGAAAGAACAATAAGTGACTGAAGGAGTACTAGTTTAGTATGTGAGCCATATACACCAAGCTTTTTTCACTAGCTTATCAGTTTGAAAAATACAAATATCGTTTTAAATTACAAGAAATACATGTGTCCACGACCTGACATTTTCCCTAAAAGCATAGGGTATAAGTTTCCATGATAAATAATCTAATATATAGATTAAAAAAATCGATAAATTAATTATATACAATCAAATGCAACCTTGTTTATTATCTACTTGGCAGACTTGAACTATCTATTTAACTTTATTCAACAACCTCAACTCATATAAGCCAACACAACCTAGCTAATTAAGCTAGTAATTGAATAAGACTTGACTATCTCAATTTATAGCTAACTATTGAAGTATATTTATATAGATTAATATATCTCAATGTCAAACATTGCTTTTTTTGATGAACTTATATATTATATATTAAAATGTGTCCGTGCAACATATATATATGTATATGGAAATTTAGGAAGTAGGCGATTCAAGATCCCATATATATTTAGGTAAGAAGAGCTGAAGAGGTAGAAAGCTGCAGACAGCAGGAGGCGGACTGATCTAATCGGACCAAATATATATAATTATCAACCTCTGAATCAGAACCTAGCTAGCGGGTACTCGATCGAATGCATGTAATAATATACATTGAAATAGTGGAGTATAATATTACGGATTATAAGATATATATATATATAGGGACGTGCTCTGGTAAAACGAGTCTGGAAAAATCTATGACGTTGAATGAGAGGTAATGGACGGATGGATTAATAGGATATATAATAGGTAGGGTGTGGTTACATACACAAGATCATACTCAAATAAGACAGTTATAGATATGGGGGAAGATTTAATTATGTTTTTAATTTTTAAATGCTAAAAAAAGATTGAATATTGAATAGAGAGAAACCAAATCAAATCACATTCTTTAAATATATCTTTAGAAGATTCGTCCATATCTTTCAACTCCTCCATAGTCGCATGTAAAAATGATATTCGTATTGTTGTATTTGATATGCATGTCTCTAGTATTGATATTCATGCATACACTGTGTATTAGTCATGAATATCGTTTATGTTATTTTGAATATTTGTTATTCGTTATCATGTTCAGTCGTATACATACTGATATTCATAAACTCTGAATAGATATGCACTATGTGGTAGTTGATATTCCAATTTAAAATATTTGTATTCAAACTATTTGAAACTTCAAAATGCATATCTCATCCACACAAATAAATATCATATTCACGGCCAAGGAAATAATCCATAATTACAAATTGCATATCATACAAGTATATTATGCATATCACTGTACAAAAAATGCATATCCCATCCACATAATTGCATGGTCGTGATCGCTGCTCTTGAACCGCGTCCGCGACTTGTTTTTTCTTGGCACTCAGCGAGATCTTCCTTGTCCGCGCCCGCGACTTCCTTTCCGCGCCCGCGGCTTGTTCTTCCCAGCTTCTGACGAGAATACCACTCAGCGAGATCTTCTTTGGCCGCGCCCGCGACTTCCTTTCTGCGCCTGCGGCTTATTCTGCATATCAATGTATAGAAAATGCAAATCTCATCCACACAAATGAATATCACATTCACGGCCAATGAAATAATCTATCATAACAAATTGCATATCATACAAGTA
The DNA here is from genome assembly GCA_027886185.1 of Rheum nobile. Lineage (NCBI taxonomy): Eukaryota > Viridiplantae > Streptophyta > Magnoliopsida > Caryophyllales > Polygonaceae > Rheum > Rheum nobile. Next base: position 5,664 of record WOAB01000669.1, on the reverse strand, counting down.
TATTCTGCATATCAATATATGGAAAATGCATATCACATCCACACAAATAAATATCACAATCACGGCCAGTGAAATAATCTATAATAACAAATTGCATATCATATAAGTATTATCTGCATATCTATGCATGGAAAATGCATATCCCTTCCATACAACTAAATATCACATTCACGGTCAGATACATAATCCATAATCACAAAATGCATATCATACAAGTATGTCTGAATATCACATAGACATTGAACATAGCTATTGAACAATGATTCAAAAAATCAGAGTAAGATTAAGAAACCGAAATTGAAGACGATGGAAAAATTTGAAAGTTGTTCACATCAAGAGTGCTGAGGTTAAGTAGAGGAGCTGCCACTTACATCGCCAAATTACATCTGGAGGAGAATGCAGTGAAGACTGCATTCTCAGGACCTCCTTGCAGTGGATCCACAGCTCCGATGCTCAGGACAACACCACTCTCTTCATCACCAAATTCTTCGGTCGCGCTGGGGACTCACAAAAAATGGTGAATTTATGGTTTCCTTGGCGTATGGTCTTGTTGCTGGCTGTGATCTGTTATGTGCACTTGATAAGCCGGTTTTCCAGCGGCTTTGGAAGATCGAGGTGCCTGAAAGGGCGAGGATCTTTGCTTGGCTGTGTATACGTGGTTGTATCCTCACGAATGCGGAGAGGTGTCGGCGGCACATGTGTTCCTCGGACCTTTGCCCGGAGTGTGAGGTCCATCAAGAGTCTTTGAGTCATCTTTTTCGTGATTGCAGAGCAGTGAAAACCATTTGGACTGAGTTGCTGGGGCGTCGTCCGGATGCTGATTTATGGACTATGGAGTTTGCTTCTTGGTTCAGGAACAATATCATGAGCAGGGAGGTTGTGAGTTTTGGTATCGATTGGGGATGTCTTTTCATCCTTGCTTTGTGGTGGATTTGGAAGTGGCGGAACCTCTTTGTTTTCCACAAGGAAACCTTTCATGGGAACAAGGCGAATTTTATTATTGTCTTAGCTAAGGAGTTTTTTGAAGCTATGTCAAGACGCAACATCAAGGACCCCTGCCAGAAGAAGGAGACGATGATTGCCTGGACCATGCCGAACGTTGGTTTTGTCAAGATCAACACGGATGGAGCGGTTCGAGATGGGCGGGCTACGTGTGGGGGCGCTTTGAGAGACTCGACTGGCGTTTGGATTTGTGGGTTCGTTCATAACATTGGTTGTTGCTCGGTGCCTAAAGCGGAGCTTTGGGGTATGGTGCAGGGTCTTAGGCTTGCCTGGGATAGAGGACACAAAAGGGTTTGCTTAGAAACAGATTCGCAGTTAGCGATTCTGTTGCTAAGCAAACCTATGGATCGTGGTCACCCCCTCTTCAGTCTTGTTGCTCTAGTGCAGGACTTCATCGATAGGGACTGGGTGATCCAGTACCGTCACATTTACAGGGAGGCAAACTTCGTCGCTGACTTTCTTGCCTCTCTGGCTTTTTCTTTTTCGCTTGGTTTTTGTGTTTTGGATTCCCCGCCTGTGGGGGTCCTTCCTTTCCTTTCTGCTGACTCTAGAGGCCTTTGTTCACCTCGTCTGATCCCGATGTAATTGGTTTGGTTTGTTTCTTGGATTCCCGAGAGTGCCGTCTCTCGTTCTCAACAAAAAAAAATCTTCGATCGCGCCGATCTCATGTCCTTCATCTCCACCGTTCCCCGCCACCAGCGCCCTGATAATTACTCAATTACTTGCGGTTCAAATTGACCTCTCTTTCTCAAAAAAGCAAAACAGAATTTTGTTATTCTCGGTCGATCTGAATCTGTACAGATTAATTTAATCAATTCGTATCTGATTTTCTTTTTTTTCGTTTATACTAACAGCTATGTTCCAATCGCTGCTCTTCGAGGCCTGCGGGCGAACGATTAATCCAGTCAGTGGAGCGGTAGGCCTTCTCTGCTCCGGTAACTGGAGAATTTGCCAACACGCCGTGGAAACCGTACTCTCTGGCGGCGTTCTCCGGCCGATTCCCTCTGAGTTTCTTACTCGCATGCTCTCTTCTCAAATTTCTGGCGCCAACCGATGGGAATCGCCGGCTATTGCGAGTGGGATGATGGATTTCCAGCCCTCCGATCTGTCGCTTTCACCGGTGAGCGGGGGAAGAGGAAACCTTGAGGAAAGGAAGCACCGTCGCTACCTCGATCTCAACCGCGGAGGTTACCGCCAGAAGCACTGGCAGGAGGTCGCCGGCGTCGTCAACAATCTCTATGCGCATCTCGTCGTCAACAATCTTCATCCTCGCCGCCCTCATGGGATTCGTCATCTTCGCCTACGCCGTCACCGACAAGGGCTCCGGATGCTTCAATGGAGGTGGAAGAATTTTCGAGAGAGAGAGCATTGAGGGAGATGATGAACGGTTTTTGGAAGGAGAAAAGGAGAGATGATTTAATGGGGAAGTGAATCTGTAAATTGGAGAGAGAGGGAGTAAATTGGGGAAAACAAATCCCATAAAATTAGATAATCTAGTGTGTGTCTTCTATTTAAATTAGGTAATCTAGTGTGTGTCTTCTTTTAGATGTTGTCAAATTATCCAATTATAATTATAAATTATGACGATGTTTTTTTTTAATGAAATGTACTCAATATTTTATATTTTTTTTAAATGTGGTGTATTCATGGATTACAATATGCGTATATAACACAATTGTAACAGAAAACTCGTGATATTAGGAGGGGGCCAGTGGTCGATATTGTTGGGTTCGTTTGGTCACGTAAATATAAATGGAGAGAGAAAAATAAAGAGAGGTGTGAATGATCGATCATGATTCGTGAAATTAAATGTACAATGTTTGAGTGCAGTGTGTGTACGTTAGTGTTTGTCTTGGTATATTTGCCTTATTATTCCAATAATGAAGCTTTCTCTGCACCTGCAGAAATGTATATATCTTTCTGCGCGCAGACTCATTTAATATAAAAGCACTATGAGACACGCTTTTATTCTGCCAGGCATCTGCATGATATATGTATATATGCAACCCGGCCACATGATATGATAATATAACTTTTCTATGATATAACTGTTGGAGTAATAGTAAATTAGTAATAAAAACTTTATGTATATATGGGATCATCGAAAACTAACTACTAGCTAGGGCTGGGGCTTGTATATTACAGTAATAAAGACAAAGTGTGAACCATTTTAGTTGCAAATGCCTGACAGAATAAAAGGTTCAAACCCGGCCCGTTTATGGGTCCATAAAGTTTTTTTTTCTTTTAAAGTTATATTCATTAACAAATTTAACAAAATATATATATCTATATATATATATATATATATTAAAGCAAATGAATTTAAAACCATCATATTGATTCCGACCCCACAAATCCTAGGTGTCAATTTGTGGTTAATCCATTTTTTTCATTAACATTATATTTTAATTCAAATCACAATATCTAATTACAACTAACTTTAAATATTTAAAATTTTAAATCACAATATCTAATTACAACTAACTTCAAATATATAAAAACTATATATAACTTTTTTTATAAAATTTGATTTCTACAAATTACACATACAATAAGCTTATAATATATGTCAAAATAATATATGATAGATTTCTTACTAAACTTATATATAAAATACATCTTATATTCATTTATGTAATTAGTAATATTATTTTCATGCGTTTGCATATATAATTTGACCTATATAAATTTATGGGCCAAAAATCAAAATCATACAATATATACAATTTTCAACTCATAGTACATGTGCTTTTATAATCAAGCCCACTATATTATATTACTACACATACAAATTTATGGTCCATTTAGAGTAAAATGACCCGAATAAATTTTGTGGCCTATATATTTTTATTTTTTTTAAAGCTATTGAATTTCGAGCCATCATAATACTTTTGGCCCCACAAATCTCACGTGTCATTTTGTTATTAATGCACTTTTTTTCTTAACATTATATTTCAATTTGAATCACAATATCTAATCACACCTAGCTTCATATATATTAAAACTATATACAACTTTGTTGAATGCTTATACATTTTTTTATAAATTTTGATTTCTACAAATTGCAAAAAATAAGCTTATATATGTCAAACTAATATATGATAGAATTCCTACGAAACGTATATATAAAATACATCTTATATTCATTTATGTAATTAGTAATATTATTTTCATGACTTTGCATATATAATCTGACATATATAAATTTATGGGTCAAAATCATACAATTATATACAATTTTCAACTCACAATACATGTGCTTTTATAATTCAACCCACTATATTATATTATTACACATACATATTTTATTAACAATTTAGTGAAATTTCAAACTAATGTATCTTAACAAAATTAGTTTATATAATCTTGAGATTTTCTTCTAAACCTTTCAATTTTAACAACTCATCTTAACAACAATTATATCAAAAATATTTAATACAACTTTTTATAAAATTTGAAGCAAAGGAATTTAGAGCAATAATATAATACAACAGTTATATGGTCCATAAATTTAGTGAAATTATACATTAATATCTCAAGATTATATAAATTTTAACAACTCATCTTAACAACAATTATATCATATCACATTTTTAACGAATTTGGTATATTGTACTTCCCATTCAACAATTTTTATTTGATTATAATTTTCTATAAAAAATACATGGTCTCCATTTTTCGATTTTACAATGTTTCTATGGGCTTATTACTTATCATTTTGCTAAATGTAATTTTCAGTTTTAAAAATTTTAATTGAGTTTGTTAATCACCAAGAAAATATTCACTAACAAATTGCGAAATATCAAATATAAATTACCAAAATATCAAACTTATTTGTTTCCCTTCGTTTGATCTCATATCCCCTTTGAGACACTAATACAATCATGGATCAACTTTGCTTACGTGTTGTTTTGCGATTAATATTATTTTTAGTTTACCTTTTTCCTTAAATTAACTAAATTTATACTATAAAAATCTTCAAAATTTCATCAAATAACTCAAATTTTTTGTATGAATAGTACCTTTGATCTAATATAAACATTTTCTTTTATTTGGATATTAATTTTCACATTTATATTATACGATAAAATTGTTATATAAATATTTTAACTTTATATAAGGGTCAAATATATTATCCATCGTTGAGAGTGTAACAACAACTTTGGATCCCCATTTGTTAGCTATATATATTTTCTTGAAAACATAAATCTTATTTTAAAACAAATTTTTATATTTTTAAATTTACATTGGCCTTATTCATCAATTATATATATATATATATATGATTTTAATTTTTATAATTTTAAAATCTTCACTTGACTTTTATCCATGTTTAACCAAAAACTTGGTTTGAAGGTATAATATAGTAGTTAAGATTTGAAATTTTGATTACGAATTGTTCAAATATCAAACTAAAAAAAACATAAAATATTTTAATATTTTGTTATAATACTTAATATTCAACATAAAGAGGATCATGTTCACGATTTTGTCAATTTTATTTTTTCTTTAAATTTTTTACTATTATAATCCAAACATGAGTTATACACTTATACATATTAAGAATATTTTTGGCTTTCTTATTCAAAAGATATAATTACTAATCTAATAGTTTTTGTCAATGAACCACACATTAATTATTTGTTTGAAATATATTTAAAT